>JANAVB010024994.1:959905-1680670 GCA_029216955.1 Iris pallida
TATGGATTGTGAGGTGAGGGTACTCATGAGGGATTAGTTATAGGTTGTATATAGGGTATGCTATGGGTTATCTATAGTATAGTTCTATCTATAGTTGATTATTTATATATGATATGTAGATGATACTTGACTTGGCACCTAGTCTACTCATATTAGACTATAGTTGACCTTAATAGACGCATGGACGTAGACTAGAGTTGACCAAACCCCTAGACTAGTTGACTAGTTTACTAGATAGTTTGACCATAGTTGACCAAGAGTTGACTTTGACCTAGAATGGCCTAGATCATGTAGAATGTATTGTAAATTTCATTTATCACACTTTGAATACATTGTGACATGTGTAGCTCTAAAGAGGACACAGTTACTCCGGTACGGACATAGATTCTCATCAGTCATTCAGGATATCAGGCGAATACATTCTCTGATCGTTTCATACTTCTTGGACTTATATTCTTACTATAGACTACTTTACTTGATCCTGTCACGTTGTATCACGGATAAGTACTATATGGATTTTTTCATGAGACGTTATCCCCTCAGGTGTATCAGGTACTTCATGTCATGTGCTTTTCACGAACATCATGCACTCCTTGTGCTTCATTATTGTTTTACACTCATGTGCTCTCATGTACTCTCATGTTCACATGTGCTTCATGTATAAAACTATCATGTACGTAATATGACTAGATCCTTGTGTATTGATTGGGGACGGGAGAGTAGAAGTGGTTATGTGATCAATTCCAAAGTAGGTATCCATGTGCAACTCTGTAACTTATTCATGTGCAAATCAAGCGGTTATATAACCATCTTGTGCTCTAAATCACTTAGTCACTTACAGTTCTTACTTTTCATATATATATTTCCAATTTTCAGATATCTCTCTTACTTTCATGTATATTTCTTATAGCATTGCACGTATCTTATTCTATTGCTTGTTTTAATTTTCTGTCATGATATAAAACTTTGTGAGAGTTATGTATTCGCTCCTGTCCTGATTGGACTGTTGATAAAATTTTACAGATAACTTGGAGGATCTCAGCTAGCCTAGAGGAGATAGTAGAACTTGGAGTAGATGGCTAGAGTTTTACTAGATGGCTAGAGTTTTTACTTATCTTTTCAGTTGTCTTGAGATGTATTTTATTTCATACTCTGTTTGTAGTAGTGTTGATAACACTTAAGATTGGTTTTATTTCTGTTGTATCTCTCTTGTGGATTTCAATTTATCTTATCGTGCCATTATCTACCTCTAGTTATGTGATTGAGTTGTATCTTCTGAGATTGTCCTCCGTTTGAAGAGTATATCAGATTGTGTTAGTTACGATTGTGACCTAGAACAGCTTTCTACCGTCGATACTGCGGCGTAGGCTGGACGTACGTACCCACGTACTCGTTCCCCTAAACCGGGTGCGGGTCGTGACAATATAATTAGGAAAACCAAAGTTTGTGTCGAAGACACCAACCGGCTTTGGCCCAGGGGCCCGTGTCCGCTGACACCCAGCCGACCCCCGTGAGGCTCGATCCCTTGATCGCATACCCAAGTGCCAATGGTCTTAGCCACTAGGCTACAAGGTGTGGGGGGTGTGTGTGTGGTGTGTATATATATATATATATATATATATATATATATATATATATAATTTTATTTTTTGGTTTCTACTTCTTAACGAAGCTTGGGAGCGTGCTCTATATTTTAATATATATATATATATATATATATAGATATATATATATATATTATATATATATATATATATATATATATATATATATATATAATAATATATATATATATATATGTATACATTTTTTAATATTATATATATAGAGAGAGAGAGAGCAAATCGGGAGACCCGCCCCCGGAGCCCCACGCGACTCGCTCAATCAAATGGTGCACGAGGGGGGCTCCCGTGGGGTTCCGGGGGCAGATCTTTATATATATATATATATATATATATATATATATATATTATATATATATATATATATCTAGACTGGAGTTAGAACTGATCATGTATGACTTATGCTCTTGTTAATTCTTCTTTTTGTAGTACTAGCTTCATGATTATCTATATATTGTACACTAGCCCCTGTGCCTTATATAGTCATGACCGTATCCCGGGGTACTGTGTACTCTGGTATAAGTAGCTGTCCTAGTTCAGCTCCCGTTCTCCAGTATTCTTGTTCTAGGCATGACATGGTTTAGGTGTCGGCCTATATAGGTATGTCTATTTTTAGACGTGTGGGGTTACTGAGGTTTAGTTGTCTTAGTAATTATCTTCTTCCGTGGTATCATTCACATTATTCTATATCCATAATCCTTTGATCTATTATCTGCTTTCATCATTGATCTATCATGTTTCTGCGACTTGATCCTAATATCCTTTAACTTTTAGGGGCATTATTCCTCGTCCTTCTAATCAGTTTTTTTGTGCTCAACCTATGGCATGTCATTATCCATCTAGTCAGTCGATTTCTGTGGATCTACCTCAGCATTTAGGGGCATAGTCCAAAGTTGATCCTGGGACAGAGCAGCTTGTTCATCCCGATCAGCCAACAATATCAGTATTTCCAGTCAGCTAGAACAACCAAAGGGGTTGTCCGTGCACTTATGAAGGTTCTCATAGGGGCTTTATGGTAGCGCAATAGCGTAAGATTAACGTTCTTTCTCAGTTAGTGTAAACTGCCCTTAAGCGATGTAGCCTTTAGATATATAATTCTGTGAGCAGCTTCAGGCATTTCCATCCCCTTGCTTCTATAGTACAGAGGATGAGATAGCGTCTGATGCTTGGCTTTAGGGATGATAAGGCCATACTCAACGTATTAGGGACTCTAGCTAGGGAACGAGTAGCAATTGTTAGGATAAAATTTAATACATTTGGTCCGCGACTGGTGGACAGCTCAGAAAGTATCTTTTACGGAGCTGAACTTGGGCAGACTTAATGAGAGGTTCAAAATCGTTACTTTGATCTGATGTTTCTTATTATTTGTAGCAGAGGTTTAACAACCTCAGGCAGATGTGAAGGATCATCGACGACTATGCGACAGAGTTATAGGCTCGGTCAGTTTGCTCCTACCTTAGAAGCGACCTAATTGGACCAAGATAGGAGGTTCTAGCAGGGACTCCATCTAGAGATCATCCTGACAGTAGAGCAGCATAAGTTTTTAATTTTTGACACCGTGATAAGAGTGACAAGAAGGTATGAGTACACCTCCCAGAGGATCGTGGATAGAATTGGGGGTAGAAGAGGCCTCATATTCAGAAAGAATAGCGTATTTCCAGTCAGTAGCACCATCTAGCTGTTCAAGCTTTGACGATCAATTCTCCAAGGAAAGCAGCTCCGACATCATTATTTCAGTAGTCTTCTCAGAAACGCCCTCAGCAACAACAGCAATCTTTTTTAGTTGGTTGTTCCTATTATGGGAAGGCAATGCACGTCTTATCTGAGTGTCACAAAGTATGGGGCTTATGCCAAGCATATGGAGCTTCTACCACATGATTAAGCCTTGTCCCAGGACGAGTTCAGCTCGATCATTATTAGTCCAGCTAATAGTTCCATAGTTCGGGGCACCAGTGTCGATTCTGTAGCAGCATGCCCAAAGGCGTTAACTGACAAAGTCCCAAATACGACAGTACATGATGTAATAGTATGCTCAGGTCTAGGCATAGGCTCAAAGGCAGATAGGCTAGTAGTAGAGGGGACCCGCGCCTAGAGGACAGGGTCGTACTTTTATGCTTACTATAAAGGAGGTATTAACAGCTGTAGATATGGTCACAGGTACCATTCTCGTTCATTTGAATTCAGTTTCAACTTATTTAATTTTGATGCATCGCATTCGTTTATATCTGCACGATTTATGATATGAGTTGGTACGGAACAAGAGTCATTACTTGTAAGATTGAATAAACTTATTAGTAGTTGTCTTGTGAGGGTAGATTGAGTTTATGCCTCATGTCAAGTCATAGCGCACCGAAGGGAGTTTCTAGCAAGGTTGATAGAGTTTTCTATAGGCAATTAAGATGTTGTCCTAGGTATGTATTAGTTGTCTATTCGATACGCGACGATAGATTGCCATGCTGGCAAGGTTATCTTATGTGTTCATAATGAAGTTCTTATTCTCTAGTGGAGATGGCTAAAGTTATTAAAGGATTATAATTTTGACCTTTAGTATCATCCAGTAAAGGCTAATGTCGTTGCAGACGCCTTGACCAGGAGACTCGGTATGAGACTCGTCTCATTGTATTGGTATTTATATACGGATACGTATTTTTGTACTATATTTGTATTTTCTTGATTTTTGGAACGCTTTAAAAAAATTTCCAACTTATAGATTTTCTCCTTGACCTGCATACCGCCAGTATACCAGTGTATACCGACGGAATACCTGTCACTCCCGTTTTCCGTTATACGCATTTTCAGTCTATGTATACGGATTTCTGACATTTGTCAGGTGACCCATGTTGTTTTGACTCATCTTTCTTAGCCTTGCCTTGGTCTAATCTTGTACTTGGTTTATTTTGGTTTGGTTTTAACTTGGAATGAGTTGGTTTGGGTTGGGTTGAGATGAGAAGGGTTTTGTATAAAAGTCAACTTCTCTCTCTCTTCTCCATTCATTTCATTTACTCCTTCTTCTCCATTTGCTCCTCCTCCAAAACCTAGGCAAGTACATCTTGCCAAATCTTGAACAATGTTATTTTTGTTTGTTCTATTCTCTTTCTTTCATGATTCTAAGCCTCTTTAGAACTTGGAGTTTTTGGTTTTGATGGTTATATTTTTGTAGATCTAAGTTTTAAGATCTTTTTTTTTTGTTTTGATCTCTTAAGTTTTTTTTGAAATCTAATGGTTCCATGTTGTGGGAAATTTCATTCTACCCAATTTTGGCTTTTGAACCGCTGGATTTTGACTTCATATGAGAAAGTTATGCCATTTTTGTGATCATGGGTTCCCCATACATTTTGGTGTTGTCGGGACGATGAACAGTGCCGCACGCAGCATTTTCGCTGCCGCGTGCCATGCTTGCATGCAACGTGCGCCGTGGGCACTTTTGCCCTCGTGTGCAGCGCGACTTGCGCGCCGTGCGCCCGCGCATTTTTGCTACCGCGCAACGTGCGCCGTGCTTGTACGCAACGTGCGTCATAGGCACTTTTGCCCTCGTGTGCAGTGCAACTTGCGTGCCGCACGCCCGCGTGTTTTTGCTGTCGTGCAACGTACGTCGTGCTTGCATGCAACGTGCGTTGTGGGCACTTTTGCCCTCGCGCGCAGCAAAACTTGCGCGCCCGTGCCGCGTACGATTTTCTGCTGCACAACGTGCGTTGTGCTTACGCACAACGTGCTCCGTGGGCAGTTTTGCTCATGCGCACAGTGCAACTTGCGCGCCGTGCTTGCACGTAACGTGACTACAAATAACTTTTTTGCCCATTAGAGCTGTTTTGTAGTAAAAATCTTGAAAAACTCAAAACATGAAAGTTGTAGATTTTTCTTGCCTTCAAGAATATTCTTGTTTCACTTTAATCTGAGTTCATATGCAATAATTTCAATCATAGTTTTGATCTTTTGGCATTTTTTTGTACTTGGCCATTTTTTGAGGTTTTCCTTCGACTGTAATAAATTCTTATCATGATTAGAGATCTTGTACAGTTAAAGGATATTTGTACACCCTTTTATACTCTTAACACTAGCACAGATTCAATTGATGTTTTATGCCAAGTAGTTACTTTATTTATGTCTTCTCACATGCCATGATGCGTCTTTTATCTAAATCTTTCTTACATGCGATCCTTATTGCCATGTTTTCTTTTCTTAGATAGTGGCCCGTCGTGGTACACTCATGCTACAAGTCTCTTCTTTGCTTAATCTAGATAGTGGCCCATCATGGTGCACTCATGTTACACGTCTCTTCTCTGCTTATTCTAGATAGTGACCTATTGTGGTGCACTCATGTTACATGTCACTTCTTTGCTTTACATGATAATGGCCCATCGAGGCGCACTCCTGACAATACTCTTTACATGACAAGTAAACCTAAACATGACATTCTTAATCAAGATGTTGTTACGACGGCTATTTTTCGTGTTAATATAACTCTTTTCGACACCGTGGTTGAATGTATTGTGTATGCGTGAACAAGCAACATGTCTCGTCTGTATCATGCTTAGGACATGAATCTTGGTTACCACGGTCAGGAATTCATATTGAATCTGACTAGGTTAATGACTAGATTGATCAAGTAGTTCATATAGAGAGATTTACCAGTCACATGCGATCCCGTTATCTGGGCATTTTAATTGGACTTGTAGCCTACCGATGAGTAGGGCTCATTTCCAGCGCTGTCATGTGTTGCACTCCCAAGTCACCTAATATAACTCTCTCAACCTGCGAAAGGATAAATCGGATAATCTGCAGGGCTTGTGACTGCGGAAACATCTATTGCATCTTGTTAGTAATTAGGATTGTGATAACCCTAGTTAGTTAAAGTATCAAGCCGTACTCATTGCTTTGCCGTGATTGATGGATGTAGTCCAGTCCAGTTTAGTTTTGTCTAGGCAGTGTCTGCATGTTTATTTCAGTACATTATTGTTTATGCTTTACTTTTGTCGATGAATGATCGGAGGCTAAGTTCTATTCAGAAGAAGGGTTACAACCCTGGTCCTTGTTTGGTTTACGGGTTATAACTTGGCTTCCGGAATAGCTCCCAAGTCAACTTATCATTTGTCGTCCTATTCAATACTCACATGTTCTACATGATTTTATGCTAAACATTGATTAGAGATTAAGTTCTGTTCAGGAGAAGGGTTACAACCCCGGTCCTTGTTTGGTTTATGGGGTGTAACTTGGCTTCTGGAATAGTTCCCAAGTCATCTTATCATTGTGTTCGATATAGTTCTTACGGCTCTCATGCCCTAGTTACATCTCATGCTCACAAGTCCAGTTATCCTACAAGTCCTACATGATCCCTATGTTGGGTCACCATGTTCTCACGATCCAGCTACCTTACATGCTTACGTGACCCGGCTAATTAACATGTTAACATGTCCAATTTATCTTACATGTTCACATGCTTCCGTCTACTTTACATGTACATAGTCTACTTTATGTCACATGAATTACTTTATGCTCCAGGTTGCTTTGTTTATTGTCTTTTCCATTCTCGGGATGAGTGCATTGGTAGTGCATGAGTCTCGATCTGCATTTACTTATTACTTTCCCTAACCATTGCTATGTTAGCTATTGCTGGTTTTAGTCCATAGTTTGGCTTTCTTTGTGGTACTTGCTATTTGGGATCTGACCCCACTGGTTTTGTTTGGCCAGATCTGATAGAGGAGCCCAAGGGATCTTTCGTACCATCTACTCGACGGTGACCATCTGAAGCACCAGAGTACCTGAGTGGGTTTCTTATCATTTCCCACTAGCTATGTACATTATTCTTTTGTGGCGTTAGCCTCCGAGCACGTGTTTAGCTCGTGTTTTGGTTCTTGACATTTAGCCTACGGGGCAAAACATGATGTGCGTATTCTAGACTATAGCTAGAGCTTATCATGTATCACTATTACTCTTGCTAGTTCTCTATTTTGGTATGACTAGCTTCATGATCATCCATGTATAAATGGTTTGGGACGCTTTACTATTGTATGTCTGATGATCATACTTCTTGTACTTTGTATAATTGTCTGTGATTGAGATACCTAGGATTGCTTGACCTAGGATCGACAGTTGGCTTGTAGAAGTAACCCCCATGTCTTGACAGCTTATACATGATTTCAGAGTACTGGCGTACTTTGGTATTACGTAGCTGGCCTTATCCGTCCCTACTTGCCAGTATTCTGGTTCTTGGGCGTGACACTCGGAGCTTACTTCTTGACGGGGCCGCATCATATCCTAAAGGATCTTCAGGATATAGGAATTTAGGTAGTACTAACTTGTGATAATATTTATGACAAGTCTACAGGTCCAGTCCATCCTTGTTGAGAGGATCAAAGCATCATATTCAAGTTATGGCAGGCCTCAACGAATCAGAGTAGAGTCTGAGGCAGGGCGCTGAGAAGAGTTGACCATCCATGAGGACAAGACTCTCCTTGCGAGTCATCTTTGTGTGCCAAGTTGATATATCCGACACAAGACTATGTCAGAGGCTTATAGTTTTAGTATTATGTTCATCCAAGAGGGATGAAGATGTACCGTGATATTGTCAACTTTTTAGTGAAATAGGATAAAGAAGGAGATAGCACAGTGTTTAATATGCCGGTAGGTCAAGGCTGAGCTTTAGAGACTGGTCGGGCTTCTTCATCCTTTATTGATTTCAGAGTTGAAGTGGAAGCATATCATCATGGATTTCGTGATAGATCTAGATTCTCGGCTGGCAGAGATGTCATTTAGGTGATAGTTAATTGACTACGAAGGTGGACCTGTCACGCCCCAGTTCCAAAAATATATAGGAACCCAAGACATGGGCATGTCAGTTGTACGGTTAGAATAAGAATTCCCAATTTAATGGACTTATCCTAATCGTAGTATGCTGTAAAAGTAAACTAAATCTACTCTATCTCAACTATATCTTAATCAGAAATAATGAACAAAATCAAGAACAAACATTGTATATTATGGTCTACAGCCTATTAGCATATATGTTTGGAATGGACCCGAAAATAATAGAGGTCCAGTAAGACTAGACTAAATAAGCATGATATAACCGGAAAGGAAATAGAGAGCACGAGAAAATGATAAACTAACACTACAAGCAATACCTGAACCCTGCAGCCAAAATCATACCATCCACCTGTCTATACTATAAGCTCAGTAACATCCTAAAGAGATCACTAGGTCCTTAGAGGGAAGTAACAAGATATAACAACTAGCCACAATATGAACAGTAAAAGTAATATACATGAACATGTATATAACTGACAAGATAGACTATCCATCTAAGTGAATGCACTTGAAGACTACTTTGGGATTGTATAGGTAGGTAGGGAGTGATAAGTGTCAACTAATATCGCAAATATACTAGCATACTCCTGCCCAAACCAAAGACTAGTCCACAAACGATAATGAAATATCCACTAGTATAGCCTATAACTCGGCACACTGAGGTTGATAAGGATAGTATAATCCCGTATGCCTAGTAATAGTCTTTCTCGCCCAGGTGTAGTACAAGGTCATGTACATGACTCGCATGACTCGTATCTCACATACAAGTCCTCTAACTAACACAACTGGTCATATATGATTTGTTCCTTGTACCGGTCAAGTACAGGGTGCATGCCATTACCAATGTAACTCTCACTCCAAGTGTCATGTCATGAGTCGTGTCCAAGTCATTGAAGTCATTGAAGTATAGCATCAACACCAGGAAGTCACTACACACTAGGTCAAACACACACCCACTATAATCCATCGATGGCATCATCGACGGCACCCAAGTACATTTGGACGCTCTCCTAACACGTCTAATCCTAACCACACAATATCCTCATCTAGCAAAAAATAAAATAAGATCACAGTGGCACGGTATCTTCCTGAATGTTGTATGATGATTCGACGACGTCCTGCAAGCGAACTCATCAATCCAAGTGAATCAGTAAAGGTGGAACTCCTGTAAACATCTCCGGATGCTGAAACAGACATTGTCAACATTCTCAAAATAAGCAAAATAGCTAGAATAGGCTACCCGTAAGTCCAACTCTGACACAGGGACAAATAATAATTTTGGTCAAAATGATGTCCGTTTGGACCTATTTTGTATCGAAAAACGTGCCACAACAAAGGTTGTCCAAATTTGACAAATTATGTCAATCTAGCCAGAACGACGCCATATGTCCAATGTGGTGTCAGATTTGGAATTCGATGTCCCAGGTTCAAAATCATAATTTTACATGTTAGAAATTATGATTTTGAGATGCCAACTTTGGTGTCAATTTCAACCAACCAAATGACATCCTATAAAACTAAAAACTTTATGGCACGAAGATGATTATACCTGTTGCGCATCGGAGTTGGCGTTCGTCAACTAGAGCTTCGACAAGATAGAAACGAATCTGCAAAATTCGCTCCACAAATCTGTCCAAATTAAATGTGTTTTAAACGGTCAAATTAGTGGCCAATTTTGATTTATCAAAAAATCAAATTAATGGTTGAAATTCAAGGTGAGCAAAATAGTATATACCAAATTGAGGCAAAAAAATCGGATCAACGATCCAACGGTAGGATTGTCCACAAAACGTGTCCAAAGTTGTTGTCCCGAAATACGATTCTAGACTCGAATTTGTGTGCGCCACGACGGGTTTTCGTGCAAAATGCATGAATCGACTGTGTATTGCATTGGGGATGTCAGGAACGTCGTAGAGGGTTTTTCAAAGGTTTTTCGGATCGCGAGGGTGGTCGTGGCAATGGTCGCGCGACGGGTAGCGACAGTCGTCTTTGCTGCGCTCGAGCCTATATGTGGTGCACATGTGCGTGAAGGCTGTCGATGCTGCTCTAACTCGCATGGACGTGTGTAGTGGTGCCCAGGCGGCCAGGGCAGTTCATCAAGGGGAGGTGCATCGGGGTTCATCGGGGTTCCACGTCGCCGTTTGAGCGATGGTTGCGGCAGCCACTGCAGCTGCTGTTGCTAGTCGTACTTGCTGTTGCACCCACCTGGCACGCACGGCGGTGGCCCCAGCGGTGGGTGGCTGCATGATGGCTATCATGGACCGAAGGCAGGCCAAGGGGATACGGTGGTTTGTTGTTGCCGCGGCGGCTGCTACGCTACTGCGTTAGCGGGGTAGAAGAGGAATAGGATTTAGGTTTTTCTCTTTTCCATATGTGTGGTGTATGTGTGTAGCTTATAATATGCTATTATACTCTATTAAATATCTGGTTTACTATATATACATGAAAATACCCTATGTTTACAATACATTTAATATATATCTATATATATATATATATATATATATATATAACCGGGCTGGTCTGATTTATCTATTAATCGGGCCAGTCCACGGTCCATTGAAAATACAGAGCGAGAGTGAGAGGAAGAACGAACGAATGAACGAAGAGGCCATGGCGGGACTGCTGGCATGGGCGGCGGACGTGGTCGGTGGGAACGAAACGGATGAAGACGATCAGAGTCTACAGCAGCAGCTCCCGATGGAGCTTGCGTTCACGTGGGAGTAGCAGCAGTACGTACTGGAGCTGGACCGAAGGGCTTCGGATCTAAGGCGTCGATCGGGGAGCTCCGGCTGAGGATCCTCCCCCGACATCTCCCAGAGCCTCCCCCCCTCCACGCCCACTCCTTCGCCTCCAACACCGACCTCGCCCGACAGCTCAACTCCCACTCCACTACCAAACAACTGGCACAATTAAGAGAAGTTACTCTGCAAGAAGAAAATATTGCGTATGAAAATTCTATAGCAAACTGTCAAAAGAAAATTCAGGAAAAGTTGCAGGAGGCTAATTCGCTTCAGGCTAAATTGCAGGAATTGGAATTGATTGAAAAGAAGGCGAGGTTGAAATGGAAAAAGCGCTAGAGTCGGTGGAGTCTAATGAAGATTGTTTGTAATCAGATGATCCCAACAAAATGGACAATTCACATTTAGAAATAGAACCTCCAAAAGATGTAAACTTACAAGAACTAGAAGATAAGAAAAGGGAGTTGAGTACAATAGAAGAGGCAAAGAATGTTTACTTATTCAAGAAGAATCAATTAAACATCCTTCCCCAGGTAAAAGGAGAAGTTGTTAGAAAAATAGCTTCATAGGCTAGTTGAACAATTGACAACCAAGCATGTACAAGCAGAAGCTCTGATGAGTGATATACGTGCAAAAAAGAGAGAAGTAGAGAGATTGAACTAGTTACGAAATAGGCTTGACGTTGGGGTCATTGATGCGAGCACACCTGCAAGAAATCGCTTTGGGAGGAACATAGGAGCCGCGTCGCCGGGAGATTACACCATAGAGACCTCCAGGAACAGATTTCCCAGAGGCTGGATTGATAGCCAGCAGAAGTTGATGTTTCTGAGGTCTGCCTTTGTTCTCTACATTTTAGCACTCCATATGATCGTCTTCATAAAGAACTCCTTCTGAGGACATTTTGCACAAGCACATATTCTTTCGTTGTGTATATATTTGGATCGAAATATCTTCAGTCGTTACTCTAAAGCTTGCTTTGTTAGTCTATTGGAGTATTTATTCTAGTATCGACTATGTATAAAACACAGATCCTTAAATCTTATGTTTGAATATATATGTGTATATATATGTGTGTACATATGTGTGTGGTGTGTGTGTCTGTGTGTGTGTGTATGTATATATATATATATATATATATATATATATATATATATATATATATATATATATATATATATATATACCAGTGTATACCGACGGCATACATGTCACTCCCGTTTTCCATTATACGTATTTTCAGTCTACGTATACGGATTTCTGACATTTGTCAGGTGACCCGTGTTTTGACTTATCTTTCTTACCCTTGCCTTGGTCTAATCTTGTACTTGGTTTATTTTGGTTTGGTTCAACTTGGCATGAGTTGGTTTGGGTTGGGTTGAGATGAGAAGGGTTTTGTATAAAAATCAACTTCTCTCTCTCCTCCATTCATTTCATTTACTCCTTCTGCATTTGCTCCTCCTCCAAAACCTAGGCAAGTACATCTTGCCAAATCTTGAACAATGTTATTTCTGTTTGTCCTATTCTCTTTCTTTCATGATTCTAAGCCTCTTTAGAACTTCGAGTTTTTGGTTTGATGGTTACATTTTTGTAGATCTAAGTTTTAAGATCTTGTTTTTTTTATCTCTTAAAGTTTGATATTTTTGAAATCTAATGGTTCCATGTTGTGAGGAATTTTATTCTACCCAATTTTGGCTTTTGAACCACTGGATTATGACTTCATATGAGAAAGTTATGCCATTTTCGTGTTCATGGGTTCCCCACACCTTTTGTTGCTGTCGGGACAATGAACAGTGCCGCGCGCAGCGTTTTTGCTGCCGCGTGTCGTGCTTGCATGCAACGTGCACCGTGGGCCCTTTTGCCCTCGCGTGCAGCCCGACTTGCGCATCGCGCGCCCGCACGTTTTTGCTACCGTGCAACGTGCGCCGTGCTTGTGCGCAACGTGCGCCATGGGCACTTTTGCCCTCGCGTGCAGCGCAACTTACGTGCCGCGCGCCCACGTGTTTTCGCTTCCGCACAACGTGCGCCGTACTTGCGCACAAATTACGCCGTGCTTGCGCACAATGTGCGCCGTGGGTACTTTTTCTCACGCGTGCAGTCCAACTTGTGCACCGCATGCCCGAGCATTTTTGCTACCGCACAACGTACGCCGTGCTTGCACGCAACGTGCGCCGTGGGCACTTTTGCCCTCGCGCGCAGCGAAACTTGTGCACTCGTGTCGCGCACGATTTTCTGCTGCGCAACGTGCGTCATGCTTGCGCGCAACGTGCGCCGTGGACAGTTTTGCTCGCACACGCAGTACAACTTGCGAGCCGTGCTTGCGCGCAACGTGACTACAAATGACTTTTTTGCCCATTTGAGCTGTTTTGTAGCAAAAATCTTGAAAAACTCAAAACATGAAAGTTGTAGATCTTTGTCTTGCCTTCAAGAATATTCTTGTTTCACTTTAATCTGAGTTCATATGCAATAATTTCAATCATAGTTTTGATCCTTTGGCATTTTTTTGTACTTGGCCATTTTTTGAGGTTTTCCTTCGACTGTAATAAATTCTTATCATGATTAGATGATCTTGTACAGTTAAAGGATAATTGTACACCCTTTTTTACTCTTAACACTAGCATAGATTCAATTGATGTTTTATGCCAAGTAGTTACTTTTATTTATTTCTTCACACATGCCATGATACGTCTTTTATGTAAATCTTTCTTACATGCTATCCTTATTGTCATGTTTTCTTTTCTTAGATAGTGGCCTGTCGTGGTGCACTCATGCTACACGTCTTTTCTTTGCTTAATCTAGATAGTGGCCTGTCACGGTGCACTCATACTACACGTCTCTTCTCTGCTTATTCTAGATAGTGACATGTTGTGGTGCACTCATGCTACATGTCACTTCTTTGCTTTACATGATAGTGGCCCATCGAGGCGCACTCCGGACAAGTACTCTTTACATGACAAGTAAACCTAAACATGACATGCCTAATCAAGATGTTGTTGCGACGGCTATTTTCTCTTGCTAATATAACTCTTTTCGACACCGTGGTTGAATGTATGTGTATGCGTGAACAAGCAACATGTCTCGTCTGCATCATGCTTAGGACATGAATTCCTGGTTATCACGGTCAGGAATTCATACAAAATCTGACTAGGTTAATGACTAGATTGATCAAGTAGTTCATATAGAGAGATTTACCAGTCACAGGCGATCCCGTTATCTGGGCGCTTTAATTGGACTTATAGCCTACCGATGAGTAGGACGCGTTTCCAGCACGCTGTCATGTGTTGCACTCCCAAGTCACCTAATATAACTCTCTCAACCTGCGAAAGGATAACTCGGATAGTCTGCAGGGCTTGTGACTGCTGAAACATCTCATTGTATCTTGTTAGTAATTAGGATTGTGATAACCCTAGTTAGTTAAAGTATCAATCCGTACTTATTGCTTGGCCGTAATTGACGAATGTAGTCCAGTCCAGTTTAGTTTTGTCTAGGCAGTTCTGCAAGTTTATTTCTGTACATTATTTTTATGCTTCACTTTTGTCGATGAATGATCGGAGGCTAAGTTCTGTTCAGGAGAAGGGTTACAACCCTGGTCCTTGTTTAGTTTACGGGTTGTAACTTGGCTTCCGAAATAGCTTCCAAGTCATCTTATCATTTGTCGTCCTATTCAGTATTCATATGTTCTACATGATTTTATGCTAAACATTGATTAGAGATTAAGTTCTCCTCAGGAGAAGGGTTACAACCCCTGTCCTTATTTGGTTTACGGGGTGTAACTTGGCTTCTGGAATAGTTCCCAAGTCATCTTATCATTGTCATTCGATATAGTTCTTACAGGCTCTCATGCCCTACTTACATCTCATGCTCATAAGTCCAGTTATCCCACAAGTCCTATATGATCCCTATGCTGGGTCACCATGTTCTCACGACCCAGCTACCTTACATGCTTACATGAACCGGCTACTTAACATGTTTACATGTCCAGTTTATCTTACATGTTCACATACTTTCGTCTACTTTACATGTACATAGTCTATTTTATGTCACACATGAATTACTTTATGCTCCAGGTTGCTTTGCTTATTGTCTTTTCCATTCTCGGGATGAGTGCATTGGTAGTGCATGAGTCTCGATCTGCATTTACTTATTGCTTTCCCTAACCTTTGCTATGTTAGTTATTGCTGGTTTTATCCATAGTTTGGCTTCCTTTGTGGTACTTGCTATTTGGGATCTGACCCCACTGGTTTTGTTTGGCCAGATCTGATAGAGGAGCCCAAGGGATCTTCTGTACCATCTACTCGACGATGACCATGAAATACTAGAGTACCTGAGTGGGTTTCTTATCATTCTCCCACTAGCTATGTACATTATTTTGTGGCATTTAGCCTCCGAGCACGTGTTTAGCTCGTGTTTTGGTTCTTGACATTTAGCCTACGGGCCAAAATATGATGTACGTATTCTAGACTATAGCTAGAGCTTATCATGTATGACTATTACTCTTGCTAGTTCTCTATTTTGGTATGACTAGCTTTATGATCATCCATGTATAAATGGTTTGGGACGCTTTACTATTGTATGTCTGATGATCATACTTCTTGTACTTTGTATAATTGTCTGTGATTGAGATACCTAGGATTGCTTGACCTAGTATCGACTGTTGGCTTGTAGAAGTAACCCCCATGTCTTGACAGTTTATACGTGATTTCAGTGTACTGGCGTACTTTGGTATTACGTAGCTGGCCTTGTCTGTCCCCACTTGCCAGTATTCTGGTTCTGGGTCGTGACACTCGGAGCTTACTTCTTGACGGGGCCGCATCATATCCTAGAGGATCTTCAGGATATAGGAATTTAGGTAGTACTAACTTGTGATGCAATATTTATGGCAAGTCTACAGGTCCAGTCCATCATTGTTGAGAGGATCAAAGTAGCATATTCAAGTTATGGCAGGCCTCAACGACTCAGAGCAGAGTCTAAGGCAGAGCGCTGAGCAGAGTTGACCATCCATAAGGATAGGACTCTCCGGTTTGCTAGTCATCTTTGTGTGCCAAGTTGATATATCCGACACAAGACTATGTCAGAGGCTTATAGTTCTCAGTATTATGGTCATCCAAGAGGGATGAAGATGTACCATAATATTTGTCAACTTTTTTAGTGAAATAGGATAAAGAATGAGATAGCACAGTATTTAATATGCCGGTAGGTCAAGGCTGAGCTTTAGAGACTGATCGGGCTTCTTTATCCTTTATTGATTTCAGAGTTGAAGTGAAAGCATATCATCATGGATTTCGTGACAGATCTTCCTAGATTCTCGGCTGGCAGAGATGTCATTAAGGTGATAGTTAATTGACTCACGAAGGTGGACCTATCACGCCCCAGTTCCAAAAATATAGGAACCCAAGACATGAGCATGTCAGTTGTACGGTTAGAATAAGTATTCCCAATTTAATGGACTTATCCTAATCGTAGTATGCTATAAAGTAAACTAAATCTACTCTATCTCAACTATATCTTAATCCACAATAATGAACAAAATCAAGAAGAAACAATGTATATTATGGTCTACAGCCTATTAGCATATATGTTTGGAATGGACCCGAAAAATAATAGAGATCCAGTAAGACTAGACTAAATAAGCATGATATAACCGAAAAGGAAATAGAGAGCACGAGAAAATGATAAACTAACACTACAAGCAATACCTGAACCCTGCAGCCAAAATCATACCATCCATCTGTCTATACTATAAGCTCAGTAACATCCTGAAGAGATCACTAGATCCTTAGAGGGACGCAACAAGATACAACAACTAGCCACAATATGAACAGTAAAAGTAATATACATGAACATGAATAACTGACAGGTAGACTATCCATCTAAGTGAATGCACTTGAAGGCTACTTTGGGATTGTACAGGTAGGTAGGGAGTGATATTAGTGTCAACTAATATCGCAAATATACTAGCATACTCCTGCCCAAACCAGAGACTAGTCCACAAACGATAATGGAATCCCAGGCGGCCAGGCAGTTCATCAAGGGAAGGTGCGTCGGGGTTCGTCGGTGTTCCACATCGCCGTTTGAGCGACAGTTGCGGCAGCCACTGCGGCTGTTATTGCTAGCCGTACTTGCTGTTGCACCCACCTGGCACGTACGGCGGTGGCCCCAGCGGTGGGTGGCTGCATGGAGGCTATCGTGGACCGACGGCAGGCCGAAAGGATGCGGTGGTTTGTTGCTACCGCGGCGGCTGCTACGCTAATGGGTTAGCGGGGTAGAAGAGGAATAAGATTTAGGTTTTTCTCTTTTCTATGTGTGTGTGTGTGTGTGTGTGTGTGGCTTATAATATACTATTATGCTCTAATAAATATCTGGTTTACTATATATAGAAATATATACATGAAACTACCCTATGTTTACAATATATTTCTGTATATATATATATATATATATATATATATATATATATATATATATATATAATATATATAACCGGGCTGGTCCGATTCGTTTATTAATCGGGCCAGCCCACGGTCCATTGAAAATGTAGAGCGAGAGAGAGAGAGAGAGAACTAACGAACTAACGAACGAAAGGCCATGGCGGGACTACTGGCATGGGCGGCGGACGTGTCGGTGGAAACGAGACGGACGAAGACGATCAGATACTACAGCAGCTTTCGATGGAGCATACGTTCACGTGGGAGTAGCAGCAGTACGCGCTGGAGCTGGACCGGAGGGCTTCGGATCTAAGGCTCGATCGGGGAGCTCCGGCTGAGGATCCCTCCCGCCGACATCTCCCAGAGCCTCCCCCACCTCCACGCCCACTCCTTTGCCTCCAACATCGACCTCGCCCGACAGCTCAACTCCCACTCCCTACCAAACAACAAGCACAATTAAGAGAAGTTACTCTGCAAGAAGAAAATTGCGTATGAAAATTCTATAGCAAACTGTCAAAAGAAATTCATGAGAAGTTGCAGGAGGCTAATTCTCTTCAGGCTAAATTACAGGAATTGGAATTGATTGAAAAGAAGGCGAGGGTTGAAATGGAAAAAGTGCTAGAGTCTGTGGAGTCTAATGAAGATTGTTTACAATCATGATCCCAACAAAATGGACAATTCATATTTAGAAATAGAACCTCCAAAAGATGTAAACTTACAAGAACTAGAAGATAAGAAAAGGGAGTTGAGTACAATAGAAGAGGCAGTACAGAGATTGGAAGAAGAACGTTTACTTATTCAAGAAGAATCAATTAACATCCTTCCCCAGGTAAAAGGGAGAAGCTGTTAGAAAAATAGCTTCATAGCCTAGATGAACAATTGACAGCCAAGCAGGTACAAGCAGAAGCTCTGATGAGTGATATACGTGCAAAAGAGAGAGAAGTAGAGAGATTGAACTGGTTACGAAATAGGCTTGACGTTGGGGTCATTAATGCGAGCACACCTACAAGAAATCGCTTTGGGAGGAACATAGGAGCCGCGTCGCTGGGAGATTACACCATAGTGACTTCCAGGAACAGATTTCCCAGAGGCTGGATATAGCCAGCAGAAGTTGATGTTTCTGAGGTCTGCCTTTGTTCTCAACATTTTAGCACTCCATGTGATCGTCTTCATAAAGATCTCCTTCTGAGGACATTTTGCACAAGCACATATTCTTTCGTTGTGTGTATATTTGGATCAAAATATCTTCAGTCGTTACTCTAAAGCTTGCTTTGTTAGTCTATTGGAGTATTTATTCTAGTATCGACTATGTATAAAACACAGATCCTTAAATCTTATGTTTGAATATATATATATATATATAATATATATATATATATCTATAATATATATCTATATATATCTATATATAATATCTATATAAAAATATATATATATATATATATATATATATATTATATATATATATATATAACCAATAATTAATATACTAAATTTATTTACAAAAATACATATATATTTATAAATTACTCATTCGATACTACCCCCATATATGTAGAAAATACCTGCCCTTCATGCATGAATATCTATAACACAATCTAGCATTTAAAATCACGCAACGTATTTAATCTACGTATATTTATACATAAATACAATCATATATGCAAAATCGTATTTAAACCTTTTTGACAGAACAAAATCCTATAAAAATAATTTTTAATAATTCTACTAGTACATGGCCACCTAATCATGGCACTACCGTATGGGATTGGCTTAGTTGGGTCCAAATATATTTTCTAGTCAAATTGAATCTGAAAATCACCAGTGAGTCTGTGCCATTCATAAATAAATAGTACATGGGAACTCGGTTGAGTGGCAGACCCTTAGCATGTGTATCATAGGCTCAAATGGGTCCAAATCATATATTGGGTCAAATAGTTTTTATCTAAGTCGAGTCCCAAACTCAAGTTTGAAGTTAGGTCTAGAATTACGATAATCGGTCGAATGGCCTAAATTTATCCGAAGTTGTGCGAAGTCAAAATAATGTTAGGGGACATATTTGGATGGGACGTGATATTTCATTTTGAAGGCCAACATGTCTATTTCAAAACTCATGAAGGACATTTCGAAAGATTGGCATGTCTCGTGCTCCAAAAATCATAGCTACGAAAAAGTTTGTCTATAGTCATATTGATATAAAATCTAGTTTAAAATATAAATAACTATATTAAATAAATAAAATAAAATTTAAAATAATATCCAAAAATTAGGGGGCATACAGGACCACTCCTACCTGCAACCTCCTGATTTTCAAATTTCAATTTTTCTCAAAATTTTGGTTATTATTTTCTTAAATTCCTATTTTCTAATTATTATTTTATTAGTGATTATTATTTCTAATTATTATTTTGGAGGATTGTGAATAGGGTATGGCAAATTCATAATTATTTAAGGTAGAGTGGCAATAATTGGTAATTTCATAGAAGTTTCTAATTAGGGAAGGGCATAGTTGTAAATATTAGAAGAGGAAATAGTTTATTAGTAATTGTCTAGGAGTCCATGGTGGAATGCTTAGCCACTAGGATTAAGTGAAAATATTCTAGAATCTCTTAAGTAATATAAATCTTACTTATATTTATAAGCAACGTGGTTGTTTCATGTCTTTTTCTTGTATATGTAATTGATAAATCTTGTCAAGTCTTGCATATCTCCGAGGGGAGTAACAATCTAGATTGGATTCTATGGAATACAATGGCCCAAAATACTAAATTAAAATGTTAAGAATTAACAACTAGCTTGATTATCTAAAGCATTAGGAGGAAAGGTTTCCCTAGTTACTTGCAGTCCCTTTATTTCGACCCCAACCTGAATGGATTTAGAGCTTCCTGTCGTGAGGAGCACATTTCTAATACACAGTTGAGTGGGGTATCATATACTTATTATTATTAGCTCATTGTTGTGTGGAGCAGACATAGTTGTGTGATGCCTTTTTCTTTCAGATGCACATCTCATGGGTGGTGTATATGTTATATCTATTATTCTTTTGGCTTAGATAATTTTAGAAGTATGCAAGGCAGATAACCGATAGGAAACTCTCAAATTACATATGTTAGGATTTATGATAACCCTATTTAGCTGATGTAGCAAGACATACTTCTTACTTGACCATGACTGGTGAATGGAGTCCATTTCCTGCTTATGTTCTTGTCATGTCTGTCTTGAGTATGTTCTTCTTGTGTCGGTGAATGATTAGAGGCAAAGTGCTATTTGGGAGATGATGTGCAACCCTGGTCCTTCTTTGGGTTACGGATTGTAGATTTGATTCAGAATAGTCCCTACGTTCTCTAGTTATTCATCGTCATATCATGTACTCATATGTTATTCATGTTTACTTTACATGATCATGTACATGCTCATATGTTCCTGTTTATTTTACATGTTTTAAGTTTTCTTTAATATTTCCTTGTGTACCTTACTATTATCTTGGTTGTTACTTGCTGCCTTTTATTATCTTTTATCATGCTTGCATGATGGTTTTAGTCCATAGTGTGGCTTTCTTTGTAGTACTTATTATCTGGAGTCTTACCCACTAATTTTGTTTAGCCAAATATGGTAGCAGAATCGGAGGTTCTATCGTACCTCCTACTGGATCGTGACCACCTGAACCACTAGAGTACCTGAGTGGGTGTTCTTTTATTTTACCCACTAGTTTTATGCATATATTATTTTGCGGCATTTAGCCTTCGAGTACTTGTTTAGCTCATGCTTTTGGACCTTGACATCTAGCCTACAGCTTGACATGATATGTGTATATTCTAGACTACAATTAGAGTTGATCATGTATGACTTATACTCTTGCTAGTTCTTCACTTTGTACTACTAGCTTCATGATCATCTATATAGTATAGTTTGGAATACTTTACTATTTAAATATCTGATGATCATACATCTTGTACTTTATTTATTTTCCTATGATTGAGACACACAGGATTGCTTGACCTAGTTTTGACTATTAGATTGTACAGTAGCCTCCATGTCTTATACATTCATGACCATATCTCAGTTTACGGGTGTACTCTAGTACATGTAGCTGGCCTAGTTATGCTCCTGTTCTCCAGTATTCTGGTTCTGGGGTGTGGTACTACCTGTCACGACCCGCACTGGGAGTGAGGGCACGAGTGTGTGACAACGTCCCAGCCTACGCCGCAGAAACGGCGTAGAACGCTATCTAGGTCTACTATCTAACAACAGTTATAATATCAAAACCTGTCGAGAATGGTCAAATCCGAACGGAGGAGAAGCAATGACAATATAATATACTCAATCACAAACTCTAAGGAAGATAGATGATACTGAAAGATAAAGATAACAAGATATTAAAATATCATCCAGAAGATCCAACACAGAAATAATACAATTCCAGAGTCAACAATCTCAAATACAAATATTAAAATAATAACAAGCCAAAATGTAATATGGAGACAAAGTCCAGTACCAAACTAATCTAGTTAAGCTACTCTAATACCTCATCGGCTGGAGCTAACCCCTGCTGAACTAGGGTCTCCAAGTCTAGGCCAACTACGTCATGGAGACTGTAGTAGGTAGGACACTCGTCCTCACCATAATCTGTAAAAAAAAATTCAACATATCCAGTCAACATGGAACGAGCACAAATCTCCAATAACAGTTCTAGTTAGACGATATTAAAAATGTAGCAGTAAATAGAGAGAATATACAAGGTAAAGTGGTACGTACATGAATCATGGTAAGGCATATCAAGACTGTAAATGGATGTAAGAACAAAAATTGTATATCATGTACAGGAATCGAGAACTTACTATCTATGTGAGTTTAGTACTAGTTTCAATATTTGATCGGCTTGGGAAATTACACATAAAATATGGCTTGGCTAGTCATACGTGCAATGTATGACTAATACTCACAGGAAAAACTATCTTGTACAGGAAAGATTTGATCACATATCTACGCAAATACCCCCGCCCCCGACTAGTATAGTAGATCCAACCATGACACGTCATGACATGGATTCTCTGAGAAGGTCACGAGCCACTCACAGGAATTGTGTCTATATAATGCACAAGGAACAAGAAGGCTTGCACAGGATATACTAAGTAATATAAGGAATAACATCTCATGACAGGATCCAGATAAATACCAATCCGTGTGAACAATGTGTCAAGAGAACAAGGATATCTACACTATATACAAGAAACATAGACGATATCATAAACAGAAATACTATCAAAGAATATACTCGCCTGAGATCTGGTAGAAAATATAAACAGTGTATCGAGGCTTCGAGTGAAGTCACAAACCTAAAGATGAGATATGCATGAGTTAAATAGGGTTTAAAAGTGTTAGACATGATTTCTAGTGTATGCTATGCAAATCTAGGTCAAAGTCAGTCAAACTAAGTCACACCAATTCATACTAGGTCACACTAAGTCAAACTAGGTCAAACTAGGTCAAGGTAGGTCAATCTAAGTCATACTAGGTCAAACAAAGTCAAACAAGGTCAATCTAGGTCAAGGGTTGACCTACAGTTGACTTTGGTCAACTTGTCAACTCTGGTCAACTCCTAGTACATTCTAGGTCGGATGTTGACCCTACGTTGGCTTTCAGTCAAAATAGTCAACCTTGGTAAAATTGGACCAAGAAGCTAATTTCTAACCTTTACCTACCAAGTTATCCTAGTTCTAACCATTATCTACCAAGGTATCCCAAGACCTTGGATATTAGGTAATACCCTTACCCTAATAATATTACCTTAGTTAGTAGATAAAGTACTAACCTAGGCTAATTAGATCCTAATAAATCCTTAGACTAACATCTAACTAACCATCTTAGTCTTCTATCAAAACTTTTCTATTACCTTACCCTTACCTTAGGTAATTCTCATTACCTTGAAGGTAAACCCATTATCGCACAAGGTAATCCAATACCTTACCAAACCCACTTATGATACCCTCTAAGATACTAACAATCTAGTATCCTCTCTTAGATACTACTAGTATCTAACATATCTAACTAACTAGTATCCCTAAAACTCTAAGATACCAAACTATTATCTAGTATCCTAACTCACTATCTTGCACATTACCTAGGATAATAACCATATTTTATCTAACATATCTAACTAATCATATACTTCTAGAATCCTAATCCCAAGATACCAACTTGGTATCCTAAGATATCTAACACATAGAACTAACTAACCACTAAGATACAACATATCTAACAATATTATCTAACCTACTAACTCACTAGACACTCACCAAAACACACACACACACACATGCTAACTATAAACACACACACTCTAGCTATGACACACACACACACATATACAAAGGGGGGTGAAGGGCTGCCTAAAGCAGCCTTCACTTGCTGCTGCTGAGTTTACTGCCTGCTGCTGCTGTGGTTTTAAGACACAAGTGGCTGCTGCAATGGCCTGTATGGCTGCTGTAGTGGCCTGTATGGCTGCTGCTGCTATGGTGCCATTTTAGGCTGCAGTGCAGCATTTGGGCTACTATGGTGGCTGCCTAGTGCAGCCCCACATCCCCCTAAAGCTCCTCTAAAACACAGCCACACATACTCTCTAATAACCCCTCAAATCACTCTCTATAATCCCTCTACACACCTCACACAAAATCCCTAATATAAACACACTCTCTATCACTCTACACAATCACAAACACACACAACACTCACTATCACAATAACCAAAACCAAATCACTCAACAAACCACACTAACCTCAAGTCAAATAGGATGGCATGATCCTCCCCTCTCTCACACACACCAAGGCACCACCACTATACCAACCCACATCTCATGACACCAACACACACACACACGCACATCTATGAACAAACATACACACACACTCACTCTCCTATCAAAGACACACTCAAAACACAAACACAACCCCCTCCTCTCTACTCACTACACATAACACACACCCACACATACAAACACACTACCACTCAACCCTCTTCTCTCCACACTCACAACCACACTCTATCACATACACACAAGACACATATTAATATATATACAAAAAACCCCAAATCAGTCCACATCCATAAATATAACAATATTTGATATTTTACATAAAAATAGGGCTTGTAGGCCATAATACATAGATTCAAACATTGGTATCCAAATGAGAACAAACCTAAACATCCTAACCATGGTTAATCTACTATCTAACATATAAAAATATGAAATTAAAAGACAATAAATCCTATTGAGCATAAATCAAACACATGGGGTGCCTCTATTGGAAACTCTCTATGGGAGATACCAAACCTATCCCAAACTCCTAAAGAGGACTCAAAAGAGCCTCTAAAACATTTCTAATGGTGGTTCATGCATGGGGGTGATTCCTATGGGTTCAAATCTATTAAAAATGCAAGGAAACATGAATTAGAGAGAAGGTTTTACCTATTGGGAGTTGGATCCCAATAATTCACTCAAAAGGACATGGTTCCGACATAGAAACTCCTTAAAGTTGGACTCCTCTCCTTGCTTCTTGCTCCTTTCTCCTTGCTCCTTGCTCCTTGCTCCCCACTCCAAGCTTACACCTTCTCTTTTGTAGATTGAGTGAAATGGAGGGAGAATGGGTTGATTTGAGAGATCAAATCAAGAGGGAAGCTCTCAAATTGGGGAAGACCTCTAAAGGGGAAAAAAAGGTAACTAATGAAAATGAAATGGAGAGAGCCCTATCCCTCTATGGCCGGCCCAAGTAGGAGCCCTAATGGGTTTGTGAAATGTCTAGGATGCCCCCATCTTAGTCTCTCTTGGTTAACTTAAGTCAATGCAAGAAGGTTGGGGTTAAAAGGGTCAAGTTTCTAATCTCTAAATGACTAAACTTGTCGTGTGGGTTTAGTCTAAATGTACTAGCCTAATGAGATGAGTTTGTGGGCCATGCCTAGCTAATCTTTGGGTCCTGACTAGAGTCTAAACTACCCGGGCCACTAACACAAGTCAAAAATAGATGAGACTCAAACCCGACTAAAGTAATCCCCAAAATACAATATTAGTAAACAAATATTCACAAAAATATTAGAATATATAAAATGACAAAATTACCCTTATTTTTGAAAATAGACAATTACAATCCTATCCCCCTAGAAAAATTGTCCTCAAAATTCAAAATGGTTGTACTCTTCTCTAGGTCAAGCCCCCAACAATCGAAGTCTACTAAATTCTATCCAAAGTTATACAACATGTAATTCTAGGGAACAAACATGCGTGGTTTTATCCTCTACAGTGTCATGTTATTGCAGTCTCTATTGGTGTTTTCTATTAATCTTGTATGATCATCATATATGCAAGCTAAGGGTACTAGGAAAGTAATCAAATAATCAATGGGTAAAAAGAAACAGGAAAAAGAAAAGAATAAGACCTAACCTCCTAGTCCCTCGTCTGCGGTATGGGTCTCCTCGACCGTCATCGCAAAAGCCCTGCCCTGGTGGGGTATATCCCGCTGCTGGTGTGGGACGTAATGCAGTATCGCAGGTAGCCTAGCCTGTACTCCCTGAGCTGTACCAGTAACACGAGGGCTCACAGGACACTCTCTCATTTGATGTCCAGCTGCACCGCAATAAAGGCACATCCCCAGCCTCTTCCTACAAACCTCCCAGATATGATCGGGCTTCTTACAGAAGTTGTACTGAGGGGCATTCTGCATCTGCCTCTACTGATGGTGTTGCACCTGCTGAACTGGTGCCCTGGCCTGAATTGCTGCTGGTGCTGCAAAAAAGATCAATGTTGTAGCTGAGGACGTTTAGCAGCCCCCGCGCTACTAGTAGTCCCCGAAAATAGATCACGGTCCCTCTTGGGCTTCAAGCCCCACTCTCTCTCCACCTTATGGGCCTCCGCAAGGATCTTGGTGTAAGTCGCACAGAAAGAGGGGATAAGGATCTTGATATCCCATATCAACCCCTCTCGGAAGCAGCTCGCCTTGATCTCCGGGTCATGTACCATGTACTCTGTGTATCAGCTCAGCCTGCCAAACTCTGCAGTATACTCCTCCACAGACAAGCTCCCCGGCTAGAGGTTTTGAAACTGTCTCACCAGGTCAATCTTGTCCGTAGGGGAAAAGAACTTCTCCTTGAAGATGTCCTTGAACTCTGTCCAGGTATGGCCCTCTCTAGCAAAAGCCGGCTCATTTATGAACCACATACGAGCGATGTCTAACAGCTGTAGCCCCACCGCCTCGACCTTCAGGTCGTCTGCAAGGCGGGAGGCCCTCATCTGATGCTCGATATCCTCGAGCTAGTCATCAGCATAAACGACACCCTTCGTCCTACTGAAATTTTGAGGCCCCAGCTTTTTAAAGTCCTAGATGTTGCCTGACCTCGGCTGCACTTTCTGATGTGGAGCCCTCTGCTCTACGGCTGCTAGAGCCAACTAATGGCATCTTCTATGCCCTGACGTATCGCGTCCGTCTGTCTCTGCTGAGCATCAGACTGGGCTCGCTGAGTCTCCATCGTCTGTCGAAGGAAGGCAAATATCTGCCCCATATCGGTAGATAGTGGAGGTAGAGGAGGCAGATCCTCGGCTACAGACAGAGGAGTCCGATGTGCAGGAGGAAGAACACCCACAATTGCTCCTGCCGTAGCGACCTCCGGGACAGTCCTCACAACTGGTGGAGGAGCGCCCCCAAATGCTGCTGCAGATGGACAGACTGCAAGGGAAGTGACTGGCTCAGGTCCGCGAGATGTAGCGGACCTCTCAGTATCAGCAGGCCCAGAATGATGTGATATTGTCTTTGCCATCCTAAAGACAGATCAAAAGAATAAAGTTAATATGGCACACGATAGATCATATCAAAGGAGGACAATTAGAGTACAATTAATCAGCATCAAGAAAGGACAGTTGTATAGAAGCAAATTGGAAGTTTCCTAATTGTGATTGAGTATCCTAGCCTATAGCCTATATTTTCTAAACCTATAGCAGGCTCATAGCAGCACTCTAAGTCGAACACCACTATGACATCGCACTAATTACAATTTCTGACCTGCGTGGGCCACCACTAAAAATGTGTCACGACCCGCACCCGGAGTGAGGGCACGAGTGAGTGACAACGTCCCAACCTACGCCGCAGAAACGACGTAGAACGCTGTCTAGGTCTACTATCTAACAACAGTTATAATATCAAAACCTGTCGAGAATGGTCAACTCTGAACGAAGGACAAGCAATGACAATATAATATACTCAATCACAAACTCTAAGGAAGATAGATGATACTGAAAGATAAAGACAACAAGATATTAAAATATCATCCAGAAGATCCAACACAGAAATAATATAAGTCTAGAGTCAACAATCTCAAATACAAATACTAAAATAATAACAAGCCAAAATATAATCTGGAGACAAAGTCCAGTACCAAACTAATCTAGCTAAGCTACTCCAATGCCTCATCGACTAGAGCTAACCCCTGGTGAACTAGGGTTTCCAAGTCTAAGCCAACTACGTCATGGGAACTGTAGTAGGTAGGACACTCCTTCTTGCCATCATCTGTAAAAATTTATCAACATATCCAGTCAGGATAGAACGAGTACAAATCTCCAATAACAGTTCTAGTTAGACGATATTGAAAATACAGCAGTAAATAGAGAGAATATACAAGGTAAGTGGTACATACATGAATCATGGTAAGGCATATCAAGACTGTAAATGGATGTAAGAACAAACATTGTATATCATGTACAGGAATCGAAAACTACTATCTATATGAGTTTAGTACTATTTTCAATATGTGATCGGCTTGGGAAATTGCACAAAAAATATGGCCTGGCTAGTCATACGTGCAATGTATGACTAAACTCACAGAAAAACTATCTTGCACAGGAAAGATTTGATCACATATCTACGCTAATACCCCCGCCCTCGACTAGTATAGTGGATCCAACCATGACACGTCATAACATGGATTCTCTGAGAAGGTCGCGAGCCCCTCACAGGATCGTGTCTATATAATGCACAAGGAACAAGAAGGCTTGCACAAGATATACCAAGTAATATAAGGAATAACATCTCATGACGGGATCCAGACAAATACCAATCCGTGTGAATAATATATCAAGAAAACAAGAATATCTACACTATATACAAGAAACATAGACGATAAAATAAAACAGAAATACTATCAGAGAATGTACTCACTTGAGATCTGGTAGAAGATATAAATAGTTTATCGAGGCTCTGAGTGAAGTCACAGACCTAAAGATGAGATATGCATGAGTTAAATAGGGTTTAATAGTGTTAGACATGATTTCTAGTGTATGCTACACAAATCTTGGTCAAATTCAGTCAAACTAAGTCACACCAAGTCATACTAGGTTACACTAAGTCAAATAAGGTCAAACTAGGTCTAACAAATTCAAACTAGGTCAAGGTAAGTCAATCTAAGTCATACTAGGTCATACTAGGTCAAACAAATTCAAACTAAATCAATCTTGGTCAAGGGTTGACCTACAGTTGACTTTTGGTCAACTGGTCAACTGGTCAACTACTAGTCTATTCTAGGTTGGATGTTGACCCTATATTGACTTTCAATTAAAATGGTCAACCTTGGTAAAACTAGACCAAGAAGCCTATTTCTAACCTTTATCTACCAAGTTATCCTAGTTCTAACCATTATATACCAAGGTATCCCAATTGTTACGATCCGCACCCAGATATATGAGTACGAATATGTGGGCCATGCCCAGCCTATGCCGCAGTGTTGGCGGTAGAGCGTTGTCAAGTACCCGATACTAACTACAATATCTAAAAGATCCATAACTATAAAGGTACTCATATCACATCACAAAAGCTAAGGAAGATAAGACAAGAAAGATAATAATATCACTAGAACAACTAGAATCTACAAAGGATCATATGAGATAAGAATGAAATGGAAGAAAAATAATAACAAAACTAAATAACTACCAGGCCTAGCACTCATGGAAGACAACTCACGATGAAAGAATATCGAATCTGCCTCAGCTAGCAACATCATATAGTCCAATAATGAGGGCATAACAACTCCTAAAATATTGTCAACATATCCAGTCAGGATGGAAATGAGTACATAAACTAACAGCAGTTTTATATGAATTGACAAATTCTATAAGAGACAATGATAATGAAATACAAGATAAAATATCAAGACTGGAAATAAAGTAGTATATGTAAAACTGGATATCATGTCAGGGTATAAAATACTATAATGTAGAACAGTATAGTAATATTTGATGTATAATGTAAATATAAACAGTGTCTTGAGATATTAGAGCATTATGTGATCGGCTTGGGTCAAGATCAGGCTCTTCCATTTGACCGGCTATGGTGCAAGAACAAGCGCAGGTAAACTTAGAGATCAGGCCGACCAAAATGGAAAGCTATGGTGCAAGTAGTATCAGGTCAGGCTTTACCCTACGTGAGACGAGGGTAAAGCTATGATGCAAGTAGTAACCAGTGGGGTATAATGGAACAATGTACCAATATACCTCTAATAACTCCCCATTTCCGAGTAGTATAATGGATCCGGACATGTCACGTCATAATACGAGATTTTCTAAGACAATAGCAAATCCCCTTAGGAATCGACGTCTATACAAGTACAAGAAAACAAGATCGAACAATGTACCAATATACCATGGTAACCTAGAAATGACATCTCATGACAGGATCCAACATATACTAGTCTGTGTACCATCGTGTCGGGGATCAAGTAAAACATTACAACTGAATCAGATATAGTAGATATCAAGATAATGAAAACTATCAGAGAATGTCCTCGCCTGCTGTCCTGAGCAATAAGTGAGGGTCTATGCCTGAACCGACGTCACGTAGACCTAACATGAATTTATAGGGTTACTTGGTGTTCTAGAGTAAACAATATATATATATATATATATATATATATATATATATATATACATTAATTCTATGCTTCTAGGCCTATTCTAAGTCAAACTCAGTCAAACTGGGTCAAAGGTTGACTTACAGTTGACTTTGGTCAACTAGTCAACTCCTAGGCCACTCTAGGTTAAACTAGGTCAAAGCTAGTCTCTATAATCATCCACATATACAACTGGTCAATTTTAGTAATATGAAATCACTGGAATCGACGGATCTCAATTTCGATGAATGGATCTCAAAATACGAACCAAAAAAAGAAGAATTATAACAAATGGTGATAGACAGGGGAAAGTCTACAGATGTCGTCGGATGATAAAACAAACATCACTAACGTGTCCAAAATGATCAAAATAGCTAGAATAGCCTACCCATAAGTCCAATTTGGACACAGGGGCAAAAAGATAATTTTGGGTCAAAATGGTGTCCGTGTTGGATCCACTTTGCACCAAAAAATATGTCAGGATAAAAGTCCTCAAAACCTAGCAAAATATGTGTCCACGAATCCAGAATGACGATACGAACTCAACAGTATATCCGGAATTGGATTCCGATGGCCCGATCTCAAATTGGTCCGTTGACCCGGATATTAGAATCTGATTTGCACGGAAATGCGTGTCAGCACCAATGTCCATAAAACTCAACAAATTATATGTCAACGAGTCCAGAATGATGATATGAACTCAAGGTATATCTAGAATTGGATTCAGATGAGCCGATCTCAAAAAGACTCGTTGACTCGAACTATGGGGCCCGCCTTGCACCGAAATGCGTGCCAGGGCTCACATCCTCCAAATCTAACAAACTTTATATAAAATTGTGCCAGAATGACACCACGAGTCTACTGGTGGTGTCGGAAATTGAATCCGGAGTCCCGAGTTTAAAATTAGGATTTTACAAGTTGTAAATTACGAATTCAGACGGCCAACTTTGGCGTCAAATTCAACCAATCAAATAAGATCACAATGAAATAAAACTTAAAAGGCATGAAGAGGGTTATACCAGCTGTGCATAAGAATTAGCGGCACGCCAGACGGAGCTGCGACGACGGAGATACGAGTCGACGAAGTTGGCTCCACAAAACTGTCCAAAAATAACATAATTTAAAGGGTCAACTTGGTGGCCGATTTTGACATAGCAACCGACGGAATTAACGGTTGAAACTTCAGGATAGTGAAGGGGTATATATCGAGATGGAGACGGAAGAAATGGATCGACGATCCAACGGTCGAATTGTCCAAAAACGTGCACGGAGTTGCTGGGATAGAGCACAATTTCTGAGTTTCAAAACCCGCGCGTCACGACGGGATCCCGTGCCAAACGCATGAATCGCCTACGTGGCTCGCATCGGGGACGAAAGGGACATGTCGGGGGCTCGCCTGAGGTTGCCGCCGTCGGGGGGTCGTGGTGGCCGCCACGCGCGGTGGTGGCGCGGCGGTGGCTGTTGTAGTCGCTGATGTGCTGGCGGTGGTGCCCGGCCTGGCGGGGGCACGACGATGGTGAGGGGGTGGCAACGCACGATGAGGGCTGCGTACGGTTGGCCATGGTGGTGGAGAATGGTGATGGTGATGGTGATGGTGTTGAAAATAATGGTGAGATGATGGAGGAGGAGGGAGGAGGTAAAGATGATGATGAGATAATAGAGAAGAAGAAGAGTGGAGGAGAAATGGAGAAGGAGGCTGGGGAGGGGGATGTTCGGCCAGGGGGATGGCTGAGTGTTTTGTTAATAAGAGAGAGAGAAAAAGAAATGTGTGAGTGGCTGTGGTGAGTATTAGGAGGAGAGAGAAAGAGAGAGGTTGAGTGTTAAATTAGTAAAGGGGAGGGGAGTGGCTGTGAGAAAATAAAGAGAGAGAGAGTTATAAATTAGGGCCGGCCATGATGGGGGTGTGGGAATGAGTGTCATGTAGGAAATAGAGGGCTAGGATTAAATAAGAGAGAAATGAAGGCTAGGATTTAATGTGGCTAGATTAGGTCATTCTCTGGGGATTTAATTATGGGGTTCTCCATCTAAAAATTTAAATGGTACACTAGGTGTTTGGTATTTTATAGGGAAAAATGAGGGTGTGGGTATTCATGAGGGGATAACATGAAGCTTGGATTGGGTTCAAAGAGTCAGATTGGGTCAAGATCGAGCTTGGTACAATAAATGGATTAATTTAGATATTTATGATCTCTGGTAAATAAGTAGCATGCGGGGGCTCAATTGAATGGGACACAGGTGTCATGTGGGTAGTAGGCTTAATGTGGGCCAGGTCCATATGTTGGGTTGACAGGTTTGGGTCGAAAGGGTGTCCCTAATTCGAGTCGGAAATAAATGTGACTCCGTGGGATAAATTAAAATTGGATCTTGTGTCTGAAAAGTTGTACGAAGCAAATGAAGCACAAGATGGTGTGTCTGCGTGGGATACGAAGATTATGGGTGTAGGGTATCTCGAGTAGATCATACATGAGAAGTTAATTTGGAGAAAACGACTAGTCTTGTGCTCCTAAATTAAAAGTCATGACAACGTGCATATAATGATCAAAGAAAAGTGTGGGAATTTAATTAATAATTATTCAACGATCAATTGGTCTGAATTGATCCGAAGTTGTGTGAAGTAAAAGAAGTACAAGGGAACAAGTTTGAGTGGGACATTATATACCAAAATAAAGATAATCTTGTCCACTACAAAACTCATACAGAAGGTTTCCAGAGATGGACATCTCTGACACTCCAAAAATTAAAGGCACGGAAAAGAGCATTTAATGATCAAAAATAATCAAATAAGAATTATTATCGAAAATAATTCTTTTAGAAAAATCAAAAAATAAATCTCTGAAATTCAGGAGGCTTACATCCTACCCACCTTATAAGAATTTCGTCCTCGAAATTAAAGGTTGGTAGTGGAGTTAAAAGAAAGATAGAAGGTTTAAGCAATATGTTAGACACGATCAAAGAACGACGAGTTTTTGCACGATCAAGATAATTAATTCAAAATTATTTAGACACGACTAGTGATTTTGGCACGATAGAATCATGATATGAACAAAACTATATATATGCACGATTTAGAAATAAGTTAAGTCATAGGGGCACGATCTTGATGACAATTAGGAGAATCAAAAATATAAATGAAGTTCGAGTACGGGGTGATCTGTAGCGCTTAGGTTTGACGAAAATCAACCTTAAAGTCGCACAGGCCCGATCAGGATGAAAAGTTAACCATGACCAAAACAACGTTTGGCATGATTGAGATTTAAAGTCACAGCTTCGCAAGCACACAGTACGAAGCCGCGACTAGGAAAATCAAGAATCGTTCGGTTACAATCAAATCAGAATCAAGCCAAAACATTGATTAATATAATCCAGCTTGATGCAATAAGATTTAGGGTTATACATAGGCACGATCTTAAATAAAAATGATGTGATTGGGCATTGTTAGGAATAATCAGATGTTTAGCACAAATATTGATCAAGGATTAACCATCTGGTCATGAGTGAAATCAAGACTCAGATGTAACGCCCCAGTCCCAAAATACGTAGGACTAGGAACGTAGACATGCCAGCTGTACTCATACAAAGTACACTCCAATATATGGAAACCACGTATGAATACATAAGCTGTAAAATGCAGTAAAACAATAACTAATCTCATCTACACAAAATAAATGAATAAAAGATATCATATAATGATAATGAATTGTCATTGGTACATGTAGTTGGGCGGAGACAAATCCACTACCAACTATGAAAAGAAATACATAACAAAAGAAAGAGTTTGGCGAGCGAAGCGAAGACGATCCAAGTGCAATCATCCTCGAAGAAATAGCGATGATCACGGCTATAGCTCTAACACCTGCGAAAGACAAGAGCACACACCTGGCGAGATAACCAGGTACTCAGAGGGACGTAACAAGACACATAATATCATGCCATAATAACTGTGATATATAATATAAAGAAAAAAATATGTACGCAATCAGGTACCTAACCAGTCTACAGTGATAATGCAATAAGAACAAACCTTTGACGCATGGGCCGGATCAGGAATATCAGGAATCAGGACCGTATCCCCCACTGGAGATAACCGGCAATCAGGACCGTACCTCCTACTGGAGATAACCGGCTATCAGGACCGTACCTCCCATTAGAGATAACCGGCAATCAGGACAGTGCATATATGACCCATACATTAAGGAACTGTTTTTCCCACCCAATGTCTATTATGTTGTATCCACAACATAAAACTTCTATTAACCGCTAAGTCAAACTAAACATGCAACCTTTATTAGCGGTTATTTCTATCGTACGGCTTATACGTACCGGTGGCCAGCCAGTCACGCATGTCCGTGTTCTACATGCGACACACAACTTCGTGGTACAACGTGTCAAGGCCAATGAATGCAACACACAAGGTGGTCCCTTAAATCTAGGTTCAATGTGTAAGAAAACTAATACATAGCAGGAAATATAAATGAACAATAAGTTCTAATAGGTTATGCCATGTATCACAGTTTATTTTGCATAAAGAAAATAATAAATAATGCATAAAATATGAGCTAAAATAAATAAACATCAAATGGCAAGGTGTCTTGCCTGGTAGGACGCCTGGTGTACTGCAATAATCAATGTGGCACGAACTGCAACTTCGATGTAACAACTATGCAAGGTGACCTCTGATGGTGGTACGGACAGTTCCATTGGGTCCAGAAGGGTCAAATTAGTTAGGGTGGACATAAGGTAGTATGGAATTGGTAAAGGAATAGGAAAGATTGGCTGAATCACGAAATGGGAAAAAATCGTAGGAAGTCAAATAATATATTTAGTTTTAGAAAATATTTTTATAATACTTGAAATATAATTTTTTTAGTCAAAATATGTTTTCAAACAAATATCCGAAAATCGGAAGTCATTTTAGGGTGAACTCTAAGTTTGGTCAAAGTAGTGTTTTAGACAAAAAGCTCTAGATTTGTAAAATAGGATATTTAGTTAAAAAAAGTTATATTTTTATTAATTAAATATTAAAATCTAGAAAACATAATATATTTTAGGCTAAAATCTAGTTTGAAGCCAATGCAGGCCAAAAACTCTATTTTTATAGATTTTGCAAAATATTACATATAGCAATAGATATTTACGTAACATAGATTTATTAGTTAAAATAAAAATCCCAAAATTTCTTTTTAGTGCAAAATAAAATTTTTTTTAACTTTGATATAAAATACTTTAGGTAAATACTTCAAAAAATCATAAAAATTGAATTTAGCTAACTATAAGCTTGTAAAAATATACTGTATAGATAGAGAAACTATATTTTATTATTTAGATAATATTCAAAAATACTAGAAATTATTTTATAATAAGAAGCTATATTTGAAATTAGCTAGTATATATATATATATATATATATATATATATATATATATATATATATATATATATAACTAAATAAAAATAATAATAATAACAGTGCCCCTTTCTCCCCTTAATTGTAACAGTGAGAGAGAGAGAGAGATAAAAAAAAAAATCGGGAGAGGGAAGAGAGAGGGGAAGATTGGCGGAGAGAACGGGAGCGGATCGGCGGTGGGTCGGTCCTCGCCGGAGTGAGCGCACGGCAGCTCTGGGCGCCGGCGTGGAGTTCTCGAGCGGCAGGCGGCACTACACGAGATCGATGGCGCAGCAGCCGCTCGCTGCGCGTGGCATGGAGCTCAGCTAGGGCAGTCGGCCACGGTGGTCGCGGCGGACATGGGCGGCAGGGGAAGGAGCGGTTCGGGCGAAAAGAAGGAAAAGGGTGATGGATGCGCGGCAGTGGTTCGTCGGGCTGGACGCGGTGGTTCGTCGGGCTGGACGCGGCGGGTTAAGGAGAAAAGGGAGAAGGGCGCGGTGGTCGGATCTAGGGCACGGCGGAGGATTGGAGTGGGGTCGTTCGGCTGGGGAGAGGCGGGGCTCACCGCGGAGCACAGCTCCGGCGACGGAGCGGCGCGGTGAGGGGTGAGTGTTTTTATTTGTTTTCTTTTTCTTTCTGGAGTTTTGGTAGTTGATGGTGGTGATGGCGATGTTGGCCTTTGTGGTGGGGCTGCCGCAGCAGTGGCCGCGGTGGTGGTGGTGTCTAAGGATGGCCGGGGTGATCGGATAGGGGCTGTGATAGTGTTGGTGATGGTTGTTGTTGGTGGAGTTGTGTTGGGTTTTCCGACGGGGCGTCGAGGGGGTTCTTACCGGTGGCCGAAGGCGAGGGAGGAGATGACTGGAAGCACGGTGGTGCTGTTGTCGGGTGCAGGGGACTCGGGTTGGTCGGGACAAGGTGGTGAGCTGTGTAAGTCGGGGGTTGACGGTTGGTTGTCCGGTGGCGAGATGGGCACAATGAGGGGGTGTGACTAGGTTTAGGGTTTTTGGTGGTTCGTGTCGGGTGTATCGAACACCTAAATTGTAGGATTTGGATTGTATTGCTATGTCGGGGTTGTCCGGCACGAGAGAAAAATGTAAATGTAAAATTGGAATAAGATTATGGACGGAAGAGGACATGGACACGATGCACGCACTATTGTGGTAGAGGAAATTATGGAGAATAGAAATTTATGGAGGAGTACCTGCCTATTTATAGGATGTGAGAATTCCAGTTGGATAAGGACTAGGAATATTTAAACCCAAAAATAGATAATTCATCTATTAATTTAAATCAATCCAAATCGAAATCAATTTAAATCTAATTAATTTACATCCTTTAGTTTAAACTCAAATAAGATAATTCAAATTCCAAATATAGATATTAATTTAATCTATTTAAATAAATCCAAAAATTAAATCAAGATTTAAATTGCCATAATAATTTCATAATATGTTTTCCAAAAATACTAATAATAATAATTTTGAAAATTACATTATTATTTAAAAATAAAGTAATAAATAATTACGAAATATATATGTATACACAAATAATATTTACAAATATATACTTTTCTAGTATACCATTTTATAAGAATATTATTTATTATTATAACTGTCTAAATAAAAGGCTTTTCATATATAAAATCATAAATTTAGAAATTTTGATAACTAAAAATAATTATTATATATATTATCTTGAAACTATAAAAATAGGAAAAATATTTTTCTAAAAATATGTACGCTCGCACATATTCGCACTCGTCGAGCAATTACGAAAAATAAAATTTTGTGCGCAGCGTACAATACGACTGCGCGACGTACAATACAAAATTTTAAATCAGTACCAAATTTAATAAAAAAAGAATAGTAGAAATTTAGGGATTTTACATCCTACCCAACTTAAAAGAATTTCGTCCTCGAAATAAAGAATTAGTAGGGGTATGAGTAGACACAAGGGGGTATCGATGGAGAACAATCAATTATAATGCTCAACAAAATCATGTCGTAAGAAATCGTGATCTAGATCATAGAAAATAATAATGGTATGGTCATGGATAATGAATAAGGGTCATGTGTTTAAATCAACAATTAGGAGGTTAAGGGTTAAAGTTAGTCATGATAACATGCAAAAGAGTAGTATGGTACCAAAAGATAGGTTTGGAGAGTAGGTTGAGGGCACGATTTAAGAGAGCGAATTAGGTTCACCTCTAAATTAAGCGATTAGAGGGTCATGATAGTAAATATAGGGTCGAGAAGATGGACGAGTAGTTTAAGACGAAGATATAGCAACATCGAGTGATAATGGTCATAGGTGATAGGATAGCTAGAGGAATTTCTAGCACAATGCCTTCGTCCTTCTAAAATAGGTGAAGGCGAAAGCAATATAGAGTTCGAAGGAGACATTATCGAATACGAATACGTGGTTCAAAGGCGACCGAATAATTCAAAAGGAGTTGCCAAGGCATTCGCGGAGGAGACTCTATAGGACAAGTTTAGCTATGTCCCCATCTACGTAGAACGATAGATAAAAGCGAACAGACCATCATGCACCGGTTCTGATTAGACAATATGTTAGTGGGTGCGCACCCAATAAAACATGTCATGATCAAGCTCGATAAAAAAATAAGCTTGCAAAACTTAGGCTAATTTAGCATCATAAGATAGTCAAATTATAAGTAGGGGATATTGATGAAAGAAATTAAATAGTCTAAGATTCTTAAAATCTAAGTCTTGCATGAAGCTTGGACTTATGCAGTCGTCCTAGTTTCCTTGTCTATGGCTTGGTTGGCTAGATGAATTAGGGTCCTCTAAATTCTAGAACCTAAGTGAACTTGCTAATGTAGGTCACAAGGACAAGGGATTGCTAGGTCATATGACATTCTACCCAACTTAAAAGAATTAAACTAATGGTATTTTGGGACGATGTCTAACTAGTAGGGGTCACCTGTCTAATCCTCTAGCAAAACACGAAGGAAAGATAATAACTATGATGGAAGGAATCAAGCAAAATGCAGTCGATGAGTCGAACGATAGTTCGAATATGGAATCGAGGAATGAGGTCAAGTATGTGGATGAGATCCTAGACTTCTAATCCTATTCGTAGGCTTGCTTGGTACGGTAAAGTAACCAAACAATTTATCTCGGCCTGTATGGGCCACCACAAAAATATGTAACGTCTCAGTCCCAAAATACGTAGGACTAGGAACGTAGACATGTCAGCTGTACTCATACGAAGTACACTCCAATATATAAAAACCTTGTATGAATACATAAGCTATAAAATACAGTAGAACCATAACTAATCTCATCCACACAAAATAAATGAATAAAAGATATCATATAATAATAATGAATTGTCATTGGTACATATAGTTGGGCGGAGACAAATCCACTACCAACTATGAAAAGAAATACATAACAAAAGAAAGAGTTTGGCGAGCGAAGCGAAGACGATCCAAGTGCAATCATCTTCGAAGAAATAACGATGATCACGGCTAGAGCTATAACACCTGCGAAAGACAAGAGCACACACCTGGTGAGATAACCAGGTCCTCAGAGGGACGTAACAAGACACATAATATCATGCCATAATAACTGTGATATATAATATAAATAAAGAAATATGTATACAATCAGGTACCTAACCAGTCTACAGTGATAATGCAATAAGAACAAACCTTTGACGCATGGGTCGGATCAGGAATATCAGGAATCAGGACCGTATCCCCCACTGGAGATAACTGACAATCAGGACCGTACCTCCTACTGGAGATAACCGGCTATCAGGACCGTACCTCCCATTGGAGATAACCGGCAATCAGGACAGTGCATATATGACCCATACATTAAGGAACTGTTCTTCCTACCCAATGCCTATTATGTTGTATCCACAACATAAAATCTCTATTAACCGCTAAGTCAAACTAAGCATACAACCTCTGTTAGCGGTTATTCCTATCGCACGGCTTATACGTATTGGTGGCCAGCTAGTCACGCATATCCGTGTTCTACATACGATACACAACTTCGTGGTACAACGTGTCAAGGCCAATGAATGCAACACACAAGGTGGTCCCTTAAATCTAGGTTCAATGTGTAAGAAAACTAATACATAGCAGGAAATATAAATGAACAATAAGTTCTAACAGGTTATGCCATGTATCACAGTTTATTTTGCATAAAGAAAATAATAAATAATGCATAAAATATAAGCTAAAATAAATAAACAACAAATGGCAAGGTGTCTTGCCTGGTAGGACGCCTGGTGTACTGCAATAATAAATGTGGCACGAACTGCGACTTCGGTGTAACAACTATACAAGGTGACCTCTGATGGTGGCACGGACAGTTCTATTGGGTCCAGAAGGGTCAAATTAGTTAGGGTGGACATAAGGTAGTATGGAATTAGTAAAGGAATAGGAAAGATTGGCTGAATCACGAGATGGGGAAAAATCGTAGGAAGTCAAATAATATATTTAGTTTTAGAAAATATTTTTATAATACTTGAAATATAAGTTTTTAGTCAAAATATGTTTTCAAACAAATATCCGAAAATCGGAAATCATTTTAGGGCGAACTCTAAGTTTGGTCAAAGTAGTGTTTTAGACAAAAAGCTCTAGATTTGTAAAATAGGATATTTAGTTAAAAAAAAGTTATATTTTTATTAATTAAATATTAAAATCTAGAAAACATAATATATTTTAGGCTAAAATCTAGTTTGAAGCCAATGCAGGCCAAAAACTCTATTTTTATAGATTTTGCAAAATATTACATATAGCAATAGATATTTACGTAACATAGCTTTATTAGTTAAAATAAAAATCCCAAAAAAAAATTTTAGTGCAAAATAATTTTTTTTAACTTTGATATAAAGTACTTTAGGTAAATACTTCAAAAATTCACAAAAAATCGGATTTAGCTAACTATAAGCTTGAAAAAATATACTGTATAGATAGAGAAACTATATTTTATTATTTAGATAATATTCAAAAATACTAGAAATTATTTTATAATAAGAAGGTATATTTGAAATTAGCTAGTATATATTTTTTTTTTTTTTGAAATTAGCTAGTATGTATATATATATATATATATATATATATATATATATATATATATATATATATATATATATATATATATATAACTAAATAAAATAGTAATGCCACGACCCACACCCTAGAGTAAGGGTACGAGACGTGGGTACGTCCAGCCTATATATATATATATATATATATATATATATATATATATATATATATAAAAATATATATATATATATATATATATATATATATATATATATATATATAACTAAATATATATATATAACTAAATATATATATAACTAAAAAAAAATATATATATATATATATATATATATAACTAAATAAAATAGTAATGTCACGACCCGCACCCTAGAGTAAGGGCACGAGACGTGGGTACGTCCAGCCTACGTCGTAGTGTCGACGGTAGACGCTGTCCTAGGTCTCATGCATCTAACAGTATAAGGCTAAACAGTTTATACTCCCCGAATGGGGGTGACATAGCAATATATAGTCTCAATCACATCTAAGGCAGAAAGATAAGATAGAAAGATAGATAGATACTGTTGAAATGAAAGGAATCCACAATCCCAAGTATCAAATATACAGTCATCCAGAATGTAATATAAAAGAAGACATCCTAGTCTAGAGGAGTGTCGTCCACTGCTATAGGATCCGGCTGCTGGTCCAAGTCACAACTGTCATCAAGGGTAGTCCCATAATAGGTAGGGCAGCACGCCTCCTCCTCATCCTCTGTAATATTTCAACAGGTCCAGTCAGGACAGGAGCGAGCACAGTACATCTCACGCAGTTCATATAATGACAGGAATAAAATACAGGCAATAGAGTAAAATACATAAAATGCTGAAGAGTATACATGAGTAAAAAGTAAGACTGTAATGAAATATCTACTATAAGTAAAGAGCTACAGTGAACTAGTGATTTAGAGTACACGCTAGACATGTGAACGGCTTGATAATAAACATGAGAGGTCGTACATGGCTACACTACTTTGGAAATTGTCCATATGACTATTTATACTCCCCCGTACCCCAATCAATACTCAAGGATCTAGACAAGTTATGTTATTGCATGATATTCACATGGGGGCCCATATAAGGGTGTAAAACCCCTAAATTTCTACTATATTTTTTTATTAATATTTGTACGGATTTAAAATTTTATATTGTACGTCGCGTAGTCGTATTTTACGTCGCGCACGAAATTTTATTTTTTGCTCGACTTGTGCGAATATGTGCAAGCGTACATATTTCAGAAAAGTATTTTGTTCTATTTTTATAGTTTCAAATAATATAATAATTAGTTTTGCTATTATTTCTAAACTTGTTATTCTTGCATCATTTCTAAAAGTTATTAATATTAAATAATATTTTTGTATACTAGAAGAGCATAATTATGTAAAGAATATTTTTGCATAAATATATTTCGTAATTATTTATTGGTCTAGTTTAAATAAAAATATAATTTTCGAGATTTATTAATATTAATGTTTTATTGTTCAAAAAGATATTTAAAAATATTTATTATTTTCGAAATTATTATTATTGGTATTTTGAAAAATATATTTAAAAGTTATTGTGGCCATTTAAATCTTGATTTGATTTTTGAATTTATTTAATATCCATATTTGGAACTTGATTTATCTCATTTGATTTGAGCTAAGATTTAATTTGATTTGAATTGGATTTGATTGGATGTAGATTTATTAAATTGATTTAAACTAGTAATTTAATTATCTATTTTGGGGTTTAAATTAAATCCTAATCCATATCTAAGTGGGAATTCCCACATCCTATAAATAGGCAGGTACTCCTCCACATTATTCATCTCCCACAAATTTGCTCCATAAATCTACGTGCATCGTGTCCGTGTTCATCCATAATCTTATTCCAATCTTTACACATACAAATTCACCTCTTCCGTGTCGGACACCCCCGACACAATCAATTCCTAGTCTAATTCCCGTCCCCGCCGTAATCGCAGCCCTCGCAAATCAATCTCCATCTCCGCCCTCGTCATCCCAGCCACCCGTCCATCTTCTCCCGACCAGATCGTCCCTAACAGCACCATCCCCGTCGTTATCATCGACATCGAACACCCTTTCCCGACTAGCCGACAACCCAGTAGCAGCCTCAACCATCGACCCCGCCACCCGGTGTACTGCTCCGCCCGCTGCCCCCGATACCAGCACCACTGTTGTCGACACTCACCACCAGCCAATCCATCACCTCCTGTCACCACCGCCGTAGCCATCTCCGGCAACACACCACCACCTCCGTCGACCACGACAAGGAATCACCACCATCACCAAAAATTTCCCCAAACCAGTACCAAACAAAAACCCAAAAATAAAACCCTAAAATTTACTCACCCGCGCGCCGCCCGTGTCCACCGCGCGACCGCCCCGCGTCCGGTGACACCGACCGAGCCAGCCTCGAAAACCCGCGTCGCTCCGCCACTCCCTTCCCCAACTTCCGTCGCCGCCCCATTTTTCTTTCCGTCGCTCCCACGCCGGCCGACCACCCGCTGTCGCCTACGTCCGCCGCGACGACAGTGGCCTGCCGCCCGAGCCAAGGGAACCACCCCCTCCGCTTCTCCTTTCCCTCTCCGGTCGCCGTCCGCCGCCACCCCGAACTTCGCTCCTCCGCCGATCGAGCAGGATCTCCGCCCCTCTTTCCCGACCGCTCCCCGCTTCCTCCGCCGCGTTCTCCAAGAAACCCTCCGGCGCCGCGTGCTCGAGCTCCGCGCCCCTTCTTCCCACTTCCTTTCCTCCGCTCCCCTTCCGTGCTTCGCCGCCGGCGACCACGCCGGAGCAGCCCCAGTACGAAACCCCTCTCGAGATCTCCCCTTTCTTTTCGTTTTTTTTCTGTTCTCTCTCTCTCTTTCCCTCTCGAAAGGAGAACAGCTGTGTTTACTTTTATTTTTATTTTTGATTTTATTTCTTTTATTATTTTTGTTTAAGTTTAGTTATCTTCTTCTTCTATTTATTATTATTATTATTATTATTATTATTATTATTATTATTATTATTATTATGTGTTTATTTAGTATGGAAGAAAAGTCACCAGCAAGACTTTGATACATGGTATTATTATTATTATTAATAATAGTAGTCATAGTATTATCTTGTTGATTTTTGATATTGTTGTGATGCTAGGTAAATTAGTTATTGACAATAGTTTTTATTATATAATTATTTTATAATCAAATAAAAATATAGTCCTAGCTAATTTCAATGAGTTTCTGTCTAAACTATTTTTTGGTAATGGTAAGATTTTTAAATTAGTAGACTTCCAAAATATTATATTTTGATTAGTAATAATATTTGTAGTCCACGCCTATTTTCAAAATTATTTTTATAATATTATTTTTCCAACCAATTTTATATATAAATTTTGACCTAAATGAGTATTAATGTTTTTAAAGATTTATTTAAAATATTTTATGAAGTATAGTTATTATCTACAGACTTTGACTTCTAGTCTAAATCGAGTTATTTCTCTATTTTTCAAATAGCATTTTGCTAGTAAATATAACTTCTCATATTAGAAATACTTTCCTAAAATTATATATATATTATTCTTCCAAATTCCTTCGATCTTTCTCCAACCCGTGACTAGGCCCATTATTACTATTCCTTCGCCAATTCAAAGTCTACTTTATGTCCAACCGAACCAATTTGACCCTTCTGGACCCAATGGAACTGTCCGTGTCACCATCCGTGGTCACCTTGCATAGTTGTTGCACTGGAGTTACAGATCGTGCCACCTTGATCATCGCAGCACACCAGACGTACTATCAGGCAAGACACCTTGCCATTTGCTGTTTAATTATTTTAGCTCATATTTCATGTATGTTCATTATTTTCTTTATGCAAAATAAACTGTGATACATGGCATAACCTGTTAGAATTTACTGTTCAGTTTCTTGCTATGTATTATTTTCTTACACATTAAACCTAGATTTAAGGGACCACCTTTGTGTGTTGCATTCATGGCCTTGACATGTTGTACCACGAAGTTGTGTGTCGTATGTAGAATACGGAAGTACGTGATTGGCTAGCCACCAGTACGTACAAGCCGTGCGATAGGAATAACCGCTAATAGAGGTTGCATGCTAGTTTGACTTAGCGGTTATAGAGTTAGCATTGAGCGGGAAGAACATGATTGGAAGTTGACTACCACCCTATCTATCGTAGACTCGCTCGCTACTGAGGAACGATAGGTAGACTATATGCTATAGACTCGCTCGATACTGAAGAATAGTATATAGTGTTGTGACTCGCTACTGAGGTACTGCATTGTTAATTTCTCGACTTGACTGGGTAGTCATGCGACCATGAACTGTTCTTAAACTGCATTCACTTAGAACGGTTAGGCTACCCTTATCCGTTAGGTATGAGTACCTTTGGTTTGGGTACTTGTATCTGACCGTGGCTTGGAACAATAACTTGTCACGGATTAGTTCGTCACATCTTGTCCTTGTTTGGTTGTAGGTGTGACTTACTACTTCGATGAGAAGGTATTGAACCTTGTTGGGGTCCGGATACCATATTGGATTATTAGCATGGAAAGATACCTCACCGTGAATTAGTTTACCATCTCCTGTCCTTGTTTGGTTGGGGGGATGGTACGCTCGTTCAATAGGTGCGTATTGGACCATGTTATAATTCAATTGACTTATTTATTTGAGCGATATTTATTCAGTTTATATGGCATGATATTATGTGTCTTGTTACGTCCCTCTGAGGACCTGGTTGTCTTGCCAGGTGTGTGCTATTGTCTTTCGCAGGTGTTCTAGCTCTAGCCGTGATCTTCGCTATTTCTTTGAGGATGATTGCATTTGGATCGTCTTCGCTTCGCTCGCCACTCATTTCATTTTCTATGTACTTTTTTTTATTTTGTTGGCAGTGGATTTGTCTCCGCCCAACATATTGTATCAAGACAATTCATTATCTTTATATGATGTCTCTTATTCATTTATTCTGTGTGGATGAGTTTAGTTATGGTTCTACTGCATTTTACAGCTTATGTATCCATACGAGACCTATGTACTTCATATGAATACAGCTGGCATGTCTACGTTCCTAGTCCTAAGTATTTTGGGACTGGGGCGTTACAAAGGGTACATGTGAATATAAATATGGGGGCTCCGTGTTCATGAGAGTACATGAATCACGAGAGTGCACATGTAAGGTGAAAGCACAAGAGTACATGATAAAAGTGAAACGCACATGACATGATGTATCTGCTCCCGAGGGGGATAACATCGTATGAAAAGATTCATATAGTACTAATCTGTGTTTTCATCGTGTCAGCATCAAGTAAGATAATCTAGAGCGAGAAAATACTCCTAGCAAGTATGAAATGGTCAGAGAATGTACTCGCCTGTATCCTGAGTATCTGAAGAGTATCTACTGTCCGATGAGTGGTGTCTGTCTCATATAGAATAGTACAAGTCGCTATAAGTCTAAAATAATATAACAGACTGCTATAATACATCTACATGAAGTTTGGGGTCAAACTGGACTAAAGTTAACTCTCGGTCAACTCTAGTCAACTAGACTAGTCAAACTAGGTCAACTAGGTCAAGCCTAAGCCAAACAAGTCTCACTAAGTCTAACCAGTCTATCCTAGTAAGCACACACCAATCACAAGTCACACAAGCACAAAATACAAGTTATATACAATAGGCATATATAGGCTATACCTATATAACATGGTACTCAAGATACAGTGTATAAAGGAAGTCAAATGTATATACATTCATTCATCAATACTTAGGCCTATATGATATGCCACATATAAATTACATATATATATATATATATATATATATATATATATATATATATATATATATATATAGGGCAGGAGAAGGTCATGTGTGTGTGAACATGGAGGTGTACAACAAAAAGGGAAATCAAATACTAATTATAAGTTACACTACCATGGCACAAGCTAACAAGTATACATTTACATATCATGGCAATCATTTAGAGGAGGGTTAACACGGCATGGTTGTTGACATATATGAAAAGCTGAAATCAACTAGCATTCAACTAGTGTAGCAATATATAATACTAATGTTATCTAACTTGAATTTAACCAACAATTCAATTTAAGGGGTTAAGGGTTACTTTGCACACATGTACATATTTCATAAAACTAAGTTTGAACTAACATTCAACTTGAAGGAAGGGGTTCATATTACATTCAGCTCAAACTGAAATTTACCATGCAATTGTTAATATATTGCTAAATATGAATTTAACTATCATTGAATAAAAAGTTGAGGGTTACATGGCATGGTTCACATGTGAAAACTGAATTGAAACTAGCATTCCACTATACCTTAACTGGATTTAACTTGGCACTCATCTAATCTTTACATAATGCTATGTGAGTTCTCAGTTTTCAGAAAGGAAGAGGGAAATTTAGAAAGTGAAATGTGTATGTGTGTGTTGACAGTGGAGTACAAGCAAGGATTAAAGAGTACATGGCATTGGGTTAATATTCCTAATTAATCTCAGATTTCATTTGCCATTTCAGTTAACTACATTCAATAACAGTAAATCAAAACCCCATCCTTCATATATGAACTCTCAGTTATTTGTTTAACAGTGAATCAAATTCACATTCAGCATCAATCCAACAACACTTTACATTAAACTCAATTTAAGAACTCACTGAAATTCTCAGTAAATTACACCTAATCAGTTAAACCTAATCAGTGAATCAAAATGCAAACAAATCAGTTTTCACTTAACCTTTCAATCTCAGTTATAATTCAGTGAATCAAATCCAAACATTCACATCTCAAGTTTAACCAAATTAACAGTGAAATCAAATGCTACATAACAGTGAAATCAAATACTCAAATATCCTGAATTCTCAGGTTACACATTTAATCTAGGATTTCATTTCCATGTTTACACACATTACCTATATCTCAGGTTTTACATTAATCAGTAAAATCAAGTATTACAATATAATGAAATCAAACCAATTTCAGTTCACATGAACATTAGAAAATCTCTGTGTTATACTAGCAGTAAAATCTCAAGTATTTGAACAGTAAATCAACTAAATCTCATTTCCTAAATTCTCAGGAAACTCAGTAAACCATGTAGGCAATAAACCATGTGTCAGTGCATACCCGACTGAACATAAAGACACTGATACTTCCACATTCGAAACCTAATTTGAACTACTGAATTTAACGTCAGCTATACATACATATACAATATAATCTTCTAAACTAATTTAACATTCGAGTTCAGGGAAATGGGTTCCAACAACTGACAGTTCAAATCAAAAACTCAACTGACAGTGAAGAATACTGACACATGAATTCCTATTCATTCGAAACCCAAATTAACCATCGAATTTTACAAACAGGTATATCAGTGTGTTAACCATGTGTCATGTGTCTAGGGGATGCCATTCGTGTCCACTAGAGTGGACACGAAGTGTCCAAACGAAACAAAACATGGTATCAGAATTATATAGTGAAGACTGGCTCGTGCACGCGTGCCATGCCCTCGTGCACACGACACGAGCCAAACCAGGACACGAGCTCGTGCACCTAGGTTCGCCACACATAGGGCTTCGTGCCTAGGACCCTGACACGAGCCAACGTGTCGTCGTGTCCATACGGGAAGCCCGTATCAGAGCGTGATTTCCTGTGTGCACAGTCGTGTACAAACCCAGTGCGAATGGGATTCCTCCTCCGAAATGACACAACACAAGATGAGACTTTAGGGAGTCTTGTCAGACACTAGACTCACCTCTGTGTCAAAGGAAACGTGTCCAAGTGACACAGACACTGCGCACGAATCCTCGAGTAGCAGGGCACTGCCTAAGGTTGCTGCGGGCGTGTTCGTGTCCGTTTTGGACACGGACACGACTCGAATTCGTGCTCAGTCTACACAAAATATAATATACATATATAGATCTGTCATCCCATGCAATTAGTTTTACAAAAATTGAAAATAAAATCCTTAGAGGCATTTAATCAAACACCTACACAACACTTATGACACGTGTCCGATACGGACACCTAACCGAGTCTAATTCCTACCAAACTTGAGGGACAGCTAGGGTTGAATGCAACCATGCAAAGAAATTGGGAAATGGAAGGGTTTTGATAAGTTTTACCTATTGAGAGCAAGTCTCAATAAAAAGCCCCAAATTAGAGAATCCCTCTTCCTCAAATTGTATCCAAAAGAGCTCCACTCCTTGCAAGCAAGCCTCCTTCAATCTTCCCTCTAGATTTTGATCCAATTGCAAGAGGTTGGGATCAATTTGGTGGAAAAATGGAGGAGTTAGGCAATTTGGGGAAGAAATTAGGGTTTCCTACAAAGGGATGTTCTAAAGGAGGCAAGGGGTGTGTAGAGACATTATATAGGCTGAAGTTAGGTCTTGGTTGGGCTGTTGTGGCTGCCTAAAATGAAGAGCTAGGGTTAGGGTTTCAAGTCATGGGCCAATGGGCTTAAGTCACAAGTCATTAAATCACAAGTCATTGCATTAAACCATAAGTCATGACTTAATTTCACTAAACATAATCCCCTCATTCTAAAACCAATCTCTAATGACTAAAATAGGTTAACTCAAGTTAGGATAGGATTACCATAGCTAGGGTTAGGTTCTAGGCTAGTCCACTAGGTCTCAACAAGTCAAAGTCAAACTAGAATTCACCAATTCAATAAATAATCAAATAATTCAAATAAGTCAAAATGACCAAATTACCCCTAGGCTAAAATGATAATTAAATATCCTAATAACATGGTTAGGCTCTAGGTCATGCAGTCACTAGGGTTTCACTAGCAGCACATCAAAATCACAAGTCATGACTTAAAACCATATTAAATTGATTAAAAATTACCAAAATTCATAATATGATATAAATATCAATAAATAATAATATAATTACAAAATTTCAAAATTATCCTCATCTGAAAAACTGGATGTTACAATCCTACCCACCTTAGAAAAATTTTGTCCTCAAAATTAAGATGATCGCACCCCCTTCTAGGTCAAACCCCCACAATCAAAGTCTCAGAACTTAAACAAATCATACAATTTAAAAGGACGACATACAGGGTCATGGCATACGGTGGTAGTGAAAGTCTCATCTATGTATACTAGTTATGCTAAACTAAAACGGTCATAGGGTATCAAAACATACAAGCAATCAGGGGTGTTAAACTGAAAAAGATACAGAAATAACAAATCATCAAAATTCTAAGGCAGTCTACCATCCTATATGAAAACTGGTACTTATCAGAAAATAAAATAAGATAACTACTAATCATCTATAAAGGGGTATTATTTAAGAAAAATCAAAACTAAAAGTTTAAGGAACGAAAGTCAATAGCATTGAATCCAATCACAATATAATATATATAGAAAGAGAGAGTGTTAGAGAGGGAAAAGCTAACATTATGTAAAGGTTATGTGGTTAGTGTGTGTATGGGTGTATGTAGAAATGTTCATATGGTTAGATAGTAGGCTTGTGTGTGTGAAATATACATGAAAGTGTATAGGAGGATTTGGGTCTCAAAACAATAGCTATCAAGTTATACTATTCATGGCATATTGGTTAAACAGTCTACAAGGCACAAGCTATTTACTCATAACATGCATGGCTAACCATATATATATGTATATCTATATGTATAGAGAGGTAGAGATTTAATTATGTATCTATATACATTATAACATGTATGCATAAACTATATATATATATCTATATAGATTTATGAACATAACATAGAGATGAAGGGTTAGGTTTACATGGCAGTTGTGAACATTAGTGTAGAGTGTCAAGTGTACATGGGTTAAAATTTGAAATGAAGGGTTCAATCATTCAGTTTAGTTCAACATTACATATTAATCCGAAATTGAACTACACATTTGAAAGCAATGTAAAAATGTTAACATGTATTCAGTTTTCAAGATTTTGGAGAAATTCGAACATCAAAACCAACCCAACGTTTAACACAACCACAACCTAACATGTAAGAGTATGAAACCTAATATTATATCCCTACATACAACAATGTATACGGCTCAAAACATTACATTTAAAAAAAACTGCAAATTGACTAATCACTTAGAATTCAGGCTTAAAGGGTTAATATGCACACAGTCTCAGATTTGAAAAATTCAAACACAAAATTCAACCAATTTCTTTAAAACTTGAAACCCTGTATATAACATACATGTGCAGTGATGTAAACAACGACTAATAACATAAAATTTACATTTAATTTACGAATTTAATCTGGAAAACAAAGAACTAGTCACTGATACTGTACTATATTAAAAATATTAGGATTTTGAGAAATTAACATCAAACATATTAATATACATTTAGATAGGTTGGTAATCAAGTGTAGCATGCATACGTGTCAGGCAAGTATCTGTGTCCACTATATACATATATATATATATATATATATATATTTTAAGGTAATACAAGAAATAATGATAAGAAGAAAATAATGATAAAATCTGTTCTGCTTATCTGTTTAAAAGAAGAAACCATTTTGAAACCAGAGCTATAATATCAAATCCAAGTTAAGGTCTAGCAAAATTATCGATTCATTATATTAGGAAAAAAAATTATAGCAAGAAGTTACACTAGATTTATAATAACAGCTAAGCTACTCCTACTCATACTCCTACTCCTAAGTTATTTGATGATGGAATACAATTTATAACAACAGAATGGTACGATAGAGATGATATGTTTAAAAACCTTCTCAAGATACAATCTGATAATCATATGCGTCTGTTCAAAATCATGTTACTCAGAGTCCTCGCCAAGCCAGTAAGCAAGGCTGCGATAAACGATAGATTCCATAACTGGGATATGTACCTCTACAATCATGTCGTCTGGAAATCTCGCTATGCCGACTAGTATAGCTGCGAGAAATTCTAAATCTCATAACCAAGATACGTACATCCAAAGTCAGGTCCCTATGTTTCCGCCACGCCAGCTAATATGGCTGCGATAAACTACAGGTTCCATAATCAAGTAGACGTTTTACCATCCCTGTATTCCCGTCAACATATGTCATCAAAAAATATCGTAACTCAGGCCATAAAATTCATCTCGATAGGAAAATCAAAATCAACAACGATCCAACAAAATCAAATTCAATAATCAAGGAGTGAGAGCAACAAACAAGGGAAATGATTTCAAATTGAAGTTTAAATAAGATTCTCAAGGGTCGTCCCAGGAATCTCTCAAAGAATCCTAACTGTGATTGAGTACCTTCAAAAATATCCTAATCCTACTGCAGGCTGTAGTGATACTCTAGTTCGAAAACCACTACATAAACTCGACCTGCATGGACCACCACTAAAAACGTGTCACGACCCACACCCTAGAATAAGGGCACGAGACGTGGGTACGTCCAGCCTACGCCGCAGTGTCGGCGGTAGAACGATGTCCTAGGTCTCATGCATCTAACAGTATAAGGCTAAACAGTTTATACTCCCCGAATGGAGGTGACATAGCAATATACAGTCTCAATCACATCTAAGGCAGAAAGATAAGATAGAAAGATACTGCTGAAATAAAAGGAATCCACAATGCCAAGTATCAAATATACAGTCATCCAGAATGTAATATAAAAGAAGACATCCTAGTCTAGAGGAGTGTCATCCACTGCTATAGGATCCGGCTGCTGGTCCAAGTCATAACTGTCATCAAGGGTAGTCCCATAATAGGTAGGGCAGCACGCCTCCTCCTCATCCTCTATAATATTTCAACAGGTCCAGTCAGGACAGGAGCGAGCATAGTACATCTCACGCAGTTCATATAATGATAGGAATAAAATACAGGCAATAGAGTAAAATACATGAAACGCTGAAGAGTATACATGAGTAAAAAGGAAGACTAATAAAATATCTACTATAAGTAAAGAGCTACAGTAAACTAGTGATTTAGAGTACAAGCTAGACATGTGAACGGCTTGATAATAAACATGAGAGGTCGTACATGGCTACACTACTTTGGAAATTGTCCACATGACTATTTATACTCCTCCGTACCCCAATCAATACACAAGGATCTAGACAAGTTATGTTATTGCATGATATTCATATGGGGGCCCATATAAGGGTGCACGTGAATATAAACATGGGGGCTCCGTGTTCATGAGAGTACATGAATCACGAGAGTGCACATGTAAGATGAAAGCACAAGAGTACATGATGAAAGTGAAACGCATATGACATGATGTATCTGATGCTCCCGAGGGAGGATAACATCGTATGAAAAGATCCATATAGTACTAATCCGTGTTTCCATCGTGTCAGCATCAAGTAAGATAATCTAGAGCAAAAAAATACTCCTAGCAAGTATGAAATGGTCAGAGAATGTACTCGCCTGTATCCTGAGTATCTGAAGAGTATCTACTATCCGAGGAGTGGTGTCTGTCTCCTATAGAACAGTACAAGTCGCTATAAGTCTAAAATAATATAATAGACTGCTACAATGCATCTACATGAAGTTTGGGGTCAAACTGGACTAAAGTTAACTCTCGGTCAACTCTAGTCAACTAGACTAGTCAAACTAGGTCAACTAGGTCAAGCCTAAGCCAAACAAGTCTCACTAAGTCTAACCAGTCTATCCTAGTAAGCACACACCAATCATAAGTCACACAAGCACAAAATACAAGTTATATACAATAGGCATATATAGGCTATACCTTAATACATGGCACTCCAGATACAGTGTATAAAGGAAGTCAAATGTATATACATGCATTCATCAATACTTAGGCCTATATGATATGCCACATATAAATTACACATATATATATATATATATATATATATATATATATATATATATATATATATATATATATATATATAGGGCTAGAGAAGGTCATGTGTGTGTGAACATGGAGGTGTACAACAAAAAAAAAATCAAATACTAATTATAAGTTACACTACCATGACACAAGCTAACAAGTATACATTTACATATCATGGCAATCATTTAGAGGAGGCTTAACATGGCATGGTTGTTGACATATATGAAAAGCTGAAATCAACTAGCATTCAACTAATGTAGCAACATATAGTACTAATGTTATCTAACTTGAATTTAACCAACAATTCAATTTAAGGGGTTAAGGGTTACTTTGCACACATGTACATATTTCATAAAACTAAGTTTGAACTAACATTCAACTTGAAGGAAGGGGTTCATATTACATTCAGCTCAAACTGAAATTTATCATACAATTGTTAACATATTGCTAAATATGAATTTAACTATCATTGAATAAAAAGTTGAGGGTTACATGGCATGGTTCACATGTGAAAACTGAATTGAAACTAGCATTCCACTATATCTTAACTGGATTTAACTTGGCACTCATCTAATCTTTACACAATGCAATGTGAGTTCTCAGTTTTCAGAAAGGAAGAAGGAAATTTAGAAAGTGAAATGTGTATGTGTGTGTTGACAGTGGAGTACAAGCAAGGGTTTAAAGAGTACATGGCATTGGGTTAATATTCCTAATTAATCTCATATTTGATGTGCCATTTCAGTTAAGTACATTCAATAACAGTAAATCAAAACCCCATCCTTCATATATGAACTCTCAATTATTTGTTTAACAGTGAATCAAATTCACATTCAGCATCAATCTAACAACTCTTTACATTAAACTCAGTTTAAGAACTCACTGAAATTCTCAGTAAATTACACCTAATCAGTTAAAGCTAATCAGTGAATCAAAATGTAAACAAATCAGTTTTCACTTAACCTTACAATCTCAGTTATTCAGTGAATCAAATCCAAACATTCACATCTCAAGTTTAACCAAATTAACAGTAAAATCAAATGCTACATAACAGTGAAATCAAATACTCAAATATCCTGAATTCTCAGGTTACACATTTAATCTAGGATTTCATTTCCAGGTTTACACACATTACCTATATCTCAGGTTTTACATTAATCAGTGAAATCAAGTACTACAATATAGTGAAATCAAACCAATTTCAGTTCACATGAACATTAGGAAATCTCTGTGTTATACTAGCAGTAAAATCTCAAGTATTTGAATAGTGAATCAACTAAATCTCATTTCCTGAATTCTCAGGAAACTCAGTAAACCATGTAGGCAATAAACCATGTGTCAGTGCATACCCGACTGAACATAAAGACACTGATACTTCCACATTCGAAACCTAATTTGAACTACTTAATTTAACATCAGCTATACATACATATACAACATAATCTTCTAAACTAATTTAACATTCGAGTTCAGGGAAATGGGTTCCAACAACTGACAGTTCAAATCAAAAACTCAACTGACAGTGAAGAATACTGACACATGAATTCCATTCATTTGAAACCCAAATTAACCATCGAATTTTACAAACAGGTATATCAGTGTGTTAACCATGTGTCTAGGGGATGCCATTCATGTCCACTAGAGTGGACACGAAGTGTCCAAACGAAACAAAACATGGTATCAGAATTACACAGTGAAGACTGGCTCGTGCACGCGTGCCGTGTCCTCGTGCACACGATACGAGCCAAACCAGGACACGAGCTCGTGCACCTAGGTTCGCCACACAAAGGGCTTCATGCCTAGGACCCTGACACGAGCCAACATGTCGCCGTGTCCATACGGGAAGCCCGTATCAGAGCGTGATTTCCTGTGCGCACAGTCTTGTACAAACCCAGTGCGAATGGGATTCCTCCCCCGACACGACACAACACAAGACGAGACTTTAGGGGAGTCTTGTCAGACACTAGACTCACCTCTGTGTCAAAAGAAACGTGTCCAAGTGACACAGATACTGTGCACGAATCCTCGAGTAGCAGGGCACTGCCCTAAGGCTGCTGCGGGCATATTCGTGTCCGTTTTGGACACGGACACGACTCGAATTCGTGCTCAGTCTACACGAAATATAATATACATATATAGATCTGTCATTCCATGAAATTAGTTTTACAAAAATTAAAAATAAAATCCTTAGAGGCATTTAATCAAACACCTACACAACACTTATGACACGTGTCCGATACGGACACCAAACCGAGTCTAATTCCTACCAAACTTGAGGGACAGCTAGGGTTGACCTAAATGAATGCAACCATGTAAAAAAATTGGGAAATAGAAGGGTTTTGATAGGTTTTACCTATTGAGAGCAAGTCTCAATAAAAAGCCCCAAATTAGAGAATCCCTCTTCCTCAAATTGTGTCCAAAAGAGCTCCACTCCTTGCAAGCAAGCCTCCTTCAATCTTCCCTCCAGATTTTGATCCAATTGCAAGAGGTTGGGATCAATTTGGTGGAGAAATGGAGGAGTTAGACAATTTAGGGAAGAAATTAGGGTTTCCTACAAAGGGATGTTCTAAAGGAGGCAATGGGTGTGTAGAGACATTATATAGGCTGAAGTTAGGTCTTGGTTGGGCTGTTGTGGCTGCCTAAAATGAAGAGCTAGGGTTAGGGTTTCAAGTAATGGGCCAATGGGCTTAAGTCACAATTCATTAAATCACAAGTCATTGCATTAAACCATAAGTCATGACTTAATTTTACTAAACCTAATCCCCTCATTCTAAAACCAATCTCTAATGACTAAAATGGGTTAACTCAAGTTAGGCTAGGGTTACCATAGCTAGGGTTAGGTTCTAGGCTAGTCCACTAGGTCTCAACAAGTCAAAGTCAAACAAGAATTCACCAATTCAATAAATAATCAAATAAGTCAAAATGACCAAATTACCCCTAGGCTAAAAATGATAATTAAATATCCTAATGTCATGGTTAGGCTCTAGGTCATGCAGTCACTAGGGTTTCACTAGCAGCACATCAAAATCACAAGTCATGACTTAAAACCATATTAAATTGATTAAAAATCACCAAAATTTATAATGTGATATAAATATCAATAAATAATAGTATAATTTTAAAATTTTAAAATTACCCTCATCTGAAAAACTGGGTGTTACAAGTAATGATAATAATAATAATAATAATAATAACAATAATAATAATAACAGTGCCCCTTTCCCCCCTTAATTGTAACAGTGAGAGAGAGAGAGATGAAAAAAATAAAAATCGGGAGAGGAAAGAGAGAGAGGGGAAGAGTGGCGGAGAGAACGGGAGCGGATCGGCGCAGCGGTGGGTCGGTCCTCGCCGGAGGGAGCGCACGGCCGCTGTGGGCTCCGACGTGGAGTTCTCGAGCGGCAGGCAGCGCTGCACGAGATCGATGGCGCAGCAGCGGCTCACTGCGAGTGGCGCGGAGCTCAGCTAGGGCAGTCGGCCACGGTGGTCGCGGCGGACATGGGCGGCAGGGGGAGGAGCGGTTCGGGCGGAAAGAAGGAAGAGGGTGATGGACGCGCGGCGGTGGTTCGCCGGGCTGGACGCGGTGGTTCGCCGGGCTAGACGCGGCGGGTTAAGAAGGAAAGGGAGAAGGGGCGCGGTGGTCGGATCTAGGGCACGGCGGAGGATTGGAGTGGGGTCATTCGGCTGGGGCGAGGCGGGGCTCACAGCGGAGCACAGCTCCGACGACGGAGCGGCTGAGCGACGCGGTGGGGGGTGAGTGTTTTTATTTGTTTTCTTTTTCTTTCTGGGGTTTTGGTGGTTGACGGTGGTGATGGTGGTGTTGGTCTTTGTGGTGGGGCTGCCGCAGCAGTGGCCACGGTGGTAGTGGTGTCTAAGGATGGCCGGGATGATCAGACAGGGGCTGTGATAATGTTGTTGATGGTTGTTGTTGGTGGAGTTGTGTTGGGTTTTCCGACGGGACGTCGAGGGGGTTCTCACCGGTGGCCGAAGGCGAGGGAGGAGATGACTGGAAGCACGGTGGTGCTGTTGTTGGGTGCAGGGGACTCGGGTTGGTCGGGACAAGGTGATGAGCTGTGTAAGTCGGGGATTGACGGTTGGTTGTCTGGTGGCGAGATGGGCACAATGAGGGGGTGTGACTAGGTTTAGGGTTTTTGGTGGTTCGTGTCGGGTGTATCGGACACCTAAATTGTAGGATTTGGATTGTATTGCTATGTCGGGGTTGTCCGGCACGAGAGAAAAATGTAAATGTAAAATTGGAATAAGATTATGGACGGGAGAGGACATGGACACGATGCACGCACTATTGTGGTGGAGGAAATTGTGGAGAATAGAAATTTATGGAGGAGTACCTGCCTATTTATATGATGTGAGAATTCCCAGTTGGATAAGGACTAGGAATATTTAAACCCAAAAATAGATAATTCATCTATTAATTTAAATCAATCCAAATTGAAATCAATTTAAATCTAATTAATTTACATCCTTTAGTTTAAAATCAAATAAGATAATTCAAATTCCAAATATAGATATTAATTTAATCTATTTAAATAAATTCAAAAATTAAATCAAGATTTAAATTGCCACAATAATTTTAAAATATGTTTTCCAAAAATACTAATAATAAAAATTTTGAAAATTATATTATTATTTAAAAATAAACTAATAAATAATTATGAAATATATATGTATGCACAAATAATATTTACAAATATATACTTTTCTAGTATACCATTTTATAAGAATATTATTTATTATTATAACTATCCAAATAAAAGGCTTTTCATATATAAAATCATAAATTTAGAAATTTTGATAGCTAAAAATAATTATTATAAATATTATCTTGAAACTATAAAAATAGGAAAAATGTTTTTCTAAAAATATGTACGCTCGCACATATTCGCACTCGTCGAGCAATTACGAAAAATAAAATTTCGTGCGCGATGTACAATACGACTACGCGACGTACAATACAAAATTTTAAATCAGTACCGAATTTAATAAAAAAATAGTAGAAATTTAGGGATTTTACATCAGATGCGTTCAAAATATTTTGAATGACTAACCACTTAGACACGATTTAGAATAAAGCGATGAAAATTTTAAACCTAGTCATGATCAGGAATGAAACCTGAGCACGAGTGACTAGAGAATCAAACTAACTAGTATCTAGTATCCTCTCTTAGATACTACTAGTATCTAAAATATCTAATTAACTAGTATCCCTAAAACTCGAAGATACCAAACTATTATCTAGCATCCTAACTCACTATCGAACACATTACCTAGGATACTAACCATATATTATATAACATATCTAACTAATCTTATACTTCTAGAATCCTAATCCCAAGATACCAACTTGGTATCCTAAGATATCTAACACGTAGAACTAACTAACTTACCACTAAGATACAACATATCTAACTATATTATCTAACCTACTAACTCACTAGACACTCACCAAAACACACACACACACATGCTAACTATAAACACACACTCTAGCTATGAACACACACACACACACATACTAGAACAGAAAGTGGGGTGAATCGGTGCCTAAAGCAGCCTTCACTTTCTACTACTGCTGCTGAGTTTACTATCTGCTGCTGTTGTTGTTTTAAGCCACAAGTGGCTACTGCAGTGGCCTGTATGGCTGCTGTTGCTATGGTGCCATTTTAGGCTGCTGCAGTGCAGCATTTAGGCTGTTGTGGTGGCTGCCTAGTGCAGCCCCACATCCCCCTAAAGCTCCTCTGAAACACAGCCACGCATATTCTCTAATAACCCCTCAAATCACTCTCTATAATCCCTCTACACACCTCACACATAACCACTAATATAAACACACTCTCTATCACTCTACACAATCACAAACACACACAACACTCACTATCACAATAACCAAAACCAAATCACTCAACAAACCACACTAACCTTAAGTCAAATAGGATGGCATGATCCTCCCATCTCTCTCACACACACTAAGGCACCACCACTATACCAACCCACATCTCATGACACCAACATACACACACACATCTATGAACAAACACACACACTCTCACTCTCCTATCAAAGACACACTCAAAACACAAACACAACCCCCTCCTCTCTACTCACTACACATAACACACACCCACACATACAAACACACTACCACTCAACCCTCTTCTCTCCACACTCACAACCACACTCTATCACATACACACAAGACACATATCAATATATATATATATATATATATATATATATATATATATATATATATATATATATATATATGTGTGTACAAAAACCCTCAAATCAGTCCACATCCATAAATATAACAATATTTGATATTTTTACATAAAAATAGGGCTTGTAGGCTATAATACATAGATTCAAACATTGGTATCCAAATGAGAACAAACCTAAATATCCTAACCATGGTTAATCTACTCTCTAACATATGAAAATCTGAAATTAAAAGACAATAAATTCTATTGAGCATAAAATCAAACACATGGGATGCCTCCTTTGGAAACTCTCCATGGGAGACACCAAACCTATCACAAACTCCTAAAGATGACTCAAAAGAGCCTCTAAAACATTTCTAATGGTAGCTCATGCATGGGGGTGATTCCTATGGGTTCAAATCTATCAAAAAGGCAAGGAAACGTGAATTAGAGAGAATGTTTTACCTATTGGGAGTTGGATCCAATGATTCACTCAAAATGACACGGTTCCGACACGAAAACTCCTTGAAGTTGGACTCCTCTCCTTGCTCCTTGCTTCCCACTCCAAGCTTGCACCTTCTCCTTTGTAGATTGAGTGAAATGAAGGGAGAATGGGTTGATTTGAGAGATCAAATCAAGAGGAAATCTATCAAATTGGGGAAGAACTCTAAAGGGGGAAAAAGAGGCAACTAATGAAAATGAAATGGAGAGAGCCGTATCCCTCTATGGCCGGCCCTAGTAGAAACCCTAATGGGTTTGTGAAATGTCTAGGATGCCCTCATATAGCCTCTCTTGGTTAACTTAAGTCAATGCAAGAAGGTTGGGGTCAAAAGGTTCAAGTTTCTAATCTCTAAATGACTAAACTTGTCATGTGGGTTTAGTCTAAATGTACTAGCCTAATGAGATGAGTTTGTGGGCCATGCATAGCTAATCTTTGGGTCCCGACTAGAGTCTAACTACTCGGGCCACTAACACAAGTCAAAACTAGACGAAACTCAAACCCGACTAAACTAATCCCCAAAATACAATATTAGTAAACAAATATTCACAAAAATATTAGAATATATAAAATGACAAAATTACCCTCATTTTTGAAAATAGGCAGTTACACTACCTCATTGCCACTATCTTCTCCAGACTACAGCGTTGGTATGTAGATAAGTTCATTAAAGAAATAAGCCTCCAAATTTGTGAAAGGATTAGTATCAGCAAATTTGGTTCTGATCATTACCCCCAACTCATCAATGTATTTAAAGTATTTATGGAAGGTGTATGGCATGGTCAAATTCTCATGTATCCATGGACATCCCAGCAAGATATAATAGGATACATCTACGTCAATGACAAAGTAGATAACTTCTGTTTGCATATCTCCTGTGCGATATTTCAGGCGAATCTTTTTGAGTGGATTACTACGACTAGTATTGAAGCCAAGAATTATTGTATTTGTGGCTTAGAGCTGATGCATTGGTATATCTAGAATTTGCAGCAGGTGTCTGGAAATAATTCTCAATGAAGATCCTAGATCAATGTGCATCTGATCGATCTTGATCGCACCAATATACCCAGTGTAATATATGGGACGATCATGCCGATTATTTTTCAGCAACATATCATCTTGAGAGAATATGATGTTGGATACTCATAGAGTTACACTATGACAATATGAAGAAACAACAGCTAAATCCGGATCAGATGCAATCCTCGTGAGACAAGAATATGCCTCCAGAATAGCTTTGACGGAGAGTGTCACTTGTCTCTTTTAAAAAAACGTAGGAGCTCATAACCGAGAGGCGAGCTGAAACGTTAGCAAGTTGTACAAGAACGAACATCAAAGGTGTAGGGCTCTCCGAGACCTGACAAAAATGTTCTTTTGCAGAGATTTATCAAATCTTGTCTTCTTGGTTTTATCTGCCGTTGGCTGTGCTGGAAAAGTTTTTGTTGGAAGTGTTGGAGTAGATGTTGAAGGTTGTGGATCTTTACTATGGACTTGGTCATAAGCCATCAAATATGGCTTGTCCGTTCTTTTGGCTCCAGACAGAGTGATGTCTTTATCAGTTGTCTGAATAGCTACCTCGTCCCCTGAATTCGTCATAACATTGACAAGTAGATGATCTTCTTTATCCAGAAGGATGACATTACAAGACTTTTCTTTCATCTTGCTATCTGATTTGGGCTTAACTGGAGGTCCAACCCACTGTTCATCTTGGAGGATATCTACCCACATTATCTCTCATTCCTTAGTGGTTGAAGGCAATGAACCATTATCTTGCTGCTTTGGAGGCAAATTGACAATTTCTAACTTTGTATAGGAGGGACTACACCGTCCTGCACCTATAATTAAAGGAAATTGCGAAACTGTAATGACATATTGGCAGGGACTTTCTTTTGGTCATCGCAAAGTGTCATGATTTTTTATTCCATAAATTGTTGAATTTTAAAGCTGGTATTTTCTTCATAGAATAAGACATGAAAGTAGTTTCCAAGTCATCCAGGTTTTGATGGAACCTGGTGGGAGACTATAGAACCACAACAAAGTTGTGTCTTGGAGGGTGTCGATGAATAACATCCCCCTTAATGCATTATTTGTCGAGATATCCAACGTATGGGACTTGGAAGTGATAAAGGTGTTGATTTGGAGATGTTAGTCCCTCATATGGTATAAACATAGGAGGTTTGTAGTTGATAGGACTAACGACTTTGTCTCATTCGACCGGGTACGGCAAGCCTACTACCGCTTTCTAAAGATTGTCCCTGTTAAGCAGTGACTCAAACATGGCTTCCAACCCAGCCAGAGTAGTAGTGTGTCATTTTCAGGAGCAGTAGATGTAGCAACAACCTCATGATTGCCTTCATTAGCAATCAGTAGTACAGGAAATGTGGAGCGACAGTAGTAGAACCTTCTGTATTACGTACTACTGTCATTAAGAGAGTTGGAAGTTCCTCAAACTTTGCCTCCATATTTTCCATATGATAGCTAATATCTTCGTTTGACCCCTCATTTTGTGTTGCCATGTAGGTCGGTACATACAATCCATCTTTCGAGAGACTAGATAGTAGTATTAGAGGATACATAAGATAAGTTGGTACTTTCAGTTGTAGAATCTGAATCTAGATGTTGACTACCCCCAGCCAGAGTAGTAGAGTGCAAATGTGATGAACGACTCCTTGATGTGGTTCCCTGGTACACACCTACAACTGGAATAGGATGGGGATCCACTTCTGGTTCATCTTCATAATACAGTAGATTAGCAATATGACCTGGAGGTTGATTGGTTTCTTCTTGCTTCTTTGACTTTTTATAGTTGATTGACACCCCCACCATGTTGACAGAGGCATATTAAAGTTCATTAATTTTAGTTTGTTGTTATCGTCGGCTTTGAGCTCATTGTCTCATCGGTGCAGCAACTTGAAGACTGCAAAAGACAAACAGTACAGTAGATATGTTATATTGCTTGGAACAATGACATTGGATTAATGTCATCTGATGACAACAAGTTGAATAATGGTCCGGCCATAGGTGGGGCTGATGAAGCTTCTGGATTGCAGGGAGTCTTCATGCTTTGATTGAGGCGCTCCCGTAAGTCAAAGCTCAAGCGATCTTGTGATGAAAGCCTGGATGGAAAAAGATTTGAAGAAATAATATTCTGATGTTCTCTAGCGGGAATATCTACTCTGGCAGAAAAACTACTCCCAAGGGGAAGCCTACCCCAAGCCAACGGGTAAAACTTTGATACAGAAGGGGTATTGATACCCCCTATGTATGACAGGTGGACCCCTTTCAAAATTTATGTATATATTTATGTGTACACATTTTACAAAGAGAGAGGGGGCCCACCTGTCATACATAGGGGGTATCAAAACTTTGATACCCCCTTATGTATCAAAGTTTTTTTCTAAGCCAACAGTGGTGTTTTGTGAGAAGTTATACCCCACAAGAATATTACTTCTAGCGGTAAGTCTATCCCAGTGGGACTGCTACCCCCAACAGGAACTGTATCCCCAGCATAAATTTTGTTCTTCGGAGGAACAAACTGTTGTTTATTCTTCTTGAAAGTTGTATCAGTATAGTACTTCCGATTATTGAAGTCAAAAACTTGGTTGAAATTTGTTGAGTAACTTTTCTTCCGCTGGATAGTCTTCCAGCCACAACAACATTCTTGATATTCTCACACGGAAAAATTAAATTTTTCAAGGGACTTGTTCAAATTTCCCGCACGAAAATTATGTTTTATGCACCAAATGGTGACCAACGTCCAAGATTCATCTTGGTTATTCACAACATCATATTTTACTCATGTTGAAACTTGGGCAATAGCATTTTTATTTACTTTTGCGTGGAAGATTGTGTGGTTCATTTTAGTATTGCACTAGACAATAGCATGATTGTTAAGTTTTTGCACAGAAATGTTAGTTTTACCAGAAACTTCTATTTTACCATTGTTGAAGATTGGGAAGGAAAGCTTAACCTGTTTTTCAAGAGGGAAGTATTACTCTTGCTGGTTGTAGGTGGCTTGTTCTTGTATATCACTTGTAACTCAAAATCACATACTTTTCTAGCGTCATAGTGTTTTCTTCCGCCAGAAATGTTCTATGACTTGTTTGAATCAACAACTATGTTGTTGTTCCTTCATTCTCTCTTTGTTACTAGAGGCTCGACTTTGGCTTTTTCAGAATTTGATTCGCTGACTCTTGGATGTTGACAATCTGGATATGCTCCACAGTTTCCTTGCCTTTGCACTCGGTACCAGAATATGTTGATTACGTTTTAGAAGCCACATGTTGCAAATTGAGTTATCAACATTTTTTGTAACGCCAGCTTGGTGGAAGATCTTTCTGTGACGACGTGCACTTGATGGGCTAGCATAGCCCTCATAGATCATATCCTCGAACTTCTAGTTGTCCAATTCGATGACCAATGTGTCGGCAAAGATTCTCATAAGTGAAATGTCATATTGCCCTACTATTTTCTCGTCAGAGGAGAAATAAGTCCCCGCATAGTCGATATTTGTTTTCAATGAAAAGAAAACGTAATAAACCTCTTTTCGAAAAACTGTAAACTTGCTACAACTCAAAATCGATTACTAAAATTTTGAAATGCACATTTTGAGCCAAGTTGAGATTTTAGAGAGATGGGACTATAGATGTCGAATCAGCGCGTGATTCCTATGCTTTGTTGTTTATTTGACAAACTTTCAGAAGTCTCTGGATGCACACAAGAACTGTTGGGTAGAGGATTCTCCAAAAGAAGAGCTTAGACTGTTGGATACATATTAGCTAAATGTTGTATATTTCATGTGTGTATGATTTGTGTTTGAAGCACAAAATCGAGACTATTTATAGCCGAAAAGTATAAAAACGGTTACTGCTGAAGTCCCGCATGAAGTATCGTCCCCTAGGAAAAAATAACTTCTCGCAGGAAGCACTGTCCTACGAGCACGAAGTTCGTGCAGAGTTGGTTAACCTACATACTTGCAGGGTTAAAGAAGAAGTTCACTACCAAAATATGTTCATTTAGCGACGGCCATATCCATCGCCCATCCGTCGGCAATCAGTATTAGCGACCGATAACTGACGGATCTTGGTCAAAATAATCCGTCGGCAATCAGCTCGTCGCTAATAATGATCCGTCGCTAAGTAGTCGAAAAGCGACGGAATAGCGACGGCTTTTCGTCTACACAATACGATGCATTAGCGACGACTTTCCGACGGGCTTTCGTCCATTTCAAGTATTAAAAACTTAACTGCGTAGACGCTAGCGACGGATATTCCGTCGGTAAACCATCGTAACAGTGTATCAGAGGGTATCGTTCCGTCGCTAGTCCGTCGATAGCCGTCGCTAACAAAGGACGGATTAGCGACGGAATACTAACGGATTATCCGTCGACCATGTTCTGAAAATGCTTGACATTTCCAGAACCTTGGCGACGGATTATCCGTCGCGACACCGTCGAGAGAGCGACTGATTTGTGGCTGATTATCCGTCGCCAATGTTCTGGAAATGTCAAGCTTTTTCAGAACCTTTCGACGGATTTTTCGTCGCTATTCCGTCGAACTATATAATTGCTGTAATGCCTGTGGTTCGTATTGCGTATCTTGGTATAATTTGACCTGTATTGCATGTCTCCCTGCTTGATTTATTCTAGCATTTCCTTAGCTGGTTTATTCTTGGGTTTGTTCGGCTGTCTTGGTTTGCTTTGGTTCATCATGAACCAAAGGTGAACCCCCCCCCCACCTACCACCTCCTCACCATTTATTAAACCACTCCCTTCTCTCTCTTCTCATTAATTTTCTCTATTACTTCTTCTTCTCCACCATTACTTCTTCACCCACCAGGAGAGAGAGAAAGAGAGCTTAGGCAAGTGTAGCTTACTTCATGGAGGAACTTCGTTTTTATTGTTCCATTCTCTTCCTCTCGAGATTCTAACACACTTTAATATTTGGTATTTCTAAATTCCATGGTTCAATTTGCGTAGATCTAAGTTTATTTTATTTTCGGATTTCTTGGATTTTGATCTACTTAACATTAGTATTTCTAAGTTTTGATGGTTCCATGTTGTAGAGAATTTAGTTCTGCCCCATTATGACCTATGGAAGTTCGGATTTGGGCTCTGGATGATGGAATTACGGAACTTGGAAGCCATGGACTTCATGGTTATCCTTCTCGGAATAATGGAAAAGATGATCAGTTCTTGGCCGTATGACAAGTACTTGACCGCATGAACATTCATGCGGCAAGTTTCTGTCAGTCGCATGGACCTTAATCCCGCAGCCGCATAAAGGCCTCCCTTCTTTCTGGCCGCATGAGACCCGAACACCCTTGGCCGCATGGCGCATAACTCCCTGCAGCCGCATAAGGCTCGGACCAATCCCCTGCCGCATGGACCTGTCCTTGGCGCAGCCGCATAAGTTTCTACTTGACCCAGCCGCATAGGCACAGCCGCATAGACTGCCTCCTCCCGCAGCCGCATACCCTTGCTGAATCCCGTGCCGCATGAGTCCATATTTCTCCTCCACTCTTCCCGGCCGCATGGCTTTTGCCAGCGCAGCCGCATGAGACCCTTCATCTCTAGCCGCATATGCTTATTCTCTTTTTTTTTCAGCCGCGTGACTCGGGCTGGCCTGAGCCGCATGAGCCCGATTCTCACTAGCCGCATATGCCTAGTTCCTTCCTGGCTGCTTGGCCTTCCGTATGTTGTGGTCCTCTTTATTTTATTATTATTATTCTCGTTCATATATATTGGGATATTATATTTATGCTTATATAACTTGGGTCTCTTGATAGAAGACTGGTACTATGTAGATTTGCACATATTCTCCGAACACGACCGTGGCCCGCTGTGGCGCACTCTCGACAAGTAAACTGACATGATATATCATGACATACTGTTACGAAAGCTAGCCTGACATGACAAGTAGGAAAGACCTGGACACCGTGGGCGATTGTGTTTGTACAAATAAACTGGTACTGTCTTGCATCATGTCTAGGATGGGGATCCCTGAGTACCATGGTCAGGGATACCTACAGTAATTGACTAAGGCTAATAAAACTAGAATAATTCAGTAGACATGAAGAGATTCCCAGCTACAGGCAATCCCGTTATCTGGGCGCATTAAGTGGACTTGTATCCTACCGACGAGTAGGACACATTTCCAGCAAACAGCCACGTGTTACATTCTTCATAAATGGACATTCGACCCGGATAACCGGATGGTCTGCAGGGCTTGTGGCTGTTGGGATAATCTCATTGCATCTTGCTAGTAACTAGGACTGTGATAACCCTAGTTAGTTAAAGTATCAAACCGTACTTATTGCTTGGCCGTGATTGATTGGATGGAGCCCAGCCCAGTCTAGTTTGTCATGATCTTGTACAAGATTGTATCATGACATGATCAATAAAAGATGGGATACCAGGTTCTGTTCAGATAAAGGGTTACAACCCTGGTCCTTGTTTGGTTTAAGGGTTGTAACTTGGCTATCTGAATAGTTCCATGGTTATATTATCATATATCATCCTGCTTACTATGCCTGGCCTTCACAATAAAGATCAGGGGTCCAGTTCTGTTCAGGCGAAGGGTTACAACCTCGGTCCTTGTTTGGTTTAAGGGTTGTAACCTGGCTCCCGGAGCAGTTCTGTGTCCTCTCTTCGTTTATTGTCTTATTGCACCCCATGCCATGCTCGTCATATTTTACTTCACTTTAACAGTATGATTAATTATTCTTACTGGCCTTAACAATAAAGATCAGTGGTCCAGTTCTGTTCAGGCGAAGGGTTACAACCTCGGTCCTTGTTTGGTTTAAGGGGTGTAACCTGGCTCCCGGAGCAGTTCTGTGTCCTCTCTTCGTTTATTGTCTCTATTGTACCAATAGTATTTGAGACGGGTTTTCCATTCAGGTGAAGGATTACAACCCCGGTCCTTATTTGGTTTAAGGGTTGTGACCTGGCTACTTGAATGGTTTTCTCGTATTCAGTTTACTGTTGTTATCTCTATTATTATCAGTTTTTTATTTATTATCTTTTATATTCTATTGTGTTATGCTGGTTTTAGTTCCTAAGTGAAGCCACCTTTGTGGCACTTGCTTTTTCTGGGGTCTGACCCAGCTGGTTTTGTATGGATAGATATCGGAGCAGCTCCAGAGGATCTACCTACCTTCCAGCCAGATGGTGACCACCAGGCGTAATCCTGGCAACGAGTGGGTTTCTTTTGTCCTCCCACTTTATTGTAAAATTATTCTTTTGAGGCGTTTAGCCGACGAGCACATGTTAGCTCGTATTGTACCTTATTTACTGTCTGCCTATGGGCTGTAACATGATTGGCAAATTCTAGGGTTGATCATGTATGACTGAACTCTTGTTAGTCCTAATATTTTATACGACTAGCTTCATGATCATCCGAATATGTAATGTATGGGATGCCTTGCTATTATATATTTGGTGCTCTGACATCTTGTAACTATTATTGCTTGCTTGAGATTGAGACAATAGGCTCGTTAATGACCATAAGAGACTGATGGCTTATAGTTAAACCCTCATGTATCTAGACAGTCGTGACCATATAGCGAGGTGGGTTGCACTTTAATATACGTAGCTGGCTATGTCTGCCCCCGCTCTCCAGTATTCTGGATCTGGGACATGACATGGTTTAAGTGGTGGCCCATGCAGGTCTTGTATATCAAGATATGTGAGGGTTTACCGAATAGATGTCTCAATCAGTATTCGCCCTTAATCTCTGCTCTTATCTTTAATTATCTGAGAATCTTGACCTGATCACATGCTTGTATCGTTGATCTGTCCTGGTCCTTCCTTATTGTTTCCTATGTCGTCTTCTTCAGCGGTATTGTTCCTGGGCCTACCGATCAGCAAGGCGGAGCACCTCCTGCAGACCAGCAGCAACCTGGAGATCAAGCATAACATTCAGGAGTAGCCTCCAGAGTCATGCCTACCGAAGGAGAACCACCAATTCAGTCCGTCCAGCCTGCGGAGCCTGATGATGGCACTTTGGTGGGTCTCATCAGGTCCCTATTAGCTTCTCAGGATCTTCGCGGAGATGCCTTGCACCAGGCGGTGGTAGATGCTTTGACCAGAGGAGGTCATCAGGGTAATAGCGCGGCCAACAGCTTCAAACGCTTGAACCCTCCCTTCTTCGACGACAGTGAAGATGCGATTACTGCAGATACATGGCTTCGGGACACAGAGGTGATTCTAGAAGCAGCCAGGACTCCAGAGAACGAGAAGGTGGCCATGGTGCGCCTGCAGTTACTAGATCTTGCCCGCAGCTGGTGGGCAGCGCAGGCCGATGGATTAGTGGGCCCTATTTTATGGGCAGTATTCAGGAAGAGATTCCAGACCAAGTATTTTGATGCGGTAGCTCGGTATGACCTACAGACGAGATTCACCAATCTGAAGCAGATGGGCAGGACGGTCGATGGATATGCGGCCGAGTTCTCCAGGCTTAGTTGGTTTGCTCCCACCTTAGTGGCGACCGAGTTCGATAGAGCCCAGCGGTTCCAGCAGGGGCTCCACCTGGAGATTTTGTTGGCAGTTGAGCAGTTTGAGCATCAGACTTTTGATGCAGTGTTGAGAGCAGCCCGGAGGCACGAGTATACCTCCCTGTTCACAAAAATATGCATCAACCAAACCAATATATAATGCACACCAATTATCCAACAATCACATAGACCAAATATATGATGCACACCAATTATCCAAGAATCACATAGACCAAATATGCACATACGAATTTAATGCACACCAATTATCCAAGAATCATATAGACCAAACCAAATTAATATAAAATAGACATCAATTATCCTGAAGAGTAACCTAATATCCGTCGTTATAATCCGATCATAGCACAAATATTCCAAAATTTCCACAAATATTCCAAATTTTCTTAATTATAATACTTTAAAAGAGACATCAACTTTATCTATGGCTACATAGTTTCTGCCTCGCCAGTCGAATGGCTGCAGGGACTATGTCCTTATCACCATGTCGTACCGTAGATTAATGCAAATAGAGCTGGAGCTGGAGCCAAAATACAGTACTAATTCACCATGTCGTACCATTTTACTCTCTCACTCTCTCTCCTCTCCCCCTCCGGCGCTCTCACTCTCTCCGACGCTCTCACACTACTAATTCCCATGTGTTTTAAGTGTAAGAAGGGATGGCTCAGAACACAACCTAAAATTCATTCTAGTATATATTAGTGTGAATCATCTATGTTCTGTACATATGGTGTAGTATATGTTCTTATCGTATCTAGTATCTGAAAGATATAACAGAATTAAGATAAACTCACATAATGTAATACTAAAACATCATCTACTACTATATAAGATATAGTGATAGGTTGTCGTATCATCATTGCCGAGGGATGAGGGTTGGAGGACAGTCAACTTTATCTACAGCTACATAGTTTCTGCCTCGCCAGTCGAATGGCTGCATGGACTATGTCCTGATCACCATGTCGTACCGTAGATTAATGCAAACGGAGCTGGAGCTGGAGCCAAAAATACAGAATCCAAAATACAAATACAGAATTCAATCCCTGGGTTCGCTGACCCCCTCGGTGGAACACTCAACACCGGCACGCACAATATATTCTAGAATATACAAAAAATATAAAGAAAAAATACTATCCGCAACGAACAATGTCAATATATAATATCCTCAACAAACCAAATCAATATCCGCAAATACGTACAAACTCAGTATCCTCAACGAAAAAACTGAATATCCCCAAATACGTACAAAGTCAAAAATATAGTACAGTCCAAAAATGCAAAAACGAAACTACTGATCGCCTGGAGCTGGACCCGGAGCTGGAGGAGCGCCACCAGATGACGCACAAATACCGTTCGAGTGAGCCAAAGGCATGCAGCCACTTTCCTCCCTCCATTCACCCTCTCCCTCTCTCATGCTATCAACGTCACAACTTTTCCAGTGCTGCTCCCTCTAATGATGATGAACGCAAAAATCAAAGACCCCCATCTCCTTCCTCACTCTTTACAGTTCTCACAACAGGAAGGATCAGTGCTTTCTAGTTCTCTTCCTTCCATCAATTCCTCCGTTCTGATCAAGCATCTTCCTTCTCCTCTCCTCCACCATGGCTCTGGACCCATCTGCTCCTTCCTACTTCCCTTCTTCTTATTTGACTCTCTCAGTCACATATGATATCCACCTCACGTGTAGAGTCAGAGAAGAAGAAGTGGGCAGGAAGAGGAGGGGGAAGCAGCACAGTCGGCAACATGACCCGGAGGAAGTACAGAGGTTTTCTTTAACATCCGTAGGAGAACTATAAGGATATATCTTTTCATAACATGTCACATTGTCAAAGACCCTTAATGTCACAACCATGTTACCGCGGTGTCAAAAAACTAAGTGTACATATGGTGTAGTATATGTTCTTATCGTATCTAGTATCTGAAGAATGTAACAGAATCAAGATGAACTCACATAATGTAATACTAAGATATCATCTACTACTATATAAGATATAGTGATAGGTTGTCGTATCATCATTGTCGAGGGATGAGGGTCAGAGGACAGTCAACTTTATCTACGGCTACATAGTTTCTGCCTCACCAGTCGAATGGCTGCAGGGACTATGCCCTGATCACCATGTCGTACCATAGTTTCTGTCTCGCCAGTCGAATGGCTGCAGGGACTATATGTCCGGTCACCATATCGTACCATAGTATCTGAAGAATGGCTGCAGGGACTATATGTCCCTAACCCGAACCCTAACCCGAACCCTCCCCCAGCCGCCCTCGCCCCCTCTGCCCCACCCCCCAGCCACCCCCCACTCACCCCCCAACCACCCGTATCCCCCCTGCAGGGACTATTGTAGGCTAAAATATTGGGTTTAGCTTATTAGGATAAGGTATTGGGTTACCTTATTAGGGTAAGGTATTGGGTTACCGATATTGTGAACCTAGGTTGAAAGCATAATAAGGTTGTAAAAGCATAATAAGGTATTGGGTTACCGATCCAAAAATGCCGATACTACCGATATCCCCGATATCATATTTCTTAAACTAGGGTTTGTTATATCGCTGATACTACTCATTTTATTTGTACCCCGTGCTGCCCCGCGCTCACCACCCCCGCTGCCCCGGAGCGCGCTGCCCCCCGCCGTCACCCGCAGTCCCGCGCGTGCCACACCCGCGGCCCTCCGCTGCCCCGGAGCGCGCTGTCCCCCGCCGCCCGCCACAGTCCCGCCCGCGCGCGCCAGCACCCCTCCCACCCCACGCCGCCCCTCCCACCCCCCGCCGCCTCCCCAGTCCCGCACTGCCCCGCGCGCGCCACCCCCGCCGCCCTCCGCTGCCCCGGAGCGCGCTGCCTTTCGTCGACCGCCGCAGCCCTGCGCTGCCACACGTGCGCCACCTCCGCAGTCTCTACCGCCCCCGCAGCCCACGACGCCCCCGGCAGCCCACGACACCCACGACCACACACACACACACACACATAGAGAGAGAGAGATTACCTTTGGGAGAGAGAGGAGAGGTCGTCGATCACCGCCGCGGGAGAGAGAGAGAGGAGTGTGAGGTCGTCGACCGTCGTGGGAGAGAGAGAGAGAGAGAGGAGAGAGAATAAAATTTGGGGGGAATAAAAAGTTCCCCCCGTCGTTTCAATTTAAGCCTGGGCCCTTTATTTAGCGACGGACCAGCGACGGTTTATATCCGTCGCAAGGCCGTCGCTATTTTTGATACTTGCCGACGGAATATCCGTCGCTACATAGTCGAAGAATTGTCCCACCATTTTCCTCAACAATTTCTGCCAAATAATCGACTGCATGGCGACGGCTACTTATCCGTCGCTATATCTCCGACGCCCTAGCGACGGATGAGCGACCTTTTCTCCCTCTTAAAATAAAATAAAAATTGTATCGGCTTGTCGTCGGTACCCTGTCGGCTATTTGCCGCAAATTTGTCGCTAATGTCGACGGAAATTATCCGTCCCTAATATACCGTCGCTAATTTACTGTATTTTGGTAGTGGTTGTCACGTTGATGCACATTCATGTAGCCTGTAAGGAGATGCTGCCATGTGACAGCAGTTGTATGAAGATTGAGGCACGTCTTTGCATAGTCGAAGCCATGTTCTACCATGTGGCTTTTTGCTACTACGAATGTACGTAACATGAAGGATACGATCTTTGATAGCTTGTCGAAGAGTCCGCTCGATCTCTGTAATATTCTCCATATACTACATTTAGTTGTCACATCATTCAACCACGCATGAAGCAACCATCTAGCGAGGCATAGGCTACAAGAACAAGTCTGCGGGAAGGTTTGAAGAAGCTAAGTCTACAAAAAAAAAGGCTGTATGAAGCTAGGATTAGAAGAATCTAGATTACATAAAGCCTAGATTGCATAAGGAAAGGATTACAGCAAGCCTAAATTGCATGAGGCATTATCTTGATTTTGACAATTGTTCTTATTGTCCACTTTGAATTTTGTACTGTTTATTATCTGTCAGTTGTTACATAGGATTCACGCAAATACGCACATATGGTGCATTAAATGTGGTTTGAACGTTGTGTAGAGAGAGGATTATTCACCGAAAGGAATTTCTTATAAGAAAACCTCCTTCCCTAGAAGACTTCTCCAGTGGGGTAGCTTTCTAGTGTTTCTTTACTAGAACAGTCTACTCTCGTTCCTGCGGGGTAGCTCTTCTCGCGGGAAGGCACCTCCCGTGTGAATGACTTCATACTAATTTTTGAGTCATTTTGCATAGGGGTTTTGAAGATCGTGAGACCGAAACTTGGTCTTTTTTTTTAGTTCCAACAACAATAAAGTATAACTTCTACATCTCTTCAGTAGAAAGACTTCAACAACCGTCAGATCAGACAGAGATACAGTTGTTAATGTCGAGGCACAATTTTTTGATAGAAAACTGAGAATTCGTAACAATTGTAAAAACAATCGTTATTACGTAACACTTCACAGAAGGTACGTAACAGAAATTCTACTAATGCAACACTTCACAGAAGGTACACAAATTTCTACCAACGCGAACACTTTACCAAAGGTGCGCTAATAAAATTCTGATAAACGAAGAAGGTGATACAACACTTCACAGAAGGTGCACAGATTTCTATCAACGCGAACACTTCACCGAATGTGCGCTAATAGAATTCTGATAAATGAAGAAGGTGACAGACGAAAGATAGAAAAACTCATGCTGGGGTGAATGATAACCGTTGCTCAAAGCTTTATTCATCCCATACGAATAGCTTCCAGGAACCAGCAAGTTCGTCGGAGAACTTGGAACACTCTTGCTCTTCTGACTCCTCGGATGAACACGAACTCCCGTGCAAAACTCAACGCTGGTACAATACCTCTCTTCTCTCTCACAGCTTCTAAACACTTGTAAACTTTCTGTCTACTACTTGTGTATATGTTCCCTAACTGTGAGAGAGAAGGAGGAGACCCTATATAGGCTCCTGCAACAACTACCCAGTTAGCACAATGTTAGGGACGTGGTAATAACCACCCCTAACATGGAGCAACCGCTCAGAACATACAAAGACATGCTGACGTGCTAAGTGCAAAGTGCGCCAACAAAACGCCACATTATGCCTCATGAGCCCTTGAGCCCGAGCCCGAGTCCGTGTCCGAGTCCGAGTCGCTAAGCCCCTATGGGGCTTAGCTCCCATGGAAATAAATTTTCCAAGAGCAAAAAGCTATAAGCTTACCATGGAGCCTTATTCTTACCTCTTAGTAAAATCACCCACATGGTTCCCACCTTTGGGTCACCACCCATGTGCACATTCCAATAATACATAGAAGCCTATATATATTGAGATACCACATGATGCATTTTCGATGTGGGACTAAAACTTCACTAAGTATGTAAAAAACAAGTTCTCTACATGTCAAGAATACAAATGCCCCAATAATCCCCCACATATCTCAATATATATGGGTTCGAGTGTTCCCCACAATGACTGTCCATCATGCATTAGGAGAGATGTCACGATGACTTGGATCTTCCCTCATGGGTTAAACAACAGACTATAATACAAGAATGGACTAAGCCTTGAATTTTGTACCATACTTGAAGTTGTTCCCACTCACATAATGTAGTCACATGTGCTTCTGGCTATGCACATTAAAGGCCCTATGCCAGCCTGGTTTCAGTGTATACTTTTGGGCGTCTACAAGTTTACCCTCAAGAAACGGCCTGATATCTCTGTCCATACACTATAGGTGAGTTCATTATAAAGAGACATGGGATGGAACGCTTTACGCTCCCCTTGCGGTGCTACGCCGCTATGACATGGCCCGAAGCCAAGGCATTACCCCTTCCTGGGAATCACCCCATATCTGGGAACCTTTGTAGTGTCATACTACTGTAGTATGAGGCAACTGCCTCTTTGTAGTGCCAAACTATCCAGCATGAAGCCTTAGGCTCCCTTGCGGTGTTACGCCGCAACGACATGGCTTGCAAGGCCGAGGCTTTATCCCTAACCGGGTACCTCATCGTGGTATCGTACCACTGTAACATGATGAACTCCTCCTCTTTGTAGTGCTGACTACACCCCTCTTTATTTTTAACATACAGCATTAGGCTAACTGCCTATTTGCGGTGCTACGCCGCTATGACTTGGCCTGCAAAGTCGAGGCTTTATCCTATTCCTGGGCAGCACCCCACATATAGGAACCTCATCATGGAGTTACCCCACTGTAGCATGGAGTTTCACTCCTTGTAGTGCTGCTCTACTGTGCTTCATGTAAAGCACGTCAGGCGTTCACTCTGCCTGAGAACTCATTAAGGCAATTAAGCCAACCTTCCCACAGGAACCGTTTTCTGCAGAAAACAACAGTAGACAACAGTAGTTATATGTCCGTAACCTCTCCATGCCCAATAGAATATGTACCCACCGTTCCTGATATTCTTTCAGTTAATGCTCCTCTCTTGAACCAAAAGCTAGATGCCTAGTAGATAAATCTTTGAACTAATAGCATAAAACTTTATGGTAGGAATACAATAACTAATATCAGAATGCCTTCAAGCCCATTTTATATGCTGAGTCATCGACCAGCTGGCGCCTGAGGCCCTTGGTGAACGGATCCGTCAGGTTTTCCTGACACCAAACATCAATCACTGCAATTACACCTCTCTTAATAAGATCGTGTACTATCATGTGCTTTAACCGCACAGTCCTCTTCTTTCCATTGAAGAGGTCATTTGATGCCACCGTCGCAGTCGCCTGGTTGTCGCAGTATATCGGTATTGTCGGTATTTGTGTCCCAACCACTGGAAGATCATACATGATCTCCCGAAGCCATTCTGCTTCCTCGGCTGCGGTGTCAAGTACAAAGAACTCAGATTCTATGGATGACCGCGAGAGCATTGTCTTCTTCTTCGATTTCTATGATATAGCAGCTCCATCCATTGTGAAAATATATCCACCTGTGGACCTCTCGCTCTCCAAATCTGAGCACCAGCTGGCATCACTGAAGCCTTCCACTAACTGCGGATCTCCGCTGTAGTACAGTGTATATGTCTGAGTCTTCTTAAGATATTTCATAACCCGTTTCACAGCCTTCCAGTGTTCAACACCAGGATTTCTCGTGAAACGACTCAGCATTCCCAAGACGAAAGCTATGTCAGGCCTTGTGGTAGTAGTAGCATACATCAAACTCCCGATTACGCTTGCATACTCCAGCTTCCTGACGCTTTCCCCTGAATTAGGCTTCAGCTTCAGATCACACCTGTACGGCGTATCGATCCCTAAAAGATCCTGATACCCATAACGAGTGATCATCTTCTCAATATAATGAGACTCTGACAGCGCTAGTCCAGTGTCTGTCCGGATGATCTTGATCCCTAAGATCACATCAGCTTCCCCAAGTCCTTCATACTGAACTTGCTCGAGATGAACATATTTGTCTCCGTGACATAGCTCATATCTGTACCTAGGATAAGCATGTCGTCCACATACAGACAAACGATCACACCTCTTCTATCAGCAAACTTCGTGTAAACACAATTGTCCATCTCGCTGACCATGTAGCCATTTGACCTTATAACTTTGTCAAATTTCTCATGCCACATCTTGGGAGCCTGTTTAAGACCGTACAAAGATTTTACCAACTTGCAGACTTTGTCTTCAAGACCCTTGACGACAAATCCTTCTAGCTGTTGCATGTATATCTCTTCGATCAGCTCACCATTTAGGAAAGCCATTTTTACATCCATCTGATGTATCACCATCTTATGTATTGCTGTAAGAGCAATCAACACTCTGATGGTGATCATCCGGGCTACTGGAGCATACGTATCAAATTAGTCAATCCCCTGCTTCTGAGAAAACCCCTTGGCTACCAACATAGCCTTGAACTTGTCAATAGTTCCGTCTGCTTTCATCTTCTTCTTGAAGATCTATTTGCATCTGATGGGTTTCGCTCCTTCAGGAAGATCAACCAACACCCAAGTATTATTTGAGGTGATAGAATCAATTTTATTATCAATCGCCTTCTTCTAGAAAACCGCGTCTCTGGTCTTCATCGCATCATCATAGGTAAGCGGATCTGCTTCCACATGATAGGTGACAAAGTCACTTCCGAAGTCCTTCGGCCTCCTCACTCGCTTCGTTGACGGCTCAGCGAGATCTGGTTCAACCGTTGTTTCAACAACATCTTCTTGGACCACATCTTCATTGAAGACCTGTGCACCCTCATTATTCTCCGGAACATCCGCAAGAACAATATTCTTGTGCCTTGCAAATTTGTCTTCAAAATATTCAGCGTCGCGAGATTCAATGATATGATTTGACTCAATATCAAAAAATCTTCGAGCATCACTCTTCTCGGCATACCCCAAGAAGATGGTCTTAGTAGTCCTTGTCCCAAGCTTCTGAATCTTCAGATCTGGAAGCTTGACATATGCCAGACACCCCCACACTCGAATGACATTCAAGTTAGGCCTGACTTTGAACCAGAGTTCATGAAGAGTAATGTCAGAAGTTGCATGAGGCACCCTATTCAGAATAAAAGTGGCCGTCAGTGCAGCTTCTCCCCAGTAGCACTTAGGAAGACCAGCAGTCAACAACATTGATTTAATCATTTCTGTTAACGTCATGTTCTTCCTTTCAGCTACTCCGTTGGATTGAGGAGAGTACGGAGCCATAGTCTCATTGACAATTCCATGTTCTTTGTAGAACGATGCGAATTCATAAGACATGTACTCCCCACCTCGATCACTTCTTATTCTTTTGAGTTGTTGTCCAGTTTGTCGCTCAGCTACGGTCCCGAACTCCTTGAACTTCTCAAATGCTTCATCTTTAGCCTTCAGCAAGTAGACGAATGCATACTTAGAGAAGTCATCGATGAAGGTTATGAAATACTTCATCCCGGTCTTTGTAGAGAACTGTTTGAAGTCACAGATATCTGAGTGTACTAACTCCAGAAGATCTGTACTTCGATTAACCCGAGGAAAGGGTTTTCTTGTGATCTTAGTTTGAGCACAAACTTCACATTTCTCTACCTTACCCCCACACTTGGAGATAAGCCCTAGACTAGACATTCTGTTAATTCGTTTAGAATGAACATGTCCTAGCCTATTATGCCACAACTCAAAAGTATAAGCAGAATGAGTGATTGCATTAACAACATTGAACTGATTTACAAGCTGAATTTTGAACATTCCTTCGGTATAAAAAGCTTTTTCGAAATATGTTCCCCTGATAGACATCACCATCTGGCCAGCATTGATGTCCATCCTGAGGCCTGCTTTGCAGAGTAGACCTCCTGAGATCAGATTCTTGGCGATAGCAGGTACATGCTTCACGCCTTGAAGCGTCAGAGACTTGCCAGAAGTCAGCTTCAATACTACTGTCCCGATCCCAAGCACTTCCGCTTGTGCCTGATTCGCCACCATAACCACATCAGAAGTAGGGGTGTAGGTGGTGAACCACTCTTTGCTGGAGCAAACATGGCAGGTGGCTCCAGTGTCTACCCACCAGTCAGCATCAGTTCCTACCGCATCAACCTGCACAATCATAGCAACAACATCAGTGATCATAGTTACCTTACTAGGCTCTCCTTGCTCCGATTGCTTAGCTTTTGCTTTGCACTCATTCTTAAAGTGGCCCTTCTTGCCACACTTGAAGCAAGCCAAGTGAGACTTTGGCTTCTTCTTCTTTATTGAAGTACCCTTGACTTTCATATTGTCAAGGTCCTTCTTCTTGCTTTGGGAAGCCGCATGCTTTCCCTTTGGTTCCCTTGAATGCACCAGATTGGCATTAGCCAATTGCTTGGACTGTGCGTCCACCTTCAGTTGAGCCCGCATCTGGTCCTCAACATAGATTTCCTGTAGGAGATCTTCAAGGGTGATCTCCAGCTTCTTCCTATGCATGTTTGCATAGAACTTGCTCCACCCAGCGGGGAGCTTTGAGACAATCCCTCCAACAACAAACTTTTCGGAGAGGGGCATCGCCTCGTCTTCCAGCTTCTGTCGCAGTTTCAGGAACTCCTTCACCTGCGACAGCATAGACTTTTCATCCTCAAATAACCACTTGTGATATTTTTCAACCACAAAGATTTTACTGCGGTTCTTGTCTTCTTCGTAGAGTTTTTCAAGAGACTCTCATATGTCTCTAGCGATAGTCTTCTTAGAATAGGATTCTGTAAGGGAATCTTCTATAGCATTCAGGATAAGCATCCTGCAAATACTATTTTTTCTTCTCTATTTTGCTTGAAGTTTAGTAGCCGCGGTGATTGCGGCAGCAGACCCAACATCTGGAACAGTAGGTTCTTCCTCCAGAAGCACGTGATCTACGACTTTGAGTTGAAGGGTGAGATAAACCTTCCTCTTCTAGACTTGGTAATGTTCTCCATCAAACTTTTCTAACTTACAAAAGTCAGAATTGAAGAGTAAAACATTAACTTTTCCATCGTAGCGATAAAGCTTTGAGATTGTTAATGCCGGTGCACAATTTTTCGATAGAAAACTGAGAATTCGTAACAATTGTAAAAACAATCGTTATTACGTAACACTTCACAGAAGGTACGTAACAGAAATTTTACTAATGCAACACTTCACAGAAGGTGCACAGATTTCTACCAACGCGAACACTTCACCGAATGTGCGCTAATAGAATTCTGATAAACGAAGAAGGTGATGCAACACTTCACAGAAGGTGCACAGATTTCTATCAACGCGAACACTTCACCGAAGGTGCGCTAATAGAATTCTGATAAATGAAGAAGGTGACAGGTGAAAGATGGAAAACCTCCTGCTGGGGTGAATGATCACCGTTGCTCAAAGCTTTATTCGCCCCACATGAATAGCTTCCAGGAACCAGCAAGTTCGTCGGAGAACTTGGAACACTCTTGCTCTTCTGATTCCTCGGATGAACACGAACTCCCGTGCAAAACTCAACGCTGGTACAATACCTCTCTTCTCTCTCACAGCTTCTAAACACTTGTAAACTTTCTGTCTACTACTTGTGTATATGTTCCCTAACTGTGAGAGAGAAGGAGGAGACCTTATATAGGCCCCTGCAACAACTGCTCAGTTAGCACAATATTAGGGACGTGGTAATAACCACCCCGAATATGGAGCAACCGCTCAGAACATACAAAGACACGTTCTGCCATAAGTCGTGCCACTTACGTAACCAGCGTGATTTGTACTTTACGCACACAGCCCTATTACGTAACCTGCGCACACTACGCACTCTACGCACACTACGCATATTGCGCGTACTGGGCTGGCGTAACTGGGCTCGCGTAACTGGCCGTGTAACTGGGCTCGCGTAACGTGGCCGCGCAACGAGCGCAACTTAAGCGCACTATGCGCCTAGCGACGATGCTGACGTGCTAAGTGCAAAGTGCGCCAACAAAACACCACATTACGTCTCATGAGCCCTTGAACCCAAGTGCGCCAACAAAACGCCATATTACGTCTCATGAGCCCTTGAACCCGAGTCCGAGCCCGAGTCCGAGCCCGAGCCCGAGCCCGAGCCCGAGTCGCTAAGCCCCTATGGGGCTTAGCTCCTATGGAAATAAATTTTCCAAGAGCAAAAAGCTTGAAGCTTACCATGGAGCCTTATTCTTACCTCTTAGTAAAATCACTCACATGGTTCCCACCTTTGGGTCACCACTCATGTGCACATCCCAACAATACATAGAATCCTATATATGTTGAGATACCACATGATGCATTTTCGATGTGGAACTAAAACTTCACTAAGCATGTAGAGAACAAGTTCTCTACATGTCAAGAATACAAATGCCCTAACAGATACAGTAGAGTACATCACGCTTTTAAAGTACTTTAAAATTCGAATCGATAATCTTGAATTTGCAAAAACTTTAAAGGGGGTCGTGTTGGCACTAAAGAATGGCCAAGTTTCAGTCACCTCACAGTTGGGAAGCGAAGCGCCCGATTGCCAGGGATTCTGTTGTAAAAATGGTTCTTATGTGAAGGTTTACTACAGACCTCATAAATAATCGGTCCCATAGAAAGGGTCCTCATCCGCAAAAAGGTCTTTCTCTGCAGAATTGGCCCTCACAGAAAGGGTCCTCCTCCACAAAAAGGGCTGCCATGTGGCCACCATCTGACATTAATGATGCTATCAATGGGATGTTCAATGCATCATTAATGAGGAATCTTATGTCCTTTAAGTATGGATGTCTCGACTGACACGAAAAGTAACGCCCTTCGAAGCATCAAAGCCCATGTGATTCTCAATAATAAAAGCGATGCCAATGACTAAAGGCTACTTAGCCATTGCATTTATAGTAGAGCCACGTGGCCCTACTAAGCCCATCTGACTTGCTTCATCAATGACTGGTAGTCACCTGAACTAGGGGTGCAACTTTGGCGGGCTAAACCCGAGCCCGATCGGGTAAACCCGTTAATGGATTGGGTTAGGATTGAAAATACTTGGGTTCGGGCTCGTGTTTGGGTTCAAATATTTGAACCCGATCATAAATTGGGTTGGGCTCGGGTTCATATGCCGGGTTACAACCCGACTTTTATATATATATATATATGTATATATATATATATATATATATATATATATATATATATATATATATATATATATATATATATATATATATATATATATATATTAAACTTCTTCACCCAAACTCTTCAACTCCTTATCATAAATCTTATTTCAGTTTGTATTTTGTAATGATCAAGACTTGATTGCTATTTAATTATGTGTTTAATATTACTTTTGTTTAAAATTATTTCAGTTAGTATATTAGATCCCGATAAACCCTAGGGACCCGACCCAACCCGAGTTCAACCCGAGCCAAACCCGATCCTCTGGGCTTGGTCTTGGGCTTCTTATGTTGAACCCGAGGTCGGGCCGGGCTTGGGCTCATGCTAGGCTTATGATTCATCGGGTTGGGCTCGGGTTGACCTCAAGCCCGACCCAACCCGCCCGAGTTGCACCCCTAACCTGAACTGCTCCCTCGGGGCTCTCTATTGGATGCAAAACTTCCTTCTATTAGCTCCCGTCACCACCCCATGGGTTCGCTCGCCTCACTTTGTTCTTCTAACTAGATCTTGCATCATCACTTACTTCGGTAAAATAGATCACACACTACTTTCTCAACCACCATTGTGACGAGCAGCCATATGGCACGCATGTAGGTTGTCTACTTTGGATATCTACCTCGCTGGTAGCACTTTTCCCACAGAAAAGCACCTATAAGGCTAACTCACAAAAATCCTACAATTTCTACGAGACACCAAAAGGTTCCCTTGTCAACCTATAAATAGCCCATGTCGGGCTCATTTATAGAGGTTGACAAAAATGCAATTCATAAATCCCAATAAAGAGAGAGAGCATATTGTTCAACATCATTGAACACGAACATCCTCATGCCCCTTACCAACAAGCAGCAAGGTTGGTGTCAAACCATCAACGGCGCAAAGTGATCGCGTGCTGATCAAAACTCCACTGCTATATTCTTCTAAAAATATTTATTGTAATAGATAATACCAAACGATTGTAGTACAAGATATCTTTTTAGAAAAACATAATATTCTTCTTTCGAACGAAAATGGTCATATTAGGAGATTTAGTTCACCATCAATTTAATCCAAGGACATTATCTGAGGCAGGCAGAATCTACAAGATGGAACAGTCAGAGATTACCAGAAGCTTCAAGATCTAAAGGACAAAGGATTCATTTGACTGAGTGTGTCACCTTAGGAAGCACCAACAATTTTGGTAAAAAAGAATGGTTTGTCGCATTTATGCATTGATTATCATTAATATAATGTGGTAAAGAACAAGTATCCCTTGCCTAGGAGAGAGGACTTGTTTGATTAGTTGAGTGGATCCAGAGTTTTCTCAAAGATTGATCTTCGGTTTGGGTATCATCAGGTAAGAGTCAGACAGCATGGCATACCCAAGACATTATTTATATTGTGGTATGAGCATTGGAAGTTTCTGGTGATGCTGTTTCGATTAACCAATGTGTCAAATGCTTTTATGGATTTGATGAACCGTATTCTCATGACATATCTGGATCTATTCGTTGTGGTCTTCATAAACGATATTTTGGTCTACTCTACGAGTGAGGCGGAGCACGATGAGCATCTTCACAAAGTTCTTTGACCTTGAGGGAGAAACAATTATATGCTAAATCCAGTAAATGCAAGTTCTAGTTGGATTTTATCTTATTTCTAAGTCACGTCATATTAGGCACATACTTATCATTCGATCTGCGAAAGGTTGATCTGAGGAAGATTGAGGCCACGAAAAGTTGGCCAACCGAGGACATGATTAGGGCATCGACTAGAATTTATAGATTTATAAAAAAAAATTAATAACAAACATCAAGATAAATTGTTGAAAAATTCATTGGTTAAAGAGAAAATCACATGGATCCGAGAAAATTTACGAATGTGGAATTGAGTTTCTGAATCTCTAGATATCGCAAGAACAAGTTGGATTGTCTAAAATTAGGACACTTGTTACTAAAAGAGATGCAACAAATTATAGAAACAAAATAAAGATATAAATTGAAAAGGTTACTCATATATGGAACCCCGTGAAGGTGTTGATATCATGTATTTGTGCTGACCGATGATCGAATCAGCCACTATGGAGCTAGACCAATTGATCATGTAGCCTCTTTTAATCAAGAAGACTGATGCTCAATTATGATATCAAAATAAGATGGCTCACCTCACTTGGGAAGCGTTTAAGCAAAACATTAATGTCACACCCCCACTCTCAGAATACTTTACAAGCATCGCCAAGTTACACAACCTACGAATACACAAGTACTTTCATCCACTATTGTATTGCTTGTAAAGTTCTAGGATAAAGTACCATTACATTATCTGAAATAGCAACTTCTAATTATATTGTTGCACTTTGCACAAATCTAATACCAAGTACACACATAATATACACAAAGATGAATATCGAGTAAAAGTGAAAAGCTAAAATGAGGTCTTTTGCTATCCTCTCTGCTCGTGATCTAGAGACTCTTCCAAAGCGACAATCTCGTCATGTATTGTATACTTGCCTAATAAACAAATACTAGGTAATCAATGACAAAAAACACCTCAGATAAATCACGGTGAAAATAAATGAAAATGATAAAATTGATTGAATATAATTCATAATTGAAGAGTTGGTGTTATGAGCTAGTTTCTAATCATAAGAGTCCATGTACCACACAAAACACATAACCAACCACCACAATATTCCTTTCATGAAATGTATTTTAAGGAACTCTTTGGTCACACACTTGGCTATTTTCTTAACAATAATTTCATTAACCTAGGACCAGGTTGTTACTAAGGTTTGACACAGTACTTAGATCGATCCAACATAAATATTAGACAAATTTTGTATTTATTACTAAGCTTACTCGATGCGAGTTAAGAAGTTTAATCAGACACAAGACCATATGTTATATGTAAAATAATGTATATGAAAACGATGGCAAACCAAACATTTGAATGTCATATTTGATTGTCAAATTGAGGGTCATCTTTAGAAAACATCAAAATTATCAAAACATGAGTTAGCACATTTTTTTTCCAAGAGATCTGTGGGAAATGTTCGTCCATCCCAGTACAACTAGCACAACTACAATGATGAATCCAATTGAAAATATCACAATCATTCATCTCACTCCTACCTGACCATTTTATCTATCACAACTGAAAGGATAGACAAAAGACTTGATGTCAAGCTTTTCTCACCATGGCCTAGGCAACTCTATTAGGAACTTTCATGGATCCATCCAGCAGTTATTAAGACATTAAGACAAGAAAAAGATGAGCTTATCATTGTCGGAATATAAATCTGAAAATTTTACTCGGAACAATAACCTCACAGTTTCCAGTACGTTTATAAGTTTACAAGTCACAGGTTCGTGAAAAGCACTTGGTGCATGGTAAGAATGAGAAGCTGGCTCCAGGAGGAACTGGGGCGGGCTATGGTAAAAATGAAAAGCTGGCTCCAGAGTGGTGCTATACTCTCTCCCAAGTATGTGCACAATTGGCATCCGAACTTGAGCTCATTTCAAATGCTGAAGCCCCTGTGCATGGAAAGTAAACCATAAAATTACTATGTATAAGAGCTTGGGCTCATCTAGTTAACAGGCGTAACAAACACAACAATTTGACAGTAGAAAAAAAATTGTTTCCCAAAATTTCAGTTTTAAGGAGGCAGCATGAGATTTTATGTTGTTGATGTTATATATAGAATGAATTATACAAGTTTTATATGGTTCAACATATGAAACTTTTAAGGTCTACTTGACAATTGTTGGGTAGCACGATTATAAAGTGTTTTTAAAGTACCGGTTATGAGCAGTTATGAGTAGTCCATTTTTTTGTGGTTTTGAAGTAGCGGCTGTTAACCAATCCAACAAATGTTTGGTAATTCATTAGCGAACGGTGTTTTTTAAAAGAATAAAATTACCAATATGCCCATATATAAACAAAAGTCCTTCCAAAACAAGATTATATCATTGCATATTGTTAGGTCTTATCACCCTCAATTTGATGTTATGTGATTAGGAATTCATGACCAAAACAAAGACTAGCAAGGCAAAGACGAGAAAGAGAAAATACAATATTAGACCATTTTAGGTAGTAGTTGTAATTATGTTTTTTTATGAAGGTATAAATGGAAGAAAATAATAGAAATCCTCAAAATTCACCGATTTTTGGTATTTGTAAAGACATCCAAAATTATACCACACTGGCTTTGAGGGTTTTTGAGCCGACCAAAATTAATACCTCAAAAGAATTACCAAGCATGGGTGTTTAAAACACTTCATAAAAGGCCACCTCAAAAACCGGTGAAAACATCATTGCCAAGCAGACTCTTTAGTTGTGTTGAGTGATGGTAAAACCTGCTCTACATGAGCAGTTGGCACTTTCAGTAAAATAATGACATACGACCTTTCTGTACGGTACTATGAACTGACAAGTAATCAAAGGGAATTTCACTATTCAAGGATGGAGATGGTCCTTCCTGAACTCCTACCTACTCACCACTATATTTGAGCTTTAAGCAGACTTGTAAATTGGAAAGGCATCAGGTTTGCATGAACTTTAATGCAATTTACCAGGCGACTCCAAGATGAAAAGAAATTAGAGTGATGTAGGTTACGTATACCAAGCAACATGCAACAGAATCTCGTATAATGACATAGAAAGAGTCATTCAGGTAGTCATACAACATTTCCAATTAACTACCAACCAGGGCGAGAAGGATGGGGTGTTTTATAATCATCAATTTGTGCCTCTACTTACTATGAGAGTATATAAAATGTCACCTTTAACTTGTGCAGCAGATGTTTCCCATCCCTTTGGTAGGAATCACAAGTCAACTCTGCTCTCGACATCCTTGGTTTTCCAATAGTGGAAGTAGGCAAACTGAATGAGTATCTGGGAGCGCTGTTAAAGCATTCTTTTGTACAATATCAGAGTTAAACATAACATGATCCAAGAAGTGAATGCCAAGGCTAAGGGCAAAAGCAAAAGATGAGGGCAATTAAATAGGAACCAACAATAATCAATTCCAACATGGGATGCTTTCATTTACCCATCTAGTCAATCCGAATGAAAAAGCACCTTTTTGTCATCCATATATATATATATATATATATATATATATATATATATATATATAATATATATATAATATATATATATAATATATATATATATATAGGGCACTCAGAATGAGTAGGAGGATTGTTGCATCCATTTATAATACAAATGATAATTTCATCTTCCTTTCCCATCTGACTAATATAGTATAAAAATAGAGAACATAATCTACATTTTCCTTGAGATATTTCAAGACGCCAAAATATCAGCATTCCTCGATTTAAATCAAAATATAGCTGGTAAAAAGGATACAAAAGAATCAAGAAGCACGCATCCTCCTGCATCAACTAACCATGGCATGTTGGGTCCTATTTTAGACCATTCCAAACTGTTCACAAGTATACTACACAGAAAAAGTAGTGAAAGCACATGTTATACATAATATGACGAAGAATGTACACATGCAACTTAATGAAAGAATCGATCCGATATAATCGATTAAATATACTCGATAAACATATATGCCAGAAAAAACAATACCTTCCCACATATGTTGCATTTCCAATCAGAGCAAAAATAAACATCAAAGGACTTAGACCCTGTAGAAATGAAAGAAATCAGATCTTCTGAGCACACATTTTTCTAATGGGTGCAATCCTCGTATACAAGTAGAACTCAAACTAGAACATCCTATGAAATGAACTACCAAAAGTGAGGGCTCTCATTGTTTACTTGGCTAGGACACCAGAAATCAGATCTTCTGAGCACACATTTTTCTAATGGGTGCAATCCTCGTATACAAGTAGAACTCAAACTAGAACATCCTATGAAATGAACTACCAAAAGTGAGGGCTCTCATTGTTTACTTGGCTAGGACACCAAGGCCTTTAAGTAGCTATCTGATTATATCATGTTTACGACCAGGCTATGTGCAGAAGAATATGGTATGTGATATCTAAATCCAAGGAATCTTATATACCAATTACCATATTCTTCTAGACTATGCGTTGTCTTTCCCCTTGTTTACCCAATTACTACAGTAAAGTTTACAGAATGATTTGTCGGTTCCTTGATTTCAGTCCTGTTAAAAATAAGTAGTATAGAACTGAGACTCGGACTCTTAAATCCACGTATGCAAATATTAATTAGCCACTTGCATATATGAATATTGAAGGTAAGAAATATACATCATGAAATTCATAGAGAAGTTTAGATATTGATGTGAATAAAACATAAGAAGCTTTGGTACATTTATAGGAGCAAGTAATGACATCCTCTTAACCCAGACAATGTGCGACTAAAGTGAGCTATACAATAATAGTTATAACTAAACTCCACCCCCCCCCCCCCCCCCCCCCCCCCCCCCCACCACCACCACCACCACCACCAAAAGTTGAAGCATAAATATCAATCATTTCCAACTTGAATAGTTAAGTGACACCCCTCGCACATTGAAGCATAGATATCAATCATTTCCAATTTGAATAACATCCGAACAAACAAAGGTCGAGGCACTGATTTAGTAAAGATATCTACCAGCTAAGCTGAAGAAAATGTGTTGTAGGACAAGTTTCCTTTTATGTTACTTTATCTTCAATAAAGTGGGCATTCTATCACGACGTGCTTAGCCATTTCATGAAAAAGTATATTTCACCAATATGGTTCACAGCCTGGTTGTCACAATAGATAGTAGTCCGTGATTAGAGGGTGACACCAAGATCTATAAGTAGTCAGTTGACCCGAATCAACTCAGAGGCAGCATGTGTCATGGTTCTATATTCGATCTCAGTAGAAAAACGAGCAACTAGATTCTGCTTCCTACTTCTCCATGTAATCAAATTGTCTCCAGAAAGACAAGGTAACCGATGGTAAAGCGACAATCGTTAACTAATTAGCAAAGTCAACATCTGCAAAGACAGTGAGCGACAATGTAGAAGATCTATAGAGAAAGCCATGTACAAAAGTTCCTTTTGTGTAGCGTAGAATTCTCTCAATACTGAAGATGGAAGATCAAAGGATTATGCTTATACTAGAGGCACACCTACAACCTAGGACTCCTGTCTCAAATAGATGTCTCAGCTAGAATATCCAACTCATATTTACATTGAGAAAGCTACAACCGTCTACACGATACCTCAATACCAATAAAGTATCTCAATGGCCCATGGTCCCTTGTGTGAAAATGAGAGGGTAAGTGTTCTTTTACCTTGGAAATGCCAGTAGAACATCTCCAATGATGATTATGCCATCCACATAAACAAGTAAAATGACTATGCTATGAGACCTTGATATGTAAATAAGGACGTATTTGAGCTGCTACGAACAAATTCAATCTATTGCAAAACCTTATTGAATTTGTCAAACCACGCACGTGGTGACTACTTGAGACCATACATGGGCTTTCTAAAAGAGAGACCGTAGACTCCTCTGGTCGCTCAGAGCCTGGAGGTTGTTGCATAAAAAGTGTCTCTAAAAGATTGTCATTAAGGAAGGTATTCTTATCTAACTAATGAAAAAGTCAATTCATGTAAACTGCTAAAGCTAGAACTCGAACAAAAGTCAACTTAGCAACAGGAGTAGAAATCTTAACATAATCCAATCCATAGTGTTGGATAAAGCCCTAAGCTAAATAAACATGGTTTAAGTCGATCAACCGAGCCATCTGAATTTTGTTAACAGTAAATACCCACTTATATTCGACTATCCTTTTACCTGAGGACAGGGGTACCAAAGTCCAAATATGATCAGAGGGTAGTGCATCAAGTTCCTCAACCGTAGCGATATACCAACCTGGATGCTGAAGTGCTTCATGAACAGAGGCTGAGTGATGGCAGCAAAAGAAGAAAAAAAATATACAACTAGTTGGAGTCAAATGGTAATAAGAAACAAAGTTAGACATAGGATGGACAATAGTACATGAGCGCTTGCATTTGCGAATAGAAATAGTAAGAAATGGACCTTCATATGAAGTAAGTGGAAGCGGAGGTGGAGCAATAGGAAAAGATTGTTGTACAGTACATGCAAAAGAATCATTAGTAATACCAGTAGAAATAGGGGTAGGTAGAGGAATGACATTGTCCCGACGCTTATATACTTGGGAAAAGTGAAACAATGATCCAGACCTAAGAGAGAGGAGAAATATGTGTATCAAGTTTAGAGAAATGAATAAGAGGAACATGAACCGTAAATAAATAATATATAGTTGGTGTATCGGAAGCGTAATAGGTGATCCTCGAGAAAAGCAACATCACAAAAGATAACCATCTTTGAAGTAGTAGGAGCAAAACAAACATACAATTTCTGTGTCCGAGAATAACCAAGGTAGCTTGCAAATCAAGTTTATCCACCTAAGGTCTAAGATTAAGAGTATAGCAAAGACAATCAAAAACTTTTGGAGCGACAGGAAAGATTTTACCTTGTGGAAAGTAGATAGAAAAAGGTGATTTGTTCTCATGAACATGAGAAGACTTGTGGTTTATATAAAAAGAAACAACTAAGATCATAAAATTCCATAATTTTTGGGAACATTCATATGAATAAGGAGAGAGCAAGCTACTTGAAAAATGTGTCTATTCTTACGGCCTGCAATACAATTATGTTGAGAAGTATACGAATATAAAGCCTGATGAAGTATGCCATGAGTCTGGCATAATGCTTGGAACTCCCTATTTATAAACTCAGCATTATCAGAGCGAAGAACCTTGATGCAATTATCAAAACGATTATATATTTCAGCCACAAGGATTTGAAAGACATACGAAAGATCGGACCCAAAACGAAGAAGATATAACAATGTCATACGTGAGTGGTCAACAATAAGGGTAACAAAATATTTATAGCAATGTACACTCGAAAACTTAAAGGGCCTCATATATCACTATGAACCAAAGCAAAAGGTGAATAATGTCGTTTATGAACTGGATGAAAAGGGGAGTGATGATCCTTCCTAAGAATACATGACTCACAACTAAATTTAGATATAAATTAGGTAACATAGTACGTAAGAAAGATAACAGAGGATGCACAAGTCTCCTCTGTCGTTGAATGGAAGGATCAACACATACTAGAGAGATGATCTACGTAGTAAAGCTCGTTATGTTCATGCTCCCCACCAATCCGTTGCTTCGTTAGAAGGTCCTATATCACAAAGTGACGAATGGATGATGAGTTATAATGCAATGAAGGAATAATAAGAGTATTTTTCAAATATAAAGACGGAGTAAGTGATAAATAACCAGTACCAAAAACAATAATAGTACCATCAATCATAGAAATGGATTTGTGAGGATTAGATTTAAGATTTGAGGATATGTCATGAGACACGGTTCAAGGCGCCATAATTAGCAACCCACGAATAAAAATGAGAAAGGGGAGATATCTGATGGAGACAAAATATCAGCAAGAGCTACAGAGGAGCGGAGTCTACGCAATTGTCTATATTCATCATTAGAAAAGGGCATATGGCCACTAGGTGGGAAAGGCGAGCAGGTGAAGGTAGCCATTTTCTCCTAACACTTGTCATCGCAATTATTGGATCCCCCAAAATAGGAATATTATAGACCATAATGGGTCTTCGTCCTTGAGTACCATGACCTCGAGCAGATAAAGAGGACGCCTACAAGCAATATCCCAAAAATTGGAAAAAGAATTAGAAGTGCCTCATCTATAATAACCATCATGGCATTGGCCACATATTAACAAGGGCAGTCGACAAGGACTCGACATAGGTGGAAGATGTGTAGACACACAATAATCTGTTGACAATAAGACCATCAGAGAAGGACATTTGTGTTGTGAGAGAACCAGTGAACGGACGTCCTCAAAAGTATATTGTAACCGAGCTTAGAGAATGACGCCAATAAGGGCCTCTAACTGTTACGAGTAAGTAGGATCAGAGAAGATCGTTGTTCAAGAAGGCCACTGAAGAGAGCACCACTACAAATCTTCTCCGAGTAGGGCCATATTGTAGGTTTGAAAAATGTCATAAAATTTCTGAAGAGTATTGGGACTGAAGATGCGTCCAAATTCTTTTGGCAGTTCTCAGAGAAAATGGAGTTATAGGAACGAGCATCCATAGAGTTAGACAACCAAAAAATTACCTTATTGTTATTCTGAAACCTAGAAGCATATTGATATCCTTGGAGTCCAGTGGTGAGTACGTCAAGTGATGATGAAGGTCTTTGTTGTTTAAAACTTTTTCTATAACATTGGACCATTGTAAGTCATTCTTTGTGCTAGAAGGCGAGATCATATTAAATTGTAAATATGTCTTCAAGTCAACAGAAGAGGAAGAAGCAGCAACATGAAAACCTTTTGCGTCGTTATAGGTCATAATCAAGAGCGCACAAGATTAGCACAACAAAAGTTGTCCATCTCACTAAGAGACAAAATCAAAGACATCAAAGCACCGTATCGAAGTAGAGCAACTTTAAAGATAAGAGAACCAAGCGAGAGACCTAAAAAAGCACAAAACTAAGCCAATAACGCATATAGCGACGATGAACCATAGATACCAGGAGGGCTGAAGAGGAAGGTGTCTAGGAGAAGCCATTAAGGAAAGCTAGGCTAAGGAGGGTCTTGAAGAAAGTGTTGTAGTTTCGACGTATGCATCGGTTGTAACCTCGTCGTAGGCTTTGGTACTGGTCTCGTTGTAAGCAGATGTCCTAGCTTTGTAGAAGACTGCATCTTTAGCTCTGCGGGAGCTAGTGTTGGCTTTAGCACTGCCGAAGGAGTTTGCTCAACAAAATGTTATTTTAAACCTATAGTTTGTTGTCGGTCTTCTGAATGGCCCCCAAGGTAGTGCCTAGGCACAGACGGACCCCCTCCGCCCCGCTTTTGCCACGGTGGTTCATATGGCGGCAACATAGCAACAAAAGAGAGCATGTATGGCTTCGTTGAGCTTTAATGGAGAGAGAACGGATGGGATCAGACCTTGGAGATATAGAAGAGAGGAGAGGGAGAGAGGGAGAGAGGGGGAGAGAGAGAGACTTACTCCGGTGACTTTCCTCTCCGGCGACGCAAAAGTCTTCTCTCTTTTGATTGTGTGGTACTTGTTGTGTGTTGAAAGCTACACATAAATAGGGTTTTTTTAAACGAGTCTTGGATTGGCCTATTCTATCCCTTTGAGCCTAAACACAAAAACGACAAAACTCTACTAAAATGAGTCACATAACACACATGTCACCAGCATAAACATTGCCAATAATGCCCACAGAGTCATCCTCCTATGGCTCCACTAATTCGGCTCCGTCTATTCCACCAGCAGCTCGTCCTCGTCGTGCCTGTCGTGATCATCCATTGTATGTTGACAACTACAAAGAACTTACCAGCCACACTCAGTCTCTGGTGACTACTATTTATGGGATTCAGATTCTCAAAAACGCTGAGGAGGGTCTCAAACATTCCAGTTGGCATGATGCTATGAACGAGGAGATGAAGGCTCTCCGGAAGAATCATACTTAGGACTTAGTTGATTTAGCTCCCGGTAAACAGGCAGTAGGTTGCAAATGGGTTTTTACTATCAAGGTAAAACATGATGCTCTCTTGATCGCCTAAAGGCTCGTCTGGTGGCCAAAGGATATTCTCAGACTAGTGGTGAAGATTATTTTGAGACCTCTCCAGTTGCCAAAATGACATATGTTCGTGTACTGTTGGCCTTGGCGGTTCGCTATGACTGGCCATTGCTTCAACTGGATATCAAAAATGCTTTCCTCCACAGGGATCTTGATGAAGAAGTATATGTGATGCAACCTCTCGAGTTCGTTGCAAGGAAGGGTAAAGTGTGTCACTTGAGGAAGGTCCTCTATGGTCTCAAACAATCACCTCGTGCGTGGTTTGGTCGATTTACATATGTGGTTACTCAGTTTGGTCTTGGTCAATCAAAGAAGGATCATTCGGTATTCTACCGACAGATATCAGCTGGAAGGATACTACTTGGTGTCTATGTTGATATCATTGTAATTACGGGAGACGACAGTCAGGGTATTGCAGGCCTCAAGAAGTTTCTGGAAGAACAATTTCAAACCAAGAATATGGGATCCTTGAACTATTTCTTGGATATTGAGGTCACACGAAGTAAGCGGAACATTGTAATGTCCCAGAGGAAGTATGTGCTAGACATACTAAATGATGCAGGCATGATGCAAGCCAAGGGAGCAACATCACATATGGATCCAGGCACAAAGTTACTTCTAGACGAAGGGGTCCTGATGACCAATCCAGATCAATATCGTCGAGTAGTTAGAAAACTCAACTACTTGGCGGTCATGACTCGTCCGGATATTTCTTTCGCAGTGAATGTTGCAAGTAGATTTATGGCTTCTCCAAAAGTTCCACACTGGCAGGCAGTTCTTAGAATCCTGTGTTATCTAGTCAAGAATTCAGGAAAATGAATTCGGATGGAGAATCATGGACACACTCGTATTGAGTGTTTTACTGATGCTAACTGGGGAGCAAGCCTGACAGATAGACAATCTACATCTGGCTACTCAGTATTTATTGGCAGAAATCTAGTGTCATGAAAGAGCAAGAAACAAAGTGTAATAGCACGCTCAAGCTCAGAAGCAGAATATCGAGCCATTGCTCATAGTACATCAGAGGTATTATATATGAAGCATCTTTTACAAGAACTGGAAGAAGACGCAGGATCTCAAGCGGCAAATCTATGGTGTGATTACCAATCTGCTATCCATATTGCCACCAATTCCGTATTTCATGAAAGGATGAAACATATTGAAATTGATATCCACTTTATTCGTGATGGGTATACAAAGGGAGTGATAAAATTTCAACATGTGAGGACTGACGACCAGATAGATGATATCTTCACAAAGCCTCTTTTGGGTCATCGGGTTCAATATCTATGTAACAAGCTGGACATGATTGATATCTATGCTCCAGCTTGCGGGAGGGTGTTAAGTATTATATTAAAACTATTAGTTAGTGGGCTTTAGTCCTACACTGCTTAGAACAATAGGAGAAGGGCTAGCCTCTCCTATATATATGTGTCTCTCAATATCAATAAAACTATCATATTATTCCAACTCTACATTAACATATCCTTATTTTAGCACCATCTACCATGAAGTCCGGGAGGAACGACCGTCAGATTATACCCCATCTAAAGAGTTCTCTTTGGGGGACTGCAACTTTATATACCAGAATGCTCGTTGAAAGAAAAGGTTGTTAGGGAATTGAACAACGATGATCACTTATCTGATATCTGTGACAAGTCACTAGCATTGATTTTCCGTGGCTACTAATGCCAGAGTATGAAGCGGGATTTGATTCACTTTGGAGTGTTGCCAGACATGCCAAATGTCCAAGGAACGACACTAATGCAGGATTGTACACCCGATTACCCCTTCCCGCATCCCCATGGGAAGATGTCAGCATTGACTTCATCTTGGGTGTACCTCGGACTCGAGGGGGAATGGATTGCATCCGTGTTGTTGTTTATCGTTTTTCCAAGATGGCATACTTTCTGGCATGCAAGAATACCATTAGCGCTTCCATAATTGGAGGTCAATTCTTAGTGAAATTGTGCGCCTTTATGGTATCCCTAAATCCATCACTTCTGATAGGGATACCAAGTTATTGAACCACTTCTGGAGGACCTTAAGGAGGAACAAGGTAATCAATTTGTGCTGTAGTGGTGCCCACCACCCACAAACAGATGGCTAAAAGTAGGTGGTTAGCAGGAGTCTGGGCAACCTCTTGTGGAGTTTGGCCGGAGACAGCCCAAGGCAATGGCTTTAGTCCCTTCCATTAGCGTAATTTGCTTACAATCGTAGCACCAACCGTACAACAAAGAATAGCTCCTTTGAAATCATCTATGGCTCAACCTCAATGGAATTCTGATGTGAATCGACTCAATCGGTTCACCAATCCCAACAATTAATTAAGAGGAATAGAAATAGAATGATCTTTTATATAGGAAAAGAACAAAACTCCCAACTTTGATGAACGGAACAAAGTAATAAATCCTTCTTCAATGACACTTGCGAGAGTTTTCTCAATACAAGCATGAAAACTAATGACGGCTAGCCCTAGCTATATATAGAAAGGAGAAACAAAACCCTAAGAGGGTTATTGTGGTGAAAGACCACAATACCCCTTTATGCCTAAATAACTGAAAGGCCTAAACAGCGGGCCTGGGCCTAAATAGCTCCACGTCTCCTACGACGTGCGTAGGTGATGATGGGTTGGGCCCACATCAATACCGTCCCCTAAAAGAGCCACCTTGTCCTCAAGGTGGAAATCTGGAAACTGCGTCTGTTGCTATAGCGGCCTCTTCCTCCGTCGGATCCTCCTCCTCGTCGGGCAAGATCACGATCTGCAGCAACTTGCTCGCACATCGATGACCGGGAGTGAACCTCTCGTCGCATCTGAAGCACAAGCCAGCTGCTCTTCTCGCCTTCATGTCAGCATCCGACAGGCGCCTCCCCGGTACTATGGAGCCCCCTGTCCCGCCTGCGGGTCTAGGTGGTATTGGTGCCTGAGCCTCCGCTGCTAGTCGTGGAATTACTAGGCCCGTCTGACTGTGCTGTCCCGATGCTCCCCAAGCGTCTTTAAGGAGCTTTTCTTCCGCCAATTTCTCCTCTGCCTTGTGGGCCAGGCGGAGGAGATCTTCTAAGCACCGCGGACTCTGCAGCCTGAGCTCCGCTCGTATGGAGGGCTTTAAATCCTTCATAAACATACCTATCTGTAACTCGTCCGACACCCCTCGAACGCGTCCAGATAGTAGTTCGAACTTCGCGACGAAGTCTCGAACCGTCCCCTCCTGTCGTAGCGACGACCACTGCTCGTAGAAATCACCCGAAGCCGTCTCCTGGAAGCGGTCTAAAATGTATCCCGTCAGCTCCGCCCAGCTGCTGAACGGGGTCCTCGCCGATCTCCACCGATACCACGCCAGGGCCTGGCCCTCGAAATAGATTCCGATGCATCTGAGGACCTCTGCTTCGGTCAGCTCCATGATCTCAAAATAGCGCTCCGCCCGAAAAATCCACTCGTCCGGGTTCTCACCCTCGAACGTGGGTAGCTTCAGTTTCTTCAGCCGGCGATCCGCGCTAAGGTCACCCTGCTGCATATCATCCCTGCCTCGTCCTCCTTCCCAGCGGTGTGTATCTCTCCGCTGGGTCTCGTACGGGCCTCTGTCAACCTCCTCATACCGCTCGTCAGCCCAGACCTGCTCACCCCACTCCTCCACCGGACCCCTGTAGTCACCGACTGTCCTCGCCCGTGGTGGTCGTCGTGGGGGCAGGTCCCCTCTCTGGAAGTTGGTGGGATCCGCCGTTCCCCCAAAGAAATTGCTGCCTCCGGCGTGCCTCGCTCCTCCTGGCGGTTCCGCTCCTCCCGTCCAAGCCGGAACTCCCGCCAAGCCCCTTCCCGGACCCGCGAACCGATCTCCGTAGTTCGCTGTCATTGTCCGACCCCCGTAGGGGGCCCCAAGCCCTAGGGCTTCTCCCGAATGTGGAACCGGTCCGCCGGGACCGTACGGATCGACGGCGTCCGGCCACGGCCGCTCGCCGGCGGCTCCTCTGGCGCCGACCGGCCAGGGGTGGCGGTCGGGGGCCGGGCCAGCGACCGCCCCCAACAGCAGCGGCCCCGCCCGGGCTCGCGCGGTTGGCGGCGACGCTCCCGCGGCCTTCGGCCGCTGTCCGGCGAGGGTCGCCGGCCACCAGGGCCCCGCCCGGCGGCGCGGCGGCGACGGCGGGTGCGGACCAGCTCCCGTCGGCCGGTCCTCCGTGGTCTTCGGTCGCTTCCCCCTCCGTATGAACAAACCCTAGTTGGTCGCCTAGGGTTTGGGTTGTTGCCGCCTCCGCTTCGCCGCCATTGATCTTGTTCGAGATGTTTTGCAAAAGCATCATGATAGTCGTCGTCTCCTTCCGCATATCACGCATCTCCGTGCGGATTTCTAGGCTCGTGGACGCTTGATCCTTCGCGAGGACCTCCATGGATTTCTTCAAGCTCTCGATCTCGGCGGTGAAGTCCTCCCGAAGACCTCGGATCTTCTCGTCGATCGTGTTTCTCGTTCCATCGGCCATGGCTCGTAGAAAGCTCTGATACCAATTGATGTGAATCGACTCAATCGGTTCACCAATCCCAACAATTAATTAAGAGGAATAGAAATAGAATGATCTTTTATATAGGAAAAGAACAAAACTCCCAACTTTGATGAACGGAACAAAGTAATAAATCCTTCTTCAATGACACTTGCAAGAGTTTTCTCAATACAAGCATGAAAACTAATGACGGCTAGCCCTAGCTATAAATAGAAAGGAGAAACAAAACCCTAAGAGGGTTATTGTGGTGAAAGACCACAATACCCCTTTATGCCTAAATAACTGAAAGGCCTAAACAGCGGACCTGGGCCTAAATAGCTCCACGTCTCCTACGACGTGCGTAGGTGATGATGGGTTGGGCCCACATCAAATTCTTGACCAGGCACCCTTCACCCTGGACGACACAACAACAAGAGGAGGATATGGCGACACAATTTAAGAATATACATGAGCAAACGAGGCAGCAGATTGAAGATGTGAACTCCAAATATTATGTTGTTGCAAACAAACACTGTGGTCATGGAGTGTTTGAAGAAGGTGACTTCATCTGGGCCATCATCACAAACGGCGACAGCAGGAAGGTACTATAAACCGAGCCACAAGAAGGTGGATCCTTCTGAAATTTTGAAGAAAATGAGGAACAATGCATATCAAGTGAAGCTTCCTAGTCAAATCAAGACTTCGGCGTATTTAATGTTAAGCATTTGTTATCCTATAGTGAGTTATGTTACCCGAAGAAGATGTGAACTCGAAGGCGAGTTCTTTTCAAGACGGGGAGGATGATGCATCCCTGGACTATATGGAGCAAATAGATCGCACCAAGAGCTCTAGCAAGCAGTCTTACGGACATAGCGCACTAAAACAGGCATAACTTCTACGACGTCCGCTTTCAGCATTCCATGTGGCATTTTGAAGTTAACGAGGCAGCATATTGAAGATGTGAACTCCAAATATCAAGTTGTTGCAAACAAACACTGTGGTCATGGAGTGTTTGAAGAAGGTGACTTCATCTGGGCCATCATCACAAAAAGCCACAGCAGGAAGGTACTATAAACCGAGCCACAAGAAGGTGGATCCTTCTGAAATTTTGAAGAAAATGAGGAACAATGCATATCAAGTGAAGCTTCCTAGTCAAATCAAGACTTCGGACGTATTTAATGTTAAGCATTTGTTATCCTATAGTGAGTTATGTTACCCGAAGAAGATGTGAACTCGAAGGCGAGTTCTTTTCAAGACGGAGAGGATGATGCATCCCTGGACTATATGGAGCAAATAGATCGCACCAAGAGATCTAGCAAGCAGTCTTACGGACATAGCGCACTAAAACAGGCATAACTTCTATGACATCCGCTTTCAGCATTCCATGTGGCATTTTGAAGCTAACGATGAAACCTAAAGGTGACTCAATAGGGCCAAAGGCCCTAATCATCTAGCATTTTCAAGCCAAAATAAGTTACTGCGTCCAAACAAGAATTTTTTTAGTAGTTTTCGAATAATAATTTGATATAGCAAATCAAATCAGATGTGTCTGGCAGTTTCTATTTTTGGTTAATTATTGCAATTTCCTTTCTGCACAGTCGAGCCTTATTTAAGGACTTAATCATGAATGATAAATAGCAGTGAATATTTGAAGAATTTATTGATTGTATCCCTAAATTAGGTTGTGTGCCTTCCCTCTTCCAATCTTGTCTTCTTCCTCTCGGTATATGAAACCCGGTATAGTCTTATTACTTCACATACCTAATACGAAATTTCACTCAGCATAAAGTATATCACCCAAATTACCGCTATATACAAAAACAGAGTACTGATGGTTGCTTATAATCCATAGGGTTAGAACCTAGCCTACTATAACATTAATGATTATTAATTAAATCTTTCTTAGTCAATAAACAAATTCTGAAGTTTAGAACCTTGGATCAAATTCCCAGAAACATTTCATTGCTTATAGAGCATGTCTAAATCTAATAATTTTTACAGAGTTCCCTCATTATGACAATACGTGTTGAACAACAAGCTAGTGAATCTCCGTTTCGTCATTGAACTTACAAATCGAGTTTGTAACCCTCAATCAACTTTATGAAGATCCCATTCGATTCCATAAGCTTGTAATCAGATCCAATTCATCAGAATCAATAAAAGACATTGAAGGTATCTTTTATTAGCTTTATTGATCCTATTCTGCACGATAATGAATGATTTATTCCTAATTTCCTATGAGTTCGAGACAAATTAACATGATTTTACTTTTACAAGGAATGGGTAATAATGAAACTCTTATTGGATCTCTCCAAACAGTCATTTGACTACTGCAACATTAATGATTATTAACTAAATCATTCTTAGTCAATAAATTATTATATAAGCAAATTCTGAAGTACAGAAAATGAGATCAAATTCTGAAGTTCAGATTGCAAACTGAAGATAATGAGTACGTGTCTTCTAAGAAAAACTTTACTAGATCTACGACCAGGCAGTTACAGCTCTAATGATAAACATAAGATAGAATATACTTGCCTCCACATTGCCTCTTCTAATCTGCAAAAAAGATAGAATCCCATGTTAAATTATGTCTTACTCCGTGTACAGTATAAACAGAAACTACCCACACAAGACAATGAAGTGAAATGATTTCCATCAGATAGAATTCTTGAGTGTTAGACGAAATGAGAAAATATCAATTTTGAAAGTAAGACCAATAAAATAGTACTCACATTTAAGTAGATCTGTGGAAGTCTTCCCCCCACATAAATCGCTGCCATTGCCCAGCCAAGGAAACTTCCAATCTCACTACTCCCACCACCATGTTCCACGGATAAAGCAGCCGCGTCAGACTGCAAATACAACATACTAATAGAATCCTGAGTTTCTTGACATATTGTATATCACCTATAACATCATTATAATAATAATGACTGGAATTTGATTATGAACAATATATTGATTCACTGGTGCTTCCTATATGCTCTCTATTTCCACTTACCTGTAAAAGCTTTCGGCCAAAATATATGATCATTCCATGAGATGATGTATCAACAGTGTGTTTAATGGAAAGATTATACCCATAAGTACAAAGGAGAAAAGCAGCCGAAGTGACCTGAATTAAATAAATAATTTGGATACAATCAACTTTCCATGACATATTTCATCAAAAGGGTATTGTCCAATGATTTTTTGAGCTCACCACACAAAGCATATTTTTTGTGTTAGACGGCGGGGCAGACTGAGCAGGAACACGCCTACCAATCAAAGGTTCTCTTGAAGAATGCTGATCATGAGTGAAAACAGGGGTTCTGGCAGACCAAGTAGGTACTGGACTCTTTGATAGAGATCTTGCTGACCTGGAAATTCAAGACTAATGAGCAAAAGCTAGTCACAGAATTGAAAGACAGAAAATAGCCAATGAAATCAAGTGGCATTTTACTAATATTGTACTATTTTCTAATTAGAAAACCCAAAATAAAAGGACACATAGTAAGTACTCATCATGAGGTTGATACAAATACTTGGGAGGTGCACACAATGTTTCTAGCCAGTGACCACTTTACAAAAGCTTAAGCTTTTGGCAACGCAGACACAACAAAAGTATACTCTAGAAGGGTACAAATGATTACAAAAGAATCACACAAATGCAAGAACCCTAAACAAGATGTTGTATGTATGCAATTATCATGAAGTATCTTCTACAAGTGGACAAATAATTGTGTAGATGCAATCTGACGTAATGATGCTATGGCATGCAAAAGAAGTCCATATAAATAAACGATGAATGAATGAACACCCCAAATCTAGCAGTGAACAACCTAGAAAGCTACAAAGAAAGAATATCGAAGCAAGAGATTGGATAAGATTAGACCTGAGGGTTACTGAAGTAAATCCATCCAATCAAAACTTGCTGAAATCTGATGTAGGACGTGGTTCCTCCGCTTTCAAGTCTTTGTTTGCAAGTTTTTACGTTCTGCGGTTCAACGGGTTGGATCTTGATCTTCGATAGATAGTGTAAGAGTTGGCAAACAAAGCAAAGTAGAGATAAAAGGGGTTGTTGGGTTATTGGTTCGAGGAGTAGGATTATGCCTTTGGGCAGCAACATCCAATGAAAAAGAGAGGTATAGCAAGAGGAGGCATCAATGGGGTCTTGGTCCTTTGGTACAGCAGCAAGGAGGAAAGGAAGGGGTTCTTGGGTCTGTTGTAAGTAGCAAAGAGCGAGGGAGAGGGAGGCTTGGGGACTGATTTGGTCCTGGTTCAAGCAGGCAGCACCAAGTTGGGAAGGAGCCGGTATGGAAGTGATCGATAGAAGGTGCGTGGGCTCTGTTTTCAAGCGGCAGCAAGCGAAGAATGGTTGGGTGTCCGGTTAGGGAAGAGAAAAAAGGGGTTAGGGTCGAGGTTACTTGGAATGTAAAATGCTCCAGTACACGGAAGAAAATGGGTACGCACGGTAGGATACTTCGAAAAAAGAGAGGTATAGCAAGAGGAGGCATCAATGGGGTCTTGGTCCTTTGGTACAGCAGCAAGGAGGAAAGGAAGGGGTTCTTGGGTCTGTTGTAAGTAGCAAAGAGCGAGGGAGAGGGAGGCTTGGGGACTGATTTGGTCCTGGTTCAAGCAGGCAGCACCAAGTTGGGAAGGAGCCGGTATGGAAGTGATCGATAGAAGGTGCGTGGGCTCTGTTTTCAAGCGGCAGCAAGCGAAGAATGGTTGGGTGTCCGGTTAGGGAAGAGAAAAAAGGGGTTAGGGTCGAGGTTACTTGGAATGTAAAATGCTCCAGTACACGGAAGAAAATGGGTACGCACGGTAGGATACTTCGGAACGCTTATCCATAATACGATACATTGATCCGCAAAGCAACCGGAACATGGAACTTTTTTTAGGGACGGGTATGCAATATAGATAATTGTATAATCAAAATTAAAACCAGATAAGTCCATTATTTGCCAACTTCTTAGCAACAGGTAAATCATAATATTAGGTCATCGGAACGGGAAACCATGTACAAGTTCGCTGGCGTACCATATTATTTCGGTATGTGCGAACTGAAACGTTGTTCGCCACCTATATGGTGAATTCCGGTAACATTGGTTAGAGTGGGTTCTAAGCTTCACCCCTGAGCAATAAACATGCTTTCTCTCAAAATAAAACTCTTAATTCATCAATCAGTAATAAAAGTCTGGTTGCGTTCTATTTATAGACTTCTTAGACTTGGAAAACAAGTCCCTAGACAAACTAAAATATGACTCAATTGACAAAGACTTAAGTAGACCAAAATAAACCTCGACGACTCAAACAGAAACAATCTAAACCCAATAAACATGTATCAACTAAATCTGAAACTCAATAATATCACAACCTATGTTGCACAGGCACAGATACGACACTACACGGTAAGGACATGGCGACACTAACATGACACATGTTTGTCTTACTGTATTTGGAGCGTCTGACACGTGCCACATTTTGGGGGTTTCGTGCTTCCTAGGTCACAACACACGGACTAGATCTACATCAGTTGGTTACTTTGGCAAAGATTTTAATGAGAAGGGATTTTCAGCTACCCTCACCACCACACCACACCCGCTCCCCTCGCCGACGTTTTTTCTCTCAAGCAGAAAGACAATACAAGTTAGAACTTGTACATAGTGGATAATAAATGGAAGGGAAAACAGCTGTTTGTGACAAGATTCAAATGTAAGACGTATCCTCAAAGTCAAAGTGCTTTGCTTAGGGATGTAACAGACTGTATATGGATAAATTAAGATATTACCTTACTATCAGTGGGATGAGTTGTCAGATACACGTTCAGACATGGATATTTCTCAGGAAAGAGAACTAACCTTTGTTTTGTTAGTTCCCAGTAATGAAACAGGCAATAGATCATATTTTATGCACACAGATATGGACACAAGTGGGAAACTGGGATATTATAATTAGAATAAGTATAACTTAAACTGGAACAGTAACCATATATATTGTTAAGTACTAGTAGTATTGGGCTTTAGTCCCACATTGGTTAGAATAAAAGTGAGAGAGGTTAGTCTCTCATATTTATATGTAACTCTCTCATTCAATAGAAATCATCATATTATTCAACTCTAGATGGTATCAGAGCCATAACCCATCCACCTCTCTCTCTCTTTCTCTCCACAAAAGGAAAAAAATCTAACCCTAACCCACCCCCCCCCCCACCCTTCAGCCGCCCACAGCCACCCCCCCCCCCCCCCCCCCCCCCCCACAGCCGCCTGCCGCCTCCCCCTGTTGCAGATCCCGAACCCCTCTTCCTCCCTGTCAGCCCCCCCCCCCCCCCCCCCCCCCCGGGGCTAAATGTAATACTTTCTAAAATGTTAATAATTTGTTAACAATTATTTACTTTCCGATACAAAAAAAATCTTATACTCCGATCCGAAATCGCCGATATCGTCGATCCCGATACTCATAGAAATGGTCCGATATCGATTCTGATACTGATATTGTGAACCTTGGCTAGAAGGACCTAAAGCGGCCTTGAGGAATGACCTTTAGCTCAAGTGGATTACGCCGAAGAGATCGGACAGCGGTGAATCGAGAATAAGGATGCAACATGTCCAAAAACTCGATGATGAACGTGCATAGAAACCAAAATCGAGCCTAAGCAAGGAAGTTTGTAATAAGACCCATGCATAGCTAGGAGTAGGATGCAATGCAATTACAATTGCTATATATATATATATATATATATATATATATATATATATATATATATATCGTTCCTAAGGTAAACCAAGAATTTCCTAAGGTGAAATCCACATGTGAAAATCTGAGTCGTCCATTATATCCTCCCATAACTACTATACCTCTGATATATTTAGTTGGATTTGGTGTGATGCATGTAAGCACTAACATATGATAGGATTTTGACACGTAGGTTCTCCTTAAGAAATTCCTTACGTTGTCCCTTAGGGGAATATATATCAGTGTTCTAAAATTTGATAGGTGGATTCGATGCGGCAGAAGGCCACCTAACGCTCAAACAGGTCCGCTTAGGTGTTGAACAGGAGCACAAGGGTGCGAACAGGGGGCTTTCGGTTCGGTCGGCGACATTTTTCTTGCTATAACTTTCTTTATAAGATTATCACTCATCTTATGTGCAGGCGAATGGAGGAGATTATGCAGGGATTGGTGTCCCAGAATCAAGCAGCGTTCATCAAGGGCCGGTCGATAGTGGAGCACAGTCTACTAGCTCATGAGATGGTGAGGAGTTCAGCAAACCTAGGAGATAAAGGCTTGTGTGAAGCTTGACCTCCGGAAAGCCTATGATACGGTCAACCGGAACTTCCTGTGTCACTTGATGCTCGCCATGGGGTTCGACGAGAGGTGAATTGCGAGGGTGAGGGAGTGCATTTGCTCTCCTACTTTCTCGGTCCTCATCCAGGACACGCCACATGGCTACTTCAGGAGCAACAGGGGGTTGAGGCAGGGTGACTCCCTCTCACCGTATTTGTTTACCTTGATGATTGAGTACTTTACATGCATGATGGACACGGCGGTGCATAGCAAGAGGATCGTCTCCCTTTTCCGGTTGGTGAGACCGGTTGTCTCCCATTTGATCTATGCTGACGACTTATTGGTGCTACTCCAGCCTTCCATACGGGGCATGAGAGCGCTCTCTGACATTATGGAGGAGTTCGGACGGCTATCTGGGCTCCAGTTAAATAGGGAGAAAAGCAGAGTCTACTTCAGTTCCCGATGTACACTGCAGGAGGAGAGAGCCTTCGCCTTGGGAGTGGACAAAGGCGAGCTCCCAGTGAAATACTTGGGGGTCCCGCTGACGGTCAACTATGCCAGAGAGCAGGATTGTCACAGCTTGGTGGATTTTGCTCAGAGGAGAGTGGAAGGCTGGCAGGCTGCTGGTCTATCATTTGGAGGACGGATTGAGTTGGTGCGCTCGGTTATTGCTGGCATCACGATGTTCTGGCTCCAGTCTATCCAGATCCCTACGGCTACTATTCGAAAAGTGGAGACCATCTGTGCTGACTTCATATGGAGGGGAGGAATGCATGCGATCTCCTGGGACCAGCTATGTCGTCCTCGGGAGGAAGGAGGAGTGGGGCTGAAGCCTCTTCATGCGGTCAGGAAGGCAGCTTGTGTGAAGATGGCCTGGAGATTCATCAAGGGGGGTCGCTTTGGGCGGTATGGATGGCGAACAGATACTTAAGGAGGACTAACTTTTGGGCCTGCAGGATAGACAATAATTTTTCGGTCACGTTTAAGGCCATTCTGAGATGTCGGCCGGTGCTTAAGACCGCTATTTGCAGGAACATAAAAGATGGGACGACTACCGACCTTTGGCTTGACCCTTGGTTGGGTTCCAGATCCTTGCTCGAGATATTGGGAGGTCAGCTGGACAGAGAGACGGGCAGGGGGCTCACATGCAGTCGGATCATCAGAGATGGAGTTTGGAGGCCAGAAGGATATCCTTATACTGCTCAGCTTGCCGAGGAGATTCGCCTTATTACTATTGACGCTAGCCAGCATGAGAATTCCTGGAGCTGGGCCGGCCCAGGTTCGGGGGGAGGGTCAGTTCTATTCTGCTTTCGTAGCTGCTATGACTTGGTTCGGACCCACCACGACCGGGCTGAGGACATTTGGGGCAAGGAGATTGCTCGAAAAATGCAACTATGTGCCTACCGACTTCTACGGGGCAGACTGATGACGAGAGACAGACTCCTCAGATTTGGGATGCAGATTCCAGATGCCAAGTGTGTGCAATGTAATGGGGAGGACGAATCTATGGGGCATCTCTTCTTTGTATGCCCGATGACCTGGCACATTTGGACTGAGCAGTGCGTGCAGCCGAGAGGAGGAGTTGGGGTGGATAGAGACATCTGGAGCATTCTCAGCTAGATCCGAGATCACAGAGGCCGGGATCCGGGGTGGACCAGAAGAGCCAGAGTTCGTCTCGCCGCTTCCGCTTGGCACATCTGGAAGGAGTGGAACAGACATATTTTCGAGGGCTTGACTACCCCCCTATTGGAATTCTACATAACATAGAATTCGATGTATCAGTAATGGCCCCATAATATTATAATTTGGGACATGAGAAGTTGTGATATTTATGTATTGTAATACCTTTTCCGCTATGTGCAAGGAATAAATTCACCATTATTCCAATATATATATATATATATATATATATATATATATATATATATATATATATATATATAAAACAATTTTAGCCGCTTAATGGCCCACAATCTGGCCCCGCAGGGCTACAAGTCTACAACATAGATCCAAAGGCATGCACACATGCCAGAAGGCCTACCGTTTATCTTCTGTCTATTCCTGATTTATTCTATTCTCTTCTTTCTCTTCACCCAAATACTCATAATTTCATGGCATGGCTCATAAGCTTAATTCCTTGATAATTATTACATATTTGTATATCTACCTTGTTTTTATATATGGGTACTATACTATTGACATTCACTCGGCATCTACTTAGTCCTTAGGATTTTGTTAAATAAATCAGGAAGCAAATAAATTATTACGCTTGCAAACATTTGCAAATCTTAATAGGAATATTATTAATTCCTACAGTTTTTTTCATTTTTCATTTTCTTTAATGAATCCTTAGCTTCAGAAATTCTAATTTTACGAGAATAGCAATATAACTTATCATGAGCTAATTCTGCTCAGGATCTAAACTAAGTTTTTCTATGCTGCTCGTGTTAAATAGCTTGTGAAAATAACTCCATCTCTCCTTAATATTATTACTTATTACTAATACATGTTGGTCCTCGCACTTAATAGACTTAATAATACCCAAGTCTCTACTCCTTTTTCTACTCTTAGCAAGTCTATAAACATCTTCTTCTCCCCCCATAACCCCCTATATAAATAATCATAGGCACTAACTTAGCTTTACTAACTGTAATAGCTTTCCTTTTTGCTACTTTATGTATCTCAAAGTTATCATAACTTCTACAGTTTTGACAATCTTTATAGGCATTTTTTTCCTTATAACAATTTGAACCATCTAATTCCACTATCAACTTCCTTAAGTGGTCAAAACATTGCGTTTTGATACTACTAGAATCTCTCTTGCTACTTTTTTTATACAACTTGTTATACTATACCACATAAGATTAGAATATTCTTCTATGTCCCATCTTCCTTCCTTCATCATCTTATAATTAAAAATTATTAAGTTCTCTTCTTTCAAGTTCTACTATTTAGTTCTCGGTCTCTTCTCCACCCTATTATTTCTCTTCCATTTCCTAATATCAATATCCAAGACAATTAATCTATGTTAAGTTTTATGGTCTCTCCTTGTATAATTCTACAATCATTACATGCTAATTTATTTACCTTTCTAGTAAGAAAGTGGTCTATCTGGCTAAGATTGGGTCAATTCATAAAAGTAATTAAATGTTCCTCTCTTTTTTTAAAAAAAAGAATTGCTATTATAAGATAATAGGAAACCGCAAATGCACTAATTCCATATGTTTCCAAAATTCATTTGTCCTACTAATTTTAAAACCCTTGTACTCCTAAGTTTCTCTTTATACTTCTATTTTAACATTCCTACTCTCATCAACCAACATATCATCATCATCAAATATCATACACCACAAAACTATCTCCTGGATATGCCTAGTAATTTCATCCACAACTAACACAAAAAGAATAGACTTAACGTTGATCCTTGACATAAGCAAACAGTAATAGGAAATAGTTTACTAACTCGTCTACGTGTTCGCATAATCAGCATGACTCCATCATACATAACTTTAATAGTTTCAATATAGCTATTAGGAACTTGTTTCTTCTCCAAAATCCACTATATTAACTCCCTAGGAAATCTATCATAAGTTTTTTCTAAGTCAATTAAAACTATATGTATATTCATCTTTTCTTTCTAAATATTTTTATTAATCTTCTTAATAAGTAAATGGCTTCCACGATAAATCTTCTTGACATAAAATCAAATTGATTCTACGAAACTCTAATTTCTTTTATAAATCTTTGCTTAATTACTCTCTGATAGATTTATGGTATAACTCATAAGCTTAATTCATCAATAGTTGTTACACCTTACAAGTCCATATTGCTCCTTTATTGTTATATATTTAGTACTACAATATTGGTTCTTATTTCATCAAGCATTTTCTTAGTCCTTAGGATTTTGTTGAATAAATTAGTAACCCATATAAATCCTTCTCACCTAAACATTTACATACCACAATAGAAATATTCATTGTATATTTTCCTACTACTTTTCCATTTCCATTTTCTTTAAAACATTCTCAATTTCAAGAATTATAATTTTATGGCAAAGGCAATAAGACCTATTGTGAACTAACTTTATATCTTAATTAAGCTCTTCTAGGTTGCCCACGTTAAATAACTTATGAAAATAACTCCACCTCTCCTTAATATCATTTTCTTTCTAGTACATTTAAGTCCTTACTCTTGATACTTTTAATACTTCCTGGATCTTTATTCCTCCTATGTTACTTTTAGGAAGCCAATAAATATATTTATCAACCTCTTTAGTTTATTGCTATACAAATAATCATAGGTCTTAGTATTGTTTTCTTAGCTTTCTTCTTTACTAGTTTATATGTTTTCTTCATTTTTACACTTTCGCCGATCTTTATAAAAAAAAGTCGATTTTGACTTAATTACCTTTCGGACTTCCTCGTTCCACTACCAACTTTCTTTAGAAGGTCAATGATTGCCTTTGGAATCTCCTAAGATCTCGTTTACAACTTGTTTGGTACAAAATGACTATGCCACATAATATAGAATCCTCCTCTATGTTCCATCTTCTTCTTTTTATAGTTTTATCCTTAAATAGTACTGAGTTCTCTCATTTCAAGTTCCACCATCTAATTTTCAGTTTCTTGTCTATCCCTAGTACTTTTCTTCCATTTTCTAATACTAATATATAAGACTATCAACCTATGTTAAGTAGTTAAGCTATCTTCTGGTATAACTTTGCAATCTTTTAAATGCTTGTCTATCAAACTTCCTAATGAGAAAGTAATCAACTTGGCTGATATCCGATCCGCTCTTACAAGTAATTAAATATTTATCTATCTTCCTAAAACAAGTATTTGTTATTATAAGGTCATCTGGCAATGCAAAATTAAGGATGTTATCACCTGATTCATTCCTAACTCCATACTTGTAACCTCTATGCACGCTATTCATTATCATTTTTCTCCATTCTAACATGATCAATTAAGTCTCCTCTGTTATATGATTTCTCATGCAGATACTCCTTGAAACAAACTATCTATATGACGTCCAAAAAAAAAATAGTATTTTCATGTAATCTTACTTGGGGTGTATATGCACTAAAAACATTAATAGCATCCCCTCTAATACTAACTTAATTAATATTAACATCTCTTATTGTTTTTACATTTACAACGCTATTTGTTAATAATTTATCCACAAGTAATCCCTACCATGTTTCTGTCTCTTTTTCCATGTATACCGAATTATAAATTCACTAGTATCAGCTTCACTTTATTTCTCAACTATCCAGCTGGACATCAAAGTTGAAAATTGAAAATACTAAACAAAGAGTACATAGCAGTATTATAAGCGGGAGGTGGAGGCAAGGCAGAAAGAGTCCGCCTAGCGCCTACACTGCCTAAGCGCTTGAATCTTTCTACTACAATTTCTCCTATTTCCATGTAAACCAGCCCTTGTTCTTGCATAAAATGACTAGTTTGATGATTTTACATGTATAGCACCCCCTATTCTTACATATGTAGGCTTAATATTGTCATTATTCAAAGGTTTTATGCCTAATGAAGATATAGAATATATGAGAGAGAGAGAGAGGTTCATGCGTCTTAGGGTTTTATGTTGAACGAAAAATGAGGGAGAAGAAAAATGGAAGAAGATGGATGGCACAAGTGTGTCATGTGACTCGTTTTAGTAGAGTTCTGTCATTTTTGTGTCTAGGCTCAAAGTGATGGAATGGGAAAGCCCACTAGGCAATCCATGACCAGTTTAAACCCTAAAAAACTATTTATGTGAAACTTTCAACAGCAGCACAATCGAAGGGAGAAGACTTTTGCGTCGGCGGAGAGGAAAGTCACAAGAGTAACTCTCTCTCTCTCTCTCTCTCTCTCTCTCTCTCTCTCTCTCTTTTACATCTCCAAAGTCTGATATGATTTGTTGTTCTCTCCATTAAGCTCAAAGAAGCCTCTCTCTCTCTCTCTCTCTCTCTCTCTCTCTCTCTCCGCCACATGAACCACCTACGACAAAAACGGGACGGAGGAGGTCCTCCTAGCGCCTAGGCGGCCGCCTAGGGTGCCATTTAAAATATTGAAAGAGAATGCAGATATGATAGTATCACCATGTCTATTAATATAGGGAAGAAAGCAGAGAAGGGTAGAATTAGATAAATGAGACAAAAAAGAGAGGAAAACTAAGAAAGGAATGATAGAGCAGAAGCTAACAAAAAAAAGAGGAAAGGAGAAAAGGAGAAGAAAACTTGTAAAAAATAGAAATTAGGAGAAAAATACAAAGAAAATAAACAAGAAAGCAAGAGAAGAGTGGGAAAGAAAACTGAATAGAACAGAAAATCAGAACCTAGAGAGAAGGGGAAGAACTAGCACAAGTAAGGCTACCAGCATGAATTTGGCATGTCCAGCAGCTAATCTATGATCTGCTACATGTTCAGTAGTTATAGGTTGAAGCTCAAATACCAGAGGGTGACATCTCATTTAGGCATCAAATATTAGTGTAACATGGGTTCTGCGTAAAGCATCCCCCAGTGATAACCAGTTCTCCCAGGTGAGCAATGGAATACCAAATAATAATGTTCCAGACTGCTACTATATAATATTAGTATTGCAAAGAATGACATCCTCATTTAGGCATATAATATCCAAATATAAACAACTGTGATGGGACTCTGTTGAGACTTGAAGTGATTTTATTGAATGGAATAACAACATATATATAGGAGAGGCTAGCCTCCTCTCCTATCATTCTAGCCAATGTGGGACTAAAGCCCAATAACACTATATATATCAACACTCCCCCTCAAGATGGGCGAAAGATATTCACTAAGCCCATCTTGTCACATCCTCTCATCATGTTGATAGAACTAAGCCCCTTTGTCAGTCCGTCTGCTACCTGATCTTTGGTTGGAACATAGCCCAGCTCTAATTCTCCTTTATCCAGTTTCTCTTTGATGAAGAATCTGTCAATCTCAATATGTTTGGTCCTGTCATGCTGCACTGGATTGTTGGCAATATTAATAGCTGACTGGTTGTCACACCATAGCTTCATCTTTGCTCCCTGGTCCAGCTTTAGCTCCGTCAGCATATTCTTCAACCACAATAGTTCTGTGACTCCCAAGGCCATCGCTCTATACTCTGCTTCAGCTGTTGATCTGGCCACTACTGACTGCTTCTTACTCCTCCAAGAGACCAAGTTGCCTCCTACAAATATGCAGTATCCCGATGTGGATCTCCTGTCGTCAGCACAGCTAGCCCAGTCAGAATCACAATAGCCCTCAATGCCTACATGATTATTTCTTCTAAAGATCAGTCCCTTCCCGGGGGCTCCCTTCAAGTACCTCAGAATCTGGTACACTGCGTCCATGTGACCCTTCCGGGGGTCATGCATGTAGCGGCTTACTACACTTACCGCAAAGCTGATATCAGGTCGAGTGTGGCTTAAGTAGATTAACTTGCCCACCAATCTCTGATATCTATCCCGGTCAACTGGTTCTCCAGCTTCAGCATCCAGTTTAAACTTCTGGTCTATCGGTGTCGTAGCTGGTTTACATCCCATCATCCCTGTTTCCGTAAGCAGGTCCAGTGCGTACTTCCTTTGAGAAAGAACGATTCCCTCATTATCTCGAGCAATCTCAATCCCAAGGAAGTATCGAAGGGGGCCAAGATCTTTCACCTCGAACTCCTTGCCAAGTTTTACTTTGAGTTGGGCGATCTCCTGCTCATCATTGCCTGTGATAATCATATCATCTACATATACTGCAAGCATGGTGATATGGCCTCCACTCCGTCTGAAGAAGACAGTGTGATCAGCATTGATCTGCTGATATCCCATCCCTATCATTGCTCTCCTGAACCTGTCAAACCATGCCCGAGGAGACTGCTTCAGTCCATAGAGAGACTTCTTCAGTCTGCAGACCTTGCCTTCTGTCTGTTTTGTGCCGAATCCTGGTGGTATCTCCATGTACACCTCCTCTACTAGATCTCCATGAAGAAATGCATTCTTCACATCCAGTTGGTGTAGCTTCCACCCTCCATTGGCTGCCAGGGAGATCAAGGTCCTGACAGTGCTCATCTTCGCCACTGGTGCAAAGGTCTCGTCATAGTCGATGCCGTACGTCTGACTGTATCCTTTTGCCACCAGTCGAGCTTTATAGCGCTCAACCTGTCCATCTGGGTTCTGTTTCACAGTAAAAACCCATTTACATCCAACTGCTCTTTTCCCTTCTGGCAGTCTCACCAGCTCCCAAGTGTGGTTCTTCTCAAGAGCTCCCAACTCCTCGTGCATTGCCGCTTTCCACTTTGGATCGTTCTTGGCAACCTGCCAATTGTTAGGTACAGTAATACTATCCAAAGATGCTATAAATGCTCCATGAGAAGAAGATATATGATCATAAGAAACAAACTTAGCAAGATCCCAACCATATCTGTCCGGAGGATTTCCCGCATTGCTGCGAGTAGTCCTTCGTGTAGGTAGTGGTATGGGAGACATCGGAGGAACGATATCACCTGAGGAGGGTGGTGGTGTAGATGAGGAGGATGGTGGTATAGGAGTCTCAGGAGTAGGGACAGGCGCAGGCAAGGGACTTGGCACTGACACTGTAGGTACTGGTCTTGGCACTGACACTGTAGGTACTGGTCCTGTAGTCTGCTTGTTGTTTCTCCTGTTGTAGGTCAGTAACTCCCCCTGAGCCGTAGGTGTAACACTTCTCGTCTCCTCCCTCTGTTCCGCTTCACCTTCATGTTCCTCCTCAACCGTGTCTCTATGCCAAACTTCTAAATCGGTTACCACCAGGTTCTCCAAGTTCTCTATCTCCCCCTCTCGCCTTATACTTGTAGTATGAGGCGTGTTATACGAAGTTCCATCCTGGCGGTAATATGGCTCATGCTCCCGGAAGTGGACGTCCATACTAACAAATTTCTTCTTCTCTACTGGACTCCAGCATACATACCCCTTCTGAGTTGCTGAGTAGCCCACGAAGATGCACTTGACTGCTCTAGGGTCAAGTTTTCCAACGAATGGTCTGTTGTCCTTCACAAAACACACACATCCAAACACCTTTAGTGGAAGTATTCCACTATTATTACCTTGTAATACTTCACATGGAGACTTCCATCCCAGGACTTTTGAAGGCATCCTGTTTATAAGTTGAGCTGCTGTCAACACCGCATATCCCCATAGGTGTTGTGGGACATTCATGTCGATCATCATACTTCTTGCGGTCTCCAGAAGATGTCGGTTCTTCCTTTCTGCTACTCCATTTTGTGCTGGTGTATATGCACAAGAGGTCTGATGCTGTATTCCATGTGCTGACAAGTACTCTGCAAGTGTCCTATTGGTATACTCCGTCCCATTGTTAGATCTCAGTATCTTCACCACTGCATTATACTGAGTCTGGACATATTTATGAAAGTCCCGAAAACAAGCAAATACATCACTTTTGTTCTTCATCAAATACAGCCAGGTGACACGAGATGCACAATCGATAAACGAAACAAAATACTTATACCCATTCATAGTGTTAGTAGCACATGGGCCCCAAACATCAGAATGAACTACCTCAAAGACTGAAGAACTCTTATGACCATTTCCAACATATGAACTCCTAGTAAGTTTTCCTAACTCACATGCATCACATACTAATTTCCTTTTATTTGATTTTGCATACATATCTGGATACAACTTATTTAGAGTATCAAAGGAAGAATGCCCCATCCTCCTATGATGAAGTATCAAAGTGTCTTCAGTCTTCTGCTGCAGCTCCTCCATTCCAGCCTTCTCTGCCATAGACACCAATGCTGAGTCCAGTCCGTCTTGATCTAGGTACCACAGTCCATCATGCCAAGTGCCAGTCCCAAGTCTTCGTCCCGTCCCTTTCTCCTGGAAGATCACCTTAGGAATATCAAAAGAAACAATGCATTTTAGTTGGAGAATTATAGAACTAATAGACAAGAGACTGACTGGGAAGGATGGAGCATGCAAAACATTGGATAACCTTACTGAACCCGTACAATTAACAGTACCCTTACCGACCACTGGTTGGAAAGTACCATCCGCAGTCTGAATGGTGTCTGTCGATGCTAGGTGAGTGTACGAGGAAAACTTACTAGCATTTCCGGTCACATGCCGAGATGCTCCTGAGTCGATAATCCAGTCTGACATTTTAAGGGAAGACATAGATGCCAGAGCGTGAGACTCGTCAGTACCTTCTGATGGATGGGCATACATAGCGGCGTTGCCTCTGAAGAATGGAGTGGATGCCTCCTCTGCTACGCTCCTCCTGTCTCCTTCGATTGACGCTTTTTGCTTTCTCTCCAGCAGGTCCAGTAGCGCCTGATCCTCCTCAGTAAAGGCGCCGCCAGCTCCTCCATTCCCATCTGCCACCAGCAGGTTTGCCCGATAGCCTCCTCGACCGCCTCGTCGGCCTCCTCGACCACGTCCACGTCCAGCATATCCTCGTCCACGTCCACCACCTGAGTCTCCCTCCTTAGGTGGTTTGGTACAAGCATATCGATGGTGGCCCATCTCCCCACATTTGTAGCACTGCCGATTCTGTTGCCAGAGCTCTCCCTTGGATCCTGTATCCCCCGAACCGGTAGCTGCTAGTGCTGACTTCACTTCGGGTAAAGCACCTGTCGATGATGCGCCTGTCCCTGTCTGTAATCTGATCCGCGTCTCCTCCTGAATCATGGCTGAGATAGCCTCCTCGAGACTAGGGATCGCTGGCTGGGCGAGGAGTAAGGCTGTCCTCTGTGTGAATGCTGCAGTCAGTCCTTTAAGGAATTTCATCGTCCTCTCCTGCAGACACACCTGTCTCTCCTTGCACTTTGGGTCCCCGCAGCTTGCCCGTTTGGAATGGTGATCATAATCCAGCCAGAGACGTTCCAACTCCGTAGCGTACTCCTGCACCGTCTTCTCGCCTTGTACGGTGTCGTCGATCTCCCCTTTTATCTGGAAGATCCGTAGATTGTTACCTATGCCATCATAGGTTCTTCTCAATTTCTCCCATACGTCTTTCACCATCTCAATGCCATCTACTGTGGAAGCAATAGACTGGACTAAGGAGTTGAGAAGCCAGATATAAATCACCATATGAGTGGATTTCCACTCGTCGCGTCCTGTCGAGCCCTCTTCCGGCTCTGTCTTCTCGCCTGTCAAGAATCCCTCCAGGTTCTTACCTGCAAGGGTTCTTCTCACCCGCCGTGACCAACTCAAATAGGTGGCTGGTCCATCCAACTTCAGATCGATGGAGGGTAGTTCCAACTTTGGCGGTGCTCGTGTCGTGCTTTCACCAGCCGACACCTTTATCAACTTCAGCAATGTCGCCACATCGTCAGCATCCAGCTTCTTGAGAATCTCCTCCATCGATGCTTCTTCTCGATCACTTCACACTTGCTCCACGACTCACGCTCGTCCTTGCCGTCCTCTCCTAAATCCGAATATGTCTGATTTCATCGGATCTAGGAATTATAGGCATCTCCTTGAGATTGATCTCAAGAACGAGCGTGAATCTTGTACCCGCAATAGCGGTACAATGAATCCTGCAGCCGTAAAAACGGTACAGCAACGAGCGTGAATCTTGTACCCGCAATAGCGGTACAATGAATCCTGCAGCCGTAAAAACGGTACAGCAACTTTCAGGCTGACCTACAGCGTAGGTGCCCTAAAAAGTGGTGTGCTCGAAGGCAACCACGGCAGCAGCAGCAGCAGTTGCAGCCGCAACAGCGGCACAGCAACGGCAGCAGCGCGGCAGTGGCGGCGGCGGCGCGGCAGCTGCAGCAGCAGCAGCAGCGGGGCGGCGCTGCAGCTGCGGTGGCAGCGGCAGCGGGCGGCAGCAGCTGCAGCGGCAGCGGGCGGCAGCGGCGGCGTAGAAAGGAAAGAGGATGGGATTAGGGTTAGGGTTTGTGTGGAGGAGGGGTCTCTAACGGTATTCTAAGCAATTTTAGGCTCTGATACCATGTTGAGACTTGAAGTGATTTTATTGAATGGAATAACAACATATATATAGGAGAGGCTAGCCTCCTCTCCTATCATTCTAGCCAATGTGGGACTAAAGCCCAATAACACTATATATATCAACAGACTCTAGATTTCCACCCTTACCTTATGAGTAAGATATAAGACAACTAGTTTACCTAGGAATCCATACATAAATTTGGAAGAGAGTCCACATAGAAATTAACTTAAAGAACCAATGCACAATACATTGGTAATTATAAAACGTAAGTCATTGCTTTATATCAACAAATGTATAACGACAAGAGAACTGTGACTTCAATGAGCTCCAATTACTCAATTTGCACAGGTAGTACAAAGTATTGCTAACATGTTGAACTCATTGTTTCGGAAGTATCTTAAAACCGAATGGATGAGTTTATCCCCAAGCCCTTGCATGTTATTACATTCCACTACGTCCTCATCAGAGCTTAAGTAACCTAATTTAATTTAAAATTGTCTATGCTAATTGCAATTTTCTAAGTAAATACGGACGAATACGTCAAATAGTGTAACAAATGTCAAGAAATATATATCATCCTAAGAAGTTCAACAGATAATAATGAATTAAGAAAAATCATTCTTTGCAGAAAGAACTGATTACATGTAGTAGAGATCTCTCCCAGCAGAACCATAATGATGGCTGACTTGGGCTGAAACAGGGATTGGCAAGCTTGCTGTATTGTGACCTCCTTCGGCACTAATAGATCCATTAGCTTCACAATAACCAGTTTCATGTTCTCTCTCTTCAATTCTGTATAGTAACTTATCATCCTCTTCTTGAAGTTTGTGGCTCTACAAGGAGAACAAGCCAATCAGTGAAACAATGTCATGAACAGTGGAACAGCAGATATAAGGCTACAAAGATGGAGAAGTATGATAAGTTGCATTATGTTGCCGCTTTCTCTATGCTATAAATTAGCTACAAATATGTACGTCCGTAAACAAGATAATCATGCATTCATGGAGAGTAGACAGATTGTCAGAGACATGGAAATATCACAAAGACTAGCTCAAGTGGATGATGATATATGTTCATGTATGGCTAGTCTCACTAAAGTAATCAGTTGTAAATGATCTGGTTTAGCTAATAACCACCACCCAAGTTGGTTAGAGTAATTCTTGTAAGGCTTTGTTTTCGTGTCATAAAAAGGACCAGGTCCCTTGCACTCAAGTAACTGACATGCTAACCTTCTATCCTGTTCTTCAACTCCATTTCTTCTACCACATGACAAGCAACCTTGTAACCAGGACATTAGAGTGCCGAACTCTAAAATAATCAGTTGTAAATGATCTTGTTGAGCTAATAATACCTTGTCACCACACAAGTTGGTTAGAGTAATTCTTATAAGGATTTGTTTTCATGCCAATAAATGACCAGGCCTATTGTAAGAAACTACAATCAGGATTCAACATAGTCTAGATTGGAGCTCTCAAGTAACTGACAGCAATGCTAATCTTCTATCCTGTTCTTCAACTTTCTTTCTTCTACCATATGCCAGGGCATCCTTGTAACCAGGATGTTAGATTTCCGAACTCCAATTGAGAGACATCCTAGCTACAGATGGAGTCAAGATACCAATATTTCTTAGGAAAAAGTCATGCATGACATCGATAGATATCCCTTTGATTCAGAGAGAGGATATTTTGAATGAAGCTGAATTCTACATGAGTCTATAACATCAAAGCTACATTTCTGCTTCAAGTTTGCTGTAGAGCAATAACAAGTTAAGGATACGAATGGCAAACACCATATGGGGAAAGCCGGAAAGGTGGAAAGCGATGTGGCATTGCAGGCTATAACTGTGATAATGATCTATTAAATTTCATTTACGACTCAAAGAATAATCTAAAAATATAAAATCGGGAGTTTCTACTATTTTTATGCAACAGAGAAATTAATGGCTTTAATCAACAGAATCAAGTTACAGCTAGAAGGAAAAGCATGTCGCACCACTTGCTTTATCTAAATCCCTCCCTCTTCCCTGTATAGTTTGATCCTTATCCTCTCATGAAGTACCTGGACAACCTTCTATCTGTTCCCTTCAACCAAATACCCCTTCTTACATATCTTCAGATACTTGCATACACAGAACCCAAATAAATATCCTTTGTAACATATGGCCCATATGTCTTCTATTTTTTAGCCACTCCACAGTTGGCCTTTTCCTTCTGACTTAAGAACCATTACTAACATAAATGCACCAGTTTTGATGAACAATAACATAGTAGACAAAGGATCTGCTATAGCTAGGAATAGGCCTAAAAGAACCTGGATTGAGGTTGTAACAAAGGAAATAGTTTTTGTTAATGTTACAATGACATGGACCTTTATAGAGCTGAATGGAAGAAAAGGATCCAAAATAGTGACCCCAAAATTTTGGGATAATGGCTTCATTGTTCTTGTATTAACATAACTGAATTCAACTGAAGTTAAGAGATTACTGACCCAATTTAACTTCTTATGCATCCCCTTCCTTTCCCCAGCATCATTATACTATATGATGTAATAAAATAGTGATGACCAACGATGAAACTAAAGACAACTCTTCACACCACAAAAGGAAAAAAAAAACATCATCATCCAAGCCTTCTCCCATAAAAAAGAGATCGGCTATGGAGCATAAGAAAGCTCCATACCCAAAGTTTTGTGACCAGCTCTCTACTTGAAGTCAACCCTCTATATTGGTGCCAAGTTCCTAGCTAAGGTAGGTATGAGCATGAGAAGGTCATGCCATAAGACCTAGGTGGCCAATTGGCAGGTAGGCAGATACCTTTTGGATTGCAGTTTAAGCTCATGTAACCAATGAGCACCATCCAAGTTCCATAGACTATAAAGAATCTAGACAAAGAGGTAAAATGTTACAATTCACTATAAGGAATTGCATGCCAAATATTGAAGAAATGGCAATCCCATTAAACTAAAAGTAAAATAAAATAAAATAAATGGAGAAAGTTAATGGAGAAGGAACTGTATTCATTGCTACCTAGTGAAAGAGGAAGCTCAAACTGATGGACAGGGCTATGACTTCAATGGAAAACTATGAACATAGATAATTAAATAACCAAGACTGAAAATTGCAGAGTAATATAGGTCAAGACGGAATCCAATACATAGGTCTTCCTACATGCATTATATTTGATCTGATACTTCTAAACATTAATTAAAATATCTTGACCACAAAATGGCACTCTAGACATAACATCAGCTTAAATTATGCAAGAGCTTAAAATTCACAGAGATAATAGCCAAATTACAGAAAAAAGAAGGGCATGGAAGGTTCAGTCTTGAAGACCACTGAGCAGAGGTCCAAAACCTAAGAAAGAGCTCTCAATTTCTAAGAGTTAAATGCTCTGCATTTCTAAGAGTTAAATGTCTGCCTAAGTTTCTTTGATAACTTCCTGGTTCTTTGTAGTTTCGGGTTAATCTAGGATCAACGCTCGCAGTATTGGTACCAGAATTCGTAATTGGTTTTGGACCCTTCTTATGAGCATCACTATAGATGGTTTCAACAGTTTTGGCAGTTTCTGGTTAGAGTTTCGGAGTTCTTGGTTTCGGGAAGCCCAAAAGTAATAAGATATTATTTAGAAAACTAGAAGGAAAAAAAATCAATATATTTGACATAATCTTGTGTATTGTTTGTTGTTTCCTGTTAGTTTTGAATGCAATAATATTCAACATTGTTCAATTATCCACTCACAATAGCTAATATTGTTCATTTTACTTGCTCTCATACAAAGTATTGCAGCAATACTTTATCAAAATGAATAAAGGTTCTGATGGAATAAAACTAAGATGAATAAAGGTTGTGAATTTATAGTATACAACTTCGACAAATAGTAATTCTTACAGTGTGTTCTTTATCAAAATGTTCAGTGTGTTATTTATCAAAATGTTCTAAAGTGTTGATCTAGGCACAAATGAATAATTGTGTCGACGTAGTTTCCACAAAATACTTCTTTCTTTTTATTTTATTTCTTACTAAATTGACTTGGGATTACAAATTCGGACTTGGTGGGGATGAGTATTGCATGCCAAAAACGAAATGATATGGCCTATTCACGTATGAGTATCGGTAGGGCTGCAAATGAGCCAAGCCGTTCGCGAGCTGCTCGAAGTTCGGCTCGATAAAAGCTCGTTTGAGCTCGGTTCGTTTAGTAAACAAGCTGAACTCAAGCTTCATTTTCGAGCTCGTTTAATAAACGAGCCAAGCTCAAGCTTAGAAGTGCTCGGCTCGTTTGAGCTCGCGAGCTGGCTCGTTGATGAGCTTGCGAGCTGGCTCGTTTAGGAGCTTGTTTAGAAGCTCGTTTGTTCTTTGTTGAATTCTAAATATATGTATATTTGTGTGCATTACATATTTATATGTCCTTAATAATTGATATTAAAAAACTTTTTTAATTAAATTTTTATAAATAAATTGTTAATATTACAGGTACTTGAATTCAAACATAACTAAATTGCAATTGAGCTCGTTAAGCTTGAAATCAAACTTAATAAGCTTGAAATAAAGTTGAGCGAGCTTGAAATCAAGCTTAACGAGCTTGATTTTGAGCTTATCAAGCTTGTCAAGCTTACTTATCAAGCCAAGCTCGAGCTCAAACCAAGCCAAGCTCAAGCTTAATATAAACAAGCTCAAGCCAAGCTCAAGCTCTAAAATAAAAAAATTATCAAGCTCGAGCTCGAGATTGAGCTCGATTATTTCTAGTCAAGCCAAGCTCAAGCTTACAAAAGCTTGGCTCGGCTTGGCTCGTTTGCAGCCCTAAGTATCGGGCAATAAAGATAATGCAAACGTTCTCTAGGATTCTATAGTTCAACTTTAGGAATTAATTAGGCAAATGCAGATACATAATTCCAAAAATTAAGCTCAAAAGCCTCAACTTTACATGAATTGGCAGCAATTAAAGAGTTAATTAATCTAGAACACAACAATTTCCAAGTCAACTATCACCAAATCCAGATCATTTCCTATTCGTTCAGCAATACTAGGATAAAAACCAAATCAAGACCTGAATAGAAACAAAAAATGAGACCAACTACAACCTACGTATCAAGGAAAACATAAAATACCAATTTAAATATCTTAGCAATTGAGAACTGATTAATGAGGGTGGTTGTGAGGAAAGCTTTAAAAAATAACCAAGGTGAGGTCATCAAATTTCTCAAAAGGGTCTAATATCCATGCCTTTCCTTGAAAACAAGCAAATGAATGGGAAAACACAATCGACGGAATAATAAACAAAATCATGTCTCATGGCGATGGCAACCAATGGGGCTTGATATGCTGTCTGGTCTAGACAGAAGCAAAGGCAACCAAATCATGTGTCCTGAACCTTGAGTACATATAGTGTTTGGATTTGGTTCAGTTTACTGAGTATGATCCTAAACCAAATCACATATGAACATCTAAATCTTACTTCTGATCCCTAACTTGCAAAAGGCAACCAAATCATGTTTCTGAACCTTAAGTACATATGTGTTTGGATTTGGTTTGGTTTACTCAATATGATCCTAAACCAAATCATATAGGACATCTAAATCTTAATTCTGATCCCTAACTTGCCATAAGGGTGACAGCATGAGATAGACATGGAGCGGCAAGCGCAAAGCAGCAACAATTAGAAAGTCTGTTTCTTCCACTTTCTTCCCTGCTCTCTCTGCTCCCTTCCCCCTCTTTTTATCTTCAATCTAGGAAGCTTGGACACTTCAAAAATTGGTGTCATGTCTGCCTTTGTCGTGTCGGACACAATATAGACACTCTAAGAATACACACTAGTGTTGTGTCCGTGTTACCGTTTCATAATTGCATTGTGTCGTATTCATGTTCATGCAATAGCATTTTATCTCTTTAGGATGTGGAGTTATGGTTCTCCTTTCTGAATAATTTATCAATATTCATTTACTTTTTTTTATATATTAGAAGCATGAGTATCAAAAGCATCTTGTAGGAATGTATTCTTTTAACTCTTTTGCTTAATGTGTTATAGAGAAGAATGCAATTTCCTACAAACTGTATCATCTTACCTCTTCATCTAGACTCTTTATTTTCTAGGAAAACTTGGACAGTGCTCCTTGACTCCATGAGCTTATCTAGAAGGTAGGCCTACCTACCGTCCATCTAGCCACCTAGGACTAATAACACGACCCTCTCATGCTCATATAGCAATCTTGGCTATCAATTTGGCACCAACGTAGAAGGTTGTCCTCAGGTCGACAGTCGGCCATAAAAAGTTTGTCAAATCTTTTCTAGAGCATTATCGTGCTCCATAGCCAACCACATTCTGATAGGATAAGGCTTGGATGATAATTTGTATCAGAAGCTTCTTGATTATTAGAATTCTTTTGATTCCATTGTTGCATTAGTCGAACGCATAGGCATTCCTATAACATGTCTAGTAGGGTTTTGGGTCATAGTTGTCTTTTGTTTTGTTTCATCTCCTTAAACAAGCAAAAAGGTCCTTTTAGCTGATCGTTTTTTTTTTTCTTTTTGCTACTGGATTAAAGGATAGTAACAGGTCATCTCATAGTCCCACCTCACCCTTGGTAGTAATGATCGGTTTAGTCGGTCTAACCTAGGCAACTCAATAAGCTCCAGTGTTCTCGTCTAGGCACTAGGCGACCCTTTTCGCACCGCTTTTGCCGTTGGAGGTGGAGTAGGCGGCCAACGAAGGTTTGGCAGCATAGACGAAGGTGAGACAGTGTAAGCGGACATCTAGACGGAGTAATACATGACTATATATTTTGGCAAAACAGTTTTGCAAGCATTATGGACCTATAGTTTACTTTTACAAGACTGAAATTCATAAATCTTTGTTCTACAACTTAATTACGTATAAAATACCCTTAAAATATGCATGTTATGCAAAAAAATAAATAGTGATAAAATAGTAAATGTCCAAAATGTATCAAGCGCGTAGGCGGCAGGCGAAACCTCCCCCCCCTGTCGTGCACCTGTCTACTGTCATTTAGAACCTTGAATAAGCTCACTATAAATCTATGTTGTACTGGACGCCAGGCGAGACGACAGGCCACCCGCCTCGCCTAGGCACCCGTCCAGGATTCGCTGCTCTTAAATCAAAAAAATTGCATTTATGAATACAATAAATATGTAGTATAACTCATAAGCAATAAACATTAACCAATAAGCATAAAAGTAATATAAGAAGCAAAAAATATAAAATAATCAATGTTCAATGTCAAGTAAAGATAGTAAGCATAATTGGACGACCCTAGGCGGATCTTTTTTCTCCTGGGCGACCCTAGACGGGCGCCTAGGCGCGCTTAGGCGAGCGTCACCTCACCCAGGAGAATTTTCTCCAGGTCGAGGCGAGTCCTCTCCAACCTGCTAGGGGTGAGCATTCGATTTAAACCGAACCGAATAACCCAAAACCGAATTGGACCGAAACCGAACCTAATTAGCCCAAAACTGAATCAAATCGAACCGAATTAAATCGGTTCGATTTTCAGTTTATTTTTTTATTTTTTTATTTTTTTGCGCTTTTTTTGTTAATATATATAGTAACTAAATATACCTAGACATGTTTAGTATATACCTATATATATTAATAGTTTTATATATATATATATATATATATATATATATATATATATATATATATATAGTTTGTTCAAATATATATATATATATATATATATATATATATATAGTATACACACACACATATATAGTAATTAAATTTTCTTATTCGGTTTTCGGTTTTGGACCGAAACCGAAACCCAAAATCGAAACCGAATAAGAAAATTTAGTATTTTCAAAATCGAACCGAATTTTTTTAAACCGAACCGAACTTCTTATTCGGTTCGGTTTTCGGTCCAAAACCGAATAATGCTCACCCCTACAACCTGCACGCCTAGGCGTCACCTGTGACAACATAGCTATAAATAAGAGCATTATTTTGTTCTTTTCTTGAAGCTGGTCGCATGTGTTACAAATAAAAGTAGTGTACAAGTTTCTTAAGCATGGAATAACATCTCCCTTTTCTCTTCTTTTTTTCTTTTCCTCTCAAAACCCCTATCCTTGTTGTCTGGATCAGACGATCTGGATCACGAATCGTACGATCCGACTCGAGCTATTCGGATCCTATGAAAGGACCGGCCAGATCCTTGATCGGACGCGAACCGGTTGGATAGTAAGATCCAGATCCGACATCGGGATACGATCGTACGAACCTGACCAGGCGGACCCAAACTAAGTTAGGTTCATGTTTTTACTTCTTTTTTTGAAATTGAGGATTTTTTTGGCAATTTTAAGTTGTTATATACTTTTCTATACCACTTACATATATTTTAGATTAAATTTTTCTATTTTGTTCTTTCTCCTTTGGAGAAATCCAATTCCAGATCGCAGATCGTACGATTGACCCGACGTCGAGGGTCCATGATCCGAGTCCTATGAAAGGATGGCCAACCAAGCATAAAACATGAATCGGTCAGATAGTACAATCCGGATAGTAGAATCATAATCCGACCCGAATCATGCAACCCCGATCTAGCGGATCCAAACCCTACTAAAGTTCATTCTTTTACATTTTTTTAAAATTGAGGGTTTTTTGGTAATTTTAAGTTGTTAATACTTTTGTATGCTATTTCTCATATTCTATTGATCAAACATTTCTATTGTGCTCTTTCTCTTTTCAAAAAATTCAATTCTTCCTTGTTTGTTCGAATCGGTTTCCATTTGTTATTGTAGACTTGTACGGCTTAGGAAAGATAGAAGCACTTGGTTGGGGTGACTTATGAAATTTCGTTTGAGGTGACTTTTAGATTGTGCTCTCTTCCTACTAGTTTCTCTTTGGTTTAGGAAGATAGAAAAGAAAAAAATGTAACATGAAAACATTGCACGATTTTAAACAAGGATCGAAAGCATCTACAGTGTAAATATTGTGGTTTTAGATATTGGGGAGGGGTGTTCCGTATGAAGCACCACCTAGCCCGAACAAACAAGAATATGGCTATATGTAACCGAGTCCTTCAAGATGTCGTCGGGTTGTTCAACCGTATTCTAGTGATGAAGATGTCTACCGAGAGTGACGTTTTTTTATCATTTAACATTTTGGGATCCTACTAACTATAACTTTTTCAGTCGGTTGACTTGTTTTATGAATGATATATGCTAAATCCTAATAATATCTCTTACCTTTGAATTGTTCATATTTATTTGATTTTTATAAATTAATCAAGAATCTTATTATTCACGATCAATATCTCGATATGACCGGGATCCTTTACGATTTAACAATAGAAGAACTAATGGAGAATTAACAATATAAAAGCATGCATAACAAGCAAAAAAAATTGACACATGTATCTTCGAAAATATGTTTATATTAGGCTACTTAACAATCCCTAAAAGTCCACTTTTATACTAGAAGACCGGTAAGACAAGATTCTTATTATCGATGACTGCCAATAAGTATAAGTCATATCGGTCGTATTGTATATTGTATCATTTTTTGCATGTCTGATCCGATACGGCGGGCAGACCCAACCTAGACAGAGGGCGAGAGGCTGCTGCCCCAGAGTTTTTAGGTCCCCTATACATAGTTATATATTCAATAATTTTTTGGCTCAAATGGTTAAGTATTGTGCTTCACATTCAAAAGGTTGGGTTCAAAACCACGCAGCAACATAATTATCATACTAGTTGGTGACCTGTGTTGTTGGCAATGTGACCCGTGCCTCTCGGTATCTTGACACTCCGAAATATTTTATTTTATCTGATAAATAACAATAAACAAAATGCCTAAATAAAATACATTCCAAATGAATTAAATCTATAAATGATAATAATTAAAATGAACATATATAATATAATAAAATATATTTAAGATTTAATTAGGATTTTAGTATGGTTCCGATATGATTTAAATTTTAAGATATCAAAGTTGAAAATAGATAATCGTCAATTAATCAACTCAAGAATGGATTTATCTAAGAAATTGTGTGGCCAACTATTAATTAATTGCAACAATAATTAAACACGGATGGAGGGAGGGAGAGAGAGAGAGAGAGAGAGAGAGAGAGTTAATTAAGTAGAAGGGTAGGGCCAACTATTAGTTAATTGGCAGAATAATAAAACATGGAGAAAGAGAGAGAGTTAATTAAGTAGAGAGAGACAGAGAGTTCTAAACCATTGGATATGCTTAGTTGTTTTAATCTTGATTCTTGACCATCCTTGTCTGTCTTTTTTGGGAGGAAACACTACACTTCCTTATTCTTTATTATATAGATATAAGTAAAAAAAATTATATAACTTGTATATAATTCTCCCTTATTTTTAAGTCATTGTATTCCCCCCCCCCCCCCCCCCCCCCCCCCCTCTCCCCCCCAACCACCACCACAAAAAAATTGAGTATATTTTCGTGCTCTCGGGAAATATAGCATTGTCCGATTCCCCCGGAAATTGTGGATCTCTTTCCCAGTCATTTTAACAAGGAAAAAAATTAAAAGAAAGAAGTATGAAAAAAATCAATGTAGAAAGAATGATCTGATCATTCCGAAGATCAACATGGCGTCGATAAAATTCATTGACACAATGTAATGAAGTTGTATACTATAAAGTCACAATGTCCATTCATCGTAATATTATTCCATCCAAAACTTTATTCTGTGGGGGTGTTTTGTATAAAAGAAAGTAAACATAGAACAAAACATACAAGTTCAAAAAGTCGTGAAGAATATACCATTACCAAGCATTCATGCACAAAATAGATATATGACAAATTAATACATCTTGATCACATTCATGAAATAAATGCAGCTACTGAATCTGAACAAGATTGTATCCATGTAAACTTAGAATTCAAGAAAGAGTAAATCAAGCATCATTAACAAGTACTATTTTGTCTTCTAGTATCTTTAAAGTTCGCAATCCAATTGAGTAGTCAGACTCACCAAGTGTAAGCAACAAGGTGATGAAAATCTAACCTTGTCAAGATGCGAACTTTTCTTTGCTTTAAGCCAATGATAGATGTGACCATAATATACTGTTTGCACTGTTAGAATCACTGTGGTAACCGTGTATAACTGCAAGTTGAGAAGTGCTGTTCTGTTAGGAAAGTTTTCAAAATAGACCAGCATAAATACTTCATAATTAAACTCAATTCTTACCAGTGCTGTGTAAAATTGTGTCGGTAACTGCATAAACAAGTAGAAAGAATTAAATCGAAGTAAAAAAATCACAAATTAAGTATTACATGTGTAAGTCATCTATACAAGGGTACATAATCTGCAAGTTTCATCATGATTGATATACTGACAAACTTAAGGAGTAACATCAAGATCCAGCATTGCACATTATCATAAAAAGGAAATGCCCAAAGGGAAAGCTCTTTCTGAGCTATTCCATAATATTGAGAATCTAAACATCTAATTTCTACTATTATCCAAAATCCAGAAAGATAATGGGAAAAGAAAATTTGGTTCAGACCCTGCCACATCACCAAAACTATAGAGGTTTGGAACAATCTAAAGACTACAATGGAACTTACAGTAGCAGGCTCCAAGAAACATCCAACAAGATTCAAAATATCTCTGTAGAAAAATAAGAACAAGACATATTAGAATAGGAACTCTCAAGGAAACCTAAGAAACCAAAGTCTAACTGCATTTTCAATATGGACGTTCTCAAAAAGTTTGTTATAATGCATATGATATAAGTGGTATACCACCAAAGAACAAGACAGCCTCTTCTCGAGTCTGTCTTTTACATTGTACAACATATTTTACCTGACACAATCAGACAAATAAAAATATAGTGCAATTCCAGGAAACCCAGAGTGAGTCAATTCCATAGAAGACTAATAGATTGTAGCTAACCATACAGTAGTAAGAAAATTATACACAGACCTGATAAAAGCCCCGACCAGAACCAAAGGTTGGGCAACCAAGTAGTTGCAACCTTTGGTATAGGAGGGAATGAGAGGCAGTGCTGGTATCAAATCCCGGGGGAGGCGCTTAATCTAAATAGTCAAGGCCAGAGAGAATATACAGGTAAGCGGGCTATGTATTATGTTGATTTAGTCCTCCCCTTTACATGCAGTTAAAAAGTAATTGGTATATGATTTCCTCGTAAGGCCTTAAATGTTAATCACTCTTTGGACATATACACAGACGTATTCCAGAAAAGGGTGTATATTTACTGCAGTCTTTCTCAAATATATCTATGTTCGGTGTATATTTACTGAAAAAATCATTATTGGAACAACAAATTTTGTCTATGACATGCCATGAATCAAACTTTAGATGAAATGAAGAATTGTAGCTGACTATAGATAGATATTAATTAAGTTTGCAGGTTAGTAGGTGAGTGAACCAGAACAAGTATCAGAATATCAAATTTCAACCAATTTGAAGGGCTAAAACTAACAGGTCATTAGCTAAATGTGCCGTGGAAATAATTAATCGGAAGCTGCTATCTGCATCAAACTCAAATGGAGATGATGAATCTCAAACTTCATTATGTACATATCTTCCATTCCTAACTAATGGTGTCTCTTATGTCGTGAAAACCATCTCTACTTTTAATAAAAACTTGCGTGTGGTCACCACCTTTAGATTTCTGTAGAATGGCAAGGTTAGTTACAACTTGTGAATAGGCTTCTATAGACAAATGTCCTTCCATAACTCTGGGCGGGCCTTCACTGAACATACACAAGTAAGAAGAACAAAAAAGACTAGTAAGGCTCCCTATGTATTATTTAAATGTATTTGTAAAAATTAAAAATCATTCTCATCTTATAAGATGCAAACATAAAGTAGTGTTGAGTATCCCTATCCATGTCGCTTCTTGTCTAATATGTGCGCTGCATTTGTTGGTGTGGTGGATTGGGGCAAGCAAAACTACGGGTACCCCACAGCTCTCCGGCCCTATTTAAGGGAACCACTACATAAACAATTACAAACTGAACAAACTGATTTATAAAGAACATTGACAGAAACAATCCCGACGTACTTATTATCATGTTTCTTGAATTTGAAACATACACCATATAGTATCTTTATACTAACACCACGTAAACATAAGCATCGTACCCAAAATATCATCTTCCTCGTACCCAAAGTATCACCATGTAAGAAAGACGCTATAAATGGCATCAGGGCCGTTTCTGAGCATGTGCAAGCTATACGATAGCACAGGGCCCAAAAAATCAGAAAGCCCTCTGTATATATTACGAATGCAAAATCTTAGATTATGTCTCCCAGTTTTTATAAAACTGCAGTAACATGACCCTTAGAATGTCAGAAAATAACATTTTTTAGAGTAGTTAAAAAAGACCCTTTTTTAGTATTTGTACGGGCCCTTAGGGTCTGCTTGGCAATTGTAAGGGTAGCGGTTATGAGGTGTTTTTAGAGTACCGGTTATGAGGTGTTTTTAGAGTAGTGCGGTTTTGGATAGTTTTTAAGTAGAGGCCTTTAAACCAGTCCAATCCATGCTTGATAATTCACTAACGAGCGGCTCTGAAAGTTTTTTACATGAATAAAACTAAATATGGAAGGGTAATAGTAGTTATAATTATATATTTTTGGTGAGGATATTAATGGAATAAAATAATAATAAATCCACCGATTTTGGGTGTTTATAAAGTCACCCAAAATTGCATTACACTGGTTTTGGAGGATTTTTGAGCCGATCAAAACAAGTGCCTCAAAAAAATAAACAAGCATGGGTTTTCATAAACGTTCGGTTCAAAAACACCTCAGAACCGGTGAAAATCCGTTACCAAGCGGACCCTTAGAATGTCAGAAACTGCACTGAATGGCATTATTAGTACGTCGCAATTACTCTAAACAAATGCGCAAGCAAAAGAAATATGCACAGTTAGAAACGGACGAGAGAGAAGAAAAAAAAATGTAGCGGTTACCCACCCGACGATCCATGTCGCGAGGAAGGCGATCGAGAGGCCCTCGGTCGACTTCTCTCTGTAGTTGGAGACGATCTGCGGGACCTCGGCGACCCCCCAGCTGACGACACTGACGACCCCAAGGGTCACGGCCACGACGCCCCTGGTTCCGCGCACAGGCGTCTTTCCTCCAAGAAAACTCATCCCAGCCCAACCCTGAAAATTTTTTAAAATTTTATTTTTACAGACAACTCTGCATATAAAACATTTGAATTCTCACTTATAATCAGAACCGTTTGATTATGAGTAAAAGAAATAAGAAGGAAAAAATCAAAGGAAAAGGAAAAGTAGCGAAAACTTACTAAAAGCGGAATGGAGGAGAACAATCAAGAAACCATGTACAATATATTGTTTGGTTTCCTTCTTTTAGGATGTGGAAGGTTATGAAGCTAACAGACCTATGGACAAGAGAAGAGTTAAAAAGAGCCTGACGCTAGGAGAAAACACAGATGATATTTTATTAGCAGAGATTGTAAGGAAGAGGGTTTGAAGAGAGAAATTTGAGATGAGACAAAAGATAAAAGAAAAATATATATATCCATAGCCCATTTCATTCAAAATTAACCCAACAAGATGACATGTTTGCATATGCTTCCCTTATTTTAGTAATGCCTAGTATAGTCCAAAGAGTCTTGTCATCATAGTAACGTCTTGTGAAATATATAAATAGGAAAATTGATAAAGGACACCCTAATGTTATTGAACCAAACAATTTTTTTTTCAATTTCAATTTTCAAATTATCCTTTCAAAAGCAATACAAACTTGACTTAGAACTACAAAAAAAATTGCAATCATTTCTAGAGTCCATTTTTATTCACCCACCAAAACTAGAATGTTTGTTTACCCTCCAATAAATGATTTTTTTAGTCAAAATCACTTCCAAAATGGTTTATGTTGAATGAATTTGACACGTGTCAATTTTTTGTTTGAGGGTGAACAAACATCATAGTTTAGGTGGGTGAACAAAAATAAACTATGTACTTATATTTTTGCAGTTCTTTTTATGCTTTGGACTACCAAATTTTGACAATCTTAAATACAGAATAATTTATCTTCATGATGGCCAAAATTTTGACAGTCTTGACTATGTTTAGGACTGTCAAAAATTTAGCTGTCATATCTTTTGTGAATCTTTTGTCCTTATTATATTTCCTCATTATTATAAAACTGTTAGGAGACAACACAAAACTGCAAAAAATTGACAGCCATGTCTTATTTAGTGCTGTCAAAATTTGACAATCTTGTGCATATCTAAGACTACAAAACATTAGCAATCTTCCTTCGTTCCAAATGAAGCCGCTCCGATTCTGAAACTTGAAACTTCATTGATGGTTTGAAACCTTAGAAATAGTGCCACAGTGGGCTATCTACTTCGAACTATAGCAAAAACAAGAATCTAAACAAAGAAAATATATTTAAAAGAGAGTAAGTATATTGAAAATGGGTTTCCCCCAAGTAATTTTACGTGTTATCCCCTAACACAACTCTAACATAGTTGTTTTGCCCCTAACACAAGTCACACCATAATACTTTTGAGAGTGCCTTTATAAATTGTCATAAATATGTGGTCTCCATCTATAATTGTAGTGTCCCGTCCCTACATCGTGTCCCATTTCTCATTCACGGGATGCACGATAAAGGAACAATGTCGTTATCGATTTAGTCAGAACCGATTTGTTGGGATTGATTGAATCGATTGAACGGGAAATATTGAATTAAGATCCTTTCCTTTTAAGATCCTTTCCTTTTGAATTAAGATCCTTTCCTTTTGAGTCTCGTACCTTTGATCCCACGTTGATGAGATAAGTTATTCCATACTGTGAGTCCGTAATATTTTTTTAGACTAATATGAGTTGCCTTCATATCCCAGAAGCCGGAGAAGCTACGGCCGTGAACGAGGAGAGTGCCTCGAGCGGCTCGAGTAGCTCAAGGGTTGACCCCTCGAACGCCCCAAGTAGCTCAAGGGCCGATCCTTCGAACGCCCCCATAGAACGAATGTTGCGCATACCAGAGGCACAACAATGTCAGGCCGAGGCCAACCAGCGCCAGAATAAGCTCCGTCGATGATAGACTGAGCATACCAGACTCAGTTTGAAAACAAATTTTAGGCCCAATTCAAGTTGTAGCAGAAGCAGCTTGATACTCTTCAGCAGATAGTCCAGCCAATTATGGCCAATAACAATTTTGCAACAACACATGTCGTAACCGAGCATGCAGCCCGACCTAGGGAAGTCGAACCGGAGGAGCCCGAGCGCCAACTTGCAGCACCGATAAGTTCCAACTTTGAGGTGTCAAAATTCAAGAAAACTTGCCACATCTTATTTCAGCTGTACTGAGGACCCTTCCCTGGCGATCGATTGGTTGGAGGAATTAGAAGACCATTTTGAACTCCTAGGCATTGATGAGTCCAAGAAAGTCGCATGTGCTCAACTTCAACTCTGATTGAACGTGCACGAGTGGTGGGCCGTGCAAAAGCGAGCACTCTGATACGACGACGAGACGATGATGATCACTTGGGCTACCTTCCGAAAGGCGTTTGAAATCGAATGTCTTCTCGCGGCCATTCGACAGGATAAGGAGAATGAATTTGTGTAGTTGAGGTAAGAGAATATGACGGTGCGGCAGTACGTAGCAGAATTCAATAAATTAGCCAAATTTGTTGGAGCGTTCGTGCCTACCACGAAGAGTCATGCTCACGATTCGAAGTGGGTCTACGGGCCTCTATCTCTGTTCATATGTCAGTTTCGGAATACAAGACGATGGACGAGTCTCTAAATCATGATCTCCGCCTTGAGCGCTAATATCCCCCAACCGCTGCCAGCACTGTGCATACATATAATCATAAGTACCCTAGCCATACGGAAGGAAACAATGTGACCAAGCGTCTGAACAGCGGCCACCATGGCGGATACCAAGGGCAGAATACGGGACCTCGCTATAACAGATGTCGCCGATTCGGACACCTAGTCGTCGATTACGAATTTTTTGAGGGTGGATGCTAGAACTATAGAAAAAAGGGCCACTTCAGTTTAAACTGCCCCGCCAAGAGACCGAACCCAAACACGCCTCCGTCGTAGCACCATCTAGATAATCGAGGACCGGAACCCCGAGCTGCCCAGCTGGCATAGTAGAATGACCAAGACCGTCACCCCAATGCCTGGAGGAGAGTCTATGCCATGACCCGAGATGAAGCGTTTGCATCTAACATAGTCGTGACAGGTATACTACTTTTCAATAATAAACCTGCTCGTGTACTGTTTGATTCAGGTGCCACACATAGCTTTATATCGACGGACTTCGCCGTCGAGCACAAATTTTTCGTGACATCTCTAGGCATTAACCTTAGTGTTAGCATTCCGTCGGACACGCAATTACTTACACACACAGGATGCAGAGACGAAATCATCTGTATTAGAGGTAGGAAAATATATATAGATGTGATAGTTTTCGATATCAAGGACTGTGACATCATATTGGGGATGGATTGGCTCGGCACTTGCAATACCACCATCGACTGTGCTGGAAAGACTGTCACGACCCGCTCTCAACTTTGGGATACGAGTTCGTGGCCAAGTCCAGCCTACGCCGCAGCATCGGCGGTAGTATCCTGTCTATGATAACAATGGTCCACAACAAGCACAACACGCATATATATCATCCACAACTAAGCCAACAATAATCACCAAAGTATCCAATAGTCTCAATATTATAAATATGAAATAATCTACTACAACTCAGAAAGTCTCGGAAACAAACCCGGATAGCAGAAAATAAAGTAGACAACTAAACTCCATAACTATAACTACTAACTAATGCAAATCCATAAGGAAGAAAATATGCTAATTAGCATCAGTGCTGATGTCAGGGTCGCCAACATACTCACCGTAGACCTCGGGACAAATCTTTTCGTCTAAAGCTGAAAATTAGTTATCCAGTCATGATTGGAGCAAGATCACCATAACACTACATTACACAATATAGTATACAAGCATGAAGGAACAATAAAAGGAATTTTACTGAAGATAAGTATAGGCATGGCATTGTATGACTAAGACATGATAATAATATGAAGGTTGACTTGACATACCATAAAGACAGGATAACAATAAGAAGGTAGACTTGACGAAAGAAGAACAATAGACAATAGAGCAACAATGATTAAGTTACGTGTGCTGTGTGTTTTAGAATACCAACTTTCAGCATATATACGGCTTGGGATATACATCAGTCATACGTATGGTGCATGACTGATATTATGCAATCAATGTATAGGGGGGTCTATATTCAATTCGTTGACAATATGCTTACTTGTTGTATTCTCCCGCCCGACTCACTCACAATACATGTCCACTACGATAAACATTAACAATACGATAAACTGTAAACAATAGGAAACAATGAGTAAGGCATGAACATGTATGTATATCCAACCGATTCTAACTCTCGTGCACAATAGTAATCTTGAACAATGACAATCATGAACCATAAGGAAGAACTAGTGAAAAGACGACACGAAGATACATGCAGTATAAAATAAAGGAAACATAGGTCATAGTGATACTTGCCTGCTCCGATAGATGATAAAGTCACAAGTCAAGACGTCGTAGCCCGATCTACCTGTTTGCCATTAAAATCTTTTGATGGAAATTTTAATACAAACAGAACAGTGTTACAATGTAGGACTTAGACGTAGTCCTAGGAGTACACTTTTGTTTATCTGGGTCCCTTGTGCCGATGGAGCGAGTGGTAATACGTTGACTCCGTTGACGATCTGACGACGATTATCGGTTCTCTGAAGGTCTGAGTTGCTCTGGGTGCTGGAGCTTGCGAAGAGGAAGAAGACGTTGAGTGTCTGTATCTGTCTCGGTGGTTGTGTGATGTCTCTGTCCGTCTATGTATGTTCGTGTGGAAGAAGGAGATGATCCCTCTATTTATAGTCTGCAGGCTGGCTGCTCAAGCGCGCATATGTAGGATGCGCCTGGACGCGGGGACGCCACGTGGTGATTGCTGATGGAGGCGCATGGACGATGCGCCCTGATTGAGGAGTTGAATTCTTTATGTTACTGTTGTGAGCTGGCACGTAGCAGGGGGAAGAATCTTTCTATTGCTGAGATCTTGGGTGAATTGAGTCAAAGGACACGTGTTGTAGGCCCATGGCTCGGAGATCTCGAATTTGGTGGAGAATGATCTGGTAGGATGCGCCTGAGATTGGGCGCATGAGGAGACTTTGGCTCGTAACCTTTGGGAGTCACGAACAATTTGGGGCACATGGCTTTCGAGGCGCATGCGAGGCTTCAGTAGTGACTTTACTTCTGTCTTTAGGGATCAGAGAAAAGTCTGAGGTGCATGGCTTTTGAGGCGCATGCAGAGCTTTAGGTGCATGGCTGCGAAGGCACATGCGAGATGGTTGGACGGCCACGTGGTTGTAACTGTCGGAGGGAAGTAATGATGATGCTGACGTTGGTGACGCTTCGTCTTCTGAAAAAGCTGCCAAATGTTCAGTCCTCGAGAGACGTGCTGCCAACTCTGTCAGACTTCAGCATTTAATATTTTTGACATGTGATGGTCGGTTGAGTGGGCGCATCGATCGGTGTTCCACTAGGCGCATGGGGCCGCATAGGGGCGCATGCTTGTGAAGCGCTTGGTGCTGAGGCACGTCTATATGATGCACGGTCTGACCGACGCATCTGCTCCGCTTGACACGTCTTTATTGGTACGACTGTTACGTTCTTTGAGTGCTTTAAATAGCCATTTTTGACTTGGCTAAATTTGAAGCGTCAGGTTCATCCATTTAATGCAAATTCATTGCATGGGATTCGGAGAGCCATCCACTTGGCGCATGGGTTTGATTTGCCCGGCCTATAAATAGTGGCATGAAGAGAGTTCGCTTCTCGTTCTCTCACGTCCTTCCGAAATGAACTTGTTTACTCGAGTGCATTCTGTCGATGAGATGCTTCCGAACGTGAAGATGCAACGTATTGTCCTTATTGATGCACTTGAAGGTGACTGTTACATCCAAAAGTCGGAGTCGGAGGCTTCTGAGGCAAGCGGAAGGTGCCTGTTGCATCCAAAGATCGGGATGCTCGAGCCTCGTCTCCGTTATGTGGAAAGAGCCGCAGATCGGAATTGCGGTGCTGCGGCTTTGGGGGCTCTTTCTTCTGTCAGAATGGGTGTTGCCCATTCTGGTTGTGTTGAAAGCTGCTCCTTTAGCCGCAGTTTCGATTGCGGTCTTCCTTGGTCTTTGGAGGCTCTTTCGAAGCCTCCTATGGCCACAGGTTGACTTGCGGTGCTCTTCTCTTCCTCGGTTTGGAGAGCTCTTCCTCCAGCTAGAGGGTTGATTGCCATCCTCGTCCTGTTCAATAAATGTTTCATTAGTCGAAGCATTAGATGGCGCATGAGCCTGGCTGGAAGGGTGGCACATAACTGAGCTGCTGAAGGGATACACATAACTGAGCTGCTAAAGGATGCGCCCGGCTGGGAGCGCATGGTAGGATGTGCCTGACTGAGAGCGCATGGTGAGATGCGCCTGTTCAAGAGCGCATGATGACTGCTGCGCCTGGCTGTAGACTTAGGGTCTTTTCTTTTTGTAGAAGTTCTCCTTTGTACAGCCCTTTTTATGATATGTAATAGACTTTTATATGAAAATAAAAATCTTCTTTTAATGTCTATATTTTTGTTTTGCTGTGTCAAGTACTTTGTTTGAACTCCCTGGCGTATGTAGTGTTTGGCGCATAGGATTTCTAATCATGAAATTCCATGCTTCTACAAGACCCCCTTCAAAGTTTTCAAAACTTTTTTGTCAAATTTTGGAATACTTTGAATAAGAAGCATGGTGGTTGGGGCGCATGACTGTTCGGGCGCATGGATACTCCGTGCATCAGTGAGGGGCGCATTCTCCTCACATTTAATACAAATGATAACGCCTCGATAACCAAGAAGATTAATGATAATCTTCTTGGATTTATTTGCAGTTATCTCCTCGCAGAACTCGAGGCGGCGGCTGAGGTCACACTTCATCGGTTCACGCGTGCGACTGAGCCTATAAATAGGTGTGAGGAGAAAAGAGAGAGAGTTATTCCTCTCTTTGCTTTTGTTTTAGAGTTCTTCTTCGAAAAATTCTAACTTTTTCCCTTCAAGGAATGGCTCCCAAGACTCCTCGCGGCGGTGCTGGCAAGGGACGGGGCAAAGGGAAAGAGCCTGTAGAGGCTGCCGCGGCTGATGTTCCCCATCCGCCTGTCGACGTTCGGCCATCGGTAGTTGGTAAGTTTCATTATCCTGTTCCTGTACCATACATATGCCGATGCGTATGGACTTTGAGTCCTGATGATGCGCCGAAGCTCCACTGCTGACGCGCATGGGTTTAAGCCCTGAAGATGCGCTGAAGCTCCACTGCTGACGCGCATGGGTTTAAATCCTGAAGATGCGCCGAAGCTCCACTGCTGACGCGTATGGGTTTAAGCCCTGAAGATGCGCCGAAGCTCCACTGCTGACGCGCATGGGTTTAAGCCCTGAAGATGCGTCGAAGCTCCACTGTTGACGCGTATGGATTTAAGCCCTGAAGATGTGCCTGAGCCTGATGCACTTTTGATGAGAACGAGGCTCAGATTCTTTTGTTGTTTCTAACATCCCTGAATCTTTGCCTTCTTTGTTGAATCATCAATGTCGATGACTGTCCCACTCTTGAATGAAGTGCTTCTGGATGCTGCCCTCTGCCAGATGGGAGTAGATTACGATGAGGAGGTGATAAATCCTGCTCAAACTGCTATTATGCTGGATCAGCCTCTCGAAAGAATGACTCAAATCCGAGAACAATCGCATGAGTTCCTCAAACGGATGATGGAGCGTGGTGTTTTGAAATCTGCCACTTCTGATAAAGTGACTTTCCTGAAGCTCGAGTTCCTGTTTGGAGACCGCCTTACTTCTATTGAAGCAAAGGTGTTGAAGGTCAAGGAGGATTGGTTCTTTACAGCAAGAGGAGTGCATATGACTGTTAAGCAACTTGAACGTCAATGGCCTTTGACGGCTTTCTGTCGTCTTGCTTACAAGAGGAGGATGTCTTGGGAGTTAACCCCATCCCAGGGGGGAGCGGTGACAGGTATCATCAAGATCGACTCTACCTCCGATCAAAGGGATACTTTGGCCGCCGTACGGTCTGGGTCATCTTTCACCTGGCGGACTCTACGTCCTGGGAGTATTTACAGTGATGTTCCCATCAATACATTTGCCTTTGGCGCCTCAACTTTTGCAAGTCGCATGCTGTTGATGGAGCGATCATACCCGAAAGGTGAATTTTGGGTAGAGAGTTGGTGTCATTATGTTTCTAAATGGGACAAACTGACACTCTAGATCCTATCGCGGTTTCAAACTGAACTCTGAGAGATTGGGCTGATTGCCGCAATCCGTGCTACTCAGGCAGGCGTTGACATTAACAGGCATATGTTCCTCGTGCTCTTGGAGATGTTTAACACCCAGATCGGGACTTTCTTCACTCCAGTGGGGGAGCTGGGACTCGCACTTCATGAAATATACGAGGTGTCAAAGCTCCCTTGGTGGTCAGAACCTTATGAGGAATACTTTCTGACCAACGAGGAGTTCCAAGTCCTGGGGGACAAAGCCGAGGAGATGATGGCCATCTTCAAGGAAGTGGCAAGTCATCATTATTATATGCAGAAGAGGGATAAGAGCGAGTCGCAGCCTCATGTGACTGCTTGGCGAGATTACGTCTTTAAGCAAGACAAGGAGGATCCCTCTCAGTTTACCACTCTGCCAGCGCTTTCCCGTAGCGAGGTGCTTTCCAAAATGAGCAGGTTGGGTGAGAAGAATCCCCGGGAGAACGAGGATCGGCAGTCGGATGAACGCTCCTATAGCTGTTTCTGGCATCTTACTCATCGGATGTCGTTGAAAGCAGTGTTAGCTGCGTATCTGATGGTTTGGCTTCGGGATTACGTCTTCTCGGGCGGGTCAGGCTCTGTAGAGAGGGTGACCCGGAACCTAATCCTGCCAGCTGTGAAGTTGGTTTTTGGCCGGCGCCTGGCTCTACTCTCCGCGATGGTGTGTAACCTGCTACGAGATTTACGGGAGTTTGCGGGAAACGTGGTTCATGATCGCGGTAGAAATGACAACTTTCCATGTGCCGAACTGCCATTTCACTATTTGATGGGGTGGTTAATTTTACACCATCCAAATGTAATGAGTCCGGGCTCGAAAGAAGATCATAGGGCCGGAGATGCATTCCTCCGTCGTTTCCACCAGAGGAGCTGGTTGCATTCTGGCGTTCCTGTTTGCAGGAAGGTTTTATCCCACCTTCAGGGGTAGGAGATCACCAAAGTAGGTCATGTCTTTTTGGGTTTTGAGGCCAATGAAGACTTAATGGATTCGGGTGAAGATGCCACCACTCTGCCTCCATGGGGATTCCGCTGGTTGTAAAGTATCCGGCCGTCCCATCTGGTGTACCGGAACAGGAACTAATGTTACTTGGAACTGTATTTACCGAGCCATTTTGCACGACAATTTGGTTATGCTCAGTTGATGTTGGATAATCCCAGTATAAACCTAGGGTATACTGGAAGCTTGCTGGATGGTGCACGAGCTTGGCATTACTACAATGCCGGATGTACCGGAGTTCGCTTTACGTTGCCCGTCCAGAATCTGCGACCGTCGATTCTTTTCTCGGCCGCCAAATTTTACTGTGTTATGGCTGCCATGCCTCCCGGATATGATAGGGAGACCAGTCTTGTTGTAGGCACCCCGTTAGCGGTGACCGGGAACATATTGGCGAGGGCTCGATCGTACCATCCGCCAGAGGTGGGTTATCGAGGTGCCCCTGTCGTATCCACAGGGGGTCAAGCAGAACCCTCGGTTGATCAACCGAAAAGACGTGCAGATTTAGAGGCTGGTCTTCTGCGTCAAAGAGGCAGAAGAAGTCGTCGTCACCGACTGTGTCATCGGACTCAGCACCTACGGAGGTAAGGATGTCCCATATAGTCCAATTCAGGTTCCACATTTCGTATGACTTATGCTTTCTTTTTGTAGGAGCCGCTCAAAATGAGACCCCGTACTCCAAAGTCTGGTGGCAGCAGGCCAAAGACGATGGTGGGCTCATCTGAAGAGCGTATTCCGCCGATTACGATGTCTCCCATGGAGGAGAATCCAGATGATGTCGTTGTTGTGGAGACTCCGGCATCTCCAAATTTTGTTAGGAGGGAGGCTGAGGATGCAGCAGCTTTCGGGATAGTACAAGCTGCCGTGGGGGCCTTGGACGTTGAAGGTCCAGCAGACACGAGGCCTCTTGATGATGAAGTGGGGTGGAGTTCGTCGTCTTCAGATGACGTTCCTCCAGAGTTGCATGAGTCTGTTGTGGGGGCAACAGACGTGATTGGAACAGAGGAGAGGGTTGATTCCCCTCTCTGTCATGATGAGGGAAGGTCGGCTACAGCATTGCCGAGCCCTACTCCAGACTCAGCAGCGGAGGCTGAGGTGGCTCCCGACCGGGAGGAAACGACAGATCCTATCCCCGCGGAGGGATTTAATGGTGAAAGTGAAAGTCGTCCGTCAATCCTGACTTTAAGGGGTCGAGTCAGGAGGCAAGTGTTGATCTCACTGTTCTGCCGGGGGGGAATGTCCCGTACTGCCTGCTGATAGTGCGTTAGGGACGGATGAGGTAGCCGCCGACGTCGGTGGTTCCTCCGAGCTTGAGAAGGGTAAGGGTTTGGTGGAACCCTCTGTTGCTCCTTCTACTTGGGGTACTATATCGACGCCTTTCTCGTCTTCTTCTGCTCTTTTGGCTCATCGGGCTAGTAGTCAAGCCCATGTTGATGAAGAGCCTGTTGATGCCGAGGTTCCAGTCTCGCAGGTTGAGACAAGCGGGCCTTCTTCCGGTCCGTTGTCTAGAGTAGCTCCTCCGACTCCTGCTATGACGCCGCAGGTGTTGGCGGATGCAGATGAATATGTGAAGTTCATCATCGAGGCGGTGTATAAGATGCTGCAGAGGGGCGTATCAGCGGTGATGGATGCCAATGGGAGCTTTGCAACAGCAAAAACTCTGGCACTGCCTCATATCAACCTGATCCATCTCTACCAGGGCCATGATCATATGGCCGACATTCTGGAGGCCTCGGTGGCCGAGCTGGACCAGCGACTTTCCTAGTTTCAGTGTATCCAGCAAAACGATCTCTCCGTCCTGATAGACGCGGAAAAGGAAAAGTTGATCGCTAAGACTGAGTCCTCTTATCGGGCCACCGTGAATATCTGGGAACGCGAAGTGGCTGAGACTGAAGCTGCAGTGGAGCAGTTGTCTCAGTCCATGCAGGAGAAGGTGGAGTTACGAGCTGCGTTGGACGCTAGTATCGCGGAGGTTGATGCCCAGATTCGCCGCCTTGAGGACCAGTAGGCCCGACTCCTATTAGATGCCGAGCGTGTCCAGGCTGAACATGTAGCATTCAAGAAGGAGGAAGCAGCTTTCACCACCGGGATCTTACTCTGGCTCAACAGCGGCAGCAGCTGGATGAGAAGCATGAGGATGTCACTTCTCCTGAGGCCATAGAGGCGATGCGTCAAGAAGCTGAACGCCGGGTCCTGGCGACTGTGGAGACTCGGGCGACAGACTTGAGGCGCCGGATTGAAGAGCTTTCGGCCAACCCCGGGGATGTTTAGGGATCGTAGTCTCTTCTTTTTTGTGTAATTGCAACTCTTGCTGGGGGTGTAATCCTTTACTCTTTTTTTTGAAAAATAAAGAATACAAAGTTTTTGTGGTGCATTCATTTTTGCTGTCATGAACTTGATAATTTGTGTGGACCTATTATCTTTTGTGCACCTTGATTTTTAGGTACAAATAATAAGTTTGAGAGAACCAACATGTTTGCTCAGAGGTGATGTGGACGTGGCAAATATGGGATTCAAATGATGGAATCTTCCTACTCAGAGGTGTTATGGACGTGGTAGGAATGATTTTGGGGGATACGCGGAACTACTCAGAGGTAATATGGACGTGGAAGTTCTGCGATCAATGTACGACAACGCAGGGGTTGTCTGTACGGGATGTTTACTCAGAGGTAATGTGGACGTGGTAAACATGATGGATAGCATAGTCTTACGGAGTGTAAGATTCTGCTTTGTAGGGCGTAGGGGGGACAACTCAGAGGTGATGTGGACGTGGTTGTCCTTCTACTGGAGGATGCCATGGAACAGCTGGGTTCCAGAAGCATATGATTTTGTGGAAGGGAGTTGTATGTGAGCCCTGATGATTGGGTCCACTGATCCTTTGTGGAAGTACATGTCTGAAAAGATGTCAAGAGTAGTACTTCTTTAGGAACTTGCCGTTGATGGGCATCATGAACAAGTCCCCATTGAGTTTAGCGAGGCGGTAAGCACCGTTTGAGTATATCGTCTCTATGATGAAAGGTCCTTTCCACTTGGGCTCGAACTTTCCTGGTGTCTTGTGAGTCAACACCATCGGCCTCTTGATTGCCAGAACCAGGTCACCTACTTGGAAAGTCCTTTGCTTGACCTTCTTGTTGAAAGCCTGTGATATACGGACTTGGTAGAGTTCAATGCATTGTTGATCTAGGAGACGCTTTTTGTCAAGTGGCTCCAATTCTCGCAGACGACGACGTTGATTGTCCTCTTCTGTGAGTTGGTTTGTGATTGCTACGCGGAGGAAGGGTATCTGGATCTCGAGAGGTAGTACCGCTTTGCTCCCGTAGACCAGAGAGAATGGTGTGTTTCCTGTCAGGGTCCGTACCGTTGTGCGGTAGGCCCAAAGGCATTCGCCGAGCTTTTCGTCCCAGTCACGTTTATTGGATGAAACAACTTTTTTGAGTAGCCTGACGATAGTCTTGTTGAACGCCTCGGCCAATCCGTTTGCTGCCGGATTGTAGGCGGTTGAGGCCACATTTTGAATGCGATTCTTGTCACAAAATCTGCTAAAAATATGACTGATGAACTAAGGGCCGTTATCGTGGATAATTCTCCGGGGTAGCCCAAAACGGTAGATGACATGGTGCTTAATGAAGCTGATCACCCTAGAGCTTTTCACTTCCGCCAGTGGAACTGCTTCTGCCCATTTGGAGAAGTAGTCGGTGATGGCTAGGATGAAACGGTGTCCTCTCGATGGAGGAGGGGTGATTGATCCTACAATGTCCATACCCCAAGCTTCGAAGGGCCAAGAGGCGACTGTAGGATGTAGTGGTTCTGACGGTGTATGGATGAAGTCTGTGTGAAGCTGGCACGCATGGCACTTTTTAGTATAGTCGACAGCGTCAGCGACCATGGTTGGCCAGTAGTAGCCCATGCGTCGCAGTCGATCCTGCAACTTAGGGCCAGGTTGATGGGCTCCGCAGGTTCCATCTTGAGCTTCTCGAAGGGCTTCGGCTGCTTCTTCGTTGGACAGACATCGCAGAAGAAGTCCATCGTAGGAGCGTCGGTACAGCATTTTAGTAGCTGTATCGTAGTAGAATCGAAGGGAGCGCCTCCTGACTGAGATGGCTTCTTTCGGGTCTTCTGGGAGAATTCTGTAGACATCGAAGTCGATGAACGGGAATCTCCAGTCTCGGACATTAATACCAGCACTTGTTGACATGGCACGGGCTACTCGTGAGCACAGGTTGTTTTTAGGACAGACCAAGTCTCGACCAACTACCGTGACGTAGTGTTGAGTCCCGAGGGGTGCTGCTAACGAGGCTGCGAGTCCAGCCAGAGCGTCAGCCTCCAGATTTTGTAAACGAGGTACATGTTCGATGAAGAACTCGACGAAGGTTGAAATGATGTTCAACGCAACTTCATGGTAAGGGATCAGGTCTTCATGGCGAACCTCGTATTGCCCTCTGATCTGGTTTACGACGAGTTTTGAGTCGCCGTAGGCTTCCAGATGATTCACCCCCAGTTGTTGCGCCAGCTGGAGTTCCATGATGAGCGCATTGTACTCGACAACATTGTTGGAGCACGGCTTCGAAAGGGAGTAGGCACGCTGTATGACCAGCTGATCGGGCGAGACTAAGACTACCCCCACTCCTGCGATAATTTGGCCTTTGAGGCCTGTTCTTGAAGCGCCATCGAAAAACATCCGCCAGATGGAGTTTTCTTCAGTGACGTTTGATTCTTAGACCTCATCCGGGATGTCTTCATAGAGTCTTGAGGACTCTGGGATGGGGTGTGCAGCTAAAAAGTTGGCCAGAGCCTGACCCTTGACGACTTTTTGCGGAACGAACACCATGTTGTATGGCGTTAGCAGGATCACCCATGTAGCTAGCCGGGAGTTCAATGACCCTGGCTTCGTCATGAGAACTCTGAGTGGATTGACTCGGAAGATGACATAAATTGTCTGGCCCGAGACATAATGGCGAGTCTTCTGGATGGCAAATACCAGCGCCAAGCACTCCTTTTCAACGGGGTTGTACCGGTGTTCGGCCCCGATCAGTATTTTACTGAGGTAGTAGATAGCTTGCTCATAGCCTGTATCGCTGTTCTGAGCCAGCGGAGCGCCGAGGGAATGATCCATGGCACGGACGTAGATGAGAAATAGTTTGTCGGCGACGGGTGCCACCAGGACTGGCGGGCTCGTCAAGTAAGCCTTGATGTCATCAAAAGCTTTTTGGCATTCCTCTGTCCAGACGTAAGAGACTCCTTTCTTCATGAGCTGAGTGAAGGGTTGACACTTTCTGGAGAGGTTTGCTATGAACCTCCGAATATATGCCAGACGTCCCTGCAGGCCTCGAAGTTCTCGGAGGTTCTTCGGAGGATCCATGTCCAGGATGGCTTTGGTCTTCTCGGGATCGACATGAATGCCTTTTTGCCGTGATAATAAAGCCCAAGAACTTTTCGCTAGAAACCCCTAAGAAGGATATAGCGGGGTTCATCTTGAGTTGATGCGCCCGCATGAGATCGAAGACTACCTTCAGGTCTTGTAGGTGATCTCCTTTGAGACGGCTCTTGACTGCGATGTCGTCGACATAGCATTCGACTGTCTTGCGAAGATGCTGACGAAAAATGGTGCTCATAGCTCGTTGGTATGTCGCACCAGCGTTCTTCAAGCCGAAGGGCATCATTGTGTAGCAGAAAATGCCCTTTGGAGTCCTGAATGACGTATGTTTTGCGTCATCGGAGAACATCTTGATCTGGTTGTAGCCCGAATACCCGTCCATGAAAGACATGTGTTCGAAGCCACATGTGTTGTCGATCATCACGTCGGTGATTGGAAGCGGGAATTCGTCCTTCGGGCAAGCGGAGTTGAGATTCCTGAAGTTGATGCAGACTCGTATCTTCCTATTCTTTTTGGTGACAGGGACAACGTTGGCCATCCAATCCGGGTGTTGTTCTTCACGGATGAAGCCGCTGGTCAAGAGTTTGTCCACCTCCTGATCGATGGCGTTCATGATGTCAGGATGAAAGCGTCGCTGTTGTTGTTGATAGGCTTGGCATCAGGTAAGATGTTAAGCCTATGCATCGCGATCTGGGGATCAAGTCCCGGCATATCTTCGTAGCTCCAGGCGAAGACATCGATATACTCTTTAGCCAGCTGGATTAAAGATTCCCGGTCTTCTCCTTCTAGGCTTTTGCTGATGAAGATGGTTTTGGAAGAAGATCCATCCCTAAGGTCGATTTCCTCGACTTCGTCTTCGGTAGGGGGTTCGCGTAATTCAAAACGAGACTCCCACTATTCTTCCAGGCGTTGAGCCCAGGGTTTTTCTTCGAAGAATTCTGGTGTTTGGTTTTCGCTTTCATCTTCTTGAAATTGTACAGATGTCATGTTGGCTGATAGCACTCTCTTGAAGACTGAGCCGATACTGGTATCGGAATCCCAGGTTGATGCTTCGGATAAGTGAGAATGTTCTGCTTCTTCTGCCTCCGAATTCTCTGGAGTTGACGGCGGCGTGACATAGCCCACCCCCCGTCGAGTTTGATTATAGTAGTCCTGCGGCTTTCCTTTGGGTGTTGGAAGCCGGAGAGGAAGACGTCGACCCTTGCCATAGTTTAGGCCTTTATTGCTTTTTAGGTCGTAACCCATCTTTTGGATGAGGTACTTTGCTTTGTCCGTGTACCGATGGACTTGTATTCTGTCGGTATCTAGTTCTGGCTCGAGTGGCGGGAGGTCTTGATGACGCTCAACTTTGCCGAAGATGATGGATTCTTCGTCTCGACTCCGCAGTGGGACTACAGAATAGACCCCTTGGAACGGGACTACTCGATTTACATGATGGATGGTCATTATTTGTGTTTGTAACGACCATAGAGCGTTATCTAATGTATACATGGCATTCCAATGTGGAAGACTAGAATAATTAAAAGACACTCTATTATTGATGAAACACGAGATTTTATCCCATGGGATTACATTGTCTAGAGAGGGTGCATCTACATCAGCAGAGATATATTCCCCTAGCTCTTCATCTGTGAGTACTGGGATTGGATCGGGAGAGTCCACCACAGCTTTGGTCTTGGGGTCCGAGAGGACTATGTGAGCTTTTTCTGGCAGCTTGGATTGCGGTGACTTGCCTTTAAGACGCACCTTCAGAGGTGCCTCCACTGTGCCTCCGGTGATTGGTGCATTCCCCTATAGTTTTGCCACAAGGGGAGCCGATGTTTGAGACGGCTTTCCCTTGAGCCGTATCTTCAAGGGAGCTTCAGGAGCAGTTGGTGCTTTCTCGGGTAGCTTGATGTTCATAGGAGGCAACGTCTGAGGCGGTTTGCCTTTGAGTCGGATCTTAAAAAGAGCGTCGGGAGTCATCTCAGGCTCCATGTTCGACTCTGCTGCCGTTTCTACTTTATCATCAGCATCATTGGCTTCATCCTCGTCATGTGACTTGTACAAGGTAGAATCAGTGAAGTAGGCTTCAACCCCTTTGAAAGGGTCAATGTCCGCGAACTCCGTCAGGATGACGTCGTTGGTGGACACGTACTTCATACATTGGTGGAGTGTGGATGGCACCACCATGTACTCATGCAGCCATGGACGAACCAACAGGAGGTTATAGTTGACGTCGGCGTCCACGACATAGCAGGTCACCTCGGTTCTGAGGTTACCGATATGGCACTTTAGCCGTATCTTGCCCAGTGGCTCGCTTTTGCTAGCATTGAAGCCACTGATTGTTGTGTTGGAAGGCACCAATCGGTACATTGGGATCCCCAGTGTTGAGAGCAGCGTCTTTGGAATGATGCTGAGGGAAGACCCCGGATCGATCTGAATCCGCTTCACCTTGACAGAACCGATATTCCCGGTATAATACAGCGGCCGGTTGTGTCGGTTGTGCTTGAGCAGCATGTCTTGTTGGGTGAAGGTTATATTGGGGATAACCTCATCGGCACAATGACAGTACGCACATATAGTTGGAAGATCTTCAGGCTGCTTGACCTGACTGATGAAGGACTCAGCATCCTTCAGGGCTTCACAGAGAGCTTCGCGAGTGTCCTTGGAAAGATGAAGGAGCTCAAACAGAGAAAGGCGGGCAGGGGTACTGGCAAGTTGTGCCAGTATGTCAAAGTTGTGGGGCTTGGCTAGCCCCGAAGCATTCTCCTTTCGCAGAGGCCTGTCGAAATGAGCCTCTACATTCTTCTGCTTATTGGCTGTTGGGGGCTTAGATGGGCCCTCTTTCTGGGCAGCAGGGATGGTACAAGGAGGCACCACCTCGACGGCAGCTTCGTCAGGTTGGGCGTTCTGTTGTGAACGTGTCTGCACAAGAAGTACCTCTTTCGCAGAGGAAGAGACCATACGGCAAGACTTGATCTTCCAGCCTTTAGTTTTGGTTCTGGAGGCAGAGCATACCTCAGGTTGAGTAACCTCGAAAACAAGATCAGGGTGAACCCATAAGATCTCTCCCCGAGATGTGGTGAGTGGGATGAGTCCACTCACGTTGTCACGAGTAGGTGGTAAGTTAACCACCTCCATTATCGTCTTAGGGATGGGGACGACGCCATCTTGTGTTGTAGTTAGCAGCAAGGTGCCGAACTGGAGTGACACCACGTTGGCCAAAACCGTCTTCTCCTCGTAGTCGATGGAGATAACGTCCGCATTGATCATGCGCTGGATGTAGTTTTTGAGGACGTAGCAGTCCTTGGTTGGATGTCCGAAAAATCGATGGTAGTGACAGTACCTCGAATTGTCTACTTTCTCAACCTCGTAGGGACGCTTTGGGTCCGGCAACTTTATCTTGTCACCCTGCTTTAGTATCTCGAAGAGTTACAGGGTGTCTTCATCGTTGAAAGAATACACCTCCTTTGGCCTTGGTGTAAGTGGAGGCTTCTGAGTAGGCACTGATGCACCTTTTGAGGCATTGACAGTCAATGCATGTTTTCCCTTCGTCTCTCGTTCGGGGTTGTTGGCTATAGGCCGCTTCCCCTTGTCCTCAAAGGCAGGAAAATTAACTCCCAGAAGGCGAGCATTGGACGCCTTCTTTTCTGCTGCTTCAGCTTCGATGATGAAGGAACTCCAGTCGGGAGGAGGAGTAGAATTGAGCCAGAGTTTGACTGCGGGCAGCATGTTCATGCTGCAGGAGGAAATGAGTGCATGTTCTGGCATGCCCGGGGGCAGTCTGAAGCAGGCCTGTCGGAAGCGTTCGATGAATACCCGAACTGTTTCCTTCTCCTTCTGGCGTATCTCTATGAGGGACGCCATTGTCATGTCCTTCCCGCCGTCGTAGAAACGGTCGAGGAAAAGGTGCGTCAAATCGTCGAAGGAAGATATAGAATTGTCGGGGAGGCTGTAGTACCAGTCGTACGCCACTCCTTTCAGTGCCCCGACAAATATGCTGGTGAGTAGCGCGTCCTCCTTCGGAAGATGTCCCGTTTGGGACTGGAAGTACGTCAAATAGCGACGTGGAGAGTCCTTCCCATCGTATGGCGTCAATGTTTGTGGTTTATATTTGGGAGGATAAACCACTTTGTTCTATTCGAGGGGATAAGGTTGGGGAATGCCCATCTTTTGGCGCTCCTCTTGTCTATTATTGGACTCAAAGCGTTCGTGCAGGTCCCTGATCATCTCGACCACGTCTTCCGTGGAGCTGGGAGTCGGGGAAGGTGGTACCACCTGGAGTTGAGCATTTGAGGGCTCCGACGTCCGAGGGGCTGCGCGGCGATCCGTATCCAAGGATACCCGTTGAGGGGGTACACTTGACTCTCCATTGGCCCCTGGGTCGGGACCGGTAGAAGGTGTCCTGGCCAAAGCTGACCGTATCTCAAATACTGCTTGAGTCAGTATTTGCATGGAGACAGAGAGGGTTTTGAGTCCTCCCTCCAGGGTATCCATGCGCTGGACGAGGTCCGCTGGTGGCGCATCCGACTCGGTGTCACCCCCAGTCATATAGACTGTCATGATACGGCTGGAGTCGGATGGCTCGGTTGAGGCTTCGCTTTCAGCCTCACTCTCCTGTAAAGGAGTTGTTGTTCCCGGAGCTTCGTCTTGGCTACCCCCAGCTATGTTCATGAGGACTTCTTCCGCAGGGGCTAGACTACCCCCGGCTAAGTTTTGGAGGACGCCTTCGTCTTCGGAAGAAGTATCCGTAAGGGCCTGATTACCCCCAGTCCTGTCTTGAAGGACTTCTTCATCTTCGAGATGCAGGTCCACAGGGGCTAGACAACCCCCAGCTATGTCGGGGAGGCTGACTTCGCCTTGAGGATGAAGATCCACCCCAGCTGTGCTTTGGAGGACACCCTTGTTTTCGGAAGAAGGATCAACAAGGGCTTGACTACCCCCAGCTTCCTCTAAGATCTTCTTTCTCCCCCGAGTGCCTTCGAACACTCCGGAGGACGAGACGGTTGTCTTGGTTTTCCTAGGCTGGCTCTTGGACGAGGAATTGCCAGTCGCCTTTCGGACTGATGAGGAGTTAGAGATTATATTGCATGAAGCAACCTTTAGTTCTGACTCCTCTTTTGTTGACACTTTCTTCCCGAGGCGACGTCGGAGGGGTGTCGATGATTGCAGCCGCTGGAACATCGACTGTCTTGGTGGGACTGCTGACTTACAACAGTAGTTGATGGTGACTACGGCACAAGTGTGCCCTGTGGGGGGCGCATCATGCTTGTCAGTCGACTCTCCTGACCGGTGTTTATGAGTGATCACATTACGCAGATCGTTGGAGGAGAGTGCCACCTTCGTACCCCCTTCAGGCGCATGGCAAGGCCAAGCGTCGGGGTGGTCAAGTGAATGCTGCGCCCCCTGATCCAACACCAAACAGACGCTCAGATCAGTAGTGGGGGAACAACATTTAGAGTGACTTGAACGAACCTCAGACGCACAACCAGAGGAGGCGCGGGAGTTCAAGACCACTGGGTTTGCCCTGCTCAACTTGGTTGCAGACGTAACAGGTGCGCCCAAGTAAGATAAGGACTTTGAAGGTCGGCTCGTTCCTGGCACAGAAGCACCTGAGTCGATCTTATACAGCTTACCATCAGCAGCGCGCATGATTGTGAGCGCATGCTTCTGGTTTTCTGCTGGCATAGCATGTTTGGGGCGCATAGCCCGTGCTGCCTTGGACTTCTTCGTACTAGGCCGCTGGGGCGCGTAGTACTCAGAATCCAAATTCTTTTCGCCACTACAGCGAGTGAGTCTGTCAAAGACAGAGACCTTCTGTGGCTCATCGGAGGTGATGCGCGGGGCATTAGCTGTACCCCTGCTCCGTCGACGCATCTTCCTCGCCTGAGAGGGAGATGGCTGGGGAATGTGGTCAGCCGCACATTTTCCAGAGAGATGCGCTGCACCGGTGGGCGCATCTTGGTTGCTGAGGATGTCAGCAGGAAGGGAAGGCTGGATCGGCGCATCCCCTTCGGTGGTGGTGCCAGAGGAGTCGACCTTGCGCACCCAGATTTGGCGAGTCTTCTTCGGCTTCGGCAGCCGCTTCAAAGGGCTCGCACTGCCTTCAGAGATGAACTCCTTATACGCCTGTTGATTGAGGCGTACGACCAGCGTCTTGTGGGAGGAGCCCACTTTTACATCGTCGGATTGGGACACAGCTTTCTCGGTGGAGGAGAAAGAGGTCCCCAGCAGAGTCGCCAGCTTGTTTGCCATTAAAATCTTTTGATGGAAATTTCAATACAAACAGAACAGTGTTACAATACAGGACTTAAACGTAGTCCTAGGAGTATACTTTGTTTATCTGGGTCCCTTGTGCCGATGGAGCAAGTGGTAATACGTTGACTCCGTTGATGATCTGACGTCGGTTATAGGTTCTCTGAAGGTCTGAGTTGCTCTGGGTGCTGGAGCTTGCGGAGAGGAAGAAGACGTTGAGTGTCTGTATCTGCCTCGGTGGTTGTGCGATATCTCTGTCTGTCTATGTATGTTCGTGTGGAAGAAGGAGATGATCCCTCTATTTATAGTCTGCAGGCTGGCTGCTCAAGCGCGCATATGTAGGATGCGCCTAGACGCGGGGACACCACGTGGTGATTGCTGATGGAGGCGCATGGACGATGCGCCCTGATTGAGGAGTTGAATTCTTCATGCTACTGTTGTGAGCTGGCACATAGCAGAGGGAAGAATCTTTCTGTTGCTGCGATCTTGGGTGAATCGAGTAAAAGGACACGTGTTGTAGGCCCATGGCTCGGAGATCTCGGATTTGGTGGAGAATGATCTGGTAGGATACGCCTGGGATTGGATGCATGAGGAGACTTTGGCTCGTAACCTTTGGGAGTCACGAACAATTTGGGGCGCATGGCTTTCGAGGCGCATGCGAGGCTTCAGTAGTGACTTTACTTCTATCTTTAGGGATCAGAGAAAAGTCTGAGGCGCATGGCTTTTGAGGCGCATGCAGAGCTTTGGGCGCATGGCTGCAGAGGCGCATGCGAGATGGTTGGACGGCCACGTGGTTGTAACCGTCGGAGGGAAGTAATGACGATGCTGACGTTAGCGACGCTTCGTCTTTTGAAAAAGCTGCCAACTGTTCAGTCCTCGAGAGACGCATGTTCAAGAGCGCATGATGCGTATGTTCAAGAGCGCATGATGACTGTTGCGCCTGGCTGTAGACTTAGGGTCTTTTTTTTGTAGAAGTTCTCCTTTGTACAACCCTTTTTAAGACATGTAATAGACTTTTATATGAAAATAAAAATCTTCTTTTAATGGCTATATTCTTGTTTTGCTGTGTCAAGTACTTTGTCTGAACTCCCTGGCGCATGTAGTATTTGGCGCATAGGATTTCTGATTGTGAAATTCCATGCTTCTACACTACCCCGTCACAAAAACAACCATAAGTTAGATCAACGATTCCCACTCTAAAAATTCTAGAAAGTGACTAATGGGTTAAATTAATTAATACTATTTTAATTTTGGAGTAAATCAACTAAAATCCTATTTTAACCTATTTAATTCTGAAATAACAATCTACACACAAATATTTGGCTAAGAAAAGTCACGGTTCCAAATTCGGGACCCCTGTCACGCAAACCGAGACAACTGTTGACTAACTAGTCAAATATTACGAATTCAAAAGTTTGAGTGTGCAACATGGTAGATTTTAGCACCATGAGTGCACTGGAATCGACCGTGCCGCAAAATCACGATTTGGTCAAAAGTTATTGCCATTATGGCTAACTATGACCAAATCGATGAACCGTTGACCAAATCTGATTTCTATGAACAAACTAAAACACTAGATGAAACTCTGAATTTCTGCAAAAAATATATGTTGTAGAGCTCGGTGTCAGCTTTCTAAAATTTCAAATAGATCGCGAAACGGAGTTCGGGATCACTCGAAATCTCGAAAACCGTGCGACGTATTGATTTTTGAACAACCGACACTCAAATAATTATTCAGAAATTCGAGATCAAAATTCCCGAAAATAAATTATATAATCAGAAACCTAACCTCAATACGCTTCAAATAAAAAAAGGCACGCAAACGGACGTCTAGATCAACGGCAAATTCTCCGCGAAGTCGAAGAATCCCTATTGAACTTCCTCTCAAAAAGCTGCTGAAATTCTAGGGTTTCGAAAATAATAAACTCTATACTATATATATATGGAAGAGAGAGTCGGTGGGAGTAGTTCAGCCGGCTGCTTGAGGCCACGTGGCACGATTGCGTGAACCCACCGCTTGATCGAACGACCCAGAGCAAGCCTTGCTTGGCTCGGCTTAGGGGCAGCTCCAAGCCGGCTCGGGCTAGGATTCCACTACGGCTCGGAGACCGAGCCTCACCCACCCGGCGCTGACGGGTGGGCCTGCCACCCGCGCCCGAGTGACTGACCGGTGGCCCCCCCCCTCCCGCGGCTGACTGGGTATTTGATTGAAAAATAGGGTTTTAATATTCAGAAATTTAAATAAAAATCAGGAAAAAAAATCCTAAAAATTCCAAATAAATCCCAGAAAATTCCTAAAAATTTCTAGAAAAATCTAGATAATATTTTAAGGGTTCTAGAGCCCAAATAAATTCTTTGGCCTCATAACTACTTTCGGGTGCTCTCAGAGTAAATCATAGAAGCTTAGAAAATTAATAAAATCATATATAAAATTATCTAAAAATCTTCATAAAATCTTGAAAATTCTAAAATGGTGAAATAACATACTAGGGACTATCTAGGGGCCCCATAGACCATAAACGACCTAATTTCCTGATGCATGTCCTATAGGCTTAGGCAAAAATCTTACGATCCCAACTCAATATCCTAGTTAATAATTGATTCTAACTAAAATAAAAATTAAAAAAAAATCTCCAAAATAGAAGATAAATTCTAGGAACCCAAATGCTACAAACTATCCCCTTAAAAGATTTTTGTCCTCAAAAATCAAAATATGACAAATAGCATAGTATAATACCTAACTCTTACAAGCAATAATTTCTTAAGCTGTCACGGAGAGATAATGGCTAGAAACATAAGGGAATGGAACTGATCAATAATAAGCATACTGCAAACTAACTTGTAGGAACGAAATAGTAAAGCGCAATACTCTAGGGGGGTGAATAGAGTTGGCAGCAGAATAATACTAATTAAAAAAGTTAGCAGCACAATCACAGAATATTAATCATAACTGAAATAAAGTAAAGACAGAGTTAAGAGAGCAAACGCAAAGACAACGATGTATACTGGTTTCCCTCTGTTGAGGACTAATCCAGTCGGTAGAACTCTTGCTACCAGTTGAATCCACTATTGGAAAAACCGCAAGTTTTCTTACGAAGTCCTTGCAACTTCTACAACGCGAGCTTTGATACGAAGAACTCGTCCAACTTCAAATGTGAAGAGGTATTCTTCAATCAAGCCTTCTGATTACAATCTCTCAGAAACTTCTAGACCGTACCGCACTGGCAAATCGACTAGAGGATTGTAACTGGCTTGGGATCTGAAATTGAAAGCTCTAGAAAACTCTTTGGAAGACTGAAAGCTTTAGATAGAGAGAAGATTGAAAGTGAATGAGTGAGTTGAAATGATCGAAATCCTTCTCTATTTATAGAAATTCCAACGGCAGCCTTCTGACAGAATTCGAGCAGAATTCGGGCAGAACTCTATGAGCAAATCTCGGTCAAATTCGCAACTGCAGGAGGACCAAGTAACAAGGATTAAAAATCACAATGGCCACAAACCGAACTCTGGCCGAACTCGGTCTGAGTTCTGTCAGGGTTTAGTCAGGGTTTAGTTAGGGTTTTTTTAAAAAGCTTTTTGGTGATTTTTGAAAACCTTTTTGTAAACCTTTTTGAGAGGTCATTTTAAAAAAACATTCTGAACTCATTTAAGGGTGGCCTATTTGCCAGTACGACTCGGTGTACAACATATTCCTAGACTCAAATAAAATGAAAATATATTGCATAAGGAATTACAGACTCGAGTAGGCAAACAGATCTTCGGTCTTGAATTCAGTGATAGCCATTCTTGATCATATCCAAGAGTCCGAGATGTCCCGACTAGCTTTGTATATCCAGACAGAGTTTAATCAATTATTAAAATCGGGTTGACCATATGACCAATGGGCCAACAATCTCCTCCATTTTGATAATTGACAAACTATGAATGATATAACATTAAGCTTGTTCAAAATATCAAAAAGTAGAATTGTTCATATCCTGTATCTCAAAAAAAATGTTAGATCTTTTAATTTTTCTCCCCCTTTGTCACTTAGCAAAATAATTGCAAAAGATAAAGCTCCCCCGCAATCAATGCATAAGTAACAAATAGTGAGAAAACACATATAAAAGAAATAAGGCATAAAATAAAAGAGAAATGTCACAGGCATGTATTGTCAAAAAAAATCATCACAGGCATGTAATTTCACAGGCAGTTTATAAAGAATGAAGCAGTATAAGAAATAGTGCTATCATAAACTGAAACTGAAATATAGTGCTGAAATAAACTGGAATGCCATAAACTGAGGCATAATAAACATGTCCATGAAAATAAAAGAGTACTGAAGCAAACTAGAAAGTGCTAATAATAATAAAAAAGTACTGATAATAACTTGGAATGTCGGAGCATTTCCAAGTGTACAATAAAATATCACTCAAAATTATATAGTCAAATCTCCTCATCATCATCCTCATCATCATCATCAGCTCGACCAGCATGTCCTGAAGTACCAGCTCCAGAGGTACCAACGCCAGAAGGATGAGGAGGGGCGCCAGCATAGAACTCACCAACAAAGTCACGAGGTGGAGCACGATCAGGACGGTACCAATCATAGGCGTTATCGGGCTGGAAGTAGGCATGAACAGCCTCATCCTCACAGCGGTAACCAGAGAAAGCTGGATCTCTAGGGATGGAACCGGCTGAATGACCAGTCTGGGCGAAACGAAGATCAGCTAAGGAATTTGCAAGCGCCTGATAACGGGTGACGTCACGGAACGCACGCTCGCGAGCCATGTCCGTCATCGAGACGTGCAAAGCAGATAAATGCTGATGTATGCCCTCAAATGTCATGGCATACTGATGAGGTGGTGGAGGAGGTGCAGTAGGAGGAGCAGGAGGTGGTGTTGAAGCAGTCATGCTACGACGAGATAACTGAAGAAACTTGGGCTCAGGGTCTTGAGTACAAGTCGACAGATCGATATCGAAGCGCTGAAAGATGCGTGGGAGAATCATCGCGTAAGAGAGATTTCTATCTCTTGTACGACAACGATCCATCATCTGAATCATGGTCTTAGGGGCAAAAAATGGAATCCCTTTAAGAATGTGGTACATGGCGGACAGCTCAAGAGAAGTCACATCATCCTTTGAAGTAGATTTTGGAAGGATAGTGGAATAGATGATGCGATACAATTCATAGTTAAACAAGTTCAGGTTGTTAGCCTTGAACTTTCCAGAGCGTACTCTATCAGGTGCACAGAGTTCTGCTTTGAAACTGGCGAGTGTCGTGCCTTTGGGGAAATCAAATTCAGTGATGTCAACTAGCGGTTCACATTCGTTAGGGATACCAAGGATCTCCGCTAAGAGGTCATCATTGAAATTGATATCAATACCTCCAACACGAGTGCTCACATCAAAAGTGTTTAATATGAGATTGCAATAAAATAATCTAATGACATTAGTTGCTATAGGGAAGCAGATTTTAACAAAAAAATGTAACCCTTGTCACGCCCCGATTCATAGAGTCATTTATTCACATAATTTTATCTCTTGGAATCGATCGTCCTCGCTTGGGCGTGATGCCGTACAAGTCTGGTATTGCACTTGTACAAGGCAAAGATGGTACATAATCGATTATTCTTCAAATAGGAATACATCGCAGCGGTAGAAGCAGATAAATTGAATTTAATGAGGACAATCTCTCTTATTGAATAGAAGTACATCACTTCTTTATAGTAGCGGAGAAAAAGAGTAACTTGAAGCCACACAGAGATATGTAGAACTTTATTCTCTTTATTGATAATTGAAGAAGAGTACAAGACTTGTATTGAAGTACAATGATTACAGCACATCTCACTTTACATTGGAAACCAACTGAACAATGCTATACAGCTTACATTTGATATTTAGATACAATGGATTACAACTCGATATACCGACTTGGCTTACAATCTCACTGGTACAACTGATTACAATATTCCATACATTATGCCCTTTATAAACAGAAGACATCATCTTGTGCAAGGAGAGCTTCTGTATGCCCAACAAATCTTCGATGCCGCGGGACCAATCAAGCCAATCTTCGTGTGTAGAACATTCCAAGCACGAGCACCTGCCCACAAAACGTGGGTCAGCACATCATCTATGTACTGGCGAGCAGAATCCAACCCACTCGCATAAACCAACATTTAAGTGATTATTTAAGCAAACATTAATTAGAATGATCTTTCTTTTTGGGGCCTAGCATCAGTTTACAGTTCATGGGCAATAATCAGAGTGAAGCATGTAAACATATTCTTTGTAGCATTCATGTGGACATATCTTTTTAGCATTCTTGGTGTTATCATGCAAAGGCATCATTGAGGCATACTAGGTGTTATCATGAAAAGGCATCATTGAGGCATCGTTAACATTAACATTTTAAGCATGTTATAACAGTTCTCACTTCAAGCATCACTTAGCATGTATGTTGTGTTTGAGCAATGATTATAGCAAGGCATCTTTCTAGCATACTAAATGGAACATGTTAAGCAGGCAAGTTAAACCAACTTATACAATATCACAATTACGTGATTTCTTACCGATAGCCGACTCCTCGTACCTGTATCAATTACAGGTTATCTGATATACTTACTCTGCCTGCACAAAACATTCATTAGCATGCATCCTGACTACATGGTCACTGGTGTTGTTAAACCATATGGACTCTTCTCATTTCATTTCATTTTAAGATAATGCGGTCAGCATAGTAGGTGGCGAGCCTCTATGCCACCCCGCCTTATCCGTGCTCCCATAGCACTCATCATTATTTCCTCCTAGGCCGAATCGGTCCCCAGGGCCCTAGGAACCGTTCGAGGAAATTATTACTCAAACCTTGTATACAAGTTGTCCATGACCATGCGAATGCGTGTCCGACTCGATTGTGAACATAATCGCATGGTAAAATATATTAAGGAAAGTAAAGGCAACAGTGCATCATTAGTCATATTCAATGACTTATTCTTTTCATCATTACCATCATTTCATTTGGTGATCTCAACGATCCCAACTTTATCGTTTCTCATTCATTGCTTCATTGCAACGTATCTCATATCATTCCTTTCTTAAGAGAAACTTAACATTCATTCATTTCATAGGGACATTTATTCATTCATTCATTTCTTATAAGGGACAGGCAACATTTCATATTCTTGCGACAGTTATACAGATAGTACATGATTCTAGTATTTCATTCAGTTCATTGGTTCGATAGCATAGCCAGATCATTTCTTATTCTATCATTCATAAGGCATCTCAATATTCAAGTGTCTACTTGTTCCAGCAGTGTTAAGCATAAGGGGCAATGTTATCAATTCATTCTCAGGTAGCGAATCACATTAACAGTTCAATGTGTTGTACATTTCAATAATTCTCAGCAAAAGTATCTCTATTATTCAGCAACTAACATATGGGACATTTAGGGGCAGTTCATAGCATTTCAATACTTTATCTATTAAGCATGAAGGAGTAAGGAGGAGGAAGGACAGTTCCACTCACCCAAAATTCCACTAAGCGTAGCTCCACCAGCGAGCCACGTTCCAATATCCATTCCGTCTAGCCAGCTAAGAGAGACTGCATCTATCTCAATTCTCCTGATTTCCAACATAAGTCACGGTCCAATATTCTGATCCCATCCAATAAGCCAACCAAATGCCTCGTACGGAGCGGGGCATTACATAATATACCACTCAAAAAAAGTTTCGTCCTCGAAACTTAAGGAAACAAGTCTTCTACAAGATTCACTTAATCACCATGAGTTTACTCATTCAGCTTCAAATCAATATTCATTTCAGCCCACTCGGTCATTTCAAAATATCTATCCAACTGTACCATTTAAATCCATCAACGATTCGATCTGTCTATCTCTTTTTCCATTACTTGTAACTTCTTATTGATTTGCCAACATTTCTCTTACGTTTCTATCTCAGTCGCAATATATCACTTCGTTTGGATCTATACACATATTTTAGGCGTCCCCAAAACATATGCATTTCAGCCAAAGTCCGTGCTAGTGCGATAATTTCTTCCCATAATGTTATCTCAGTCGCAACCAATCACTTCGGCTGGATCCATACACATATTTTAGACGTCCCCAAAACATATGTACTTCAGCCAACTTCCATGTTAGTACGATTCGATCAGCCACAATATAACTCTCTTTTCTAAATCCGACTTAGCATCCCTTCATTTGACTTATTGCTTTATTCACTTTGCCACAATCACTATTATCCAGGCTACAATACTTAATATCAGGGACAACTTGGTTAAACTCTATACCCAAGCATAACATTTCTAACATTCGATCAAGGGTCTAACTTCGAGCCAATCATATCAAGAGTTCACAACATGTAATCATATTCCTTTCCGAATCCAACCATATTTCTCACCGAGGCAATTCAACTTTTCTAAAAGATACAATCCGACATCACCAACTATCGATACCGATCCATCATTCCCGTCATGAGCAATCAATTCCATCTCATGGAATAATCCACTACTCGATACATACAACTCAAGTCTCATCCCACAATTCTAGTTTCCGCTATAGGCCGACATATAATCCTCAAGGGTCAAACATCTCTAAGGTTCATATTGAAGCATACATACAACATATCATTCTTAAGTCGTACTCATCACTATCTCTCGTTCAATGCCACAGGGTCATTCTATGGGTTGCCAATAGCCATCTATTGTTCAATAAATCTCTAAGGTTAGCTACACTGACAGCTAAACTTAATCATTCAGGTGACTTCCCTAGAGTGGACGGCTACTAGGGTTATACTAGTTTCTTATTCTTAAGGCCAACAAGCAACCAACAGTTCTAAGGAACTCTATCCAAACCTATGGGTTTTAACTCAGTCTGAATCACTAATCGCCACTGTTGGTTATGCCAACAATTGGTCAAGCAGCCCACGATTTCTAGGGTCAAGTCTATTTATCTAGTGTCTTCCTCAAGGAATAATTCCCACAGAGGCTCACTCTAGACTTACCCAACAATCGACTAAAATCGATCTATCAATATTACGGTCAATTTCTCAACCCGACATATGATTTACATCATTCAAAAAAAATCCATCAAGTAAATTCCCAATAATCTAATTTCTATTCCAATTCCTTTATACTCACACAAACCCATAAGCCAAGGCTAACTATTCAAGGGTCATCGATTCCGTTAGTCTCAATAGGACTATAGAATCATACTATTCGGTCGGTATGACGAAGTCACACCACTAAGTCATAAGCCAACAATCTATATCCCAACCAACAATCGTCTATACCGACATTATCCAACACGTTTGAAATTTCTCGTTTCCATTTGTTTCTCAATCATCAACTATCTTATGGCATTCTTAATCTCATGCAGTAATGGTCAAGTAGTTCATCCCATTCAATCCGACAATTTATGTATCACTTAACCATCCTCTAGGCAACAACAGTATTCTGAGTCACTACTTGTTATTTTTCTAGTGCAATTTAATTCCTCAGCATACATGCACATAGGCAACGACTATCCTTTGGTGATCTAGATGGGTTAACATCTATTACACCTTAGGGTCAAGGCACAAATCTCTAATATTCCTTTGATTCACCGACGATATTTCCAAAACTTTTAGCTACGCAGCCACATTTAATTTGCATCCAACCAATCAAAATCGACATTCCAATGTTCTAAGCCACAACATTCTCTAACCAAATCATTTACCCGTAGCATACTAACTGTCTTACTAGTCTGAGTAATCACTCAACTAAATAATTTCTAACCAAGCCAACCGTTACCATTTCCGACAATCTTGCTACCCAATATAACATCACCGTCAAGGGACACTCGAGTCATCTAGCACAATACATGACTCCCAGCTAAGTCTCGGCACTACCCAGTACTCACAGATAGTCTCATTGCTATTTTATGGAAAGGGTCAACATACATCTTGTTCTGAGGTGGTAGAGGCAATATACCACTCAGAAACGAAGCCATCCTTAAACAATACCAACTCAATCTATTCCGGACATTCCTGATTTATAATGATCACAATACTTAACCAACATCTCGGGGTCTCAATATCACAAGGCAACATTTTTAGGGTCTCAAAGCAGTAGCCAGCACACATGAGTCAATTCACTAATTCTGTTGAACTCATCCATCAATTATTTCATTCCCAACTCTTTTCCAACATCACATGCAATTCTCAACTTGTTGCAGCATACATAGCCATTTTTCTATATTCCCACATTCCAAACAGCATTCACAATATAGCATATTATGGCATCGAGTCATTGTTGGGTTATTTGTGTCCAAACCAACAACAATCATTCTTTCAGGGCATCACAATGTATATAGACTTATTGTATGGAACATCCAGTGAGCAGCCAAGAGGGTCAATGATCTTTCAGACACGAACAACATAGGATGATTACAGAACAACAACAATATAATCGCGGAAGCAATCTTTGATTTAATCGCGGAAGCAACGTTGAGTGATCGCGGAAGCAACTTTGGTCAATCATCGATGCAACTTTGATTTGAACGAACCAAAGAAGAGACCAAGGACGTAAAGCCGTGCTTTGATACCAATTTGTCACGCCCCGATTCATAGAGTCATTTATTCACATAATTTTATCTCTTGGAATCGATCGTCCTCGCTTGGGCGTGATGCCGTACAAGTCTGGTATTGCACTTGTACAAGGCAAAGATGGTACATAATCGATTATTCTTCAAATAAGAATACATCGCAGCGGTAGAAGCAGATAAATTGAATTTAATGAGGACAATCTCTCTTATTGAATAGAAGTACATCACTTCTTTATAGCAGCGGAGAAAAAGAGTAACTTGAAGCCACACAGAGATATGTAGAACTTTATTCTCTTTATTGATAATTGAAGAAGAGTACAAGACTTGTATTGAAGTACAATGGTTACAGCACATCTCACTTTACATTGGAAACCAACTGAACAATGCTATACAGCTTACATTTGATATTTAGATACAATGGATTACAACTCGATATACCGACTTGGCTTACAATCTCACTGGTACAACTGATTACAATATTCCATACATTATGCCCTTTATAAACAGAAGACATCATCTTGTGCAAGGAGAGCTTCTGTATGCCCAACAAATCTTCGATGCCGCGGGACCAATCAAGCCAATCTTCGTGTGTAGAACATTCCAAGCACGAGCACCTGCCCACAAAACGTGGGTCAGCACATCATCTATGTACTGGCGAGCAGAATCCAACCCACTCGTATAAACCAACATTTAAGTGATCATTTAAGCAAACATTAATTAGAATGATCTTTCTTTTTGGGGCCTAGCATCAGTTTATAGTTCATGGGCAATAATCAGAGTGAAGCATGTAAACATATTCTTTGTAGCATTCATGTGGACATATCTTTTTAGCATTCTTGGTGTTATCATGCAAAGGCATCATTGAGGCATACTAGGTGTTATCATGAAAAGGCATCATTGAGGCATCGTTAACATTAACATTTTAAGCATGTTATAACAGTTCTCACTTCAAGCATCACTTAGCATGTATGTTGTGTTTGAGCAATGATTATAGCAAGGCATCTTTCTAGCATACTAAATGGAACATGTTAAGCAGGCAAGTTAAACCAACTTATACAATATCACAATTACGTGATTTCTTACCGATAGCCGACTCCTCGTACCTGTATCAATTACAGGTTATCTGATATACTTACTCTGCCTGCACAAAACATTCATTAGCATGCATCCTGACTACATGGTCACTGGTGTTGTTAAACCATATGGACTCTTCTCATTTCATTTCATTTTAAGATAATGCGGTCAGCATAGTAGGTGGCGAGCCTCTATGCCACCCCGCCTTATCCGTGCTCCCATAGCACTCATCATTATTTCCTCCTAGGCCGAATCGGTCCCCAGGGCCCTAGGAACCGTTCGAGGAAATTATTACTCAAACCTTGTATACAAGTTGTCCATGACCATGCGAATGCGTGTCCGACTCGATTGTGAACATAATCGCATGGTAAAATATATTAAGGAAAGTAAAGGCAACAGTGCATCATTAGTCATATTCAATGACTTATTCTTTTCATCATTACCATCATTTCATTTGGTGATCTCAACGATCCCAACTTTATCGTTTCTCATTCATTGCTTCATTGCAACGTATCTTATATCATTCCTTTCTTAAGAGAAACTTAACATTCATTCATTTCATAGGGACATTTATTCATTCATTCATTTCTTATAAGGGACAGGCAACATTTCATATTCTTGCGACAGTTATACAGATAGTACATGATTCTAGTATTTCATTCAGTTCATTGGTTCGATAGCATAGCCAGATCATTTCTTATTCTATCATTCATAAGGCATCTCAATATTCAAGTGTCTACTTGTTCCAGCAGTGTTAAGCATAAGGGGCAATGTTATCAATTCATTCTCAGGCAGCGAATCACATTAACAGTTCAATGTGTTGTACATTTTAATAATTCTCAGCAAAAGTATCTCTATTATTCAGCAACTAACATATGGGACATTTAGGGGCAGTTCATAGCATTTCAATACTTTATCTATTAAGCATGAAGGAGTAAGGAGGAGGAAGGACAGTTCCACTCACCCAAAATTCCACTAAGCGTAGCTCCACCAGCGAGCCACGTTCCAATATCCATTCCGTCTAGCCAGCTAAGAGAGACTGCATCTATCTCAATTCTCCTGATTTCCAACATAAGTCACGGTCCAATATTCTGATCCCATCCAATAAGCCAACCAAATGCCTCGTACGGAGCGGGGCATTACAACCCTAATGCCTCAAAAAAATGATGATGATCAGGAAATACAGTCCATTTGACTGGAGCGCCTGTGCATATGGATCTCATGGAGAAATCTCCATACCACAGTAGGGCTTGGTCTAGGGTTTGAAAGAAAAACCCGTCGAACGCGCCGTCACTCGTTTGGACCGGCGGGAAGAGGGAATCCGTATGCGGATGCGAAGATGACCCTTCCTCACTAGGGTTCGTCTTCTTCCTCTTTGAAGGATTGAATTTGGGTGCCATTTGTGCAAATTGAATTAAAATACACTAATTGAAAAGTGGACAAAGATGGAGTTATACCTCCCGAAATCAAAGTATGTCGAAGAGAACGACGAACTCCGCACGAATCCAAATTTTGGATTGATTTCACCACTTGGATTGGAAAAAGGAGGGTGTTGAAAAGCTAGGGTTCGGGGCTCCTTCGCGGCTGCTGCTGCTGTTGTGATTTAGTTTGGAAGCAGATGGAATTCTATCAAACCATAACTCAAATGGAGTCTTCTTCGATTTGGGTCGAATTAGAACTCTATTGAGAACAAAACAAGCTGTATTGACAGCTTCAGCCCAGAAATATTTGGGTAGACTAAACTGGTTTAACATCACTTTGGCCATTTTGGTTAGAGTTCTGTTCTTACGTTCCACAACTCCATTTTATTGTGGAGTCCTAGGACAGGAGAACTCGTGTACAAAACCGTATGTGTCACAAAATTGCTCAAAATCAGCATTCTCGAATTTGCCTCCATGATTACTTCTGATTCGAGTGATCATGTAACCTTTTTCATTCTGTACTTTCTTGCAAAAGGCGACAAATTCGGATAATACATCATTCTTGCGTGTCAAGAAATATATCCACGTGTATCTAGAGAAATCATCTACAATTACGAAAGCATAAAGCTTACCTCCGAGGCTAGCAACTCTGCTAGGACCAAATAAGTCCATATGAAGCAATTGTACAGGTCTAGTAGTACATACTGCGTTTACTGACTTGAATGTGGATCTGGTAGCTTTATTCTTTTCACATTGGCTGCATACTGAATCCTTCTTGAATGTAATGTCCGGTAAACCGCGTACTAGCTTCTTTGTGGATAATCTTGAGATCATATCCATATTAGCGTGACCGAGTCTCATATGCCACAGATGACTCTCATCACTCTTGGCCATTAAGCATCTACCTGAAATGTTAGTTTCTTCTAACAGATAGAAAACATATATTGTCTTCCCTGATACCTTCAAAGATAGTACTACCAGTTGAGCTATCAACTATAGTACATTTGTCTTTGCCAAAGTTGATGCCATAACCATGATCAGCTAGATGACTTATGCTGAGTAGATTATGTTTCAACTCGGTAACCAGACAGACATCCTTAATCACAGGATAGGGAGACTTACCAACATCACCGATACCAATAATATACCCTTTCAAGTTATTACCGAAGGAGACATAGCCTTCCTTCTTTTTCTTTGACAGTGTTGCAAATAGTGTAGCGTCACCGGTCATATGCCGTGAGCAACCGCTGTCGAGGATCCATTTGCTTCTAGCATGTGAAGGGTGTTCCACCTACAAAATAGTTTGCAGATGAAACTTTTGGTACCTATTTCTTGTAGGGTCCTGAATTGTTAGCTTTTGGTATCCAAGCATAAACATTTAAATCAACAAGCTTTCTCATTCTACATGCAGATGAAATATGACCAATGAGGCCACAATAATGACATAGGGTTTTAATATTCAGAAATTTAAATAAAAATCAGGAAAAAAAATCCTAAAAATTCCAAATAAATCCCAGAAAATTCCTAAAAATTCCTAGAAAAATCTAGAAAATATTTTAAGGGTTCTAGAGCCCAAATAAATTCTTTGGCCTTATAACTACTTTCGGGTGCTCTCAGAGTAAATCATAGAAGCTTAGGAAATTAATAAAATCATATATAAAATTATCTAAAAATCTTCATAAAATCTTGAAAATTCTAAAATGGTGAAATAATATACTAGGGACTATCTAGGGGCCCCATAGACCATAAACGACCTAATTTCCTGATGCATGTCCTATAGGCTTAGGCAAAAATCTTACGATCCCAAATCAATATCCTAGTTAATAATTGATTCTAACTAAAATAAAAATTAAAAAAATCTCCAAAATAGAAGATAAATTCTAGGAACCCAAATGCTACAAACTATCCCCTTAAAAGATTTTTGTCCTCAAAAATCAAAACATGACAAATAGCATAGTATAATACCTAACTCTTACAAGCAATAATTTCTTAAGCTGTCACGGAAAGATAATGGCTAGAAACATAAGGGAATGGAACTGATCAATAATAAGCATACTGCGAACTAACTTGTAGGAACGAAGTAGTAAAGCGTAATACTCTAGAGGGGGGGTGAATAGAGTTGGCAGCGGAATAATGCTAATTAAAAAAGTTAGCAGCACAATCACAGAATATTAATCACAACTGAAATAAAGTAAAGACAGAGTTAAGAGAGCAAACGCAAAGACAGCGATGTATACTGGTTTTCCTCTGTTGAGGACTAATCCAGTCGGTAGAACTCTTGCTACCAGTTGAATCCACTATTGGAAAAACCGCAAGTTTTCTTACGAAGTCCTTGCAACTTCTACAACGCGAGCTTTGATACGAAGAACTCGTCCAACTTCAAATGTGAAGAGGTATTCTTCAATCAAGCCTTCTGATTACAATCTCTCAGAAACTTCTAGACCGTACCGCACTGGCAAATCGACTAGAGGATTGTAACTGGCTTGGGATCTGAAATTGAAAGCTCTAGAAAACTCTTTGGAAGACTGAAAGCTTTAGATAGAGAGAAGATTGAAAGTGAATGAGTGAGTTGAAATGATCGAAATCCTTATCTATTTATAGGAATTTCAAAGGCAGACTTCTGACAGAATTCGGGCAGAATTCGGGCAGAACTTTATGAGCAAATCTCGGTCAAATCCGCAACTGCAGGAAGACCAAGTAACAAGGATTCAAAATCACAACGGCCACCAACCGAACTCTGGCCGAACTCTAGCCGAACTCGGTCCGAGTTCTGTCAGGGTTTAGTCAGGGTTTAGTTAGGGTTTTTTTAAAAAGCTTTTTGGTGATTTTTGAAAACCTTTTTGAAAACCTTTTTGTAAACCTTTTTGAGAGGTCATTTTAAAAAAATATTTTGAACTCATTTAAGGGTAGCCTATTTGCTAGTACGACTCGGTGTACAACATATTCCTAGACTCAAATAAAATAAAAATACATTGCATAAGAAATTACAGACTCGAGTAGGCAAACAGATCTTCGGTCTTGAATTCAGTGGATAGCCATTCTTGATCATGTCCAAGAGTCCGAGATATCCCGACTAGCTTTGTATATCCAGACAGAGTTTAATCAATTATTAAAATCAGGTTAACCATATGACCAATGGGCCAACATAACTAAGCATGCATAACAACTAAAACTAAAGAAGGCTTTCAAGAAAACATATTTAAGTTACCTATGTCTTGGGGTTGAGTCACAGCCACAAATGCTTGTCCTTGACGTTGTGCTCCTCCAGACTGTTGTTGCGAAACTGGCTTATAAGCTGGTGCTGTGGGGCATTCTCACACTTGGTGGAAGATCCTCAACACTAACTCTATCTGGTTGATGGTTAGAGGGCTCTATGAATTCTGTACTCTCTGTTGTCGATCCTTCGGGCTCGGGAGTAGCATAAGGGTTAGCTACCCTTTTTCCCTTACGGATCGCACTGCGCCTTGTCTCAACCATTGCGAACTAAAAGGAAAGGAAGGATATGGTTAGAACGGTAGATACAAACATATCGAAGAAATCATGGATAGAATCAAGCAAGATGAAATTTAAGAGACAATAAGATCCTAAGATAAAATAGACTCATAGGGTTAGAAATCCTATTTTGTGGATGGTATAACCTTCTAACTTCAATTCTATTCGCAGGCTCGTAGTAGTACAGCTAACTTAAGCACTACCACGAGTTCGCAGTCTTTTGCGAAATTGGACCTGTATGGGCCACCATAAAAACTTGTCACGACCCGTTCCCAACTTTGGGATACGAGTTTGTGGCGAAGTCCAGCCTACGCCGCAGCATCGACGGTAGTACGCTGTCTATGATAACAATGGTCCACAACAAGCATAACACGCATATATATCATCCACAACTAAGCCAACAATAATCACCAAAATATCCAATAGTCTCAATATTATAAATATAAAATAATCCACTACAACTCAAAAAGTCTCAGGAACAAACCCGGATCGCAAAAAATAAAGTAGACAACTAAAATCTATAACTATAACTATTAACTAATGCGAATCCATAAGGAAGGAAATATGCTAATTCGTATCAGTACTGGAACCGAGTACACCAGTGATGTCAGGGTCGCCAATATACTCACCGTAGACCTCGGGGAAAATCTCTTCGTCTAAAACTGAAAAATAGTTATCCAGTAAGGATTGGAGCAAGATCACCATAACACTACATTACACAATATAGTATACAAGCATAAAGGAACAATAAAAGGAATTTTACTGAAGATAAGTATAGGCATGGCATTGTATGACTAAGACATGATAATAATATGAAGGTTGACTTGACATACCGCAAAGACAGGATAACAATAAGAAGGTAGACTTGACGAAAGAAGAACAATAGACAATAGAGCAACAATGATTAAGTCACGTGTGTTGTGTGCTTTAGAATACCAACTTTCAGCATGTAGACGGCTTAGGATATCTGTCAGTCATACGTGTGGTGCATGACTGATATTACGCAATCAATGTATAGGGGGTCTGTATTCAATTCGTTGACCACATGCTTACTTGTTGTATTCCCCTGCCCGACTCACTCATAATACATGTCCACTACGATAAACATTAGCAATACGATAAACTATAAACAATAGGAAACAATGAGTAAGGCATGAACATGTAGGTATATCCAACCGTTTTTAACTCTCGTGCACAATAGTAATCATGAACAATGACAATCATGAACCATAAGGGAGAAATAGTGAAAAGATGACACGAAGATACATGCAGTATAAAATAAAGGAAACATAGGTCATAGTGATACTTGCCTGCTCCGATAGATGATAAAGTCACAAGTCAAGACGTTGTAGCTCGATCTATCCCGTCACAAAAACAACCATAAGTTAGATCAACGATTCCCACTCTAAAAATTCTAGAAAGTGACTAGTGGGTTAAATTAATTAATACTATTTTAATTCTGGAGTAAATCATCTAAAATCCTATTTTAACCTATTTAATTCTGAAATAACAATCTACACACAAATATTTGGCCAAAAAAAGTTACGGTTCCAAATTTGGGACCCTTGGCATGCAAACCAAGACATACTATTGACTAACTAGTCAAATATTATAAATTCAAAAGTTTGAGTATGTAATATGGTAGATTTCAGCACCATGAGTGCACTAGAATTGATCGTGCCACAAAATCATGATTTGGTCAAAAGTTATCGCCATTATGGCTAACCATGACCAAATCGATGAACTGTTGACCAAATCTAACTTCTATGAACAAAATAAAATACTAGATGAAACTCTGAATTTCTAGAAAAATTATATGTTGTAGATCTCGGTGTCAGCTTTCCAAAACTTCAAACGGATCGCGAACGGAGTTCGGGATCACTCAGAATCTCGAAAACCGTACGATGCATTAATTTTTGGACAACCGACACTCAAATAATTATTCAGAAATTTGAGATCAAAATTCCAGAAAATAAATTATATAATCAGAAACCTAACCTCAATACGCTTCAAAAAAATGGCACGCAAAACGGACGTCTAGATCAACGGCAAACCCTCCGCGAAGTCGAAGAATCCCTATTGAACTTCCTCTTAAAAAGCTGCGGAAATTCTAGGGTTTCGAAAATAATAAACTATATACTATATATATAGGGAAGAGAGAGTCAGTGGGAGCAGTTCAGTCGGCTGCTTGAGGCCATGTGGCACGATCGCGTGCACCCACCGCTTGATCGAACGGCCCAGAGCAAGCCTTGCTTGGCTCGGCTTAGGGGCAGCTCCAAGGCGGCTCGGGCTAGGATTCCACTGCGGCTCGGAGACCAAGCCTCACCCACCCGGCGCTGACGGGTGGGCCTGCTGTAGCGCCCCGCTTTCGATAGGCGACAGAACTTTATAATATGCTTGCGTCGAGTCAGATCGGCCGGGAACTTAGATAGCCATTTGACTCGATCGCTAAGCTTGGTAAACGTTAACGCCTTGCGGCATCGATTCAAATCGATTTGGACGGAAGTTACGAGAATCGATCCAGCTAATGGAATGACTTCTGTTGGAATAAGTCCTAGATGCAGCAGGCTGCGTCTTGGCGAGTGAGCTCTCTATAAGAGTCCCTTCGACGGGACCGGACCGCTGTATGGTTTTCTTGGAGCTTTGCCGCTGGGCTTGATTGAAGTGCTTTCGCGTCGTTTTTATGGATACAATTACAAATTTCGATTCAAGGGAAAAAGAAGGAAATCTAACAAAGTGTTGGTGCCATTGCAGGAGCTCGCGTAACTAAGGATTGACGTTGCGTAGCGCTTGGACGGTCGGCACGAAGCAAAGTAATCGGTGGGTGATTCGGCCCCTTCTTTTCTACTCTATCCCGCAAACTTATTCCTTGCTTTGAATTCATTCAAATCGAACGATGCCAAGTTAATTGCATGCCAATCCACTAAGTCCAAGAACTCGAAAAAACGTATCGATTTAGAGAAATTTACTCTAAAAATACAAGTCTATCACATAAACCAGAAGTTTAAGGTTCTAGTAAAAAGATAGACTATTTTACGTGCTGCAAAATATTATGAAACGTCGATCGTGGGTTATGATGTCTCGGACAATTTGGTGCCTATGGGACGCTAAATCGGAGTACGGCTTGGGGAAAATGAAACATTGCATGAGTTGGGGGAAATGATAATGTCGTTCAATACTGTCTGTGCTATACAAAACTGGTTGCATATATAAATTGTTCACGCATTGGCATGGTCATGGACAGCTTGTGCACAAGTTGATATTTTCCTCGAATCGATATCCGGGGCATCGGAATCGACTCGACCTAGGGGGAATGATTAATCGTGCTTCGGCATTGATGCATTTCGGAACCGTCAGTTAGGCTTGCAACCTAGACTGAGGGGGTCGAAATGCCATTGAGATAGTCCCATGTGATGTGTAACATCAATGACCACATATAAGATAGTAGCATGCTCACCTATTGTCTTATGCAGATATAAATATTATCTTTATTTTCATGCAGGGACGAGCACGGCCGTGGTAAGAAATATGATAAACTGCTATGGTTCACTGTATGTTTTATTACGCAAAGATGGCTATCGAATATGAATTGAATTCATTTAGTTCTAATAGAAAGACAACTCTAAAGCATGCCTACCCTAACAATCAGAGTCGGTTTAGACGAGTGGGTTTGTCTCATCCACTTAGCAAGTATGCTAATCCCATTCCCCCAATTTCTCCAGGTGTGACGGGCGCGCCCAACTAAACTGGAGCTGAAGTACGGAGAGGCGTTTTGAAGCTTTTCCTATGCTGAAGTATTTTGAAGCCAATTCAAGTCGACGGCTTTGTATAAAGGGGCAAATGTATGGGACGGCAAGCGTAGTTCGGGCAACTTGTCGAATGTATTTTCTTTATGTTTACAATCAATGTAGCCGCAACAGCATCCAATGTAATTACGACTTGCACTTCGTTGCAAGCTATGAATGAAAAGTATTTCTATCTTCCTATACTGCGTCTTATATTCTAATGTGAATTGTGAAGTTTCGACTTGGCGTATTAATATCAAAATGAAAAGATAACCATTTGAGAACTTGTCATCTTGCCTTGTACGAGCACAACTCTAGGCTCGTGCGGCATCACGCCTTAGCGAGGACGATCGAATCGGCAAAGTAACACCGGGGACGAACGGTTTGTCGACTCGGGGCGTGACAAATTGGTATCAGAGCTCAGTTATGTTTCCTCGAATTTTCGAAATATGTTTCATTGTTGGAATGTCCGTTGTGATGGCTTGATTGAATGCTTGTCGGCATGCTGCGTGAAATACAAGTTCCATACAGGTAAGCCCGTAGATATTTTTGAAAAATACTAACGGGTTTACACTGTTTGTAGGAATGACTAAGCGAGATAAGAAAATTGCCGGCCCAACAACCCAAACCGTAGATAGTACATCGAGCACAAAAAGCACTGGCCCTAGCGAGACGACTATGGAGAAGATGCTACAGTTGATGGAACTGCAGCAGCAACAGCTTCAGACACAATTCAAAGCCCAATTTGAGGCGCAACAAAAACAGATGAATGTCCTGACTCAGATAGTGAGCAGAATGGCGGGCAATACCAAGACGACGGACGAAGAGATCGAAGAAAAGCAAGGTGATCAAGAAGAAGACGAGGAGAAAGAAGGCTCCCCACAAATGATGAACTCTCCTTCCATGTTCAAAGTGAAGGAGTTTCGCAAAATAAACTCGCCAAAGTTCAACGGCCGAGCAGAGCCCGACGTGATAGTAGGATGGCTCGCAGAGATGGAGGACTTGTTCGATCTTCTCTGCATCGAAGGGTCCCAGAGGGTGGCCTGTGCGGCGCTGTAGTTACAACTAAAAGCACATGACTGGTGGGCGGCGAAGAAATAAGAGATCTGTGAAACCGATTCCAACAAAAAGATTTCTTGGGAAATGTTCAAGACAGCCTTCCTTGAGCAGTACGTTCCACACGCCATCCGTCGACAGAAGGGGGATGAGTTCATGATATTGAGGCAAGGGAATATGAGTGTTGAAGATTATGAGGCAAGCTTCTCGAAACTTGCAAAATTTACCGGCGCCTTCCTGCCTAACAAAGAAGAATGGTGCGAGCGTTTTCAGCAAGGCCTCAACGAAGAACTGCGTAGGGACGTCATGAACCAACGATGCCAAACTTATCGTGAATCCTACGAAGTCGCACTTGATAGCGAGCGGATCTTTGGCCGTATGTCGCAAAGGGCCGTGCCTGTCGTTCGTAAAAACTTCAACAAGCGTCCTAACGACGTCGGAGGATCGGGAATATCTAAACGTCCGAACACATTTGATAACCGGGGCCATGGCGGACCACATTGCAGTAGATGCGGTAGGCGTGGGCACCGAACCACCGATTGCTTGACAAGAGCCTGCTTCAAGTGTGGCGAGGTAGGCCACATAGCAACGTATTGCCCACAGAAAGTTCAGAATCAACATAACCCACCAAGGAACATTCCGAATCCGCATAAAGTGCCGATACTGCAAGGCACGGATGCTGTGCCCGTCAACCAACAAAACCAACGCTACGGAGCTCAAGGCCGAGTTTATGCCTTAACTCGGGACAAGGCACTTGCGTCCGATACGGTTGTAACAGATATATTACTCTACAAAGATATACCTGCTCGAGTATTATTCGATTCGGGTGCGACGCATAGCTTTATATCTGCTGATTTTACGAGAGAAAATAAAATAACCATGCAATCACTAGATATAAATATTAGCGTTAGCACTCCGTCGGGAGTCGATATGCCCGCAAACTTTATTTGTAGGGATGGCCATATTTGCATCGGAGGAAGATATCTATCCTTGGATGCCGTCGTACTAGACATCAAAGATTACGACGTAATCCTGGGCATGGATTGGTTGGGAACTTGTCGTGCAACGATCGAGTGCGCGGAGAAGAGAGTGGTGTTTCATCTTCCTGGCGAGACAGAGTTCTCCTATTCGTACGGTACGGTCTCGAAGACGGCAATGATGGTGTCGGCAATCTCGATGAGGCGTATGCTACGTTCTGGCTGCACGGGATACTTGGCATCAGTCCGAGACACACGGAAGGATAATACACACAATGCAGACTGATGTTGTGGCAGATTTTCTCGACGTTTTTCCTGACGAGATGCCAGGGATGCCGCCGGATCGAAAAATAGAATTCAGCATCGATACCTTTCCGGATACACGGCCGATATCCAAGGTGCCTTACCGAATGGCTCCAGCAGAACTGAAGGAGCTGAAGGTGCAATTACAAGAGTTGCTAGACCGCGGATTTATTCGCCCTAGTGTCTCTCCGTGGGGAGCTCCCGTACTATTTGTAAAGAAGAAGGATGGGTCGTTGCGGCTATGCATCGACTATCGGGAACTCAACAAGGCGACCGTGCAAAACAAGTATCCTTTGCCGCAAATCGACGACTTGTTTGACCAACTGCAAGGCGCGGCAATATTTTCAAAAATTGATCTTCGTTCAGGCTATCATCAATTGAAGATCAAGTCCGACGACATATCGAAGTCTGCCTTCCGCACTCGATATGGTCATTACGAATTCCTCGTCATGCCGTTCGGTTTGACGAATGCCCCAGCCGCGTTCATGGATCTGATGAACCGAGTCTTCCGACCTCAAATAGATAAATTTGTAGTCGTATTCATCGACGATATCCTTGTCTACTTAAAGAATCGTGAAGAACATGTGGAACATTTGAAGGCGGTACTGCAGATTCTGCGTGAAAACAAATTTTATGCCAAGCAGAGTAAGTGCGAGTTCTGGATGAGTAGCGTGACATTCCTCGGACATGTAATCTCTGCCGAAGGTGTCGCGGTGGACCCAAAGAAGATTGATGCGGTGGTAGATTGGAAACGACCTGCCTCGGCTAGCGACATTCGGAGTTTCCAGGGCTTAGCGGGCTATTCTCGTAGATTCGTGCGAAGCTTCTCAAAACTAGCGTCGCCTCTGACTCGCCTCACCTAGAAGGGAGTAGTATTTGAATGGAGCAACGACTGTGAATCCAGCTTCCAAGAGTTGAAGCAACGGCTCGTCTCAGCTCCAATCCTTGTACTTCTAGACGGTCCAGAAGGCTTTCAGATATTCAGCGACGCATCGGAAACTGGCCTCGGGTGCGTACTCATACAGAGAGATAAAGTCATCTCCTACGCTTCACGGCAGTTGAAGCAGCACGAGAAAAACTACCCGACGCACGACCTAGAATTGGCGGCGATCTTCTTTGCGTTGAAGTTATGGCGGCACTACCTCTATGGTGTGGCATGCAGAATCTACACAGATCACAAAAGCCTAATATACTTATTTATGCAACGGAAACTCAACCTACGACAGCGACGTTGGCTCGAACTCATAAAAGATTACAAGCTAACGATCGAGTATACACCGGGCAAGGAAACGTGATGGCCGACGCACTCAGCAGAATGTTTATGGGAACACTGGCCATAAACAAGGAGATACAGCGAGACCTTGAAGAATGGGTATTGAACTCGAAATTGAGTATCGACACCTGCACCAAGCTCAACTGAAGTTAGGATCGAGCCTGCTTAGCAAGATAAAGACCGCACTGGGGGACGACTCATTCCTGAAGAAAATGTGCGAGCTGATTTCAACGGAAAGGGCGACTGACTTTGAGGAAGACGGAGATGGGACGATACGACTAAAGGGAAGGCTCTGCATTCCTGAAACTGCCGAACTCAGAAAAGAAATTCTGACGGAGGCGCACTATACAAAGTACTCGTTACATCCTGGAAGCACCAAGATGTACAAGGACTTGCGCACAAACTTTTGGTGGCACGACATGAAGAAAGACGTGGCTACGTTCATATTGTAATGTATGGCGTGTCAGCAGGTGAAGGCGGAACACCAGAGGCCAGGCGGAGAGCTGCAGAACATCGTCATTCTCGAGTAGAAGTGGGACAATATCTCGATGGATTTTATTGCAGGATTTCCGAAGACGCCGCGAGGGAATGACGCGATTTGGGTCATTGTTGATAGATTGACCAAGTCGGCTCACTTCATCGCAATTAAAGTAGGATGGAGCGTCGATCGGTTAGCACAAATCTATGTCGATGAGATTGTTCGACTGTATGGGGTACCGGCCTCAATAATTTCGGACAGAGACGGACGATTCCTATCGCATTTCTGGACGAGCCTCCAAGTGGCGATGGGGACCAAACTGAACTTTAGTTCGACGTACCATCCTCAAACAGACGGTCAGACAGAGAGAGTCAATCAGATCTTAGAAGATATGTTGTGTCTGTGTGCGATCAACCTAAAGACTAGTTGGGATACGCATTTGTCGCTTGCGAAGTTTGCGTATAACAACAGTTATCAGTCGAGCATTCAGATGGCTCCATAGGAAGCGCTCTATAGAAGGAAGTGTCGTTCGCCGATATGCTGGAATGAAGTCGGAGAGCGACAAGTGCTTGGACCGGAACTGGTGGAGCAGGCCGTCGAAAAGGTCCGCTTGATTCGAGATTGACTCCGCATCGCGCAAAGTCGACAAAAGAGCTATGCAGATCTTCGTCGACGACCGCTAGAGTTCTTGGTCTGGGACCATGTGTTTCTGAAAGTAACGCCCATGCGCGGTGTGATGCGGTTCGGCGTTAAAGGCAAGTTGAGCCTGAGATTTGTAGTCCCCTTCGAGATCATTGAGCGAGTTGCGACGGTTGCTTATCGGATCGCACTACCTCCTGCCTTAGCTGATGTGCACGATGTTTTCCACGCTTCACAACTTCGAAAATACGTGCACGATCCAAGTCATATGGTTAGCTTCGATCAGTTGGAGCTACGTACTGACTTGTCTTACTCGGAGGAGCCTATTCAAATTTTGGACCGCAAGGAGAAGGTACTACGAAATCGGTCGATGTCCTTGGTCCGCGTACTTTGGCGGAACTATACAGTCGAGGAGTCGATGTGGGAGATGGAGGCGGAGATGAAAGAGAAGTACCCTGTGCTGTTCGTTTAAATTAAGGTCAGACCCTTGTTCTTAAGTTTCGGGACAAAACTTTTTCTTAGTGGTATATTATGTAGCGCCCCGCTTTTGATAGGCGACGGAACTTCATAATATGCTTGCACCGAGTCAGATCGACCGGGAACTTAGATGGCCATCTGACTCGATCGCTAAGCTTGGTAAACGTTAACGCCTTGCGACATCGATTCAAACCGATTTGGACGGAAGTTACGAGAATCGATCCAACTAATGGAACGACTTCTGTTGGAATAAGTCCTAGATGCAGCGGGCTGCATCTTGGCGAGTGAGCTCTCTATAAGAGTCCCTTCGACGGGATCGGACTGCTGTATGGTTTTCTTGGTGCTTTGCCGCTGGGCTTGATTGAAGTGCTTTTGCGTCGTTTTCATGGATGCAATTACAAATTTCGATGCAAGGAGAAAAGAAGAAAATCTAACAAAGTGTTGGTGCCATTGCAGGAGCTCGCGTAACTAAGGATTGACGTTGCGTAGCGCTTGGACGGTCGGCACGAAGCAAAGTAATCGGTGTGTGATTCGGCCCCTTCTTTTCTACTATGTCCCGTAAACTTATTCCTTGCTTCGAATTCATTCAAATCGAACGATGCTAAGTTAATTGCATGACAATCCACTAAGTCCAAGAACTCAAGAAAATGTATCGATTTAGAGAAATTTACTATGAAAATACAAGTCTATCACATAAACCAGAAAGTTTAAGGTTCTAGTAAAAAGATAGACTATTTTACGTGCTGCAAAATATTATGAAACGTCGATCGTGGGTTATGATGCCTCGGACAATTTGGTGCATACGGGACGCTAAATCGGAGTACGGCTTGGGAAAAATAAAATGTTGCATGAGTTGGGAGAAATGATATTGTCGTTCAATACTGTCCGCGCTATACAAAACTGGTTGCATATATAAACTGTTCATGCTTTGGCATGGTCATGGACAGCTTGTGCACAAGTTGATATTTTCCTCGAATCGATATCCGGGGCATCGGAATCGACTCGACCTAGGGGGAATGATTAATCGTGCTTCGGTACTGATGCATTTCGGAACCGTCAGTCAGGCTTGCAACCTACTGAAGGGACCGAAATGCCATTGAGATAGTCCCACGTGATGTGTAACATCAATGACCGCATATAAGATAGTAGCATGCTCACCTATTGTCTTATGCAAGTATAAATATTATCTTTGTTTTCATGCAGGGACGAGCACGGCCGTGGTAAGAAATATGATAAACTGCTATGGTTCACTGTATGCTTTATTACGCAAAGATGGCTATCGAATATGAATTGAATTCATTTAGTTCTAATAGAAAGACAACTCTAAAGCATGCCTACCCTAACAATCAGAGTCGGTTTAGACGAGTGGGTTCGTCTCGTCCACTTAGCAAGTGTGCTAATCCCATTCCCCCAATTTCCCCAGGTGCGACGGGCGCGCCCAACTAAACTGGAGCTGAAGTACGGAGAGGCGTTTTGAAGCTCTTCCTATGCTGAAGTATTTTGAAGCCAATTCAAGTCGACGGCTTTGTATAAAGGGGCAAATATATGGGATGGCAAGCGTAGTTCAGGCAACTTGTCGAATGTATTTTCCTTATGTTTTCAGTCAATGTAGCCGCAACGGCATCCAATGTAATTACGACTTGCACTTCGTTGCAAGCTATGAATGAAAAGCATTTCTATCTTCCTATACTGCGTCTTATATTCTGATGTGAATTATGAAGTTTTGACTTGGCGTATTAATATCAAAATGAAAAGATAACCATTTGAGAACTTGTCATCTTGCCTTGCACGAGCGCAACTCCAGGCTCGTGCGGCATCACGCCTTAGCGAGGACGATCAAATCGGCAAAGTAACACCGGGGACGAACGATTTGTCGACTCGGGGCGTGACACCTGCCACCCGCGCCCGAGTGGCTGACCGGTGCCCCCCTCCCCCGCGGCTGACTGGGTATTTGATTGGAAAAATAGGGTTTTATATTCAAAAAATTAAATAAAAATTAGGAAAAAATCCTAAAAATTCTAAATAAATCCCAGAAAATTCCTAAAAATTCCTAGAAAAATCTAGAAAATATTTTAAGGGTTCTAGAGCCCAAATAAATTCTTTAGCCTCATAACTACTCTCGGGTGCTCTCACAGTAAATCATAGAAGCTTAGGAAATTAATAAAATTATATATAAAATTATCTAAAAATCTTCATAAAATCTTAAAAATTCTAAAATGGTGAAATAATATACTAGGGACTCTCTAGGGGCCCCAAAGACCATAAACGACCTAATTTCCTTATACCTGTCCTATAGGCTTAGGCAAAAATCTTACGATCCTAAATCAATATCCTAGTTAATAATTAATTCTAACTAAAATAAAAATAAAGAAAAATCTCCAAAATAGAAGATAAATTCTAGGAACCCAAATGCTACAAAGACGGTCACCTTCCGCTGTCGGGAGAGACCGAATTCTGCTACTCATGTGGTAAAGCGTCGACGGCCTGCATGCTTATCTCTATGATATCTATTTGTAGAATGATACATTTCAGCTGTGAAGGGTACTTGGCTTTCGTGTGTGACATGCGACAGGATAGTGCAAATACAAATCAGACGGACGTTGTGGTAGAATTTCCCGACATGTTCTCGGAAGAGCTACCTAGCATGCCACCCGATCGAGAGATTGAGTTCACCATCGACACCTTCCCCAATACCCGCCCGATTTCCAAAGCTCCATACAGAATTGTCCCTGCAGAGCTGAAGGAACTCAAAGTACAGTTGTAAGAGCTGCTCGACAAAGAATTTATATAGCCTAGCGTCTCGCCATAGGGAGTCCATATATTATTTGTAAAGAGGAAGGATGGGTCGATGCGTCTCTGCATAGACTATCGTGAGCTTAGCAAAGCCACCATCCGAAATAAATACCTTTTGCCCCGTATTGATGACCTCTTTGATCCGCTACAAGGCGCCTCAGTATTTTTGAAGATTGATCTTCGATCGGTTTACCATCAGCTCAAAATCAAGCCGAACGATGTGCCGAAGTCAACCTTCCGCACTCACTGCGGCTACTACGAGTTCTTGGTGATGCCATTTGGCCTAACAAATGCCCCTGCCACCTTCATGGATCTTATGAGTCAGGTGTTTTATTCGTTCATCGACAAATTTGTAGTAGTCCTAATAGATGATATTCTCGTCTATTCGAAGGACAGAGTGCAACATGCACATCATCTGTGGACCATACTTCAGACCTTTCGTGATAACCACTTGTATGTGAAGCAGAGTAAATGTGAATTTTAGCTAGACAGTGTATCATTTCTTGGGCATATCATCTCCGCCGAAGGCATATCAGTTGATCTAAAGAAAGTTGAAGCCATTGTTGATTGAAAATAGCCCACGTCAGTCAGTGAGATTCGAAGCTCCCTCGGCTTAGCGGTATACTACAGATGCTTCATGAAAGACTTTACGAAGATCGTATCGCCGTTGACTCACCTCACTCAGAAAGGAGTCGCATTTGAATGGTCAGACGACTGTGAAGCTTCCTTCCAGGAGTTAAAGCATCAACTCGTCTTGACTCCGATACTTGCACTTCCAGAATGGACTAAGGGATTTCAGATCTTCATTGATGCTTTCGACCAGGGCTTGGGGTGTATGCTCATGTAGTGAAATAAGGTGATATCTTTTGCTTTCTCGACAGTTGAAGCCGCACGAGAAGAACTACCCTACCCATGACTTAGAATTGGCGATAATTGTATTCACGTTAAAACTATGGCATCACTATCTTTATGGCATGGCGTACAGCATTTTAACGGATCACATAAGCCTCAAGCATCTCTTTATCCAAAAGGAGCTGAACTTGCGACAGGGGTGCTTGCTAGAACTGATCAAGGACTACGACTTAACGATCGACTGCATGCTTGGCAAAAGAAATGTAGTGGCCGATGCATTGAGTAGAAAATACATAGCCTCGCTATCCATCAACAAAAGCCTACTATAGGACTTTAAGAAAATATGTATTGAACTCCGGGTTTGATTCGTGGGAGCTAGCATAGCATCGTTGCGGCTAGAATCATGCTTGTTAGAAAAGATTAAGTCTGCTCAGAAGGACGATCTATACCTGAAGAAAATACGGAAGCTTGTTTAATGGGTAAGGCAATTGACTTTGCGAAAGATGAGGCATAAGTGTTGCGGGTAAAGGGTCGCTATGCATCTCGGAGGACTTAGAATTGAGAAATGAAATATTGTCGGAGGTGTACTATACAAAATATTTCTTGTATCCCGGTAGCACAAAGATGTATAAGGACCTCCGTATAATCATTTGGTGGTATGGCATGAAAAAGGACATGGCACTTTTTGTGTCGTAATGTATGACATGTCTGCAAGTTAAAGCGGAACACCGAAGGCCGGGCGGAGAGATGCAAAACCTTGCCATTCCAGAGTGGAAGTAGGAGAATGTCATTATAAACTTTACCATTGGCCTGCCGAAGATGCCACGAGGGAACGATACCATCTGGGTCATCGTCGATCGACTAACCAAGTCAGCGCATTTTATTGCCATTAAAGTCACTTGGAGCGTTGATTGCCTTGCTCAGATCTATCTTGACAAAATAGTTCGGCTACACAGGGTTCCAGTATCCATCATCTCGGGTCGGGATGGGTGATTTGGGTCACGCTTCTGGAGTAGTCTTCAGTCAGCAATGGGGACCAAGTTGAAGTTTAGTTCAGCTTATCATCCTTAGACCGACGACCAAACAGAACGGATGAATCAGATTCTCGAAGACATGTTATGGCTCTGTGCAATCGACTTGAAGTCAAGTTGGGACGTTCATCTACCGTTGGCCAAATTTGTATATAACAATAGCTATCAGTCTAGTATCCAAATGGTGCCATATGAAACCTTGTACTGTCGGAAGTACAGATCATCCATTTGTTGGGATAAAGTCGGAGAGCAGTAGATTCTCGGTCTAGAGCTGGTGGAATAAACTGTAGCGAACGTTATACTGATAAAAGAGGAATTGAAGGTAGCTCAGAGTCGGCAGAAGAGCTATGCAGACGCCCATCGACGGCTACTCGAGTTCCTGGAGGGTGATCAAGTGCTTCTAAAGGTGACGCCTATGCGAAGGGTAGCCATGTTTGAAGTTAAAGGCAAGCTTAGTCTAAGATTTGTGGGTCCCTTCCAAATATTGAAATGCGTCGCCTCGGTAGCTTACCAAATCGTATTGCCACCATCATTGTCAGATGTGCATGATGTCTTCCATGTCATACAACTACGAAAGTATGTGCATGATTCGAGCCACATGGTAGATTTTGGTCAGCTGGAGCTGAAGATAGACTTATCATATATAGAAGAGCCGATCCAAGTCTTGGATCGTAAGGACAAGCTACTTCGAAATCGTGAGATCTGCCTCATTCATATTCTCTGGAGAAACTATTTGATCGAAGAATCGACTTCGAAACTCGAATCTGAGATCAAGAAAAAGTTTTCTTTTCTATTTTCCTAGTAGCAGGTGTAGTGACCCGACCCGCAAGATGCCTTATGATGGATGGTTGGTTCGATGAAGCCTTGTTGGACTTGAGAATATGAGAAGGATTGCTTGAAAGTCTATGCGTTCGTGGCAGGAATCGTCCTATGAATGTGAGTAGTATTGAACCCTTCAAAGATCCTTTAGCTTCACGCTTAAAATAAGGATGAGTATGCTATGTTTCTTATTGTGTTGCTCAATAACACCTTGTATGGAATTTGGAAAGATAATGAAAGATAATAATCACATGAACGTAAACTGTTGTGGCTAAATGAATTATATACTTGTACGCTGTTGCGATAAATTACATGACAGGTGAAGGCAAAGTCCCAAATACTTAGGCAGTAAGTATATCGAGCTTTGGCTTGATGAATAGTTGCTAAACAGATACTAAGTCCCAGGAACTGGGCGGTGAGTACATTGAGTTGGTTGGTAAGATGTATGGTATCAAAGATGTGGCAAAGAGATTGGGTAACAACATTCTATTGTCCTGTGCCGATGTAGAATGTTGATTTCACTAAGACCCTGGATGGGCAGATGATAATGTGAGCATTGGCTCAAGGCAAGATGGTAAGATGGCAATATGAATGAGAATGGTGGCTAACTTAATTAGTTTTCCTTATCATGCATTATATGTTTTCTTCTTAGATAAGTTGCATATAGTTGCATGGTCATGGATAACTTGTCGACAAGGTGTGGTTCTTCGAACGGTATTCCTGGGCCATGGAACCCGGTTCGTCCTAGGGGGAACAAGGATGGTGTCGATGTACTGACATCGGGATTGCAAGACTTGCAGTGGGGGCTTACTACCGCCCACTGAAAGGACGCTGAAATCCAACGGTGCTGAAGTAGTAGCACGGTGTTTCGAAAACCTTCCATGGATTCGCACCCTATTTGGAGTTAGCCGTTCACCAGAAGATGATCCAAGATGGCGTGTCGCTAGTGACCTTCATATAGATAGGTCCAATGCTAATGATGTCTTATGCAGGCAGAGTAAGTTATTACTCAAATACAGGAAAGGATGTTGGCTGTTGGTAAGAATCACCTGAACGGTGGTATTTATATTGAATCATGATATTGTTCCTAACAATGTCTTGTGCAGGCAGAGTAAGTATTATAAATCTACAGGGATGGCTATATGACCGTGGGTAAGAATCACCAAAGGGTGATAACTGCATGCTTTAAATTATGTTGGCTATGAGATTTGCATGCTTTACTTCTTGTCGGCTATAACATGAAATTGACCCTAAGACAACGAGAAAGACCACTGTTAATAATATTCTGTAACATGTTTACTTAGTGCTGTCTTCTTAGGTGAGTTGGACCAGCACCGCTCGCCAGTACATTGATGATGTACTGACCTACGTTGTGGGCAATATTACAGGTGTTTGCTTGGGGGAAATCCTATGAATCAGTGCTTGGCATCGATGAATCGGATGGGTGTGCAGAAGCTCTTCTTTCAAGACGATGTCTTCTGCTATACGAGACATAATGTATGGAACAGGGGAACTCAGTTGTACCAGTAAGATTGTAGCCAAATTGGCAAGTTCAATATAAAAAAGTCGGTATATTCAGTTGTAGCCTAAAGGGCAAGTGTATGCATTCAGTTGGCTATTTAAGAGCCTTGTAATCAGTTGTAAACTTTATATTCCACTGCAAGTCTTGTAATCTATCTTGATTATCAATAAACAGATACATTTCTTCATAAATTGTGTGACTTCAATTTATCTGTTTCGTTCCGCTGCGTTGTCGATGTTTTCTGAGAATTACCAGGAACTGTAATGGTTTTGCCTTATACAAGTGCAATCTAGACTTGTACGGCATCACGCCTAGTGGCTAGTTTTCGATCATCCGGGATCGGGGTGTGACATAATGGTATCAGAGCACGGCTTTTCGTCCTTGGATTCTTATTCGATTTGTTTCAAATCAATGTTGCTACTAAAGATGATTCTAAGCTGCTTCCGCGATTATTCAAAGATTGCTTCTGCGATTATTCAAAGTTGCTTCCGCGGTGAATCAAAGTTGCTTCCGCGAATACTCAAAGTTGCTTCCGCGATGAAATCAAAGTTGCCTCTATGATGACTCATAGTGCTTCTGCGATTTTTTTGTGTTGCTTCCAAACTATTCTAAATTGTTCCCTTGACTGAAAGTCTGTTGATCATTCTAACCTCTCACTGGGTGTTCCATACAATAAGTCTAAATATATGGGCCGTGATATGTGTGCTTTGTTGAATTTCTAAAAGATACCAAAAAGAATAACAATGATGCGATGCAATAATAAGTTTGTGATGTATGCTGGATTTCTTATGTGTGGGATTCTTTGAAGTCGATTGTTATGCAGCAATCGACCGTGGGTGATGGCATGGTATGTTGGAACAGAATGTGCATGGATTTCAGTGAATAAGAATCGACAGAATCTTGTGTCGATATTTGTGGTCAGCATAACCACTGCAGGATAGATAGTCCATGTTGGACGTTAGTTTGATGCGAGAGAATATTGTGTCGGAATGGCTTGAGCTCTGGATGATATATTACATATACCCTCGTCGTGATAAGATGTTACTTGACCCTTTATGTTCTTATGATTTTGTGATTGCTTTACCTATAAGGTATTGGGTGGTATCAAATTGTAGCTGAGCTTACGATTGATACATGACGGCTAGGAATATCCCTTGATGATTAAGTCGGATGACCTATTGCGAGATTTTGATGTGTTTAGATGAACCATCGCTGGACCTTGTCGGTTAGCATTATGTTGGGTAATAAGAGAATTGAGAATATGAAATGAATGTCTTGGTTGGGAAGGAAATAAATTTTAGATTCAAGCGAGTACTTGGATCAGCTGGGTAAAAGGATTGTAGGCTTAGTAATGATGGTGCGATGTTGCTATTGAAAGATTTTGCGAGAACAATTATGGACCGAATATTGAACGATGTTGGAATTGGGTGAAAGAAATTGCATGTTGGATATCGACAGAATTGATGGTGATGTTAGACGGTTATCGGGATATTGCGAATGAATTTAGAAGATGCAGAGAGTTGCATCAACGACCGAAAAGATCGAGGATGGGATTGAGGAATAGATGATCTTAGCACGTGGTGTAGTATGCTTGAAAGAAATTGATGTGTCCCAAATTAACCAGTTATGACCCTTGACTATTTTGAGACATAGAGAATGGGTACTTGTCCCTTAATGCATGAAAGAGTAAATGTCCCTTATGAGAGTCGAATGGCTGGAATACAAATAAGTATCGAAATATAATAGACCATGTCGGTAGATGATGTTGTCGCATGAATAACAAGTTTGGTAGAATATAGAATTGTGGGATTACGACTTAGCTAATTAAGTTATGTCATATGCAATTGGATGATCGAAGTAAGAATGCTAGATGATTGGTACCATAGAGATTGGAGTGATGCATGAATAATAAATCTTCTTATGGAATCCCAAGGAGATGATGCAAAACGAATATTGATGGTTAACGTGAATTGCTAAGAGATGACCGTGTTCTTGCTAGAAAATTTATAAAGATGCCTCGGAAGAAATATGATTATGTAGTTACCTTATTTTGTTGGTTAAGAGAGTACAGACCGTATCGATGATTTAAGAATGTGGGAAACAAATATGTCGTAAAGAGACCGTAGAAGGAGATTGTAAGTGATAAACTATCGATATAGCAAAGTCGGATGATGACTCGGGATAGTTGACCCGATTGAATAAGACAATTTGAGTACGATATGAGGATACAAGTCGGATTGAACAAGTGATGCTATGCCTATGCAAGTGGAAATTGAAAGTTTGGATATTCGATTGAGGAGTTTTATATGATAGCTTCGAGATTGACCCATAAGAATTGTTGGATAGAATTGTCGTATAGATTTGGTCGGTTGCGGGTAAGTCTAGAATGAGACTTCGTTGGGTATGACTCGAGTATGAGTACGGGTAGAAAGACTTAACCCTAGAATGTTGGCTGGTTGCCTAGATTGTTGGCTGGTTGCCTAGATTGTCAGTTGGTTGCCTAGAATGTTGGTTGGTTGCTTAAGTTTAAGATTGGTTGGCTATGTTCTTTAGTTGTCCATGTTGGAAATAAGTTCATAATATTGGGGTGGTGTTCCATGTCCCTAAGTTGGTCAGACCATAGAGTCGTCCTAAGATGAGAATTGGTTGCCTCTAAGATAAGAGATAAGTATGTCCCTGATAGCTATCCATCTCATATGAGTTAGCTGAATGATTCGTCTGGTTTAGCTTAGATTAGCTGACCGTAGAGACTTGACTGTATGCTAAGTTGACTGTTAGAAAACCGTAGGATGTCCCTATTGATGTTTCGTGAGTATAGTCGGATAAGTAAGATGTGTTGGAAGGTAGGCTTCGGAATGGAATGGATATTTGGGAAATTTGATGTTATAATATTGGATGGGATGACGGATCATGTTGGTTTTAGAAATTGAGTTGCCTCGGTTGGAATGTTGAAAATTGTTGGGACTGGTTGGATTTGGTTGATTAATATTGAGCTGTGTAAAATTGATGGTAGTGCCTTGAGACAGTTGGAATATTTTCATTGATCGGATCAAAATCGAGAATAATTGTAACAACGAAATTGGATAGTGCATGTAGCCGAGATCAGCGAGAGCGAATATGAATAGGAATGACCCTCGAAATTAATGTTGTTGGAATATGATAGTTGCCTATGCGAGAGGATAATATGTTGGCTTGATCAATACGAGAAATGTTACTAGAGTGGGAAGATGGTACAATTTGATGGACGAATCAGGATCGAAAAAGTTACGAGTTGCAAACAAAGTGTATGGATGCGAACGATGATGAGTACAAGATTTGATCGATGAGAATTGGGGTATCGAAATGAAATATGGCAATAGAATTTATCAGCTTTGGTGGCATGGACGACAATGAACTTGAAAGGAATACTTGATACATCTAAGTTTGAATATTTTAGAAATTTTGGATCGGTTGAGGAAAATTGCTCGAGTTGGAATTGGTAACACCTATTGTGTTATTAGTTGGTTGGGATATTGCATAAACAAAGTTGGATGATACGAGATGCTCAAAACGAATTACTGATGTTCGGAAAGGAAGATTACACCGTAGCTCGTTCACTTTCTCTATCACTGAACTTGGCTGAAGTACATGTATTTCGGGGACGCCTAAAATATGTGTATGATTCCAACTAAGTGGTATGCTGAATTCAAACGAAGCCATGGAGAGGATTATCATGTGCTAAGGATTTGCACAAGTGTTGGAGGAAAGATCAAAGATGGTAAATTATTTTGAATCAATCGAAAGATTGCGGAGAAATATTAAATGGAGCAAGTTGATTGTTGAGAAGTTTTATGAAAAGTTGGTTAAAGTTTTGAGGATGAGTTTTATTTTAAGTTTCGAGGATGAAACTTTTTCTGGGTGGTATATATTGTAGTGACCCGACCCACCAGATGCCTTATGATGGATGGTTGGTTCGATGAAGCCTTGTTGGACTTGGGAATATGCGAAGGATCGCTTGGAAGTCTATGCGATCATGGCGGGAATCGTCCTATGAATGTGAGTAGTGTTGAACCCTTCAAAGATCCTTTAGCTTCACACTTAAAATAAGGATGAGTATGCTATGTTTCTTATTGTGTTTCTCAATAACACCTTGCATGGAATTTGAAAAAATAATGAAAGATAATAATCACCTGAACGTAAACTGTTGTGGCTAAATGAATTGTATGCTTGTACGCTGTTGCGATGAATTACATGACAGGTGAAGGCAAAGTCCCAAATACTTGGGCAGTGAGTATATCGAGCTTTGGCTTGATGAATAGTTGCTAAACAGATGCTAAGTCCCAGGAACTGGGCGGTGAGTACATTGAGTTGGTTGGTAAGATGTATGGTATCAAAGATATGGCAAGGAGATTGGGTAACAACATTCTATTGTCCTGTGCCGATGCAGAATGTTGATTTCACTAAGACCCTGGATGAGCAGAATGTGAGCATTGGCTCAAGGCAAGATGGCAAGATGGCAATATGAATGAGAATGGTGGCTAAATTACATAGTTTTCCTTATCATGCATTATATGTTTTCTTCTTAGATAAGTTGCATATAGTTGCATGGTCATGGACAACTTGTCGACAAGGTGTGGTTCCTCGAACGGTATTCCTGGGCCATGGAACCCGGTTCGTCCTAGGGGGAACAAGGATGGTGTCGATGTACTGACATCGGGATTGCAGGACTTACAGTGGGGGCTTGCTACCGCCCACTGAAAGGACGCTGAAATCCAACAGTACTGAAGTAGTAGCACGGTGTTTCGGAAACCTCTCATGGATTCGCACCCCATTTGGAGTTAGCCGTTCACCAAAAGATGATCCAAGATGGCGTGTCGCCAGTGACCTTCATATAGATAGGTCCAATGCTAATGATGTCTTATGCAGGCAGAGTAAGTTATTACTCAAATACAGGAAAGGATGTTGGCTGTTGGTAAGAATCACCTGAACGGTAGTATTTATATTGAATCATGATATTGTTCCTAACAATGTCTTGTGCAGGCAGAGTAAGTATTATAAATCTACAGGGATGGCTATATGACCGTGGGTAAGAATCACCAAAGGGTGATAACTGCATGCTTTAAATTATGTTGGCTATGAGATTTGCATGCTTTACTTCTTGTCGGCTATAACATGAAATTGATCCTAAGGCAACAAGAAAGACCACTGTTAATAATGTTCTGTAACATGTTTACTTAGTGCTGTCTTCTTAGGTGAGTTGGGCCAGCACCGCTCGCCAGTACATTGATGATGTACTGTCCCGCGTTGTGGGCAATATTACAGGTGTTTGCTTGGGAGAAATCCTGTGAATCAGTGCTTGGCATCGATGAATCGGATGGGTGTGCAGAAGCTCTTCTTTCAAGACGATGTCTCCTGCTATACGGGACATAATGTATGGAATAGGGGAACTCAGTTGTACCAGTAAAATTGTAGCCAAATTGGCAAGTTCAATGTAAAGAAGTCGGTATATTCAGTTGTAGCCTAAAGGGCAAGTGTATACATTCAGTTGGCTATTTAAGAGCCTTGTAATCAGCTGTAAACTTTGTATTCCGCTGCAAGTCTTGTAATCCATCTTGATTATCAATAAAGAGATATATTTCTTCATAAATTGTGTGACTTCAATTTATCTACTTGGTTCCGCTGTGTTGTCGATGTTTTCTGAGAATTACCAGGAACTGTAATGGTTTTGCCTTGTACAAGTACAATCTAGACTTGTACGACATCACGCCCAGTGGCTAGTTTTCGATCCTCCGGAATCGGGATGTGACAACAGTTCTCTTCTTAAGTTTCGAGAATGAAACTTTTTCTTAGTTGGTTATGGTGTAGTGCCCCGTCCCTATATCGTGTCCCATTTTTCGTCCATGGGATACGCGATAAAGGAACAATGATCGATTTAGTCAGAACCAATTTGTCAGGATCGATTGAATCGATTGAACGAGACTGATAGAATTAAGATCATTTTTTCGTTATGGAATGAATTCTTCGGAATCAAGTCTCATATTCAGTGGATTGTGCCTCGAGGATGGAGTACTTTGCGGCTGAGTCGGGAGAGACCTCCCATTGCTCTGCTTTTTATGTCGTGCTTGCTTCTTTGGCTTGGCTTTGGCTTAGTTTTTTGAATGCGTTTTCGTAAATGTTTTCGATAGTTTTTATGGCTTGCGTTACGTAAATTTCATATTTCCTATCGAACTCATTGAATAGCACAGTATTCTGACCAGTTGCTTGTGCGATTTCAGGTGATCGCATAGGCGACGTCCAAGCGCAAACCACCGGTCGCTCGCCTCGATCAACCCAAAGTGAGTGGCTGACCCTCCTTTCCTTCGACCCTTTGGCTTAAATTTATCATAAATACTAAAGGGGATATGCTTGTCTTTATAGTATAGAATCAATAAGTTATGACACGATTCCTCACGTACACTTGCTTGAGAACTGCTATAACATAAAAATAATGCATGCTTTCTTATGATATATTTACTATAAATATGTGCAAAATAAAGATGAATCGATTAACAAATGTTGCAACAATAAAGATGAATCGATTAACAAAGATTGCAACGATAAGACGGGACACATTGGAATGGGTTAAGTTTCTTAAGAATGTGTAGACCATGCTTAAGTAATTTGTTTATACTAGCACGATCATGGACAACTTGTGCACAAGGACGAATGTTTCTTCGAACGGTATCCCGAGGCTACGTGACTGATTCGGCCTAGGAATAAATACGATAGCCATGCTGGATTATACCGTGGGTATTCGGTGCCTTTCAACAGGGTTCGCTACCCGCGCTGAACGTGCCACCGTCTAAACCAAGCTATAAGTCTAGGATGTCTTATTATGCTAGTGACCTCCACAAATATGTACTAGTTTAACTTATGTTATGCAAGCTGACATGGAAGTACATGGTAAGCTTTATGTTGCATGGCACGCTCTGCCGTAGGTAAGTTCTAGCATAAATTACCTTGTTTATGTTTTGCCAAACTACTTGCATGAAACTGACTAGGAAAGGCTAGAAAGATTACTAAAATATGCTGCATGTTTCACCTAAATTCTTGAACTAAATAAGAGCACAAAAATTAATTAGCCACGCACCAGTACACGTGAACGTATTGATACTCGCTCTCTACAAGTGCTCCGAATCAGGATAGCATGTGTCACGCCCCGATTCCGTCGAATCGATAGTCGTCCCCCGGGCTTGATGCCGTGCGAACCTAATTTGCGATCGCACAAGGCATAGTCATAAGGCAATCCGAGACACGAGAATCTAAGAGAGTACGCAGACAAATTGAATCACACAATAAGTAAGAGAACTTGATTCTTTATTGATAATGAACATCTTTTTACAGACTCCGGTACAAGACTCATTGCCGCACGGGCTACAACATGACTCGATTACAAAAGAGTGCCGATGAGATAGTCGTTCCATACATTGCACACATCCCTCAATATACACAAGTACTCCAATGACCTGGGTGGGAGGGATGCTGAGTCATTTCCTTGGACTGATGAGAGAGTCTTCAAAAGGAAAGTCGCAGAGAAAGTCTTCGACGCACGGCCGAAGCTTCAAAAGTCACGAACGTCGCCGAGCTAGTTGGCACGTCCTTGGCTGCGCTGACGTCGCCTACGCGATCACCTATGATCGCATAAGCAACTGATTAGAACACTGTATAATTCAAGGATATTCGATATGAATGCGAAGCTCGAAAATGCGTCACGAAAACCCATCAAAAATATTCACGAAAAACGCATTCACAAAAACCAAAGCCAAAGCCAAATCAAGTGCGACATGAAAACCAGAGCAACGGGAGGTCTCTTCCGACTCAGCCGCATAGCCAATCCTCGAGGCGCAACCCGCTGAATATGGGAATTGGTTCTGAAGAAGCCATTCCATAACGTGGAATGGATCTTAATTCAACCGTTCCCGTTCGATCGACTCGGCCGATTTTGACCTATCGGTCCCGACCGAATCGATAGCGACAGTGTTCCTTTCTCGCGCACCCCGTGGACAGAAACGGGGCATGATGTAGGGATGGGGCACTACACCATAACCAACTAATAAAAAGTTTCGTCATCAAAACTTAAAGATGGAACCTACCTCTACGAGAACAATGAAGGGAATTTATCCTTCATCTCCGATTCAAGCTCCCACGTCGACTCTTCGACCGAGTGGTTCTTCCAGAGGACACGGACGAGAGATCGCTCGATTTCGTAGCAACTTATCCTTGCGTTCTAAGATTTGAACTGGCTCTTCAACGTAGGATAAGTCTGACTTTAGCTCCAGCTGGCCAAATTCTACCACGTGGCTAGGGTCGTGCACGTACTTTCGCAGCTGAGAGACGTGGAAGACGTTGTGTACACCTTCAAGTGTCGGCGGTAGGGCAATTTTATAGGCCACTGGTGCTACCCGTTCGAGTATTTCGAACGTCCCAACGAATCTCGGACTCAATTTTCCCTTCGCGCCGAACTGAGTAACTCCTCGCATGGACGACACTTTGAGAAATACGTGATCGCCTACTTGAAACTCGAGGAGGCGACGATGAACGTCCGTATAGCTTTTCTGACGACTCTGTGCGGTCTTTAATCTTTTCCGAATGAGCCGAATCTTCTGCACGGTCTGTTCAACCAGTTCGGGACCGAGAATCTGTCGCTCTCCGACTTTGTCCCAGCAAATGGGTGATCGGCACTTGTGCCCGTACAAGGCTTCATACGGCGCCATTTGAATGCTGGATTGATAGATATTGTTGTACGCAAATTCGGCCAGAGGTAGATGATTATCCCAGCTTGATTTGAAGTCAATTGTGCAGAGTCGTAGCATGTCTTCGAGAATCTGATTGACGCGCTCCGTTTGGCCGTCGGTCTGAGGATGGTAAGCTGAGCTGAACTGCAACTTGGTACCCAGCGTCGACTGAAGGCTACTCCAGAATCGTGACATGAACTGTGAATCCCGATCAGAGACGATGGATACTAGATCTCAGTACAGCCGTACTATCTCATTAAGATATATCTGTGCCAGGCGATCAACGCTCCAAGTAACTTTGATGGCAATAAAATATGCTGACTTGGTTAATCGATCGACGATGACCCAGATAGCATCATTTCCCCGCGGCATCTTCGGCAGACCAATAATGAAATCCATGCACACGTGCTGCCACTTCCATTCTGGAATCGCCAGATTCTGCATCTCCTCGCCCGGTCTTTGGTGCTCAGCTTTCACCTGCTGACAGGCCATGCATTGCGATACGAAGAGTGCCACATCTCTTTTCATCCCGTGCCACCAGAAGTTTGTACGGAGGTCCTTGTACATCTTCGTGCTACCGGGATGCAAGATGTATTTCGTATAGTGTGCCTCCGACAGGATCTCCTTTCTGAGTTCTGAATCGTCCAGAACGCATAGCCTACCCTTCAATTGAAGCACGCCGGTTTTGTCTTCCGTAAAGTCGGTCGTCCTGCCCGTCAAGATTAGCTCTCGTACTTTCTTCAGGTATAGATCGTCCGTCTGAGCGGTCTTGATCTTATCAAGCAAGCTCGACTCCAACTGCAACTTTGCCAACTGCACATTCCGGAATCTGACTCGGAGCTCGATGCCCATCTCTTCTAGGTCACGTAGCAGTCTGGGGTCGATGGATAACGAGGTAATGTACTTCTGACTCAAGGCGTCCGCCACAATATTTCCCTTTCCCGGCGTATAGTCGATAGTCAAGTCGTAATCCTTGATCTGTTCAAGCCAGCGCCTCTGCCGCAAGTTCAGTTCCCTCTGCGTGAATAGATACTTGAGGCTCTTGTGATCGTTGTAGATCGTACACGCCATGCCATGCCATAGAGGTAGTGACGCCAAAATTTCAACGCAAACACAATCGCCGCTAACTCCAAGTCGTGCGTAGGATAATTTTTCTCGTACGGCTTTAGCTGTCGGAAAGCAAAAGATATCACCTTGTTTTGCTGCATCAGCACACACCCCAAGCCCTGACCGGATGCGTCGCTGAATATCTGGAAACCCTCAGTCCTTTCTGGAAGTGCAAGTATCGGGGCCGAGACGAGCCTTAGCTTCAACTCTTGGAAGGCAGCTTCACAGTCGTCTGACCATTCAAATACGACTCCTTTCTGGGTGCGACGAGTCAGAGGCGATGCGATCTTCGCGAAGTCTTTCACGAAGCGTCGGTAGTATCCCGCTAAGCCAAGGAAACTTCGAATCTCGCCGATGGACGCTGGCCGTTTCCAATCGACAACGGCTTCAACTTTCTTTGGGTCGACCGTAATACCTTCAGCAGAAATAATGTGTCCGAGGAATGAGATGCTGCTAAGCCAAAATTTACATTTGCTTCGCTTCGCGTATAGTTGATTTTCTCGAAGGGTCTGAAGCACGGTCCGCAGATGCTCAGTGTGTTGCTGCCTATTCTTCGAGTAGACGAGTATATCGTCGATGAAGACTACTACGAACTTGTCGAGGAAGGGTCGGAACACCCGATTTATTAAATCTATGAAAGCAGCAGGGGCGTTCGTTAGGCCGAATGGCATTACCAGGAACCCGTAATGGCCGTATCGAGTGCGGAAGGCAGACTTCGGCACATCGTCCGGCTTGATCTTGAGTTGATGGTAACCCGAACGCAGATCAATTTTAGAGAATACCGTGGCTCCTTGAAGCTGGTCAAACATATCGTCTATGCGGGGCAGGGGTACTTGTTCCAGACAGTGGCTTTATTCAGCTCGCGGTAGTCGATACAAAGATGCATAGAGCCATCCATCTTCTTGACAAACAACACGGGCGCTCCCCAGGGCGAGACGCTGGATCGGATGAATCCCTTGTCGAGCAATTCTTGTAACTGTACTTTGAGTTCTTTAAGCTCTGCAGGGGCCATTCTGTACGGGGCTTTCGAGATCGGTCGAGTGTCGGGGAAGGTATCGATAATGAACTCAATCTCTCGATCGGGCGACATACCGGACTGCTCGTCCGGGAATACATCGGGGAATTCTGCCACAACGTCGGTCTGACCTGCGTTTGTACCAACCTGTCGCATGTCTCGAACGGAAGCTAGATAGCCTTCGCACCCGGAATGCAGCATCCGTCGAGCAGATATTGCAGAGATCACCATGCAGGTCGACGACGCCTCACCACATGAGTAGTAGAATTCAGCACTCCAGGTATGCAGAATGTGACCTTCTTTTCAGCGCAGTCTATGGTTGCGTTGCACGGACCGAGCTAATCCATCCCCAGAATGATATCGTAGTCCTTAATATTTAGAACTATCGCATCGAGACTGACCTTTTGACCACCTATACAGATGATTCTGTCTCCGCAGACTAGATATGTAAGTATTGGCATGCCCGATGGTACGTTAACAGTGAGATCGAGGCCCAGTGGTGTCAAAGAAAATTTGTGCTCGGCGGCAAAGTCCACCGATATAAAACTATGCGTGGCACCTGAATCAAATAATACACAAGCAGGTTTATTGTTGAATTGCAGTATACCTGTCACGACTGTATCAGATGCAAGCACTTCGTCCCGTGTCATGTTGTAGACGCGGCCCTGAGCATTGGGGCGATGGTCCTGGCCATTCAGTTGTATGGTCGATGGAGCCTGAGGTGCTTGGCCTCGGTTCTGATGGTGTTGTTGGGGGCGTTGGTTCGGCCTAGCGTCCGGGCAGTCCCTTTTGAGGTGATTTTGTTTGCCACACACGAAACATGCTCGGTGCTTAAGTCGGCACTCAGTATCCAGGTGCCCCTCCTTGTGGCAGAAATTGCAGGTCATTCGATCCTTCGTCTGGTTGCCGCTTCCGTTGCCGCGGTTTTGACGCTTGTGCGCGTTGTCGCCTCCCGTATTACAATGTCATTTGTTATTAAAGTGAACAGTGGCAGTAGTAGCAGGAGGATACTCGGACTCCAGACGGAGGGCATGGTTGAGTGCCTCGCCCATAGTTTTGTACTCGGACACCGAGACATGAGCACGAATAGTAGAACGCAGGCCCACTTCAAATCGTCGAGCTCGACTTGCAGTTGTAGGCAGATAGTCTCCAGCAAACTTGGCCAGTTTGTTGAATTCGGCCGTATACTGTCGTACGGTCATATTTCCTTGCTTCAATTGCATGAATTTATTTTCTTTTTCCTGTCGCATAGCCACAGGAAGATACTCAGTCTCGAACGCTCTTCTGTAGGTGGTCCAGGAGATTGCCGCCGTCTCGTCTTCACACCGAATAGCCCGCTTCTGCACAGCCCACCAATCGTGCACGTTCATTCGAAGTAGAAGTTGAGCACACGCAAATTTCTTCGAATCCTCGACACCCAGAAGCTCGAACTTATCTTCCAGCTCCTCCAACCAGTCGATCGCCACCAGGGATCTTCTGTGCCGTTGAAGGAAGTACGGCAACTTTTTGTGAATTTTGACACGTCGAAGTTGGAACTTCTTGGTGCCACAGGTGAAAGCACGGGAGCCTCTGGTTCGGCTTTGTTGGAACGAACCGCAGGCTGGGTCACGGCAGGCATCATCATTGAATTGTTGTTGTTGTCCACAACTGACTGTACAATTTGCTGGAGGTTATTCAGCTGCTGCTGTTGCAGATTGAATTGAGCCTCGAACCGACTCTCAAATTGGGTCTGACGAGCCTCCGCTTGCTGACGATGCAGCTTATTTTGACGTTGCTGCATTTCAAGCATCTGTAACATACGTTGCATCGGGTCGCCGGAAGGTCCGGCTAAGGTAGGCGTCATTCCCGTTGGATTGACGGAATGGTCGGGTCTAGAAGCACTCGAGCCGCTGGACGCGCTCGTCTCGTCTTCTGCCTGAGCCCCCATAACTGCAGGGAAAAGGAAAGGCAACTCTCGTTAGTTTCAGAAAATGTCCTGGGTTTAGCGTATGGAACAACTCTTCTGATCGACACGAGGTCAACGGTTGGAGACTAGAACTCGACACTGGAGGCTAATGACGTAATACCGTGCTCTGATACCATTATGTCACACCCCGATTCCGTCAAATCGATAGTCGTCCCCCGGGCGTGATGCCGTACGAACCTAATTTGCGATCGCACAAGGCATAATCATAAGGCAATCCGAGACACGAGAATCTAAGAGAGTACGCAGACAAATTAAATCACAAAATAAGTAAGAGAACTTGATTCTTTATTGATAATGAACATCTTTTTATAGACTCCGGTACAAGACTCATTGCCGCGCGGGCTACAACATGACTCGATTACAAAAGGGTACCGATGAGATAGTCGTTCCATACATTGCACACATCCCTCAATATACACAAGTACTCCAATGACCTGGGTGGGAGGGACGCTGAGTCATTTTCTTGGATTGATGAGAGAGTCTTCAAAAGGGGAGTCGCAGAGAAAGTCTTCGACGCACGGCCGAAGCTTCAAAAGTCACGAACGTCGTCGAGCTAGTTGGCGCGTCCTTCCTGGTTCACGGGACCTGCAAAGAGCGAGGATCAGCACGAAACACATGTACTGGCGAATGGCTAATTAAATCCAAGCTCTACATTTGATTTAAGAAATTTCGTAAACATGTCAGCTAGCTATTTCAATGATCTTTCTAACCATCCTGCTCGATTTGCATGTTAACATGTTTTTGAGGCAAGTATATGAAAGTGTATTACATTAGGCACTATCATATTCATCCCGTGTCACGTGCATTTGATAAGCAGTGCGAGGGTGTGAAGGCCACTGGCAATGTCAAGCCATCGCGAACTATAGCCCGGTTAGACGGTGACCCTCTCGCGTCGGGTAGCGATCCCTATGTGAAAGTTCCCGCCTAACTCACGCCGATGAAAGGCTGGCGCTTGCTATACGCGTTCCTCCCGGGCCGAATCGGTCCCTTGGCCTAGACAACCGTTCGAGGAAACTTCACTTTGTCGACAAGTTGTCCAATGACCATTTTCCTTTGAACTTAGTTGATTTACTTATTTAGCCTTATCGTTGCGATAAACGTTAATCGATTCAGTCATTGTTTTGCATAGCTAAAGTATAATTGCATAAGGGAGCATGTTTTCCATTTCCAAAACTGGCAGTTCGATAACAAGTGTTTCATGAAGAATCGTGCTATGATTTCTTTGATTCTAGACTATTATGACAAGCATTCATTTTACTTCACATATTGAGTTTTTGAAGTAGAGGGACGAGGCGAAGGAGGTCAGCCACTCGCCTTAGGCTTGCTTCAAGCGAGCGACCAGTTGGCTGCGCTGACGTCGCCTACGCGATCACCTGCAATCGCATAAGCAACTGATTAGAACACTGTATAATTCAAGGATATTCGATATAAATGCGAAGCTCGAAAACGCGTCACGAAAACCCATCAAAAATATTCACGAAAAACGTATTCACGAAAACCAAAGCCAAAGCCAAATCAAGTGCGGCATGAAAACCAGAGCAACGAGAGGTCTCTTCCGACTCAGCCGCATAGCCAATCCTCAAGGCGCAACCCGCTGAATATAGGAATTGGTTCCGAAGAAGCCATTCCATAACGTGGAATAGATCTTAATTTAACCGTTCCCGTTCGATCGACTCGGCCGATTCCGACCTATCGGTCCCGACCGAATTGATAGCGACAGTGTTCCTTTCTCGCGCACCCCGTGGACGAAAACGGGGTACGATGTAGGGACGGGGCACTACAGCATGCTAAGGAACTGAAGGAGATGCTTGCAACATTTTAAAGCCTTGCTAGTGTGCGAAGGCAAAGCTCCAACCTTTTGAAGACTCTGATCAAGACTTATGTCTCATCAACTCTCTCCGATCCTAGGTCTAAGAGAGTTGTTTTGTTGCTTATGTATAAAGGGATGTAAATGTATTGAATGACTATCTCATCAATGTTCATTTTGTATCCGGGTCAAGTCGTAAGTCCATACGACACTGTCATAATCAAGTCTATAACATGATGTTTATTATCAATAAAGCAAAAGTTTCCTTCCATATATATGTTGTCTCAATTCTGCGTACTCTCTTTGCTGTTGTGTTTCGGATAATGTCCCGATCCGCACCCGCTTTTTGAGATACGAGTGTGTGTCCAAGCCAGCCTACGCTGCAGTGTCGGTGGTAGAACGTTGTTTAGCCACAATACTCAAAATCATAAATAATGCTCATTTACAATAACTAAATTAAATTACAATACTCAAAGATTTACATTTGATACAAGGTACAATGTCTCACAATTTATAAGGAACAACTGAATAAATACTCAACTATCTAACTAGTCTCTAGGTTTGGCCTGCAAGTACACTCGTCTTTCCAATGCTAAGCGTAGTCGCGACTAACCTGAAAAATGTTGGTTTCCAATCAGGAATAGAACGAGTACAATTTATTGAGTGCAATTCCGATATATGATAACGACTATAAAACATAGGTTAGCCATAAAATACATGATTTAAAATAATTAGAATAATGGTAAGAAAAGACATAAAAAAAAGTAGAATAATGGAAATACTATCTATGTGTTTTGAAGTACCCTTTGATATGTGATCGATCTAGGGACAGTTACACCACGATGTCTAAACAATGTCTACGACGTCTAGTTTGTAATAAAATATCTATGATGTCTACTTTACAGGAAATAAATAATGTCTATGATGTCTAACAATGTCTAACAATGTCTACGATGTCTACTTTGTAATAAAATAAATAATATCTACGATGTCTATAATGTCTACAACGTATACGGTCAGATCACACATGTTTTGGTACTTTCCCTTTCCGACACTACAAAATACGACAAAGTAAGAAAAGAGATAAGAATCATATATAGAATGACTAACAATGAAATATAATAATAATAAATATTGAAAAACAAACAACAAATGTACTTGTCTGGGGTCCTTTGTCGGTGAAATCGATAATACCAACCACTCAGTGTGCCACACAAAAGTCTAATTCGCACAACAATCTTCGAAGGCTGAAATAGATATTACCAACATGTTCAGAATAGTCAAATTAGCTACGATAGCCTACCTATCAGTCCAATTCTGGACACATGGGCAAAATGATAATTTCGGGTCAAAACGGTATCCGTCGTTGGACCTGCTTTGTACCGAAAAATGTGCTAGAGCCTATGGTCTCTAAATTCATCAAACTATATGTCCAAGGGTCTGGTTTGATGAGACGAATCCAACCGTATATCCAAAGTTGGATTCCGGTGGGACGTACACAAATTCGCCCGCTAGATTGGATCACGGGCCCGCTAAAAGGGCATTCCAGTCAACCTTCTCAGAATTAGGCCAAACTTGGCACACATGATCAAAAACATGATACGGTCCTATTGGTGTAACTTTTATATCGAGAAAATGAATGTGCAGAAAGTTATGGCTAGTTTGTAAAGAGGCTGATATGGGATATCTCGATGGATACGCCTCGATTTTGTCGCGCACACACATCAAAATTGAGTTCCGTCAAATCCCACACATCGAAAACAATCATACGCATCTTTTGTTGCTCATGGGTTGTGACCATGTCGCTCGGTTTGTCGGGACATATGCCGTATCAGAAAGATTTTCTAAATTTTCTATTATTTTTGAAACAGTTTTTATTGAATTTTGGAATCAATTTTCTCGACAACCAGTCGACGAAATTTGAATCTACAAGAAGGTTGTAAAGCCCTATAGGTTGTCTAGGACAGTATTTAATTAGTTTTTGAAAACTATTACCATATCGATCGAAAATAAGCTTCGAAAAGGGGGAGATCGGGACTGTTGGTGCTCTATTTTCAACGGGTTTTTGTTGATCTTTGGGTCGAATTAACACTACTTTAAATAGGTTCTTCTTGGATCTAATTATTGGGGTGTGAAGTCATATAGGTTGGCTACACCTAGCGGTCGATAGATCGATATTCGATCGAATATTCGTCAAGAAAAATAGGGAAGAAAAAGGGTACCTGTTGTTCGACTGATAACAGAGCGATGCTTTGTTCCGTGCGTGCACAGCAGCCTGGTGGCTGTCCAGCGGCTCAGGACGACCGTACAGGAGGTCGACGACGGTTTGGAGGGTCGCCTAAATGTCTGGCTCTTCGAAAGTCGCTGGGTTAGGGTGAGCATGTGGTGTTCAGAGAAGTTTTCAATGAAGAAACCCCCTTGCGCCCGATACTATATAAATGAAGTTTAATCCCAGTTTAGGCCAGATTTAATCTGAAGAACACAACAATTGATGAGGAAAATGGATGAGGATCGTCAAATTTGTAGATAATTTGATCATGTGAAGATTTGATAAAGATTTCGTATTTAAATTTTTGAATTCCCTTCCCATTCAATGGCAGGTTTGTCCCTACTCACAGGATCTGCTAATTTGAAGTTTTCTATCTCACGAGATTTTTATCTCATGAGAAATTCAAAGTGTATAGTTATACGTGTGTATACTATTTTATGTATAACTATATACACCCATATTTATGCCCTAAAATTAATATAATTTTTTTAAAGAACCATTTAGAACTCACACACTCTTACGTTTCTTTTGTAGAAGTAATTTTTTGGTGCAAGTCCACATTGTATGTAGATTACTATTTACTTATATATATATATATATATATTAAATAATATATATATATATATATATATATATATATATATATATATATATATATATATATATATATATATATAATGTATATAAAAAAAAAAAAATAAATAAAAAAAATATATATATATATAATGTATATATATATATATATATATATATATATATATATATATATATATATATATATATATATATATATATTAAATATATATATGTGTGTGTGTGTGTGTGTGTATGTGTGTGTGTGTGTGTGTGTGTGTGTGTGTGTGTGTGTGTGTGTGTGTGTGTATACCATTATAGAAAATTTCATAAAATTTTCTAAAATTCCAAAACTCAATAATGTTTTGATCAGTATGCTTAGTAGAATATTTTGAAATCGATACCATAGAATTTCATTAACTTGAAATATTTAATATATATATAAACATATGTTTAATTACTAAGCTATTTACTAGTATGAAAATACTATAAATATTAATAAAATATAAAAGAATTTATAAAAATAATAGGGGGTTTACAGATAACCTTATGAACGTGCCTTGTGCGAGCACAACCTAGGCTCGTACGGCATCACGTCCGGGGGACGACTATCGATTCTTCAGAATCGAGATGTGACAATAATTGTCATGCCCCGGTCCCATAGAACTGATCGTCCTCGCTAAGGTATGATGCCGTACAAGCCTGGGCTACGCTCGTGCAAGGCGGTTTCCATAACGATCGGTTACGGCGGCTTACGAAGGGATCGTCGTACAGATGTCCCAAGTAGAAACATTGAATGAAAAAGGCAACACAAGCATTGAACAAAATCAGAGTCTTTATTGATATAGAAAACAAGATTACAATGTGGCACGTTGCTAAGATTTATATGTCTCTCAAGCTCACTTTTCTCTTTTATTACAAGTCACTTTGCTCTCTCTTATTTCTCAATACAAGCTTCAAGGATGCAACTTGCAGATGCCTCAAATAGGTGTTGTCCATACATTATGTCCCGTATAAGTTCTGACTCCATGCGGCCGCATGCCTCGAAACGCCAAGGAACTCCGTGCCTCGACGCATCCAAGCTAGCTCTGTGCCAACAAGCTTCTAGTTGTGCCTGCACATGAAAAATGTGTGGGTATTAGTACTCAACTGTACTGGTGGAGTGAGCTCCTCGCCCATCCATACAAAACCAACAAGTTTATTTACTTTATGCAATATGAACCCTTTATGATTGTCTTTCTATTCTTGCCTTAGGATCAATTTTAGGACATAGACGCCTGATCTATTTGTGTCTCTAGACCATCATCGTACTATCGTACTGATAACTTTCTTATCCTTGCCTCTAGACCAATCTTGTGTTTGCAACATCAACGTACCGACTCGTGCTTGCCTTATGGCCCATATTTTGGGATACAATAACATGATTCGTGTCATTGACTTGGTTCATGCTTCAACATCGAGGTCATGCCTCGCAACTTAGCATGACTTAACCAAACTTGCCTTACGACCCTTCTTGACTTAACTCGAAACGACTCAAATCCGAGTTATGCAACTCTATGCCAACGACTTAATACTCGATACCATATTTCGTGTCGAAGCATGCTTCCTATAGCCAAATCTTAGGCTTCTGAAGACTTATATTGCAACCGTGCATACCATCTTTATCCCATTCGAGCCGTGTTTACACTTTCTTTTATTCGACCGACACCGTGCATGCGGATTACCGCCCAGCACGCCAACTTATCTATATGAAAGGTCACTGGCATTTCAAGCCATCTTGGACATGTAGGTGGTGCAGATGAAACCCTTGCAGTTAAGGGTAGCTAGCCCTGCTCAAGTCCTCGAATCACCGGCGACGTGTTCTTGCCTAACTACCTTGCTTCCCTCCTAGGTCGATGCGGTCTTGTGGCCCCAGGCTGCCGAATTGAGGGCGCGAAACCTTGTCGACAAGTTGTCCATGACCACGCACCTACAAAATTTTTTAGACTCAACGTAAAAGCATGGCCTAACCGTCACAACTTACTTTTGTTTGGTTTATTTCTTTTCTTTTCCATACTTCTTCTGCAGAGCCCAAACCATGGTTGCCTCGGCGACTGACCTACAGTCTCGTCATCTTTCCTCGATGACTGGCCTACAGTTCCAACATATTTTTAGTGTTTCCATACTCTTATCGACTCAACTCATGAATGGCTAATTGATAGCCTTCAAGCATAACTTGAACAAAAAGTGTTCTTTATGTGCCATAGAACATGGCTAACTTTTTGTTGAACCATTTGTGGCTCGTACCTTAAACTGACTTGTGTTTTATGCGTTACTACCATCCAAGTCATACTTTACATGATGATCCTTGAGATCGTGGGACTAAGTGACTTGACAACCACAGTTAACATGGGATAGTTCTTGCTATGACTTCGATAGCCCAGCATAACTTTGTCTGACTTAATCATGCAATAACTTGACGAGCAAAGGCTATGTCAAGCCTCGTATCGTGGGAATGTGTCGTGCATGTGTTCGACTTGAACAACCAAGTTCTTTGGGTGCCTAGACTTATGTCACAAGCCGTGCGATATAACTTAACCCGTGGGACAAGCAAAGTCTATGCCAAGCCTTGGACGACGAGACCGTACATGCTTTATTAAGCATTTATCGTTCGACACCTATGACTTATGCTAAGTTCATAGCTTTGTGGCAGCATCGACCAACTTTTCTTCTCCCAAGCCACGGGACGAAGGATCGAGTGTCATTTTGAAAGCACGACGTACAATACTTCTAAGTCGACTGTTGGACCTTTCCATGTTCTAATTCAGTCTGACCCAACTTGGGATTATTCCCTTAGCTATGTGGATTCGTCTCTTTTATTATCAAGCCTACTTGTGTATTTGAAAACTTTTATTTTATTAGAGTGAAGGCCAAGCTGAGGCAAGTTCAATGAAGTCACCCACCTGAGCGAGGAGTCGTCTCGCCCGAGCGGGTCTTCGAGCAGCCGTTGCATGGCTAAGTCCGAACATCGTTGGCGTTTCGATTCCTCCAATGAGCTGAGCAGGACGGGACATTACAATAATGACAGAAGACTAGGGATACTTTCAGAATTCTGTTTGGAGAACCAAGTATAGCAAATAAAAATTTTGAGTTTGAGATTTGGTTTTTTGAACGAAAAATGTTTGAACATGATTAACAAAAACATTGTTATGTATCTAAATTTTACAAAAATATCTTGTACATATAAAGTATGAATGTACTTTTTCCTATAGTATATTATTTTATATTCAAATTTTAATTTTTATTCAAATCTATCTATCATAATTAAAATATGGTATAATTTAATTAAAACTTAAATTCTAATTGATCTCATATATTCTATAATTTAAAATCTAATCAAATTTAAATTATAGTGTCATTTGGTTTGATTAATAATAAAAATTTAATATAATATCTAATATATAATTTAAAGTTAATTAGATTTAAATTTTAATTTATTGTGACCTATTATTAATTTTATCTTACAAAGAAGAAGAAGAAGAAGAAGAAGAAAGAAAGAAAGAAAGAAAGAAAGGAAATAATGTGTATGTGAGATAACTATGTTTCAAATTTTATTATAATGTTAATATGCTTACGAGAAAAAATTATGATAAAATATTTTACGGAAACAAATTTTATTATTTATTGATATAATATTATGTGTAACTATATGTGTAAAGCATATATATTATTATATTAGAGGTACTAGCTTGTCATTATGTAGCTTAGTCATCAACTAGTTCAGTCTCCTAATTAACTTAAGTGGCTTAATTAGCTTAGTCATTAAGTTCTTAATTAGCTCTTTAATTAAAACTAATTATTAAATTACCTATCTAACCCTTCACCAACTCTCCATGCCACCTTATACTTGGTATAGGGCTAGCCACCTCCCTCTCTTATTTTATCTTCTCACAACTTCTTCATTCTTCTTTTTTATTCTTTTCATTTATTTACTTAATTCTTAAATAATTTATATAAAGATTTTTTATTTTTTTATTTCTTTCTTATCTACTTCTCTCATTCTCTTCCTCTCTTGCAAAAACTCGAGCACCCTTCCTTTATATATAATTTTTCTTAGCGTTTCTTGGTAAGCAATCCAAAAACCCTTTTATTGAAATTTTTCTAAGAATTGTTTTCTTGCAAATAAATATCCAATTACCTTCTAAAAATCATGTTCTTGATAAATTTTATCCATGAAAGAACCTAGGATTGATCATGCATGCACATAGAATTGGAAAAGAAATTGGAATCAAGAATTGTGCATGCTAGTTAGGTGTTATGTGAAGTTTTGGGAACAAATATGCAAGATATAAATTTGAGTTTTAATCCATATTAAATATGTACTTTTAGCAATTTTTACATATTTTTATGTTATTTAATCATATAAAAACTAATATAAACTTGGTGTGACAAGAAACTAGATTCCTATGTATAGATAGCACATAGAAAGATCATAATCTTATGGCTAAAAAGTAGGAATTATTTCTATAATAAAATCATAGTTTTAGATATTTAATGACCATATTATATATATATAATTCATGGCTAGGTGTTGGTAATATTCTAGATCAATTATATGATTAACTAGTAGGCGTAACACGACAAATTTCATGTATCATGCAAAAAATCTTAATTATGGAATTCATAGTTAAATTGGGTATAAATCATGATTAAAATTATGATTTCATGATTTTAATATGGTTTATACACCTTTCCATGTGTTAGAGACCTAGGCTCGAGTTTTGATGTTAAAAAGCTAGAAACTAGATCATGGTATCCCCATAGAAGCATGTGAACTTGTTATGCCATGAACCCATGTATCATATGTATAATTGGAACAAAATAATAATCTTTATTATATGTGTGAATTCTTGGATAGGTCTTGGTATTGAGGATTCAGTAGAGACTTAGACTACATGCAAGTATATCTTGTCTGACTTGTACAATATTTTTATGCATGCTCATTTTCTGCTACTGTTCTTTATACATATTGTCATTATTCTTGTCATTTATTGTCACATGATTCTTTTACATGGTTCATGTCACACATACATTATTTGTTTTTCTATATTTGTTTGTCTTATATATCTTATATTTCTTATTCGTTTTATGATATACTTTGATTGGGTATATATTTTTCTCTCTTGTGCACAACCTGTCCTGGTCCTGTATTTATGTTACTTGACTTGGACTTGACCTGCCTTGACTTGATTCCTTAATTCCTTAGGAGAGGATACCGTTATTAGACGTTGACTATTGTAACCAAATCTTTACTCGTTAGCGCCTCACCGGACTGCGATAGAGACCTGTGATATGATTATTAGTGTCCTACCAACTTTCCATAGTTAATACCGTTATTCACATAGCATACCATCCTCTTAGATGTAGTGTCATATTTATTTACTGTTACATTTGGCATGTATATTATATATCTTGCTACGTCCCTTCTGAGGACCTGGTGATCTCTCCAGGTAGTTGTTGAGGTGCTAGAATAGAAGGGTAGTTTGTGATTGTTTCTTTAGTTTTAGATATATATTTGGTTGATATCTTCATTATATTCATCATGTCTTATATTTACTTTTCGTTACTTTATTATGCTGATATGACATAGTTTTACAAGTGTTATTCTTCTCTATAAGCTTGTTCAGACGATTGTAATAGAGTCTGGTCCACTTTATTATATATTATATATTCTTGTTTGTTTGTAGGATCTGGTCTGTTAATGTCTGACCACCATTAGTGTACTTGGTCTTATGAAAGATTTATCTTCAGCGGATTGAGATATAGAATTATTATAGTGGTATATAGATATAACTATCAGATGTAGATATCATTTACATATCCGGGTTGGGCTGGAATCCACTTGATACGTAGCTGGCATGTTTACGTATCCTAGTTCTACATATTTTGGGATTGGAAAGTGATAAAATTCGCTAACTCGCATCCAACCAGCTGAATACTTAGAAGCCAACACAACACCTTAGCCTGGAACCAAACCAAACGGTAGATTCGAGCCAATAATCCATCTAAATTGCCAATGTGGATTAGGGCATTACGCAAGTGGCTAGAGTAGAGACATATATATATATATATATATATATATATATATATATATATATATATATATATATATATATATATATATATATATATATATATATATATATATATATATATATATATTATATTCGGATCGGGAGCCCCGTAGAAGCCTCGTCCGCCCCTTGACCGTTGGATTGAGCCCCCTTCCCCCGATCCGATGGCACATAAGGGGGGTGGGGCTTCGGCGGGGCTCCCGTGGCGGGGCTTTTGATCCAGATTATATATATATATATATATATATATATATATATATATATATATATATATATATATATATATATATATATATATACATATGACTTGAAAAATTAATTAAAATAAATGTTTTATTAAAGTTCCAATATTTGTGTTCAATTTGCAATGAATGTATCTATTGGAAATGTGTGTCCCTTCAGAACAATGTGTCTACTCACATTTGTGTCCTTTTATCATTTATAAAAGCATAATTTTATGAGTGTTTGCAAATAGAATACAAACCTCATTCATATATTAAGCATCCAGTTCAAGAGAGAGAGAGAGACAGAGAGAGGGACTACCTTCATTGCTTCGTCTAGTTCCTACAGTATGAAGTGCTGCTACCGAATTGTATCCTAGAGACTAACCGTCATTAAACCATAAGCACCTGTGCAAGGGTGAATATTGTCTTAAGGACATTGAACCAAATTCAAGCCTCAGTCTCGGTTAGATCATTTATTTATTTATTTTTAGATTCTAAAATACATAGTTGGAATTAATACTTACACTCTTAAGACAATTCTTTTTTGACTCCGTTATTGGTTCAGAGAATCAAAAATTATGTTCGATTTTATAGTGTAGAAATTGCTTCTTAAATTCCTCATTCATTTATGTTTTGTAGATCATCTATTTATGTTTCAGTTTCGTAGTGTAGACATTACACTAAAATTTTTCCTATTGTAGGCAAAGCTATACTTGGTTTTGTTTTCTTAATTCCCTACTTCTTCTTGCATAATGTACGAGTTTGATTTTTGTTTAATCCCACTAATGCAACTTATGGAAAGTTATTTAACTTGAAACTTTTTTATATATTTAAAATGTACTTGATTAATAGTCCTCTGGTTCAAAAGTTGTTACTGCCATTATAGTATTCTATTTCTATTCTTCCTAACATAAATTATTCTGAACCGTTTAAATTTGTGACTTCGAAACTTTAGGAAGAACAAACAAGTATTATAAGTTAAATGACTATGAATATGGACACTACTAATCCAATTTGTGAATTATTTTTCAATATCTATAATTAAAATAAGTGAATATGTGTGATTATGCAGATCTGGCAAATTAATTGTAAGTGCTATAAGTATTGTTATAAACTATATATATGTATTGATTTAAGTCATTAATTGTGAGCAATTGATATTAGTAGAACTTTTCTCAATTCTATAATTTATTTCTCCTTTTCACTTACTATATGTACTACTGTATTATAATAAACAAAATGACTGCTGTTAAGAACAATGTAATAATAACTTCTGCTAATGTCCATACCGGACAAGGAGAAATGCCAAAACAGTTCAATAGAACCGACTTCAAGCACTGTCAACATAAGGTGTTGTTCTATCTTACAACTTTGGATCTGGCGAAGATTCTAAACGAAACAGTCCCTGTTCTGTAATAAGGTGAAACTGACATTGTTGTTATTGCAAATGTTGAAAAATGGAAACATGCAAACTTCTTATGTAGGAATCGCATATTAAGTGGACTGGACAACCATCTATGAAATGTTTACAGTCCACTGAAGATTTCAAAAGAGGTGTAGATGCTCTAGACAAAAAATACAAAGCAGAAGATTCAGGGTCTAAAAATTTTGTAGTAAGCAAATTTTTAGACTACCGCATGGTTGACTACAGATCCGTTGCAAGTCAAGTTGAAGATTTGCAATGTATTTTTCATGAACTGGTTGTCGAAGGTATGGCCTTATATGAACCATTTCAGGTAGCCTCTGTAATTGAAAAACTTCCACCTCTCTGGAAGGATTATAAGCACTATCTAAATCATAAACGTAAGGACATGCCACTGGCAAATTTAATTGTCAGACTTAAAATAAAAGAGAATAACAGAAGCATTGAAAAAATCTCTTCTATTGAAGATATGACAAATGTCTTGGAGACCAGACACAGGGGAAAAAGCACAAATATATTGGAGGCTTCGGTCAAGATAACTACTCTGGTCAAGGGAACTGTAAAAAGTTCAAAAAATGTCACATATTCAAGAAGATGGGGGCATAAAGCTGCAGATTGTCGTAGTCGCAACTACAACAACAATAATAGAAAAAATAAGGGACGTCCTTACCAAGTTCATATGACTGAATATGAGCGTTTGGCTAAGGGTGTTGCCGACTTGGTTTTGGCGACTGTTATTTCTGAAGTGAACATGGTAGCAAGTAATCCAAGAGAGTGGTGGATTGACACTGGAGCTACCCGTCACATCTAACTGAAGAGGTTACGTTCAGTACCTATCAAAGCATCTCCCAAGGTGAACAACCCTTCATGGGAAATTTTTTATCATGAAAGGTTAAAGGACAAGGGAGATCATTACAAAAATAACTTCAGACAAGGAATTAAAGCTTGACAGTATTATACGCGTACCTGATATTAGAAAGAATCTGATTTCCGTATCTATGTTAAGCAAACTTAGTTTAAATTAATATTTGAATCTGACAAATTTATACTCACTAAGAGTAGAGTTTATGTGGGAAGGGGATTATAGTGCCTCGATTCAGTTGGGGTGAAGCGCTATATAATAGGCTCGTGGCAAGTCAGGTACGGTTAGGAACATAGATGGCTAGTCTGACACAGCGACGAGTTTGGTATACGAAAACCATGGCATCAATAAAATCGATTTGGACGAATGATATGAGTACCGTTCCAACTAACAGATCGGTTGCTATTGGAATAAGTCCTAGATGCAGCGGACTGTGTCTTGGAGAATGAAGTCTAAAGAGAGTAATGTGACAGGTCTGTTGTTGGTTTTCTTGGCTTTCTGAATGATTTGTTGCTTGGATTTGATGAGCGTGCTTTCGTATCGATTTTTGAATGCGTCTTTGGGAATTTCGAAGGAAAAAGATTGAAGAAGGGATTATAACATGATGCTCGTGCCATTGCAGGAGTTTGTGTAACTAACACTTGACCGTTGTAAAGCGATCTCCTACTCTTGGCATAATCTTTTTAGGTGGGTGGTTCGGTCCCTTCTTTTATACTCCTTCCCGCAAACAAAGTCTTAAAGTTCAACGTTCAAGTCGATAATGCTAACTGAATGTATGTTACGCCACTAAGATCAAGAACTCGGGATAACTGTATTGATTTAGAGTAATTTACTTCAAAAATATAAGTTTTACACCAAAAGAAGATAAGGTTTTAGAAAAGAGATAGAATTATTTCATGATATGCAAAATAAAATAAAATGAAACGTCGGTTGCGACATATTGTGCCTCGGGGAATTTGGTACCTACGAGACGCTAATTCAGAACGTACGGCTTTGGGGAAATGAACTCTCGCACGAGTCAAAATGATTATGCTGCTTAATACTGTACGTGCTATGCAATCTATTTCATACATATTAAACTGTTCATGCATTTGCACGATCATGGACAACTTGTGCACAGGGTTAGCTTTTCTCGAAATGATACCCGGGACACTAGGACCGAATCAACCTAGGAGAAAATTATGGAATCATGCTTTGGCATGAGGTATTGCGAGACCTTTATTTAGGCTCGCAACCTGGATTGGTAGGGCACGTTGCAATGCTACGTAATCGTCTTTCATGGTGTCGATATCACCAATGACCTCATATAAGATAGATTGCATGCTCACTTATTGTCTTGTGCAGGTGGTAAGTATTATATCTATTTTATGCAGGAAAAGGAGCACGACCGTGGTAAAATAAGTTGAAATTAGTTATATTGTTTACTGCTTAAAATGTGCCTTCAATACGAACTGCAAATCATATAGTTCTAAATAGCAAGATCACTTCGTATGCTAAATTTTTAATAAGCAGCGTCCGTTTAGACGAGTGGGTTTGTTCCGTCTACTAGCAAGTGTGCTAACCCCAACTCCCCAGGTGCCGAGTATGCTACGGGAGCTCGAGACTAGACTGAAGCTGAAGAACAGGAGGCGGCTCGAAGCTATCCTATTTTGAAGTATTTCGAAGCCCAATTCAGATCGAAGGCTTTTTGTCCAAATGTATAAAGGGGCATGAATGTATGTAATGACAAGGATTATTTTATGGCAGCTTATCGAGAGTTTTTCTTTTATGTTTCAAAAATGTAGCCGCAATGGCATATGAAATGTAAAAATGACCTTGCATATATTTTGCAAGTTTTATGAATGAAAAGCTAAATTTTTTTCTATTTCGCATCTTCAATTCTCTGACTGTTAAATTTTAACTCGTTGTCCCAATAGAATAATCAAACTCACGTTCTTGTCTTGTACAAGTCCAATATAGACTTGTATAGCATCACACCTAGCTTTGTTGATCGATTTATCTTGAGTCAAGGCGAGGACGACCGATTTGGCGAGTCGAAGCATGATAAGTTGGTATCAGAGCACAGTTCATGCCTCGAACCTTTCAAAAAACATTTTTTTGGATATTGTTGCAATTTTTCAAAAATTTGTGCTTTTCGACATATGCGGCATGAAATAATCGTTCCATACAGATAAGTCCGTAAATATTTTCGATAATACTAACGAGTTTGCTCAATTTTATAAGAATAATAAAAAAATCGGGCGTTTTTGCTGTCAAACATTGATTCGCCCGGATAGCACCGAAGAGGCGGCGCCTAACGTATCTACCATGAAGCGATTGATGTGCCTCATGGAAGCCCAACAACGCCAGGTGCAGATACAACAACAACAGCTGTAGGCGCATATCCAGGCCCAAAATAGTGCCCAACAGAAATAGTTGGATGCACTGGCCCGGATCGTGAGCAATATGGCAAGCCAACAGAATTCGGCGGCTACTACATCAGAATGAGAAGAAAAAGAAGTGCAACCAGTAACGATGAAGCCCCTATCTTTCTCTTCCCTGTTCAAAGCAACCGAGTTCAAGAAAATGAACCAACCCGGGTTCAATGACCGAGCGGAACCAGAAGAGATCGTGGTATGGCTAGTAAAAATTGAGGGCCTATTCAACCTACTCAACACTAAGGGGTCCAAGAGAGTGGGGTGCGCGGCTTTGCAGCTACACTTGAGGGCCTACGACTGGTGGGAGGTAAAGAAACAGGAACTCCACGAAGTCGACCCCGGTACCAAGATCTTGTGGAAGACGTTCAAGCTGGCCTTCCTCGAGCAATATATTCCCTGTGTCTTCATCGAAAGAAAAAAAGATGAATTCATGTCCTTAAAATAAGGAAATATGTCAGTCGTTGATTATGACGCAAAGTTCGTAAAACTTGTAAAGTTTGCCGGGGCCTTCCTGTCTAACAAGGAAGCGTGGTGTGAACGCTTTCAATAGGACCTGAATGACGATCTTCGTCGGGACAACATGAACCAAAAATGTCAGACCTATAGAGAGCCCTATAATACAACACTCGACAGTGAGCGAATCTTCGGTCCCGCGTTCCGAAGAGCGGTGCCAACCGTCTGCAACAACTTCAACATGCATTCTCATGACGCGGGAGGATCTGGTGTGCCAAAGCGCCAGAATATGTTTGAGTACCGGGGGCCTCATCCCGGAGTATGGTGCCATCGGTACGGCAAGATGGAACATCTGGCAATCAATTTCCAAGGAATATGCTTTAAGTGTGGCTAGCTAGGCCACAAGGCGGCAGATTGTCGAATGGGAAGGGCGAACCAATATCCACCAAAGAATGTACAAAATTAGAATAGGACGCCTCCCGCCTATGGCACAAACGCAGTGCCCATGAACCCACAAAATTGTCAGGGAGTGCAAGGTCGAGTCTATGCACTGACTCGGGATGAAGCGTTCGCATTCGACACTTTTGTGATAGGTATGTTACTCTATAAAAATATGCCTGCTAGAGTACTGTTTGATTCGGGTGCTATACATAGTTTTATATCTACCGACTTTGTAAAAGAAAATAAATTATCCATGCAATTATTAAATTTGAATCTTAGCATTAGCACTCCATCGGGAGTGGATATGTTTGCCACTCAAATTTTTAGGGATGGTTACATCTGCATCGGTGGAAGGAATCTATCATTCGAAGTTATTGTCCTTGACATCAAAGAGTAAGATATCATCCTCGATATGGATTGGTTGGGTGCATGCCATGCAACCATCGAGTGCATGGAGAAGAGAGTCATGTTCTATCGTTCTGGCGAAACTGAGTTCTCCTATTCGTGCGGAGTAGCGTCAAAGATGGCAATGGTGATATCGGTAATTTCGGTAAGGCGCATGTTACATTCTGGTTGCAGCGGGTACCTAGCATCCATTCGAGACATGAGAAAAAAGATTGCAAGTACGACACGGACTGAAGTCGTAGCAGAATTTCTTGATGTGTTTTCAGACGAGTTGAAAAGGATGCCACCAGATCGAAAGATAGAATTCAGCATCGACACCTTTCTGGACACTCGATCGATATCAAAAGTGCCATATCGAATGGCGCCGATGAAGTTGAAGGAACCGAAAGCACATCTGCAAGAGTTGCTAGATCGCGAATATATTTGCCCTAACGTCTCCCCGTGGGGTGCTCCAACGTTGTTTGTAAAGAAGAATGATGGATCGATGCGGCTATGCATCGACTATCGTGAACTTAACAAAGCTACGGTATGAAACAAGTACCCGTTGTCGAGGATAGACGATTTGTTTGACAAGCTACAAGGGGCCACAATATTTTTCAAGATTGATATTCGCTCAGGTTACCATCAATTGAAGATTAAGCCCGAGGACGTGCCGAAGTCCGCTTTTCAAACTCGATACGGTCACTATGAGTTTCTAGTCATGCCGTTCCATTTGACAAACGCTTCCGTCGCCTTTGTGGATCTGATGAATCGAGTATTCTGACCGTTGATAGACAAATTTGTCATCGTATTCATCGAAGACATTCTTATATATTTGAAAAACAAGTACGAGCACGTAGAGCATTTGAAGACGGTGCCACAGGCTCTATGTAAACATCAACTTTATGCCAAATTGAGTAAATATGAGTTCTGAATGAGCAATGTAACGTTCCTTGGGCACGTTATTTTAGCTGAACTGAGTGGAAACAACCTACCTCGACAGGCGACATCCGGAGTTTTTTTGGCTTGGCAGGATACTACTGAAGATTTGTGAAAAACTTTGCCAAGATTGCGTGTCACGACCCGCACCTTAGAGTAAGGGCACGAAAAGTGGGTATGTCCAGCCTACGTTGTAGTATCGGCGGTAGAACGCTATCCTAGGTCAATCATCTAACAATATAAGGTACCTGTACAGTATATACACTCCGAATGGAGGTTACATAGCAAATACAGTCTCAATCACATCTAAGGTGGAATACGATAAAAGATTGATAGATAAAACCAAAATCCACAAAAAGATATAGCAGATGGAAGTCTAAGTGTCTAAGATATCACAAATCCAGAAAGTATCTCAAATCTCAAATACAGTAATCCATAAAGTAAATACAACTCGAAACAACTAAAAATAAAATAAGAAAACTCTAGCTAGCTACTCCAACCTCTACTGTGTCCTCTAGGCTAGCAGGTAACCTCCAAGCTATCTGTAAAATTTATCAACAGGTCCAGTCAGGACGGAAGCGAGCACAATACATCTTAACAAGTCATAATAGAAAAGGAAATATAATCATGCTAGAGAATAAAATACAAGAACCGAAGAATAGCATAATGTAAAAGAGAGACTGTAAGTAAATATCTACGATATATAAAAGAGAGACAGTGCTTGTGATTCAGAGTACAAGATGAACATGTGAATGGCTTAGGACTGATTTATGACTACACTAAGAGTGATTCATGACTATACTACTTTGGATATTATTCACATGACCATTCAAACTCCCTCGTACCCCAATCAATACACAAGGATCCAGACAAGTTACGTTAAGATTCATGACTAAACTACTTGACCCGTATAGGGTGATTCATGAATTGATTCGTGAAGGCTCGGTGATTATGAGAGTACATGAGTCACTAGCTGATTCCCGAAGATTCATGATAATATAAGCAATGGATACATGATATAAGTGAAACACACGAGACAAGAGTATCTGATGCTCCCGAGAGGGATAACATCTCATAAAGGGATCCATATAGTACTAATCTGTGTTACCAACGTGTCAGCATCAAGTAGAATAATCTAAAGCAGGAAATATAATCCTAAACGAGATATGAAATGATCAGAGAATGTACTCGTCTCGATTTGATTGGAGTCGACATGCACGACACGAACGTGTCGACACGAGGTAGGTACAATGCTATGCTCCACAGAGGGTCCCAGATGACGACACATACAGTCCCAATGAGTCCATAATAGTCCAAATAGCCTAGTTTGGTATATAAAAGTCTAAAATCAGGGTTTGGTACGATAATCAATCAAGAAATACGAAAATGACTATCATAGTCACGATTTATGAATACAAAATATATAACTAAATATATATATATAAGAAATTATGAAAATTATTTGTAAGGTCAATACATATATCACAAGTATGCCATATTCAGATAATAGTTGAAAATTGAAAACTAGTAGTCCAATAATTATTTTTAGGTACCAAGAAATATTCACATTAAGTAGGTAAAATACTATAATAATAATTTAGGTCGAAACTTACTAATGATATTTTAGAAATATTATTATATATTTTTATATAATTTTCCAAGTAAGTAATTACGTTAATATAATAATACCAATAAAAATAATAATGAGACCAAATTATATACATTAGACATACGTATCTAAATATTTATATTAATAGAAAACTAATTAACTATAACTATTTAACTAAAAATTTCCTAAATATAAATTAATAATTGATCAATAACATTAATAATACTAGTAAGAATATTACAATAATACTTTTAATAATAATAAATAACAAATAATAATAATAATAATAATGATAATAATAATAATAATACAATAATAATAATAAATAATAATAATAATACTACCATCAACATAACCACTATTATATACTATTATAATTTAATATATAAACTATTATATAAACTAATATATAAACCATTATATTAAATAATATATAAACTATTATATATAAATAATATATAAACTATTATATATAAATAATATATAAACTATTATATATAATAATAATGGGGGGGTTGGTTCTGATCCCTAATCCAAAGAAAAGGGGGCTCACAGCGGGTTCTCGACGGGCAACCGGCGGGGGAGTAACGCCGGACGGAGGGGCTCCGGCGCGGAGCGGCATCAGTAGGGCGGAGGAACTCGGCCTGGGCTCCGGCGGAAGTGGCCGAACCCGACGGAAGTCGGTGGGTCTTGGAGGTCGGGGCTGACCAGGGCCGATGGGGGCGGCGTCGCACGGAACAGACGGAGACGGTTGATCTAGGGCACGTCTGGCCGGATCTGGCGGTCACCCGAGCGGGCGACGGCGGCACTCGGCTACGACGGAGGAAATTGGTCACGGTGGGTCGTCGGACCTGGATCCGGTCAGGCCTGCTCTCTCACTCTCTCTCTATGATTTGGTGGTGGTGGTGGCTATCGGTGGTAGTGGTGGTGACAGTGGCGGTGGTGAACGGTTGTGATGGCGGTGGATGGTGTTGATGGTGGCTGTGGTGTGGGGGCGCTGGTGGTGGACGATGGTGGTGGTCGAAGATGGGAAGTCGGGATGGTCGTTTTGGCAATGGTGGCGGCGGTGGTTTGATGGCAGGGGCGGCGACGGTATGTCTTGGTGGTGGCAGAGGATGACGGAAATGGTGGTGTCGGCCGTGATATTGAGGCTGGGAAGTCGGCCACAGGGGTGGCGGGTGAAGGTGATGGCGGTGGCTATGATGACAGTGTTGGTGGTGGAAATGGTTGGTCTAGTGTGGCCGGGCAGCCGCAGAAATGGACGGAGATGGGTGGAGGTCAGGATAAGGGTGGTCGGGAGCAGGGGTATTCTTGGGGCGATGGTGGTGGCAATGTTGGTTGTCTAGGGATGTGTGTAGAAATTTTGGGGGCTAGGAAAATTCTAGGTTACAACTCTTGGGAAGTGTCCTACTTATAGGAAAAGTGGGGAAACCCTAAAAATGTAATATGTAATAGAATTAGGAAATTATTAAGGGAAAACTAACGTACTAACATAATGCTAACTGCTAACTGATTTATCTGCTAATAATTAGTACTAAATCATATTGGCTATAATTTAATAAATTAATTTCTAGTTAACACTAATTTAACAAATGGGCTAATGATAATTTAGCCAATATTTCTAATTACTAAAATAATACTAATTTACTCACTAATTATTTATATATATATTTAACAACCATTTATTTAGTAAATAAAATGTATTTTGAAAATTTGAAATTTAATAAACGTTTCTCCATATAGAACAATATTTAAATCTTATTGATTTTAAAGAATGGACAGAAAATCCCAATAGGATAAAATTGCTTAAAATAGTAAACCAAAGCTAACAAGGACCGATAGCAATCACGGTCAAATTTGTTTTCCCAAAAATTAGAATTTGCACGTTTTTCGAGGTTGAGAAAAATTTAGAGAAAAGAAAAAAATACAAATTTTTGAAAATATCTAAGAATTCAATTAACGAAGGTTACATTGCGTCGCCTCTAACTCGCCTCACCCAGAAAGGAGTCGTATTCTAGTGGGACGACGATTATGAATCTAGCTTCCAGGAGCTAAAAAATGGCTCGTCTCAGCTCCAATCCTTGTACTTTCGGACGGACCAAAAGGGTTTCAGATATTCAACAATGCATCGAGAACTGGCTTAGGATGCTTGCTCATGCAAAGGGATATGGTGATTTTGTTTGCTTCGAGACAATTGAAGTAATACAAGAAACATTACCCTATACATGATCTTGAACTAGAGGCAATTGTGTTCGCGTTAAAGCTATGGCGGCACTATCTTTATAGTGTGGCTTGTAACATCTATTCGGATCACAAAAGTCTCAAATACATTTTTCACCTAATAGACTTGAACTTACGGCAACGACGTTGGCTTGAGCTTATTAAAGATTATGATCTAACGATCGAGTATACACCGGGTAAGGGGAACGTTGTAGCGAATGCTCTGAGCAAAATATTTGTAGGGTGGCTGGTTATCAACCACGACATACAACAGGACTTGGCAGAAATGGGCATCGAACTTCGAATTCGATATAGAGGAGCATAGCTGGCTCTATTGCACCTTAAGTCAAGCTTGCACGACCAGATAAAGACCACACAGGAGGACGACCCATTTCTAGGAAGATGTGTGAGCTAATTTTGACAGGGAAGACAACCGACTTTGCGGTGGACGAGGGCAAAACGATACAGATGAAGGAGAGAATATGTGTGTCAGACCATGCCGAACTTAGAAAAGAAATTCTGACAGAGGCTCACTATGCAAAGTACTCGTTGCATCCTGGAAGCACCAAGATGTACAAGGACTTGCACAAGACCTTTTGGTGGCACGGCATGAAGAAGGATGTGGCAACGTTTGTGTCACAATGCATGGCATGTCAACAGGTGAAGGCCAAGCAACAAAGACCAATCGGGGAGCTACAGAACCTCAATATTTAGGTATGAAAGTGGAACGACATCTCTGTGGATTTTATCATGGGCTTTCCGAAGACATCGTAGGGAAATGATGCAATTTAGGTCATTATTGATCGATTGACCAAATCCGCTCATTTCATCGCTATCAAAGTATCCAGGAGCGTCGATCAGTTGGCTCAGATTTATATCGATGAGATTGTTCGACTCCATGGGGTACCTGTCACGATCATTTCGAACAGAGATGGGCGATTCTTGTTACATTTTTGGATGAGTTTGGAAGCAATGATGGGCATCAAGCTGAATTTTAGCTCCTCGTACCACCCGATAAATCAGATCCTGGAAGATATATTGTGTTTGTGTGCGGTAGATTTGAAGACTAGTTGGGGCACACATTTGTCGCTTGTGTTTACGTACAACAATAGTTATCAATCAAGCATCCAGATGGCTCCTTATGAGGAACTCTACGGGAGGAAGTACCAATCTCCGTTATGCTGGGAGAAAGTCGGGGAGCGATAGGTACTCGGGCCGGAACCGGTAGAATAAGCTGTCGAGAAGGTCCGTATGATTCAAGATAGACTCCACATTGCATAGGGCTGATAGAAGAGCTGTGCGGACACTCGTCGACGATCGTTAGAGTTTTTGGTCGGGGACCATGTATTCTTGAAGGTGACGTCGATAGGGGCATCATGCGATTCAGAGTAAAGGGCAAACTAAGTCCAAGATTTGTAGGCCCCTTCGAGATCCTCGAGGAACTGGCGGTCGTTGCTTACCGAATCGTGCTACCCCCTGCCATAGCTGAAGTGCATGACATCTTCCATGTCTTCCAACTTTGGAAGTACGTGTATGATACAAGTCACGTGGTTAGCTTCGATCAGTTGGAGTTGCATGCCGATTTATCATACTCAGAAGAGCCCGTGCAAATTTTGGATCGAAAGAGAAAAGTCCTACGAAACTGGTCGATGTCCTTGGTTCGCATACTGTGGCACAACCATTCAGTTGAGTAGTCGACTTGGGAGCTAGAATTAGAAATGAAGGAGAAGTATCGTTCACTATTCGTCGATTAAAGGTCAAACCCATGTTCTTAAGTTTCAGGATAAAACTTTTTCTTAGTGGTATATTATGTAGTGCCTCACTCCCGTTGGGATGAAGCTCTATGTAATAGGCTCGTGGCAAGTCAGACACAGTCGGGAACATAGATGGCTAGTCTGGCCCAGCGACGAGTTTGGTATACGAAAACCATGGCATCAATAAAATCGACTTGAACGAATGATATGAGTACCATTCCAACTAATGGATCAGCTGCTGTTGGAATAAGTCCTAGATGCAGCGAACTATGTCATGGCGAATAAATTCTAAAGAAAGTGATGTGACAGGTCTGCTATTGGTTTTGTTGTTTTCTTGGCTTTTTGAATGATTTGTTGCTTGGATTTGATAAGCATGCTTTTACGTTGATTTTTGAATATGTATTTGGGAATTTCGAAGGGGAAGGACTGAAGAAGGGATTCTAACATGATGCTCGTGCCATTGCAGGTGTTCGTGTAACTAACGCTTGAACATTGCGAAGCAATCTCCTACTCTCGAGCAATCTCTTTAGGTGGGTGGTTTGACCCCTTCTTTTCTACTCCTTCCTGCCAACAAAGTTTTAAAGTTCAATGTTCAAATCGATGATGCTAACTGAATATATGCTATGCCACTAAGATCAAGAACTCGAAATAAATATATTGATTTAGAGTAATTTACTTCAAAAATACAAGTTTCACACCAAAAAGATAAAATATAAGGTTCTAGAAAAGAGAGAGAATTATTTCATGATATGCAAAATAAAATGAAATAAAATGTCGGTTGCGACATATTGTGCCTCAGGGAATTTGGTACCTATGGAATGCTAAATCAGAACGTACGGCTTTGAGGTAATGAACTCTCGTACGATTCAAAATGATTATAATTCTTAATACTGTCTGCACAGTGCAATCTATTTCATGTATATTAAATTGTTCACGCATTTTCAAGGTCATAGACAACTTGTGCATGTGGTTTGCTTTCCTCAAAATGGTACCCGAGGTGCTAGGACCGAATTGGCCTAGGCAAAAATTATGGAATCGTGCTTCGGCACGAGGCATTGAGAGACTTCCAGTTAGGCTCTGGACTGGTAGGGCATATCGTAATGCCATGTAATCGTCCTTCATGGTGTTGATATCGCCAATGACGCATATAAGATAGATTGCATGCTCACCTATTGTCTTGTGCAGGTGGTAAGTATTATATCTATTTTATGCAAGAAAGGAGCACGACTGTGGTAAGATAAGTTAAAATTGGTTATGTTGTTTATTGCTTAAAATGTGCCTTCGATACGAACTATAAATCATATAGTTCTAAATAGCAAGATCACTTCGTATGCTAAATCCTTAATCAGCATTGTCAGTTTAGACGAGTGGGTTCGTCCCGTCCAATAGCAAGTGTGCTAACCCCCAACTCCCCAGGTGTCGAGTTTGCTGTAGGAGCTCAAGACTAGATTAATGCTGAAGAACGGGAGGCAGCTTGAAGCTCTCATATTTTGAAGTATTGAAGTCCAATTCAGATCGAAGGCTTTTTGTTCAAATGTATAAAGGGGCATGAATGTTTGGAACGATAAGGATTATTTTATGGCAGCTTGTCGAGAGTTTTACTTTTGTTTTTTAAAGACGTAGCTGCAACGAAATATGAAATATAAAAATGCACTCGCACATATTTTGCAAGTTTATGAATGAAAAGCTAAATTTCTTCCTATTCTGTATCTTCATTTCTCTGCACTGTTAAATTTCAACTCATTGTCTCAAAAGAATAATCAAAATCACGTTCTTGCCTTGTACAAGTCCAATATAGACTTGTACGACATCACACTCCATCTTTGTTGATCGATTTATCTCGAGTTAAGACGAGGACGACCGATTTGGCGAGTTAGGGCGTGACAGGGATACCTCAAGGAGGGCATCTTCAAAATGAATGTAATGACTGTTTGCCTAATAAGATAATTAATTCTTCTTATATTGTTGAGTCCTCTCATATATGGCATGGAAGATTAGGTCATATTAATTATGATTCAATCAGAAAACTAATGAACATGGACTTAATTCTCAAATCTATAATAGATTCAAATCATAAGTGTAAAATATGTGCATAAGCAAAATTAACCCATACTTTGTTTCAAAATCCGGTTGAAAGAGATACAGAATTATTGAATTTAATCAATACAGATGTATATGATCTAAAAGGCATACAAACTATAAATAAGAAGTACTTTATCACATTCATCGATGACATTACTCGATATTGCTATGTCTATCTTATAAAATCAAAAGATGAGGCAATATATACGTTCAAGCAATATAAAACCAAAGTAGAAAAATCAACTTAATCAAAAGATTAAAGTTCTCAAAAGTGATAAAGGTGGTGAATATGAAGCACCGTTTATAGGGTTTTGTGCAGAAAATGAAATTATCTACTGTAACGTCCCAGTCCCAAATACGTCAGATAAAGATACATAAATATGCCAGCTACGTATCAAGTGGACACCAGCCTCGCTCAAATATGTATAAGCTATTTAGAGCTCAAGTCTAACTATAACTAGCAAGTCCAACTATATCTCAAACCATATGATATCATCTTAAGTGACAAACAAGTGTACCAATGCTGAGCAAACAGTAATACACTAATTCCACAAGAATTAAATACCAAAAAAAGATAATATGTGATAAAGTTGGCCAGGCCTTAATACAACTGTCTGAACAAGCTCATAAAAAGAAATAAAGATTGTAAAACTAGGCTATATCAGCAAAAAAAATCAATAAAAATAAAACATGTCAATAGAGGAATATGATAAATGTAACTACTAAGATACCTGAAATACTGAAGATGCAATCGTCAATCACCAACTATTCTATAAAGCGATCTCAACAATAACCTAGAGATAACATCAGGTTCTCAGAAGGACATAACAAGGTACAAAACAACATATCGAAGTAACAGTAAATAAAATATAAATACTAAAGGGTAACTATAATAAACAACTAAGTAAAATGCACGTGAGAATACTTTCTGGATATCAGGCTTCAGCCACTGAGGCTCACAAGCACCTCAGCAAGGCTATCGCCCTAGGCACCATGTCGTGTGACCAAGGGCATATGTGCTAATAATCACTAAAGCTCTGCTATAGGGATGATGGTATACTAGTAGGATAACAACCAAGTCTCTACTACAGAAACGAGGTTAGACGACTAAATGTAGCCTGATATTACAATAATGTTCTCTCCACCCCATGGTCTAGAACTATCCAGTCAAGTCATGTGAAGTCACATAGATCTCCAATACAGGTAACAAGTCTTATATCCTATCACAGAGTCTAAACAACATAGATATCTTACAAGAATCTATATCATGATCATGTCAGTGTCTTGTGGTCAATCGTGTCAATAAATACAAATAAAATGCATCGCTATGCTTAGAGTTGTACCTAATATCTATATGCTGATATCGACACTCGAATATAATTCAGATGCTAAGCATCAAATAAATAAACAAAATAAAAGGAAATAAACATGTATACTGAAACTTTGACATGAAACAATTGCATGTATCTTCCAAGTGAGCATACAAAGTATAGTGCCCGACCCGCAAGATGCCTTATAAGAGATGGTTGGTTTAATGAAGCCTTATTGGACTTGGAATATACAAAGGATTGCTTGGAAGGCTATGCGATCGTGGTAGAAATTATCTTATAAATGTGAGTAGTATTGAACCCTTCGAAGATCCTTTAGCTTCACGCTTAATAAAAAGGATATGTACGCTATGTTGATCGTTGAGTTGTTGAATAACACCTTACATGGAATTCGGAAAGATAATGAAAGATAAATAATAACATGACCGTAAACTGTTGTTGCTCGATGAACTGTATGATTGTACGATGTTGTGATGAATTATATGACGGGTGAAGGCAAAATCCCAAATACTTGGGCGGTGAGTATATCAAGCCTTAGCTCGATGAATAATAATAACATAGATATTAAGACCCAAGAACTGGGCAGTGAGTATGCTTAAATTATGTTCGAATGAATGTTATGCTAAAACAGATGCTAAGTCCCAACGGATTGGACGGTAAGTACATTAAATTGGTTGAAAAGATGTATGGTATCAAAGATGTGGCAAATAGATTGGGTAACAACATTCTATTATCCCGTCCTCGATGTAGAATGTTGATTATGCCAAGACCCTGGAATGATGGCAAGATGGAAATACGAATGAGAACGGTGGCTGAGCACTTAGTTTTTCCTTATCTTGCATTATATGTTTTTTTATAAATAAGTTGCATATACTTGCTTGGTTATGGACAACTTGTGCACAAGATAGTTCCTTGAACGGTAATCCGAGGCCACGGACCCGGTTCATCCTAGGGGGAACAAGGATTGGTGCCGACGTATTGGCATCAGTATACGGAACCTTCAGCGGGGCTAGCTACCCGCACAGTAAGGGGCGCCGTATACCTGGAATACGGTCCAAGATGGCGTATCGCTAGTGACCTTCATATAGATAGGTCCAGTGCTAATAATGTCTTATACAGAAAGAGTAAGTGATTACTCAAATACATGAAAGGATGTCGTCTGATGGTAAGAATCACTTGAACGGTGACAAATATATTAAAATATGATATTGTTCATAACAATGTCTTGTGCAGGCTAAGTAAGTATTATAAATATACAGGGACGGCTACACGACCGTGGGTAAGAAATCACCAAAGGGTGATAAAAAATACTTTACATTATGCTAATTATATATATAAGATGCATGCTTTACTTCTGTCGGATATGAACTGCTAATTGACCCTAAGGCAACGAGAAAGACCACTTTTAATAATGTTCTATAACATGATTACTTAGTGTTGTCTTCATAGGTGAGTTGGGCCAGCACCGCTCGCTAGTACATTGATGATGTATTGACCCACGTTGTGGGAAATATTACAGGTGCTTGCGTATAGGGAAAATTGTTTGATCAGTGCTTGGCATTGATGAATCTGATGGATGTGCAGAAGCTCTTATTTAAGGACGATATCTTCTGCTATATGTGACATAATGTATAGAATAGTGTAACTCAGTTGTACCAGTGAGATTATAGCCAAATTGGTAAGTTCATTATAAAGAAGTCAGCATATTCAGTTGTAGCCTAAAGGGTAAGCGTATGTATTCAGTTGGCTATTCAAGAGTCTTGTAATCAGTTGTAAACTCTGTATTCTGCTGCAAGTCTTGTAATCCATTGAAATTATCAATAAAGAGACACATTTCTTCATATCGTATGTGACTTAAATTTATCTACTTAGTTTTACTGCGCTGTCGTTGTCTACTGAGAAATACTAGGAACTGTAATGATTTTGCCTTGTACAAGTGTAATCTAGACTTGTATGACATCACGTCCAGTGGCTAGATTTCGATCCTCCGGGATCGGGACGTGACATAATGGTATCAGAGCACGACTTTACGTCATTGGATTCTAATTTGATTTGTTTTAAATCAATGTTTCTACTAAGATGATTCAAAAGCTGCTTTCGCGATGATTCAAAGACTGCTTCCGCGATTACTTAAAGTTGCTTCCTCGGTGAATCAAAGTTGCTTCCGCAAATACTCAAAGTTGCGTCCATAATGAATCAAAGTTGCCTCTACGATGACTCAAAGTGCTTTCGCGATTATTCAGTATTGTTTCCAAATTATTCTAAGTTTCTCTCTTTACTGAACGTCCGTTCATCCTTTTGGCCACTCACTGGATGTTCCATACAATAAGTCTAAATATGTGGGTTGTGATGTACGTGCTTTGTTGAATTTCTAAAAGATACTGAAATGAATAACAATGATACGATGCGATGATAAGTTGGTAACATGTGTGTTGGATGTCTTATGCGTGGGATTCATTGAAGTCGATTGTTATGCAACAATCGACTGTAGGTAATAGCATGGTATGTTGGAGAAGAATGTGCATGGATTTCAGTGAATGGGAATCGATAGAATCTTGAGTCGGTATTCGTGCTCTGCATAACTACTACATGATGGATAGTCCATATTGGACGTTGGTTTGATGTGAAGGAAATATTATGTTAGGAATTGCCTGAGCTCTGAGTAGTATATTGCATATACCCTCGTTATGATAAGATGTCCCTTGACCCTGTTTGTGGCATAGTGATTGCTTTACCTGTGAGGTGTTGGATAGTATTAAGTCATAGTTAGGATTACGATTGATGCATGACGGCTAGGCATGTCCCTCGGTGATTAAGTTCGGATAACTCATTGCGAGATTTTGATGTGTTTGGATGAACCATTGCTAGATTCTGACGGTTAGCATTATGTTGGTTAATAAGAGATTGAGAATATAAAATGAATGCCTTGGTTGAGAATGGTACAAGTTATAGATTCAGGCGATGACTTGAATCAGTTGGGTAAAAAAGAATATAGGCTCAGTGACAATGGTAGGGTGTTGCTATCGAAAGATTTTAGGAGAACAATGTGGACCGAATATAGAATGATGTTGGAATTGAGTAAATAAAATTGCATGTTGGATATCGACAAACTGATGGTGATGTTAGGCGCTTATCGGGATATTGCCAATGATTTAGGAGATGCAGAGAGTTGCATCAACGACCGAAAAGTTAGAGAATAGAATTGAGTAAAATAGATGGCTATGCACGTTGTGCAGTTGTGTTTGAAAGAATTTGACGTGTCCTAAATTAAAAGTTATGATCGTTGATTATTTTGAGACATAGAGAATGAGTACTTGTCCCTTGATACATAAAAAAGTAGATGTTCTTTATGAGAGTCGGATGGCTGGGATGCAAATAAGTATCCAGGTGTAGCGATATGTAATAGACCCTGTCGGTATAAGATGCTGTCACATGAATAACGAGTTTGAGTGGAATATAGAATTATTGGATTATGACTTAGCCAAATCAGCTATGTCATACTCACTAAAATGATCGATATACGGATGCTGGTTGATTGATGCCATAGTGATTGGATCGATGCATGAATAGTAAATATTCTTATGAAATTACAAGGAGATGATGCAAAACAAATATTGATGGTTAACGTGAATTGCTAAGAGATGACCATGTTGGGTGCTAGCCAAAATTCATAAAGGGTACTTTCGGAAGAAATACGATTATATAGTTGCCTTATTTTGTTGGTTAAAAGAGTACAAATCGTATCGATGATCTAAAAAATATGGAAAATAAATATGTCGCAAAGAGACCATAGAAAAGATGCTAAATAGTAGACTATTGAGGCAACAATGTTGGATTATGACTCGAAATAGTTGACCCGATTGAATAGATACAATTTGAGTACGATATGAGAATACAAGTCGGATTGAGCAAGTAATGCTATGTCTATGCAAATGGAAATTGATAGTTTGGATACTCGATTGAGAAATTTATATGATGGCTTTGGAATTGACCCTTAAGAATTGTCGGATAGATTTTTGTCGGTTGTGGATAAGTCTAGAATGACTTCGTTTGGTATGACCCGAGGATGAGTACGGATAGATTGACTTGACCCTAGAATGTCAGTTGGTTGCCTAGAATATCGGTTGGTTGCCTAGAATGTCGGTTGGTTGCCTAAGTTTCAGATTGGTTGGCTATGTCATTTCAATTGTCCGTGTTGGGAATAAGTTCATAAGATTGGGGTGGTGTCCCATGTCCCTAAGTTGGTCAGATCATAGATTGTCCCTGAGATAAGATAGAGTTGTCCCTATGATAAGAATTGATTGTCTCTAAGATAAGAGATAAGTATGTCCCTGATAGCTATCCATCTCATATGAGTTAGCTGAATGTCTGGTTTAGCTTAGATTTGCTGACCGTAGAGACTTGACTGAATGCTAAATTGACTGTTGGAAACCCGTAGGATGTCCCTATTGATGTTGCGTGAGTATAGTCGGAATGAGTAAGACATGTCGAAAAGTGAACTTCAGAATGGAATAGATATTGGGGAATTTGGTGTTATAATATTGTTTTCCATAAATAAATTCTTTTATTTATTGTGTATCTGGGAAAATTACAACTGTGGGAATCTGATCTAGAAGACGATCACTTTATCCCTTGGACTATGCGAAGAAGAAAAGCTCTCAAAAATTTGACAGTAGATAACTATGTATCTGTATAATGAATGAAAAAAAGAAATCTATTTATAGAGTCAAAAATAAAACTGAAAAGATAACTGTCTTCACAGCCTGTGCTTAGTTGAAAATCACGCAGGATTTAACATACGCAAAGTTGTGAGAAGTTACTGGACGTGGCCTGTAACTGTTGGACACATGGCGATCATGCATGAGTCGTATGCAAGTTACAGGACACGCAGGCGAGAGATCAGTGGCATGGCTGCCACGTACTCCAATTTGATGAAATCCACGCAGACTTGTTGAAGACGAAATCCATGCAAACTCGGTGTAGAAAGCTTCAAAATCCACGCAAACTTGGGGCAAGAAGCTTCAGGATCCACGCAGACTCGAGGCAAAAATGCTTCAAAATCTATGCAGACTTGAGGAAGAAAACTTCAGAATCCACGCACGTTTGAGATGAAGATCTCACAAATACACGCAGACTTGAGATAGAACTGCCAGCTGTCTTGATTTGGCGTGCCTCGACTGACACAAAATCTCTGACAGTGATTGCTTTTGTCAGTCGTATTAAATGACAAGAAGCTCTTTTGGTACGCCAACATAACGAAGGCTGAGTCTTGCTGAAGAAGATTTCAAAAATCACGCAATAGACCGCTGTGATCTCTCGAATTCTGTGTATACGTGGCATACAAAGAGACATTCTTCGACTGTCGTTCTGTCAGTCATAATTACTCTCTGACAAATGATGAGCTGTTCCCCAGCGTGATTTGTAAATATTGTCCTGATCAACTGAGCGTGACTTTTGACTCTGTCCTGATCAACTCAGTGTGACTGTCATTTTTAAAGGCCTACAAAACCCCCTTCAAAGTTTTCGAAAATTGAAAAGACTTCAAAATTTTCGAAATACTTTGAAAATAAGATAAAAATGAACTTAGTCACGCTGAGATGACTTCAAATTTTTCGAAAGTCGGAAAGACTTCGAAGTTCTTTGAAAACATCCAAATGAACTTATTAAATGTCATGATGACTCTTCATTTTTCGAGACTGATTGCATCCAGTTTATGGTGGAATATGAACCGCCGGCGAGCTCTGTTATATAAACAGGAAGAGGATTCATTTTTTAATCTTCATCTTACGTCAACATGACACCAAAGGAGAAAGCTGAGGAAGAAGCACGCAAGTTGGGCTTTTGTTCCCATGGTGATCCCACTTTTGAGGGTAAAGAACCGGAGCCTCTGGTTTTCAAGTTCAAAGACGATCCCATGCAATTAGCCAAGAATTTCTTGAGCTATTTTGGTCTGGACGGATCGTTCTCTTCCAATGAACGCAGCCTTGCAGAGCAGCGTGAAATGTTGAAGGCTCTGTTACACCGTATGGGGGTCAAGAGCGTAGAAGAACTGGGCGCCAAGCTCAGCCGCTCTACTAAATAGAGCGTGTCCTTTATGCTTTTGAAAATGTTGCACTCTTTTTGTTTTGTCTTTTGTAAGGCCATCAGTGCCTGTCTTGAAGAATGTAGTACAACCTTCAGCGTACATTAATGAAGAATATTAAATGGCACTCTTTGAATGTTTCCAATGTTGCGCTGTCTTCCAAAGCACACGTGTCATTCATTCCATGGTTTACGAGCGCTATTTACGCGGATCTTTTCCAAGAATAGGCTTGTACTTTGTCCTTTAAATAGGTAGTTGAATTTCAAAGATACTCATCTCTCATTTTTCTTCTTCTTCTCTGAGCATGAAATTTTTGGAAGATTTCGTTCTCAAACAGGAAAGCAATATTTTCTAATGTTCGATTTTTGCACACTGTATCAAACATGGGTTTGCCAATTCTTAGCACCAAACTCGAAGGTAAGTCTGTTGAAGATAGGCTTTTTGTTTCTGACTGAAAAATGCACGCTTGACTAGCCAGTGTGTGCTAAATGATATTTCTGTTGATTAATTCTCTTCTTCCTTGCTGTTCTCTGCAGAAGCTCGGTTGAAAATTTTCTTCAGAACTGGCATTGGTGATGTGGATGCTGTGGAGAATATCCTGCTGACACCAACATCAGGGAGCTCATACGCTTTTGACGCGTACATCAGACAACTCAGAACTCTTCGTGGGATAGAAGGGTCTTCCTCAGATGGTAGGAAGAGCCTTTATACACGAGAGTTCCTTTCACGACAGAACTAGGAATTGTATCCCAAGGTTTGGATACATTCCTGTCTCCTCTGAAAGGCCGCTCCTAATCCATCAGTTGTATTGGCAGCACCACGACTTCGGGCTGCCATACTCTGTGGTTCTCCTCTCATCTGAGAGAGAAGACCAGAGTTTGATTCCTGCTGATCTGGTCGTGACTGGGACCCAGACAGTCAGGAACTGCCACCAACAACGAACCTGACGGAGAAGGTTCGACGGAGAAGATCCAAAGAAGAAGATAGATCTCTATTAGGTTATTGTTTTGGTGTAGAATGAAAATCCAAGATTTGTAATAGATTTCCATTATGATTTGTAAGAAAGTCTAAGAAAAATGTAATAGACTTTTTTGTGGTGAAATGAGAATGGAAATGATAATTCTTCTATGCTCAAAGATTTGTATTTGTGGATGAATCGTGGACATGATAGATAATAAAATCTTCTTTTCTGTTTTAGAGTATATGATATTATCAGAGGTATTATGGACGTGATAATATGTAGGAACTCAAAAGAAAATAGATTGATTTCTATGCAGAGGTCAAAAATGACAAATGAGTAAGTAGATTCAGAATTGATTCAGAGGTTATGAAAACGTGATCAATAACGAATCCCTACTTAATAAATTGATAGAAGATTATGAACGGACGAACCGTTTAGGAAATGATGAACGGATGAACCGTCGAATGAATGTAATAAATGAACGGATAAACCGTCAAGTATTAATGAACGGGCGAACCGTCTGATGACGTTTCATTATTTGAGGAATTTCTGCCTATAAATATAGCAAAAATCCGACAAGAACGAACACTCCTTCTTTCAAACATAAAAATGTCGTCTGAAGAAGCATCCAAGAAGGCTGAAATTGCCATGAAGGTTCAGAAAGGCACTGAAGAACACCCTGCTGATCCAGTTCAATCGAAGAAGGCGGAAGCAGGCGAAGGTTCGTCTGCACCCAAGCCACCAAGGGACATTCTGGACTTCCTGCTCGAACCAGGAAAGACTGAAGAAGAAGAAGCCATGAGAATGGCCGCTTGTAAGTTCCTTGTAGGTTCTAGCAAGGAGATCCTCGGCTCTTTTGCTGATCACGTCTTCGAGAAGGACGGCAGTGGACCACGTCCAAATGTAGAAAAGGATGATAATGATCTTCCTTAATATCATATACCATCATTCATGATTAAAATAAAATAAAAATTTTATTTTTTTAAACATGAATTTGTCTGATGATTACAAGTATTTACATTTATACATAGTACTTTTTAAGGAATTTGCTATTAATAGGCATCAAAACTTTTCGACCATCCAATTCTGAGAGTTGATAAGCTCCATTTGAGAAAACTCTGCTCATAATATAGGAACCTTCCCATTTTGTGTCAAATTTGCCCTTGCTCATATGAGTCATAGTCATAGGACGTCTGACTGTTAGAACAAGTTCTCCTTTTTGATACGATCGAACTCTGACTTTCTTATTAAAAGCTCTTGAGATTCTAGCTTGATAGAATTCAATATTCTGTTGAGCAGATAATCGCTTTTCATCCAGAGCTTCTAATTCCTGAAGTCGAAGACGATCATTATTTTTAGCAGTGAGTTCATTAGCGATTGCTATCCTTAAAGAAGGAATTTGAATCTCTAATGGAAGAACAGCTTCGCAACCATATACCAGAGAGAAGGGTGTACATTTAGTAGCATTACGAACTGTAGTACGATAAGCCCACAAACATTCTTCGAGCTTCTCTCTCCAATTACGTTTGTTAGTAGAGACAAACTTCTTTAGGAGTTTGATGATAGTTTTGTTGAAGGCTTCTGCTAATCCGTTAGCTGTCGGATTATACGCGGTAGAAGCCACATTATTGATCCGGTGATCATCACAGAATCGAGTAAACTTCTGACTGACGAACTGTGGTCCGTTATCATGAATAATGCGTCGAGGAATACCAAATCTGTAGATGACATGATGCTTAATAAAGCTGATGACATTGGACGTCTTAACTTCAGATAAAGGAATGGCTTCGGCCCATTTGGAGAAGTAATCGATTATTGCAAGAATAAACCAATAACCCTTGGATGACGGCGGATTGATCGGGCCGATAATGTCCATGCCCCAAGCTTCAAAGGGCCATGACGCTGCCGTTGGATGTAGAAACTCTGAGGGTTGATGAATAAAATCTGCATGGATTTGACAAGCTTTACACTTCTTTGCATATTCGATGGCGTCTGATACCATAGTGGGCCAATAATAACCCATACGTCGAATACGGTCTTGAAGTTTTGGTCCAGGCTGATGTGCTCCACAAATTCCATTATGTGCTTCACGAATAATTTGTTGAGCCTCGTCACCGGCAACACATCGAAGAAGTAAACCATCATAAGCTCGACGATATAAGGTTTTTGTTGTATGATTGTAATAGAATCTGAGTGATCGTCGTCTGATAGATGCTGCCTCACTCGGATCATCCGGAAGAATATCATACAATACGAAATCCAAGAAAGAAAGTCTCCAATCTTTATCCGTATTTTGATTCTCGGCCGAGTTACTGAAGATAAATTCCATGCTGGAATCAGATGAAGATGACATCGATTTACGACTGAATCCAAATCCTCTTGTTGTGTTAACGTCATGAGATGTTGATTCTTCAATGTCAACTGGAAGTCCTAGGGTCAGGTTATTTTCAAGATGAAATAATTCTCGATTACGAACAATAATCATTTGTTGCCGTCTGATCGGAATAGCCAACACCGCCGCAAGATTAGCTAGAACATCAGCTTCTGTGTTACATGCTCGCCTAACATGTTCAATGAAGAATTCTTCAAATGAAGAAACCATAGATATAGCTGATCTATGATAAGGAACCAGATCTTGATGGCGAACTTCATAAGTACCCCTTATCTGATTGACAATGAGTTTAGAGTCTCCATACGCCTCCAAATATTGAATATTCAGATGTTTAGCGAGTTGAAGACCAATGAGTAATGCATTGTACTCAGCTACATTGTTTGAACATGGTTGATCGAGAGAATAAGCTTTTTGGATAGCAAGACCTTCCGGCGATACAAGAACAATTCCAACTCCAACGACAATATCACCATTAGGACCTATCCTTGAAGCTCCATCAAAGAATAGACGCCAGGTAGGATCTTCTTCAGCAATTTGATTTGAATCTAGGACTTCATCTGGGATTTCGTCATAGAGTTTTGAATTCTCTGGAATTGAGTGAGCAGCCAGAAAATCAGCTAAAGCTTGTCCTTTGACTGACTTATGAGGAACATAGTGCATGTCATACTGAGCAAGTAGGATTCCCCAATTAGCCAGTCGAGAATTCAAAACACTGGGTTTCTTCATCATGATCCGTATAGGATTGATCCTGGAGATGACATGAATAGTCTGGCCAATGATATAATGTCGTGTCTTTTAAACAGCGAACATCAAGGCTAGACATTCTTTTTCGACCGGTGAATAACGAGGTTCAGCTCCGGTCATAGTACGACTGAGATAATAAATGGCTTGTTCATGGCCATTTTGATTCTTTTGAGCGAGTAATGCACCCAATGAATGACTCATTGCTCGAGTATATAGGAGGAACGGTATTCCTGAGACGGAAGGTACTAATACTGGTGGGCTCATCAGATATTGTTTTATATCATCGAATGCTTTCTGACATTCATTATTCCAGACAAAAGAGACACCTTTTTTCATAAGTTTGTTGAATGGTCTGCAGCGTCCTGACAAATTAGAGATGAATCTCCTGATATAAGCGATCCTTCCTTGAAATCCTCGTAGCTCTTTTAAGGTGCGTGGAGGACGCATCTCTTGGATGGCTTTGATCTTCTCGGGATCCACGTGTATACCCTTAGAGGTAATGACGAAGCCGAGAAATTTACCACTAGAGACGCCTAAGAAGGACTTAGTAGGGTTCATCTTTAATTGATGCTTGCGCATTAGATCAAAAATAGTTTTCAAATCTTGGATATGATCCTCCTTTTGTCGACTTTTGACTGCAATATCATCAACATAGCATTCGACTATTTTTCGCAAATGTTCACAGAATATAGTGCTCATGGCTCATTGATAAGTTGCTCCTACATTCTTGAGACCGAATGGCATAACTGTATAACAGTATGTACCAATCGATATTGTGAAAGAAGTGTGCTTCTCGTCATCTGGAAATATTTTAATCTGATTGTACCCAGAATACCCGTCCATGAATGACATCCGTTCAAATCCACAGGTATTATCAATCATGACATCAGTGATTGGTAGAGGGAATTCGTCTTTAGGACATGCCGCATTGAGATCGCGGAAATCTATGCATACTCTGATCTTGCCATTCTTTTTAAGAACATGAACTATGTTAGCCACCCAATCGGGATGTTGTTCCTCTCTAATAAACCTAGAGGCCATGAGTTTATTGACTTCAGCTTCAATTGCATCCATAATATCTGGACAAAATCGTCGCTGTTGTTGTTTGACCGGTTTGGCATTTGGCAAGATATTGAGCTTGTAAGTTGCGATTTGTGGATCAAATCCTGGCATATCTTCATAACTCCAAGCGAAGATGTCGATGTAATCACGAATGAGTTTGATCATGTCTTGCTTATCAGTTTCTGAAAGACTTTCACTGATGAATATTGGTTTGGGGGATCCCTCTTCACCAACATCTATTTGAACAAGTTTATCTTCAGTCGGAGGTTCTTTTTGCTCGAAACGGAACTCCCATTGATTATCTAACCTTTGGTCCCATTGTTCTGATTCAGGTGAAATTCCAAATTCTTCATCGTCTTCATCACTTTCTTCAGAACGGTCAATAGAAACCATGTTGGAAGACAGAATGTTGCAGTAGAAGTCACCGATACTTGTATCGGAATCCCAAGAAGTGGTACTAGAAGAATCAGATCTCTTATCTTCGTCAGATTCAGGATCTTCATGGATAATATTGATAAAAGGAGTAGGAGCAATATAGCCCAATCCGCATTTCGTCCTTCCATATTTTAGAGGAGGAATACGAACAGGCATTTTTTTTCTTTTCCACTATTGAGGCCAGTCCTGAAGTCATAGCCCATATTTTTGATGATGTCTTTAGATTGCTGACTATAACGACGTAGTTGTAATCTTCCAGTATCATCATTTCTGTCATCATCTTCTAAATCAGAAGGACTTTGGGGCCTTTGTAGAAGAATATTGGAATATCTCCTGGCTTTCTGCTGGGAACTAGGAAGTATGAGAATTGTACAGGTTCTAGAGATACATCTGTATGAACAGTCTGTACAACTCCTATGGTTATTGTGCTCAAGTCATCTAACAGATGTAAATAACTATGAACATAATTGCATACATCAGTGTACTGCAAAGGTGGAGACTTTTCATTAAATATAAAAGCAGCAATATTTACATTGGGAGAAGGCTGAGCCTTAGAGATTTTAGCCAAGTCAATGACTAAAGGGGGAGAAGAAGAATGAGTTTTGTTTCGATTAAGATCGATAACAAATGGCTCAGAAGAGGTGAGCTCCCTTGAAGCTTGAGATAGAAGAGTGGTCCGTCCTCCAACTGGAATTAGCAGAGTATCCTGTGAAGATACAGGAACTATAGTACGCCCACTAACAGGAATGATCATTGTGTCTTGAGCAGACGACTGAGGTAACGGAGAGATCCGTCCACTCACTAGAATGATGAAAGAACCTTCTCCAGAGGGTTTGGGAGATTGTTGCTGAGTAGTTCGACCTTTAACAGGGATTATTAAAGTCTCACTTTGTGCATCCTCTTTCTCCATAGCTTGTATGACCCTTGTATATTCTTCTTTGTACATTCGAGAATCATTGAAATAAGCTTCAACCCCATGGAAGGGATTTATATCAGCAACTTCTTTTTGTACTCTTCCATTGCTATCAATGTACTTAAAACACTGATGAAGAGTAGAAGGCACCACATTATTTTCATGAAGAAAGGGCCTCCCAAGAAGAAGATTATAGGATCCTACGATCTCAATCACATAGAAAGTGACTTTGGATCTGAAATCGCCTATCTGAAGCTTCAGATGAATCTTTCCCAAAGGCTCGCTTCGGCTTTGATTGAATCCCAGGATAGTAGTAACCGTCTTGGAGAGCTTGTGAAGAGGGATTTTTAGTTCATCCAATAGACTCTTTGGCATTATGCTTATAGCAGACCCTGGATCAATGAGGATACGATCTATCTTCATCGTATCGATATAACCAGTGTAGTAGAGAGGCCGATCATGTCGATTATCCTCCAGTAGCATGTCGTCTTGTGTAAAGGTAATATTTGGGATAATCTCCAGTACACTGTTGCAATGTAAGCAAGTGGCAGGTTCTGCATCTGGCTTCTTTAACTGTGCAAGACAAGAGTCTGCCTGAAGAAGTGCTTCACTTAACGTCTCCCGAATCTCTTTAGAAAGACGTAAAAGCTCAAAGAGGGATATTCTAGCTGGAGTATTAGCAAGTTAAGCTAGAATGTCGAAATTGTAAGGCTTCTGAAGCCCAAGAAGAGGAGACTTCTTGATTGGTTTATCAAACCGAGCCTGTTGTTTACCTTTCTCCAGAGCTGTAGGCTTGGGAGGAACAGGTTCAACTGGTGTAGTTGAAGGAACAGGTGCAGTAGATGATTCTTCTTCAGGAAGAACATTAGGAGCATCTTTATCAGCTGGAGGGATATCAGGAGTATCCTCAGGATTCTTGGAATAATCCTTTAGATAAGGTTTCCCCGTTCGAGTAGCACTAACAAGTGCTTCTTCTTTATCTTTTGGCTCTGTGTCGGAGGTAGATCCAAGAGACGTCATATGACATGACTTAATCTTTCCAGCCTTCTTGGACTTTTGAGAATTAGTCTTTTGAGGAGAAGGAGATTCAAAATCTGCCACTAGATCAGGATGAATCCACATAATTTCTCCAGTTTCCAAAGTGATTGGCACTAATCCTTCAGAATGTGGAGGAGGAATATTCACTATTTCAAGAGTTGCCTTGGGAATAGGAACAATCCCACTTTCCAGGAGTTGAGGAGGGAAATCTCCGAATTGTATAGAGACGACGTTGGAGGTGACGGTCTTCTCTTTTGGAGTAAGAGAGATAGCTCCAGACTTAATCATTTCTTGGATCTTTCCTTTCGGTACATAACATATACGAATTGTATGACCCAGCATTCTGTGGTATGGACAGTATTTGGGATGATCTGTCTTACCAGCTTCATCAGGTTTCTTGATCTCAGATAATTGTATTTTATTACCTTTCAGCAGACATTCAAAGATACCAAGGACATCATCATCATCGAAAGAATATTCTTCTTTGGGGCGAGGTGTTCTTGATTGTTGAGTTGTAGAGGCAGGAGCTTGAACAGTTGATGCATCTTTGCTCTGAAGATTAACTTCAAGAGTTTTTTTCCTTTGCGAGCATTGTTTTTATTGTTAGTACCTTGACCTGTTTCTTTGGGAGTCATCTGCACTCCTAAACCTTTAAAGGTTTCAGCACTAATTTCTGCGGCCTTGGCACTGACTATGAAAGAAGGCCAATCTTGGAATTGGGTGGATCCTGTCCACATGCTGATGATTGGCAACAAGTTTGATTTGTATGTGTCAATGGTGACAGCATCAGGAGTTCCAAGAGGCATCTTCAGAGCTTCTCTTCGAAACCGTTCAATGTAATCCTCTGTAGTTTCATTATTTTTTTGCTTGATTCTAATAAGAGCAGACATAGTCATGTCATTGAGCCCTTCATAGAACCGTTCAAGAAACATCTGTTTGAAACCGGCAAATGAGGTAATGCACCTATCTGAGAGACTTCTATACCATTCATAAGCAGTTTTCTTGAGACATCCAATAAATACCCGAGTAAGGAGAGCATCACTTGGTTGTAACTGGTCAGTCATCACTTCAAAGTGATTAATAAACTGACTTGGAGAAGTGGTTCCATCATAGAATGAGATAGTAGGAGGCTTGTATTTAGGAGGATATGATACTTGCTTCCATTCTATCGGATAAGGTTGTTTGATGCCTAATCTTTGTAAACCATCTTTCTGTTTGAATGCCTCGAATTGAGTTTTGAGATTCCTCAATTCTTCATTAATAACTCCGGAGGATTGTGGAGTTGTAGCTTGTAGAGAATAGTTGGGAGGAGGAACAACATTATAAGCACTACCCCCAGCTCCAGAGAGACTAGGAACTGGTTGAACTTGTCCAGGAGTATTGGATTGTACTGCTGGAGGAACTTGTACTGGACTTATATTAGTGTCAATTGGTATGGCATCTGGTACAGTCTGTCGATTTTGTAACTGAGCTGTCATGAGTTCATACATCGACTTCATAGTATCAGCCATAGACTTCATTTGCTGTTCCAAAGAAGCAATCCTTTGATCTTGAGGAGTAACCGAAGAAGAAGGTTCATTGTTCAATTCAGTATTCCCATCCACCATATATGTCGTGACTGTACGAGGGATTATTGATGAATTAGTGGATGTTGTATGCTCTGAATCACTGCTTCGTGCATCAAAGTCATTTAAAGGAGAATTACCCCCAATAGGAAGAGGTGGGAAATTAGATTCTCCTAGAAATTCAGAATCATCTTCAGAGATCAAATTTCTTTGACTAGAGGCCAGGACTCTTGCTCTGGTGTTTCTATATACTCTATCTGGACTATCAGCTCTACCCCCAGTATCTCGAGAGGTCATGTTGACAGAAGCAAACAAAGGCTCATCTTCATCAGGCATAGGTTCACACTGAATCCGATTGAAGACAGATTGTCGTTTAGTTTGACATCTGTATTGCATTGTAACTCTCGGCTGGAAGTCACATTCATGATCAGTATGGTCCTGAACCATTGATTGACATCTGCATTGAATTATGACTCTTAGATAGAAGTCACATTCAGCATGATCCTTTGACACAGAATCACTCCTTCTCTTCTGTTGAAGATATTCTCGTAAATCTGTTTGTGAAGATTGAGGAGTATATTTCCTGTTCTTGGGTCTTGATGGCTCTTGATTATATAGAGAATGATTAATATGAGCTACATAGTTTCTTGCATACTCTGCATCTGGATCTTTTATCCTTGTTTCCAACTGATATGGTTTCTTACAACCAGAAGTGCTAAGTTTTGTTCTTAGATCAGTTAAAGGTAACACATTAGTTTTGGAAACATGGAGTTTTCCTTCCATTGATCTGGATATTTGCAGAGAAGGAAGAGTTGAACCATCCCTTTGATTAGGAATTGGTAACAGACCTTCTTTTCTAGACAGATTCTGTGCCCAATTTGAAGAAGTCATAGAAGAAGACATTAAGGAATGTTTCTTCTTAGACTCATTCAAGTTTTGAGACATAGAATGTCCAGAAGGAAGAGTAGTCAAAAGACTATCTCCTTTCCTTTGACTAACAAAATTGTCAGTCAAAGCTGTTCCTGAAGTAAAAACTACAGGAGCAGAAGGAACAACTAAAGAGTTATTCCTTTTCGAAGGGACTTTGTATGGAAGACCACCCCCAGTTCTAGTAGAACTTGGTAAAGAAGAAGAGATAGCTAAGGAGCTATTCTTATTGGATGAAATACACGCTGAAACAGACTTGGTTAAAGAACCAGTACTGTTAGCGTGACTTTTGGATTTAAGATTACACGCTGGAACAGATTTGGCTAAGGAGCCAGTACTGTCAGCGTGACTTTTGATTTTGGAAATACACGCTGGAACAGATTTGGCTAAGAAGCCAGTACTGTCAGCGTGATTTTTGGAATTGAATTTGTACGTTGGAACAGATTTGGCTAAAGAGCCAGTACTGTCAGCGTGACTTTTAGAATTGAATTTGCACGCTGGAACAGATTTGGCTAAGGAGCCAGTACTGTCAGCGTGACTTTTAGAATTGAATTTGTACGCTGGAACAGATTTGGCTAAGGAGCCAGTACTGTCAACGTGACTTTTGATTGCTGTCATCTTCGAGCGCACAAGAGTGTGCGTGCTTGCAGTAGAGTTCTTGCCAGTGTTAGGAGTAGACACTGTGGCAGAGACTTCACCATTGACTGCCAACTGATTCTTAGGGACATAGACAGAGTATTCCTTCGATTTGGCAGTGGTAATGGAGGCTGGAGTGGGCTTGCCACTCTTAGCCCGCTGCATTTCTTCATAGGCGAGTTGATCGAATTTGATCGTCATCACCTTCTTTGTCGAGCCGATTGACGAAGTGTCGCATTGAGTTGTTGCCATCTCAGAAGAGGAGATAGTTTTCCCCAGCAGAGTCGCCAATTTGTTTTCCATAAATAAATTCCTTTATTTATTGTGTATCTGGGAAAATTACAACTGTGGGAATCTGATCTAGAAAACGATCACTTTATCCCTTGGACTATGCGAAGAAGAAAAGCTCTCAAAAATTTGACAGTAGATAACTATGTATCTGTACAATGAATGAGAAAAAGAACTCTATTTATAGAGTCAAAAATAAAACTGAAAAGATAACTGTCTTCACAGCCTGTGCTTAGTTGAAAATCATGCAGGATTTAACATACGCAAAGTTGTGAGAAGTTACTGGACGTGGCCTATAACTGTTGGACACATGGCGATCATGCATGAGTCGTATGCAAGTTACAGGACACGCAGGCGAGAGATCAGTGGCATGGCTGCCACGTACTCCAATTTGATGAAATCCACGCAGACTTGTTGAAGACGAAATCCACGCAAACTCGGTGTAGAAAGCTTCAAAATCCACGCAAACTTGGGGCAAGAAGCTTCAGGATCCACGCAGACTCGAGGCAAAAATGCTTCAAAATCTACGCAGACTTGAGGAAGAAAACTTCAGAATCCACGCACGTTTGAGATGAAGATCTCACAAATACACGCAGACTTGAGATAGAACTGCCAGCTGTCTTGATTTGGCGTGCGTCGACTGACACAAAATCTCTGACAGTGATTGCTTTTGTCAGTCGCATTAAATGACAAGAAGCTCTTTTTGTACGCCAACATAACGAAGGCTGAGTCTTGCTGAAGAAGATTTCGAAAATCACGCAATAGACGGCTGTGATCTCTCGAATTCTGTGTATACGTGGCATACAAAGAGACATTCTTCGACTGTCGTGCTGTCAGTCATAATTACTCTCTGACAAATGATGAGCTGTTCCCCAGCGTGATTTGTAAATATTGTGCTGATCAACTGAGCGTGACTTTTGACTCTGTCCTGATCAACTCAGTGTGACTGTCATTTTTAAAGGCCTACAAATATTGGATGTGATGAAGGATCGTGTTGGGTTTGAAAACTTGGTTGACTTTGTTGGAATGCCGAAAATTGTTAGAACTGGTTGGATTTGGTTGATTAATATTGAGCTGCATAAATTGATGGTAGTGCCTTGAGATAGTTAGAATAATTTCATTGATCGGATCAGAATTGAGAATAAGTATACGACGGAATGAGATAGTGCATGTAGCCGAGATTGGCGAGAGTGAATGTGAATAGGAATGACCCTCGAGATTAATGTTATTGGAAATGAGAGTTGCTTATACGAGATGACAATATTTTGGCTTGATCAATACGAGAAATTTTTTGAGAACAACGAAAACTGTTACTAGAGTGGAATGATGGTACAAATTGAAAGATAGATCATAATTAATTTTTTTTACGAGTTGCAAACAAAGTGTATGGATACGAACGATAATGAGTACAAGATTTGATCGATGAGAATCGGGGTATCAAAATAAAATGTGGCTATGGGATTTATCAATTTTGGTGGCATGAATGACAATGAACTTGGAAGGAATACTATTGGAATATTTTGGATCGGCTGTGGAAAATTTTTTCAAGTTAAAATTTGTAACATTCACTGTGTTATTGGTTGGTTGGATAGTTGAATAAACAAGTTGGGAATAATCGAGATGCTCAGAGCAATCACTGATGTCCGAAAAAGAAGTTACACTGTAGCTCGTTCGTTTTCTCTATCACTGAACTTGGCTGAAGTGCATGTATTTTTGGGACGCCTAAAATATGTGTACGATTCCAACTAAGTGGTATGTTGAGTTCAAACATAACCACGGGGAGGATTATCATGTGCTAAAGTAATTGCACGAGTGTTAGAGGAAGAACAAAGATGATAAACTATTTTGAATCAAATTGGAATGCTCTGATGAGATGGTACATTATTTGAAATCAATCGAGATATTGCGAAGAAATGTTAAATAATGCAAGTTGATCGTTGAGAAGTTTCATAAAAGTCTGTTAAAGTTTGGGGATGAGTTTTGTTTTAAGTTTCGAGGATGAAACTTTTTTTGAGTGGTATATATTGTAGTGTCCCGACCTGTAGTATGCCTTATGACGGATGGTTGGTTCGATGAAGCCTTGTTGGACTTGGAAGGATCGCTTGGAAGAATATGCGAAGGATCGCTTGGAAGAATATGTGAAGGATCGCTTGGAAGGCTATGCGATCGTGGCAGGAATCGTCTTATAAATGTGAGTAGTGTTGAACCCTTCGAAGATCCTTTATCTTCATGCTTAATAAAAAGGATATGTACGCTATGTTGATCGTTGAGTTGTTAAATAACACCTTGCATAGAATTTCGAAAGATAATGAAAGATAAATAATCACATGACCGTAAACTGTTGTTGCTCGATGAACTTTATTCTTGTACGATGTTATGATAATTATATGACAGGTGAAGGCAAAGTCCCAAATACTTGGGTGGTAAGTATATCGAGCCTTAGCTCGACGAGTAGATGGTAACACATATATTAAGACCCAAGAACTGGAAAGTGAGTATGCTTGAATTACGTCCGGATGAATGTATGCTAAAATAGATGCTAAGTCCCAACGGATTGGGCGGTGAGTATATTGAATTGGTTGAAAAGATATATGGTATCAAAGATGTGGCAAAGGGATTGGGTAACAACATTCTATTATCTCGTCGCCGATGTAGAATGTTGATTATGCCAAGACCCTGGAAAAATGGCAAGATGGAAATACAAATGAGAATGGTGGATGAGCACTTAGTTTTTCCTTATCTTGCATTATATGTTTTCTTTATAGATAAGTTGCATATACTTGCATGGTCATGGACAACTTGTGCACAAGGTAGTTAATTGAATGGTAATCCGAGGCCATGGACCCGATTCATCTTAGGAGAAACAAAGATTGGTGCCGACGTACTGGCATCGGTATACGGGACCTTCAGTGGGGCTAGCTACCCGCACTATAAGAGACGCCGTATACCTGGAAGACGGTCCAATATGGCGTGTCGCTAGTGACCGTCATATAGATAGGTCCATTGCTAATGATGTCTTATACAGGAAGAGTAAGTGACTACTCAAATACAGGGAAGGATACCGGTTGTTGGTAAGAATCACCTGAACAGAGACAAATATATTAAAATATTATATTATTCCTAATAATGTCTTGTGCAGGCTAAGTAAGTATTATAAATGTACAAGGATGGCTACACGACCGTGGGTAAGAAACTACCAAAGGATGATAACAGATACTTTACATTATGCTGATTATATATATAAGATGCATGCTTTACATCTGTCGGATATGAACTGCTAATTGACCCTAAGGCAACAAAAAAGACCACTTTTAATAATGTTCTATAACATGATTACTTAGTGTTGTCTTCATAGGTGAGTTGGGCCAGCACCGTTCGCCAGTACATTGATGATGTATTGACCCATATTGTGGGCAATATTACAGGTGCTTGCATTGTAGAAGCATGGAAAATAATAAAGAAAGATCTATGCGGCCAGGGAACCCCATGCGGCTCAGATAGCCTATGCAGCTCAAAGATTCATGCGACACGAGGGACTATGAGGCTCAAGACGTTCCATGCGGCTCAGAAGAGAAGACACATGGCTTGCAAACAGTTCTCCCCTCCGTCCTATACTGCATTAATTACTTTGACGGCTGACCGCTCTGACGAAACGACAGGCCTGACACAAAGAGGCAATTATGACTCTGTCATAATGATAGAATCCTAGGAAATCAAAGAAAATCTCTGGCACAACTCCCCGAGATCCAAAAAATACCACGCAGCCTAGACACGTGGACAGACATATGCGGCTCGTGCGGAGACTTTCCGTGCGGCTCAGGCCGAAGTTGCCCTATGCGGCTCAGGCCGAAGTTGCCCTATGCGGCTCGCAAGGATCATCTATATGCGGCTCACTACCCATTATATGGTCCAGATTATCATATGGTTCAAAAATTTGGAGGCCACTCCCAGGCAGCCCTGACACGTGGCCAGGCTCATACGGCTCAACCCTTATGCGGCTCAATCCTTATGCGGCTCAGTGACTCCCAAACACGTGTCATAAAGCCAATTAATTTCCCAGATTTACTGCAATCAAAGATTGGGTCAAATCCCAATAATATGGGACACGTGGCAGGAGAATGAATTAAACTTATTCATTCAGATTCGCAAACATCAGCAAATCATCATCATGGAGATTTATTCCAATCAGCATTAATTACTGATAGGATTTGGTGTAATCTACGCTAAATGGCCCAGATTCATCACACTCAAGATCAATGGCCCAGATTGATCAATCAACAGGCCGCCGCCACTCTAAAGGGGCAATCATTGCAAACCCTAATGATTGTATTCCCTCCTTATAAATAGCAAGGTGCCATTTCCTTGCGAGAGGACCACTTTTCGAGATCAGAGGGAGCACCAGAATACTCAGAGAGAAAAAAGCAGAGAGAGAGCAAAGAGAGCATTTCTTCAACGCCAAACAATCTTCTGGAGTCAAGACTGCATACCGATCGTCCAAGGAGTAAGGCAGAGCTGCCGTAGCTTTCCCGAGCCTCTATCGTCACCCCCCAGAATCTAAAATAAACAATTCTACTTAGACTGCTGTACCTAGGCTTTCGTCCCTAGGCTTTCTTTGTACAAGCGAGTTTGTAACGTGAAGTAAAAGTCCAGTCCTCTGATAATTATTCTGCTCTTTTATATTTTATGGCAAACACAATGGCGACTCTGCTGGGGACAAACTTCTCCACGGCTGAGGAGTTGGTGACGCAGTCGGATGCAGCCAAGCTTGGCTCCACGCAACAGAAGATGGTCGTCCGTTTCGACCAACAGGCGTTTGAAGAGATGCTCTCTGAAGGAAGTGCCGGCCCGATCCAGAAGCGAACCCGCACAAAGAAAGCTCGCTGCGAATGGAGGCCAAAATTATTTGCTCCTCCACAAGCTCTGGACGGGGCCCTCTCTGCTACCCAAGACGGCAAAGGCGACTCTCATACGGCTCCACTTCGAGCCGTAGAGAACTCTGCTGTCCCCAAGTCCGACAGAGGAAATCACTACGATGCTGGACTTGCAGGGACAAAGAGCGACTCTATGTGCCCCAAGAAGAAGCCGAGCACTCCTGTGGCCAAATCTGCTAACCACATGCAGGAGGCTCATACGGGTGGATCTACCAGCCGAATGAAGAAAGTCTATGCGGCCAGATCATCCAGCCGCATGAAGAAAACTCATGCGACTGAGACTCCCAGCCGCATAAAGAAAGCCTATGCGGCTACGTCTGCCAGCCGCGTGAAGATTGTTGAGGACGGCAGCATGACGCCTACCCAGCGCGGCTCTGTCTTCGACCGCCTGTCTTATGGTCCTGATCCCTTGTGCTCCCAAGAAAATATGTCTGACTCTCTCCAGCATCACCTAGACCCTTCCTACTATGTGCCTTTACTCACTAGAGCGAAGAAGTCTAGGGCAGTGCGAGCTTGGCACGCTCGGTCCGCTGATCCTGTCTCTGATCATCTTAGCGTCCCGCATACCGTTATGCGGGCCTCGGATGGAAAGTTGTACAGAACCACTCGAGTCAAGCCCCGACGGCAAACGGACATAGAGGTTCGCAAAAGTCTTCCAAAATCCAGGGAGCAAATATGGTCGATCCAGACCCATCTGACTTACGTGAGGCCATCCTCCACAAACGCAAGGAAAGATAAGATGCATCGGGGTGTAAAAAGTCCTCCCACGGACGTCATTGCACCCAAGTCATCGTCAACTGCTGCTGCAATAATGCGACGGTATGAGAAGACCGACAATCCGTCTTTCAAAGACAGCAACAGCCATCTTCAGAAGACGAGGTACTTTTCGTCGTCTCCTGCAACTCTGCTCGAAAAGTCCCCACTGATAGAAGAGGGAAGAAGACAAATGTTCCCAGCCCGAAGATTTTAACCACTGCAATTAAAAGACTGTCGTCTAAGCGGGTGCCCACCACCGGAGTTTTCCAAGGTACTCATTCTAAGACAAAATCTGCTACAAAGGAAGATTCGTCGTCCACAACGTAGGGAGTTGCTGGGACTGGGGGTAGCACCCATCCGGGCCTCCACAACAATTCGATGTTCCAAGAAGACGAGTCAGGGGAGGCAACTCTCCTGTCAGATTCAGCAAACCCTGACGTCCTCGAAAACGTCCACAATTCCCAAGACGAGGCGAACTCGGAGACTGGGGGTACTGTTCCTTCCGAGTCTGAACCAGAAGAGAATATACCCACATACCCCGATGACTTCTCACTACAGGGGTACGATTCAGAGGGTGCTTCCTCCATCGCTCCGTCCATCTCTCCTCACGTAAAGACGGTATTCATGACAGACAGCAGCCAAGAAGGTTCCAGTGATCGCCAACGCATCGACAGTCTCGAAGCCATATTACTTGCTTTGGTTAAGTCTGTAGATGAGATTAAAGCAGCCCTTCCAACTCTGCAAGGAGGGACGCCTGGCCAAACAAGCGTGGGTCCCGCGGTCAATACGGACTCGAATTCGACGGCACCAAACCCGGGCAACGATCCTCCCGAAACAACGGCCCCCACCACCGTGGACGAGGCCCGCGAAGCGAGAAGAGAGGTCTAGGAGCTCCGAGCCATGTTTCACGCTCGAGAAAACTCTCAAGACCTCAGAATACGGCAACCGTACCTTACTGCCTGGAGGGACGTTCTATTCCTACCAAGATTTAAGCCATTCAATATCAATCCTTATGATGGCAAGACCTCAGCAAGTCGGTACGTCACCTACTTCGAGGTCACTACCGACCATCTGCCCCATGACGATGCTATTCTCACACGATTATTCATCGGGGCATTGGAAGGGGTCACCTTCGACTGGTACCACAATTTGCCGGACAACTGCATCCACTCCTTCGTCGGCTTCAAGCGCATGTTCTTGAAGAGATTTTACGAAGTAGGAAAGGACATCACAATGTCCACCCTCATGGACGTCGTCCAAGGGAAGAAAGAGCTAACAAGAAACTATATCGAGCGGTTTCGCCAAACCGCAATGAAGCTGCCATCTGGAAATTCGGATTCCTCCTTGATCGAAATTTGCTAAAAGAGATTGCTCCCAACAATCAGTCTCTGGATGGGTGAAAGTCAATTCAAGGACTGGAAGACATTCATCATTAGTGCCACAAGCGCCGAAGAACGATTGAAGAAGGCTCGCCAATTGGGACTGCACATCTCGGACGGAGAGAACAAGGGCAAGCATCCTAACAACGACAATGGGGGTAGCCCCTCCAACAATCGGGACAGCAGGGGTAAGCAGGCTATGGTGGCCGACACCGCACAGAAACCTGAGCCAAAGCTGGCAGATAAACAATGTCCGTAAATTACTTACTCCTTCGAAGACGGTCACGTCAAGCCCATCTTGGACATGCTCATACAAGGAGACAAAATTCAGCTTCCTCCACCAAGACGGGAACCGCGGCAGGCAGACATGGAGAACCCAAAGTACTGCCATTACCATCGCTACGTCCACCATGCCACACACGACTGCTACCAACTAAAATGGTACATCCAAAATCTCATCGATTCGAACGCACTGGCCATCGATTTCGAAGAGGTAACGGTGGCAGCCAATATGGTATCAGTACAATTCGGCAGCTTCCCTCCAACGAAAACTCAAGATGGTGTGGTCCCCATCCCTCTGGCAAAAATAGAGATTGCTAATCTTCCACCTCCTCGAGATCAGGCTGCTGGTCTAGTGCCCCTCACCACATCACGAGGGGAGGTCATGTGGATCCATCCAGACTTGGTATCGGAAGTCTCTCGGCCCACATTATCTTCCATCTACAAGAAGAAGGATGGAAAAGTAAGGTCCTGCCGTACAATCTCGGCAGACATCGAAGAAGCTACAGCCGTCGTCACGCGATCTGGGGCACAATCCCAACTTGCGACTGACAACCCGGCTGAAGATCATCAACCCGCTACAACTGATGCTCCGGGACCGGCTCAGCCTCCGACGACCGACAAGCCTAGACCGAAGGAGACTCGCTTTAATAAATCCCTCCGAAAAGAGGCATCACAAGGGCTGGAGAAGCCCTACAACTTCAATATCTTAGCGCAATTGGCCAACACACCGGCCAAGTTGTTATTATACGAGCTTCTGAGACTCTCCAATGATGTTTGTACGGCTTTGAGCGATGCACTCCAAAACGCCGACGCGTACCTTGCTCAGGTCAACCTCACAGGAGAGAACCCGCCTGCAGATATCCAAGACAGCACCTGCACGGGAGCAATGCCCAACATCGTCTTCACTCTGCAGGACATGCTCATCAAAACCAATCTGCACGATCGCCCACTATACTATACTGGATACATTGGCGACGTAAAGGTGGATCGGATGCACATTGACCCTGGCTCTTCCATAAGCATTATCCCGAAGGGTCTACTACATCATCTCCGTATCCCAATGCATCGCCTGATGCCTACAAGCACTGCCATCAGCGGTTTCAATTCGGGCAAGAGCTACCAAATTAGGAAGATTCGTCTAAAGTGTCAGATTGGCGATCTCCAATCAGAAGTCACCTGCTACGTCATAGATACAGACACCTCTTACAACATCCTCTTAGGGCGCCCTTGGACACACGATTATATGATCGTGCCTTCCACGATGCACCAGTGCTTCAAATATGTCGATAAACACGGCTACGTGAGGACGGAGTTTGCTGATGTCGATCCCTTCAAAGGGTCGAATCTTACTACTCAGACTCCTGTCTGTACGAAAAGTCGAAGAAGCATCTTGGTGAAGGAGATGCGCAAGCTCATACTGAGACAGCCACAGGATCAGAAGAGCCGCTGACGATCCACCTCCAAGCTCGCAAACCTGGCAAGTCTGTACCCCTTACCGCCACTCTGCGTAAGGACGCAATCAGCCTCTCGGCACGAGAAGAGCAGATGATAATCCGGCTGCCAAGGTCTGGCCAAGTGCCAAGACCCACAATAGAGCCACTGACAATCAGGCTGCCGAGAGCCGGCCAGCCGCAAACGGAGAAGCTCAATCCCTCCGACAAGCCAATGACGATACGCCTTCCCAAGAAGGGTCGTCACCCCGATGCAAGGCCTAGAACTTCTAGCGAACCAACCACTCCCTTCCCAGCATCGAGTACCAAGCTGGGGGTCGCTAGTCTGCCAACAACTCCATGCTCTGCTCCACCAGCTGAACTGCTGACGATCAAACTGCCCAGGTCGTCCTCTCAGTCTTCGTTTATACAGGGGTAGCCGAAGAGGAACCGGAGTTAGACAAGTATGTGGCTGCCCACACTAATGTTCCCTCCGCAGATGATGTAATCCCCCTAGAAAAGATACCTTACTTCATCAATAAAGGGCTATCTTTGAACTACCTCGAGCTTAATAAGCTCTGTACAATGTATGCTATAGAACACGGTATAGGCACTCACCTCCACACACAGGTGACAAATGTGCACACCGCAATCTAGCTTACTCCAGCGGAAGACGCTTACCGCATAATCGAGGGAGGGGGCCATCCAATCATCTTCGGCCGGAAGGACGACCCACATCCCTTCACCGTAGAAGAAGTTGACCTTGGATCAGATGCCGGGAGACTACCTCTGTACCTTTATAGCCCCCAATCTAAATATCTCATGCATAAACAAGGGTATGATCTGGAGACGACGCCAGGCTTGAACTACGGTACTGGACGACGGTTACCTTTGAAGCCACCGGTCCTGGCAGGCAAACCACGGGACTACTATAGCAAGACTCGATGTGGATTAGGGTATGTAACACCCACGACGACCCCTGAGGGTTCAGATGAAGAATGTGACTGGCATTCACATTCAACAGGGTCACCAACTTCTGACTCGGATACCAGCATCGAAGATGTATTCAGACAAGTCCTGTCAGTCAACATGGCATTCGCCGACGCTTATGAAGAAGATGAAGACATCCCTGAAATCTTCGAGCTAGAGCTGTGGGCCCAACAGCTGGATACACAATGGGAAAAGCGGTTCGAACAGAGAAAACCTCCCACTGAAGATGAGGTCATACAAGTAGATCTCGGCAGTGAATCTTCTCCAAAACCGATCTTCGTCAGTAAAAGCCTAACAGACGAAGAGCGAGAATCGCTGCTGGAACTTGTCAAAGAATATATTGATGTGTTCGCCTGGAGCTATGAAGACATGCCAGGGTTAAATCCTGATATTGCTCTTCATAAACTCAATATCCGGCCGGATGTAAAGTCAGTTAAGCAACAACAGCGACGCTTCCGCCCAGGCATCATGGACGCGATCGAAGCCGAAGTCAACAAACTAATAGCCAGCAGCTTCATTCATGAGGAACAACATCCAGATTGGGTCGCCAATATAGTACCAGTCCTAAAAAAGAATGGAAAGATTTGAATCTGCATCGACTTTCGCAATCTGAACGAGGCATGCCCCAAAGATGAATTCCCCCTCCCTATCCCAGACATCATGATTGACAACACCTGCGACTTTGAACGTATGTCATTCATGGATGGCTTCTCGGGGTACAACCAAATCAAGATGTCTCCTGACTACGAAAAGCATACATCATTCCGAACACCGATTGGCACGTATTGCTACACAGTCATGCCTTTCAGTTTAAAGAATGCTGGCGCCACATATCAAAGAGCCATGAGTATCATCTTCAGAGACCACTTACGCAAGATGGTAGAGTGCTATGTTGATGACATTGCCATCAAGAGTCGCTGCAAGGGAGACCATCTGCAGGACCTGAGAACGGTATTTGACCGGATGCGAGCGCACAATTTGAAAATGAACCCTACGAAGTCCTTCCTGGGCATATCCAGCGGAAAGTTCTTGGGTTTCATTATCACCACCCAGGGTATCCATGTAGACCCTGAGAAGACAAAGGCAATTATGGAGATGGGTCCCCCGAGAAATCTTTGCGAACTTAGAGGCCTTCAAGGGAGGCTAGCTTACATCAGAAGGTTCATTTCTATCCTCTCTGGGCGATGTCGGTCATTCATCCATCTCATGAAGAAAGGCATCTCATTCGTATGGGATGAAGAGTGCCAACGTGCCTTCGACAGCATCAAAGAAAATTTGTCAAACCCTCCAGTCCTGGTGGCTCCGGTTGCTGGAAAACCATTCCTGCTCTACGTTCGAGCAATGGAACATTCCCTCGGGGCTCTATTGGCACAAAATAACGATGCAGGCCATGAGCAAGCCATATATTATCTCAGTCGAATGATGATTGGGCCAAAGCACCGGTACACCGCTGTGGAGAAGGAATGCCTTGCCCTGGTGTTCGCTATTCAGAAGACGCGGCACTATGTCACCGGACAAACAATACATGTGATCTCGCGAGTCAACCCTCTCAGGGTCCTCATGACTAAACCAGGGGCACTCAGCTCTCGCCTCGCTACATGGGCAATATTGCTGTCCCATTATCATATGATCTTCGTCCCGCAAAAGGCTGTCAAAGGTCAAGCCCTGACAGACTTTTTGGCAGCCCACCCGGGCTCAGAGTCATCCAGGATATATGAAAAAATCCCAGATGAGGTCGCCGACTCGCATACAACCTCTCACGATGATATATGGCGAATGTTCTTCGACGGCGCTTCAAGAACGGGACCCAAGGGCAATATCGTCGTCGGAGTTGGGGTAGTGCTAGTCTCCCCTTCCGGATTGGTGATCAACCGCGCTTACTCACTCACGGAACCCTACTCTAACAATGTGGCCGAGTACAATGCTTTGGTCATTGGCCTCCAACTTGCAAGAGAGTTGGGGGTAGAATATCTTGAAGCATACGACGATTCCCAGTTAATCGTCAATCAGATCCGGGGCTCATACGAAGTTTGCCATGAAGACATGATCCCCTACCACCAAATAGCAATCGACATCATCTCGTTGTTCGAGGGGTTCTTCATCGACCACGTCCCCAGACTCCGAAACATCGAAGTCGATGCCTTAGCAGGCCTGGCCGCTTCCCTAGCAGTGCCGAATCATACCTATCAATCGGTAGATGTGATAGGCCACGAACTAGTCTGCCCCAAGAATAACGTTCAATTCGTGGCAAGTTATTCCGCTCAGGCGATTGATGATGCCCCAGACTGGAGACAACCATTCATCGACTTCGTCGTCGACGACATCCTGCCCGAGAACCCAAAGGAAGCCACCTCCATCAGACGGTATTCCCTCAGATTCTTTTACGATACAAAGACGAAAATGCTGTATCGCCGATCCTATGATGGATTATTGCTTCGGTGTCTGTCAAACGCAGAGGCCAAGGAAGCCGTACGAGAAGCTCATGACGGTGTCTGCGGGGCCCATCAGCCTGGCCCTAAATTGCAAGACCGTCTTCGCCGAATGGGCTATTACTGGCCCACGATGGTAGCGGATACGATAGACTATACGAGAAAGTGCAAATCCTACCAAGTCCATGTCGACTTCATTCACCAGCCATCCGAATTTCTACATCCGACAGTGGCGTCCTGGCCGTTCGAAGCATGGGGGATGGACATCATCGGTCCGATTACCCCACCTTCCTCTCGAGGACATCGCTTCATACTCGCAATCACCGATTACTTCTCCAAATGGACTGAAGCTGTCCCGCTTACAGAAGTAAAGACTTCAAACGTGATCGGCTTCCTCAAGCATCATGTCATCTACCGCTTTGGACTGCCCCGAAGGATCATCCACGATAATGGTCCGCAGTTTGCAAGCCACGCCTTCTATCGGTTTTGCGATAAGCACCGCATCCAGAATATTGCTTCAACGTCATACAATCCAGCAGTAAATGGGTTGGCAGAAGCATTCAACAAAACCATCATCAAGTTACTCAAGAATTTTGTATCGTCCAACAAACGTGACTGGAACGAGAAGCCTGGTGAATGCTTGTGGGCGTACCGTACCATGGTCTGAACGGCCATCGGGAACACACCATTCTTCCTGGTGTACGGGAGTGAGGCAGTTCTCCCATTAGAGACACAAATACACTCGCTCCGCGTCGCCCTTACTTATCAATTGACGACGGATGATAACTACCGACGCTGACTACAAGAGTTAGAGGCCTTAGATGAAAAGCGCCTCCTGGCTCGGCAAAGAATCGAGCTATACCAAGCACGCATCTCTGGAGCCTTCAACAAGAAGGTTAAAATCAGAACATTCCAGGTGGACGATCTCGTTCTGGCAGTTCGGAGACCGATGGTCATGACTCACAAGACCGCCGGCAAGTTCCAGCCAAAATGGGAAGGTCCATTTATCATCGAGGCTGTATTCTCCAACGGTGCTTACCGCCTCACAAAACAGAATGGAGACTTGCTCATGTTGCCCGTCAATGACAAGTTCCTGAAGAAATATTATGTCTAAACGACATTTTCCAAGATCATCGAGTCACGTACCCGCTGATTTTCGAGTCACGTACCCACTGGTACTGCTGAACTCAGCCTCACAATTTTCCAGATTTTTGAGTCACGTACCTGCTGGTACCGCTGAACTCACCCTCACAATTTTCTAGATTTTTGAGTCACGTACCCACTGGTACCGCTGAACTCACCCTCACAATTTTCCAAAATTTTGAGTCACCTACCCACTAGTACCACTGAACTCACACTCACCATTCTCCAGATTCCCGAGTCATGTACCCTCTCATGCCGCTGAACTCACCTTTTAATATCCCAAATTATCGAGTCACGTACCTGCTGGTACCGCTGAACTCACACCACAACCTTTCAGATTATCGAGTCATGTACCTGCTGGTGCCGTTGAACTCACATTTTAACATTCCAGATTATCGAGTCATGTACCCGCTGGTGCCTCTAAACTCACATTTCGGTCACTCTTTCAGGTAGTAAGTCATGTATGATCATACCTCTGAACTTTTTTCCTGGAAGAGATCCTCCCTCATGATCCACTACCCGCACTCCCAGTGCACAAAAAGGGTAACCGAGCCACAAATTTCTAAAACGGCCATGTCCTTATTACCTCTGAGTCATTTCACTTCCGCCAAAAACAAATCACCCCTACATAGAACTTCCATGTCCTCATTACCTCTGAGTCGTTCTATGTACCCCCTCTTCATTGAGCCCACTCCTGCCATGTCCTCATTACCTCTGAGTGGGAAGGCTCCGTCGAAGAAACCTTCATACTTGCCATGTCCTCATTACCTCTGAGTAAGTATGTCGATTCCCTCTCAACCTATTATCTGTACCCACAACCGGAGTACGACAAGGATAATAGGTCCACAAATGTTCTCTGTTGACCACAAATGTCCCCCGTGAATTCACTCATGCCATGTCCCCATTACCTCTGAGTAGGAAGATTCTACGATAAAACCCTCATGCTTGCCATGTCCTCATTACCTCTGAGCAAACATGTTGGTTCCCTTTCATCCTACTATCCGTATCCTAAACCAGGGTACGCCAAAGATAATAGGCCCACAAATATCCTCTGCTAAGTTTCTTAGCACAAGCCCACCATCTTTCATCATGACCCGGGAGCCCAGCTGCTCTTCGGCATTCCTTTTCCCGATACCAAGAGCACCCATAACCACTTTGCCATGGCTATTCCAGATATCCTAACCGAACTTGTTATCCGTACCTAAAACCAAGGTATGCCATGGATGACGAGTCCACAAACAAGTCCCCCGCGCAGGGCAAACACCACCATCATATCACAGGCACAACAAGCAATAAGAATGAAGGGTAGAATAAAAAAGTACTCTTTATTTGAAGGAAGAAAAAATTATTACATGTTTCGGGACCACGTCCCTCTCAAAAAGGAAAAAGAAAAGAAAGGAAACAAAAGGAGAAAAGGCCGACTATAGTTCGGCATTACACAACTCTAAGAGGCGGTTTCTCACCAATGCAGTCCCCCGCTCAAGCCTCTGTTTAGCTCGGCGCTCGGCCTCTTGGGACAATTGCTCTGCTCATTCAAATACATATACGCATGCCAGTCGTTCTCTATCTTCTTCAGAGAAAATTCTAGATTGGCAGAAGCCCTACTAAACTTGTCAGCCTCTTGAATGGCAATCTCTTTCTCAGTACGAGCAGCTTCGAGCTCAGACTCCAGAAAGGCCATCTTTCTTTGGAGCTCTAAGATCTGTTCCTGGGTGTCGGTTACCCTGCGGGAGGCATCCGCTTCCCGAGTCGTGCAGTCTTCAGTTCGACGGCTCCATTGATCGTACAACCGAGTCAGATCCCGGCGGTCCTTCAATATAGCCGGCTTGAGCGACTCCCGGGCAATCATCACCTTTTCTACCGCGATAACAAGGAAATTGCGCTCTCGGTTTATCGCCGCGGGTAAATCAGCTTACTGCAGCCTGCGAAACTGGGCCACGAGACGATCAGCTTCTAACAATTTAGGCTCCAGAAGTACAGCCAGTTTCCCTCCACCGGGGAGTATCCTAAGGATATTGATCTGGCCGCCGGCACATTGACGGGCCAGAGTAAAGGGAGTCCCCCTTTCCACAGCTGCCTCGATCCCCCTCTTCAGGTGGCGATAGAAAATGTCGACCACATCCTGGGATACTTCATCCAAAACCTCTGTAGTGGACGGCGTCAAAGGGAGTGTGGCAGGCAGTACCGAAGGAGTAGCCTCAGAAGTTGCCGCCCCCGCCACCAAGGAAGCAAATTCCGTGCGAAAAGATGCCTGAATAGCGGCTAGCTCCTCTTCCGCCGCCCGAAGAGCCTGGATACTCGGCAGGGCGGAAAGGTTAACCCCCGAAACTATATTCGCAGAAGAGGGCGCAGGAAGCATCGTCCCTTGCCCCAGCTGTACTGCTATTTGGGCTCCCGAACTTGACCCAGATGGAGGCCCCACAATGCAAGGAGGAGGCACGCGTACTTCCGTCAGATCCCCTCCGGTAGGGTCCGCCCCAGCATTGTCCGTCATCGGCAATAAAGGGTTGGGACCTGAACGTCCAAAGCAACCATTAATCAATGTAACCCGAAGGATAGGATGACAGAGTAAATAGGCTTCTTCACAAGTTAAGGTTTGACTTATATTACCAAGGAAAGAGCATGGAGGCTGCGGCTCGTTCACAGCTGGCGTAGTTTCCCCATGTTGGCCCATTGGTCATATGGTCAACCTGATTTTAATAATTGATCAAAACTCTGTCTGGATATACGAAGCTTGTTGGGACATCTCAGCTCCTTGGACATTAGCAAGATTGGATATTCACTTCGTTCAAGACTGAAGATCTGTTTGCCTACTTGAGTCTGTATTTCCTATGCAATGTAATTTTCTTTTTATTTGAGTCTAGGAATACATTGTACACCGAGTCGTACTGGCAAATAGGCTATTCCCAAAAATGTTTTTAAAATGACCTATCAAATTGTTTACAAAAAGGTTTTCAAAAAGGTTTTCAAAAATCACCAAAACCTATTTTAAAAACCCTAACCTAACCCTGACAGAACTCGGCCAGAGTTTGGCCAGAGTTCGGTTGGTGGCCGTTTTGATTTTGAATTCTCTGGAACTTGGTCCTCCTGCAGTTGCGGATTTGACCGAGATTTGCTCATCGAGTTCTGCCCGAATTCTGCCCGAATTCTGACAGAGTTCTCCCTTTAGAAATCCTATAAATAGAGAAGTATTTCGATCATTTCAATTCACTCATTCATTTTCAATCTTCTCTCTATCTAAAAAGCTTTCTGCCTTCCAAAGAGTTTTCTAGAGCTTTCATTTTCAGATCCCAAGCCAGTTACAATCCTCTAGTCGATTTGCCAGTGCGGTACGGTCTAGAAGTTTCTGAGAGATTGTAATCAGAAGGCTTGATTGAAGAATACCTCTTCACATTTGAAGTTGGACGAGTTCTTCGTATCAAAGCTCGCGTTGTAGAAGTTGCAAGGACTTCGTACGAAAACTTGCGGTTTTTCCTATAGTAGATTCAAACTGGTAGCAAGAGTTCTACCGACTGGATTAGTCCTCAACAGAGGGATACCAGTATACATCGCTGTCTTTGCGTTTGCTTTCTGAACTCTGCCTTTACTTTATTTTCATTTGTGATTATATACTGTGATTGTGTTGCTAACTTTTTTAATTAGCATTATTCCGCTGCCAACTCTATTCACCCCCCCTCTAGAGTATTACGCTTTACTATATCGTTCCTACAATTGGTATCAGAGCGGGTGTTACAGGTAAAGCAAGGTATAAGTGCTATTATTTATTCATTATTTATTAGATCACAGCACATCACATGGCTACTATGAAATTCACAAGTGAAGGTCAGGCCACAAACAGACCTCCTCTGTTTGATGGTACTAACTACACTTATTGGAAAACACGGATGAGTTTCTTCTTAAAGTCTCTTGATTTTGACTTATGGGCTATTGTTCTTGATGGCTATCAGAAGCCACCTCGTATAAATGTCGAGGGTGTTTTAGTTGAAAAACCCCAAAACAGTTATACAGAGGAAGAAAAGAAAAAGGCCAGTCTTGACGCACGTGCCATTAATGCTCTTTTTTGTGCCTTAGACAGAACAGAATTTAACAGGGTATTTACATGCTCAACGGCAAATGGTGTATGGAAGCTTCTCGAAGTTACACATGAAGGCACGACTCAAGTCAAGGAGTCAAAAGTCAGCAGACTTACTCAAGAGTACGAGGCGTTCAAAATGAAGCCAAATGAAACAGTCACACAAATGTTCGAGAGGTTCTTGGATATTGTAAACCCTTTGTCCTCCTTAGGCAAAGAATACAATAACCACGAAAAGATTCGCAAACTCCTGCGAGCTCTCACCAAGAACTGGATTCCGAAGGCTACAGCTATCATTGAAGGAAACGACCTCACCACAATGTCACTTGAAGTACTCATGGGTAAGCTACTCACTCATGAACTGGATCTACAAGATTTTGAAGAGCCTGCACCAAAGGAGAAGACTATCGCCCTCAAGGCTCAGCACAGAAAAGCTGCTGAAGATGACTCAGACAGCAGTGGATCTGACGCTGAAGATCAAGCTCTCCTAGCAAGGAAGTTCAAAAGATTCATGAGACATGAGAAGAGAGTCAAAGAGAACAACAGCAACAACTGGTACCAAGAAGATGCTGTCTGCTATGGCTGCAAGAAGAAGGGACATATGAAGAAGGACTGTCCCATCAACTCATCATCGAGCAAGAAGAACAACAGGTATGAAAAAGGCAACCTGAAGAGATCAACATCCCAGAAATATGCCAACACCAGCATATAGCATGAGAGTGAAGCTAGCGACTCAGAAGATGAACATTCAGAGGACGCTGCAAACATCTGCTTCATGGCAATCGATCAGGTACCTACTGAACCTGTAGAAACATATGATGACTTTACCTTTGAGCAATTAGGAGATGCCTTCAGTGACCTGATGCTTGACTACAGGAAACTGCGTAGTAAATATCAGACCGCTAAGAAGGTACTCAAAGAGTACAAAGGAGAAATAAGAAGACTTACCGACCTAATAGCTGAGGTTAGAACTAGTGTTAGTGAGTCTGTTGAGCTTTCCTCTATAAAGCTCTTATTACACGAGACTAAACAGTCATCCGAAGAGAAAGATAAGATTATAGACCAATTGAGAGAAGATCTTTCAAAAGAAAAGAAAAGTCTTCAATCTGCACAAATCAGAATGGAATCACTCACTTCTGATTATACTAAGTTATATGACACTTCCAAAAGGTTGGAAATTAGGTTAGGAAAACAGCCTGAGCCTGCTGCTTCCTATCCTAACACGTGTCACTTACCGAAAATTCGGAACATTCCCAAGCCAAACACTGTCAGACCAAACCATATAAAACCTTTACCCTAAAAGGTTAAGCCCAAACATGATCATAGGTATGCATTCTTCTATACTAGAAAACCTAAACCTACCAACCATGCACATCACTCTACTTTCAACACTCAACATGCACAATGTCATTATTGTGGCCTCATTGGTCATATTTCATCTGCATGTAGAATGAGAAAGCTAGTTGATTTAAATGTTTATGCTTGGATACCTAAAGCTAACAATTCAGGACCCTACAAGAAATGGGTACCAAGAGTTTCATCTGCAAACTGTTTTGTAGGTGGAACACCCTTCACATGCTAGAAGCAAATGGATCCTCGACAGCGGTTGCTCACGGCATATGACCGGTGACGCTACTCTATTTGCAACACTGTCGAAGAAGAAGAAGGAAGGTTATGTTTCCTTCGGTAATAATTTGAAAGGGTATATTATTGGTATCGGTGATGTTGGTAAATCTCCCTATCCCGTGATTAAAGATGTCTGTCTGGTTACCGAGTTGAAACATAATCTGCTCAGCATAAGTCATCTAGCTGATCATGGTTATGGTATCAACTTTGGCAAAGACAAATATACTATAGTTGATAGCTCAACTGGTAGTACTATCTTTGAAGGAATCAGGGAAGACAATATATATGTTTTCTATCTATTGGAAGAAGCTAACATTTCAGGTAGATGCTTAATGGCCAAAAGTGATGAGAGTCATTTATGGCATATGAGAATCGGTCATGCAAACATGGATACAATTTCAAGATTATCCACAAAGAAGTTAGTACGCGGTTTACCGGACATAACATTCAAGAAGGATTCGGTATGCAGCCAATGCGAAAAGAACAAGGCTACCAGATCCACATTCAAGTCTGTAAACGTAGTATGTACTACTAGACCTCTACAATTGCTACACATGGATTTATTCGGTCCTAGCAGAGTTGCTAGCCTCGGAGGTAAATTATATGCATTTGTAATTGTAGATGATTTTTCTAGATACACGTGGGTATATTTCTTGACACGCAAGAATGACGCATTATCCGAATTTGTCGCCTTTTGCAAGAAAGTACAGAATGAAAAAGGTTACATGATCACTCGTATTAGAAGCGATCATGGAGGCGAATTCGAGAATGCTGATTTCGAACAATTTTGTGACACACACGGTTTTATACACGAGTTCTCCTGCCCTAGAACTCCACAACAAAATGGAGTTGTGGAACGTAAGAACAGAACTCTAACCGAAATGGCCAGAGTAATGTTAAATCAATTTAGCCTACCCAAATACTTCTGGGCTGAAGCTGTCAATACAGCTTGCTTTGTGCTCAATAGAGTTCTAATTCGACCCAAATCGAAGAAGACTCCATTTGAGTTATGGTTTGATAGAATTCCTTCTGTTTCATATTTTAAGATATTTGGCTGTAAGTGCTTTATTCTTAATACTAAAGACAATTTGGGAAAGTTTGACGAAAAGGCCGATGAAGGTATATTTTTAGGTTATGCGGCCAAGAGCAAAGGATACAGAGTCTTCAACAAACGTACCATGATCATCGAAGAGTCAATCAACGTCACTTTTGATGAAATGAACCAAATGACACTCGATGACAGTGATGAAGATCTGCCTACATCAAGCTCAACATCAGCTGAACCTGAACCAAGCTCTGCACAAGCTGAACCCCCTAGAGGAGATCCAGGAACCAGCTACCTACAGAGTCTACCGAAAAGGTTAAAATTCACAGCTGATCATCCACAAGATTTGGTAATTGGTGACATTACCAAAGGAGTAAGCACTCGATCATCCAGTAGAGATATTATTTCTAGTGTTGCATTTATTTTACAGCTAGAACCTAAATCTATTGATGAAGCATGTAGTGATAGTTTCTGGATAGATGCCATGCAAGAGGAATTGAACCAATTCGAACGGAATCAAGTTTGGGAACTTGTTCCCAAGCCTATTGATCATCCGGTCATTGGCACCCGTTGGGTATTCCGAAACAAACTGAATGAGGATGGTTTAGTAACTCGTAACAAGGCTCGACTCGTAGCTCAAGGATACAATCAAGAAGAGGGTATCGACTACGATGAGACTTATGCCCCAGTTGCAAGATTAGAATCCATTCGTATGTTATGTGCATTTGCATGTTTTCATGATTTCAAACTTTTTCAAATGGATGTAAAAAGTGCTTTTCTAAATGGATTTATAAAAGAAGAAGTTTTTGTAGCACAACCTCCGGGTTTCACGGATTTCAAAAATCCTGACCATGTTTTCAAGTTGAAGAAAGCCTTATACGGTTTGAAACAAGCCCCTCGTGCTTGGTATGATCGTCTAAGCTCTTTTCTACTTGACAACGGTTTTACAAAAGGAAAGGTTGACACTACACTTTTTATTAAATCTTTTAATGGCAAGCTGCTTTTAATTCAGATCTATGTTGATGATATCATATTTGGATCCACTGATGAATCTCTTTGTCAAGAATTCTCTAAGTGTATGCAGAATGAGTTTGAGATGAGCATGATGGGAGAGCTGAAATTCTTTCTCGGATTGCAAATCAAATAAACCGACAATGGGACGTTCATTAATCAAGCCAAGTACACAAAAGATTTGCTAAAGAAGTTTGATCTGGACAATGTCAAACCTATTGGCACTCCGATGGCAACTTCAACAAAGCTTGATTCTGACGAACAAGGCAAGCCAGTCGACACACGTAAGTATCGAGGTATGATTGGTAGTTTACTTTACTTAACTGCTAGTCGTCCAGATATAATGTTTAGTGTTTGCTTGTGTGCACGTTTTCAAGCTAACCCAAAGGAATCACATCTGTCCGCAGTTAAGCGTATTTTTCGATACCTTAAAGGCACTTCTTCTGTCGGCTTGTGGTATCCCAAATCCAAATCCTTTGACCTTATTGGTTATTCGGATGCAGATTTTGCTGGATGCAAGGTTGATAGAAAAAGTACTAGCGGTACATGTCATTTCTTAGACAAGGCTCTAGTCTCTTGGTTTAGTAAAAAGCAAAATTCTGTAGCCTTATCAACAACAGAGGCTGAGTACATCACCGCAGGACGTTGTTGTGCTCAGATTTTGTGGATAAAACAAACCTTAGAAGACTTTGATTTATTTTACACACATATTCCCATTTTCTGTGATAACACTAGCACCATTAATTTGACTAAGAATCCTGTATGTCACTCTCGTACTAAACATATCGAGATTCGGCATCATTTTCTTAGAGATCATCATCAAAATGGAGATATAAACCTTGTATACATAGATACTGATAATCAATTAGCTGACATCTTCACTAAACCTCTAGCGGAAGATCGCTTCAATCATTTACGTCGAGAATTAGGAATTTTGGACGTCAATAATATTAATTGATTTTATTTTATGTTTTTATATCATTATGCAAAAACTGTGTTAGAGACAAGCTAATAAAGAGTCTGTCTGTCACCACAACTACGGTTGAAGCGAAGCGGTATTTAAGAGTTCCCCGGTGAACCTCCGCCAGCTGGGACAGTACTCCTACAGCTAATCTGAGACAGCTGCTGTGTAACGATATTTAACTCATTAAATATTATTAATTATGTTATTTGAAAGCTAAAATAACTAATCTTTGAATTAAATATTTGAAACGAGTCAATGAAAAAGAAGTAGCTAAATCAACTTGAAAGAACCCTAGGCGAATTCGGCCAGAACTCTGACCGAATTCGGCCCGAGTTTGGTTGAGGGTATCTGCGTATATATCCAGAACCCGAGAGCTCCTTCTCTTCCATTGCTTCCATATTTCCAACCAGCAGCTACAGCCGCCCGAAAATCCTCCAAACCCTAGGTATTCACCAACCCATTGCTCCCTATCTACTTGGTGAAATCCTTCCAAACTTTGGAATCGTGCGGAGATCATCCTTCTCTACAACATATCCAATTTTTGTGAGGTATAACTCTCTCCTTCTCCACTTTCAAATTTGTGCTTATTTATTTCAATGGCACCTAGATTTAATCCGTCTAAGAGGAAGAAGACTACTCCTAGTGAGGAAGGGTCCTCTTCGAATCCTCACACGGATTCTTTGTTTTCGCCAGTCCAAAAGAGCGACGGTGCTTTCGATGGGTTTTTCTTTCAAACCCTCGATCAAGCTTTATTATGGTACGGTGACTTTTCTACCCGATCCATATGCAGCGGCGCTCCGGTTAAATGGACGATATTTCCTGACCATCGTCACTTATTTGAGGCATTAGGGTTACATTTGCTTGTTAAACTGTGCTTCCCAATTGCTACTAATGCCATTAGATTGTTCTATTGCAATCTCGTAGTTAACACTTTTGACGTGAGCACACGTGTTGGAGGCATAGATATTGAGTTCAATGATGTCCTTCTAGCGGAGATTCTTGGGATTCCCAATGAAGGTGAACCGCTAGTTGATATCACGCAATTCGAGTTCCCCGACGGCACTACACTCACGAGTTTCAAAACGGAACTTTGTGCACCTGACAGAGTACGTTCTGGAAAGTTTAAGGCTAACAACCTTAACTTGTTCAACTACGAATTGCATCGCATCATCTACTCTACTCTACTTCCTAAATCTACTTCCAAGGATGATGTGACTTCGCTTGAACTATCCGCTATGTATCATCTTATCAAGGGGATTCCTTTTTCCGTCCCCAAGACTATTATTCAGATGATGGGACTTTGTCGTACAAGAGATCGAAATCTCTCTTACGCGATGATTCTCCCTCGTATCTTTCAGCGCTTCGACATCGATCTATCGACTTGTACTCAGGACTCTGAGCCCAAGTTACTCCAGCTTTCTCGTCGTAGCCGGACTGCTTCAGCTCCACCTCCTGCTCCTCCTACTGCACCATCTCCACCACATCAGCCGTATGCTATGACTTTTGAGGGCATACATCAGCACCTATCTGCTTTGCACGTCTCGATGACGGACATGGCTCGCGAGCGTGAGTTCCGCGATGTCACCCGTTACCAGGCGATGGCAAACTCCTTGGCCGATCTGCGTTTTGCACAGACTGGTCACTCTGCCGCTTCCATTCCTCGAGATCCAGCTTTTTCGGGTTACCGCTATGAGGATGAGGCTGTCCATGCCTACTTCCAGCCCGGTAACGCCTATGATTGGTATCGTGTTCCTCGAGATTATGTTGTCAAGTTCTATGCTGGCGCCCCTACTCATCCTACTGGCACTGGTACTTCTGGTGCTGGTACTTCCGGTCATGCTGGCCGTGCTGCTGATGATATTGATGAGGATAGTGATGATGAGATCTGATCTGATTACTAGTGACATTCTACTGTATACTTGGAAATGCTCCGACATTCCAAGTTTTTATCATTTATTTTTTTTAGTACTTTGTAGTTTGCTATCAGTATTTCTTTTATCTTTATGGACATGTTTTTGATGTTTCATTTATGACATCTCAGTTTATTTCAGCATTTTGTTTAGCACTATCTCTTTTTACTGCTTCTTCATTACAAACTGCCTGTGAAATAGCATGCCTGAGATTTTTTTTATGTTGTGAAGCAATACATGCCTGTGATGATAATTTGTAGCAACTTTACATGCCTGTGATAATAATCTCTAATTCTTATACTATATTTCTTTTATTTTCTCGCTATTTGTTACTTATGCATTCATTGCGGGAGAGTCTTCTGCATTTACTGCGGGGGAGCCTTCTCTTGTGCAATTATTTTGCTAAGTGACAAAGGGGGAGAAAATTAAAAATGATCTAACATTTTTTTGAGTTAAATACAGGTTATGAACAATTTCTACTTTTTGATATTTTTTGAACAAGCTTGAACAAGCTTAATGTTATATTATTCATAGTTTGTCAATTATCAAAATGGGGGAGATTGTTGGCCCATTGGTCATATGGTCAACCTGATTTTAATAATTGATCAAAACTCTGTCTGGATATACGAAGCTTGTTGGGACATCTCAGCTCCTTGGACATTAGCAAGATTGGATATTCACTTCGTTCAAAACTGAAGATCTGTTTGCCTAGTTGAGTTTGTATTTCCTATGCAATATAATTTTCTTTTTATTTGAGTCTAGGAATACATTGTACACCGAGTCGTACTGGCAAATAGGCTATTCCCAAAAATGTTTTTAAAATGACCTATCAAATTGTTTACAAAAAGGTTTTCAAAAAGGTTTTCAAAAATCACCAAAACCTATTTTAAAAACCCTAACCTAACCCTGACAGAACTCGGCCAGAGTTCGGCCAGAGTTCGGCCAGAGTTCGGTTGGTGGCCGTTTTGATTTTGAATTCTCTGGAACTTGGTCCTCCTGCAGTTGCGGATTTGACCGAGATTTGCTCATCGAGTTCTGCCCGAATTCTGCCCGAATTCTGACAGAGTTCTCCCTTTGGAAATCCTATAAATAGAGAAGTATTTCGATCATTTCAATTCACTCATTCACTTTCAATCTTCTCTCTATCTAAAAAGCTTTCTGCCTTCCAAAGAGTTTTCTAGAGCTTTCATTTTCAGATCCCAAGCCAGTTACAATCCTCTAGTCGATTTGCCAGTGCGGTACGGTCTAGAAGTTTCTGAGAGATTGTAATCAGAAGGCTTGATTGAAGAATACCTCTTCACATTTGAAGTTGGACGAGTTCTTCGTATCAAAGCTCGCGTTGTAGAAGTTGCAAGGACTTCGTAAGAAAACTTGCAGTTTTTCCTATAGTGGATTCAAACTGGTAGCAAGAGTTCTACCGACTGGATTAGTCCTCAACAGAGGGATACCAGTATACATCGCTGTCTTTGCGTTTGCTTTCTGAACTCTGCCTTTACTTTATTTTCATTTGTGATTATATACTGTGATTGTGTTGCTAACTTTTTTAATTAGCATTATTCCGCTGCCAACTCTATTCACCCCCCCTCTAGAGTATTACGCTTTACTATATCGTTCCTACACCCCACCCGCAGCTTCCGATCCGAATTCAACTGGTTTTCCTGTCACGACCATCCCTGAAAGGGAGCCAGCCAGGACAGTATCATCCTGTTGGAGTTCAGATGTCTCAGGGACAGGTGCAGTAAAACCCCCATTCCCCTGAGTTGAGGTTCCATCAAGGTGAGACTCCTCGACCGCCTCCGGAAGAACTCCAGCAGCAATGATAGTAGTGCACACATCACTGACCAAATGGGACAGGACCGGATCAACCTCGGCAATCGGGTCCTGAGAAGCAAACTCGTCTGACGCCTATCAAGAGCAAAAGGAGAAAATGATTAGGCCATAACATAGAAGAAGAAAAAAGGAGGTAGTTGAAACTCAAATCACCTCAGAAACAACGTCAACATCATCAATAAATAGCCTGCGACATCTTACCGCAGCATGCTTTGTGGAGTAGGTTCGGCCATCAGCCGTAATCACGCGCCTGCTTCGCTTATGCGAAGGGCCAGACACAGCAGATGGTTAATCCTCCACCACCTCGTCAGACCAAGTAGGCGGCTGACCTGCCACCCTTTCATCTGGCATAATAGGGGGCTGATTCCCAACTTTCCCGTTCGAAGAATGCGACGAATCGTCGGCGTCTTTCTCATCGTCCTCCTCGTCCGCCGTAGTAGACTCTGAGTCCGGCACAGGAACCATGTTCGCCCCTCTCTTCCTCTTTTTGGATCCCTCTGGCTTCTTAGCCAAGCCAGTGCCAGCAATGAAGCTAGTATTTATATCAAAGTCGATAGGAGGCTTGCTCGCTGCAACATGATAAAGGGCCGCCATGTACAAAATATCCCCTGTCGCCTTAGCATCAGGGACCGAGAAGCTAGCCCGGGTATGGACCGCATTGTAATAATGCCAAGCCCGGATGCCATCGAGTATGCTGCCCTCAAAGCTCAGGCAAGCGCTAGGACAATCAAGGAACAATTGACTATACCCGAATTGACGGGAAAATCTACTGGGCAGATAAGGCTCCAGGTATACGTTATTTCGGTAACGATATACCAGGTGCGCAGGCCGGATGTTGCACAGCCAAAGAAGCATCTTCTCAGATAAAAGTTGGGGAGGATCAACGCCGTCAATGTGTACTCCCCTCACTTCTCTAGGGGTAAATTGAGGAAGAGAGACAAAGAACTTAGGCCCGTCAACTCTCGCCAACGCCCTCCGGCAGGCCGGCATGGAATCATGCTCCCAAGGCTGATGACGGTATCGGAAAAGGAAGGCATCATCAACAGTAACATCTTCTTCAGTTTCTGACCTCATCAACGACCGATAGTACATTAACAACCACCCCATGAGGTAATGGTATAGAAGTTCTATCTGCTCAAAACCCAGCGTCGTCTCACGAGCAATAACCTTAGACGAAAACGCGCGGAGGCCGTGGTGTATACTACACACCAAGGCCGGAAGAAGGGCCAATCTGATTTTGAAGACCAACTTCACCGCCGGGAGAATGAAGTGACGGCTGATCCTTTCAGTAGAACCCTTCCTCCCGAGACTACGCAATTTCGTAGCTATATCATCAAAAACCCGGCCAAGAGTGCTTTGTCAGACATCTCCCGGGTACCGTAGTGGAAATAACTGAAGGAGTCGGTACGACTCCCGAACCTGTCACGGGTGGACCTTGACCTTTTGACCTTCAACATCATGTCCTTTACCTCCTCCGGGGTTTGAGGACCTCGAGACAAAACCCGACCGGAAGGACGTAACTTGAAAAGATGCGCGACCCAGGTCGTGGTATGGGGGGCGTTCCCTTCAGAGCTATTTTCTTTCTTGATAGCATTCTTGTGGCAGATGCTATGATGACACAGCAGTTCTCGGTACACAGCAACGAAACCAGGAAATCGTCGATCCAGGTCATCGAATTCCTCGTTCGTCGGGATATATACTTCGAAGGCCTCGCCTCCCCACGACAGCTTAGAAACAGCATGCATTTCATGGAGAGCAAGTCCCAACTCTCCCCTGAGCGCGAAGAAAGTCCCCGTACGCCGGTTATACAGCTCCAAAAGGGCCATGAACAAAGGCTTGTTAATAGGCAACCCGTAACAGGTGCCCCGAACGGCGTAGTAAAGGTCAATTTCCCGAAGGGATTCCCCGTAGTTCCTCAAAATCCATGAGGTAAGATTGTGTAATGCCTGTGTTCGTATTACGTATTTGGAATACGTATACGTATTTTATCTTGTATTTACATATCTCCTTGGTTTGGTTTGGCTTGGTCTCCTTGGGGTTGGTTTGGTTCGGCTAGGCTTGGTTGCCTTGGTTCATCAAGAACCAAGGGGTGAACCCCCTACCTACCACCACCACTACCATTTATTAACCCCACTTCCTTCTCTCTCTTTATTACTCTCCTTCTTCTTCCATTTACTTCTTCATCTACCAGAGAGAGGGAGAGAGAGGTCTAGGCAAGTGCAACTTACTTCATGGAGGAACTCCAATTTTATTGCTTTATTCTCTTCCTTACAACATTTTAACTTACTTTAGTACTTGGCATTTCCTCTTTCCATGGCTAGATTCTTGTAGATCTATATTTACCTTATTTTCAGATTTCTTGGGTTTCGATCTACTTCATCTTGTTATTTCCGAGTTTTGATGGTTCCATGTTGTAGAGAATTTCGTTCTACCCTATTTTGACCTATGAAAGTTTGGATTTGGGCTCCGGATGATAGAGTTATACAACTTGGAAGCCATGGCTTATGGTGTACTTCTTCTCGAAAATTTGGAGAAGAAGCACAGTCCCGAGCCGCATGGTAGCACTTGACCGTATGAATATTCATGCGGCAAGTCAGTTCCAACCGCATGCACTATTGCCTTGACTTGACAACATGACAAGTTCATGCGGCAAGTATTCCTTCTAGCCGCATGAAGTCCTTCTTACTTAACCGCATGACTGAGCTTCCCAGTCCAGCCGCATGGGACTCTGCCCACCCTGAGCGGCATGAACTCAACACTCGCGAGCCGCATAGACCGCAGTCTCCCAGCCGTATGGGTTTGCTTTCCTTGACCGCATAGTCATTGCTCTCCGCAGCCGCATGGGTTGCTCCCTCCCGGCCGCATGTACTTGATTGGTCAGCCAGCCGCATGGACCCATCCTCCGCCAGCCGCATGAGTTCCCTATCCTCCTGACCGCATATGTCTTGCCTTTCTCAGCCGCATGACTGAGTGGATCTCTGAGCCGCTGTCACGACCCGCACCGTAGAGTAAGGACACGAGAAGTGGGTACGTCCAGCCTACGCCGCAGTATCGGCGGTAGAACGCTGTCCTAGGTTACTATCTAATCAACAACTCACGCAATTATATAATGTACTTGTCAAAACTCAACTCCGAACGGAGGACAAGTATAGATATAATGAATCTCAATCACAGTCTAAGAACGATAAGATAACACAGAAGTTTATAACTAAAGACTAAATAACAACATTTAAAAACTGCTAAATAATAATATCTCAAACAAACTCAATACAAACTCGTATCTCAAGTTATTACAATTCAAATTCTAAAACATGAAAACTAAACCAAGTCTACTAGCTAGTCTTCCGATCACTCCTGAGTGTCGGGGCCACAGGTAGCTAAGCCATCTCCTGCTCCAAGGCAAGTAGGGCAAACGTCCTCAGGACAGTCATCTGTAATATTTTCAATAGGTCCAGTCAGGACAGGAACGAGTACAAATCATCAAGAAATTCCAAGTAAATGACAGAGAACTATAAAGCAGTTATAGACAGTTTTATTGATGAATATGGTAGTTTGTATACAGGTGATGGTATAGAGAAACAGTTAAGGTACAAGGAAAGTAAGGCAAGTAAAACAAGAGAAGAATCATAGCAAATAAGACTGTAAATAGAACTAGCTGAACTAGAGCAACATGATATAAGTCCAGAATGTAAATGTAACAAGTGCAAAACTCAAGTAAATTCAGACAACATGAATCTGATACCAGGTGATTCCAGTACAAGATGAGTCCAGTGTAAGATGTTTCCAGTCAGTGATCAAAGGTTCCAGGGTGAGTCCAGCCTATACTCTAACAGTGTGTTTTAAAATACCGAGATCGACATATAAACGGCTGTAGGTAATACGGCACACCGCACACTTGGCCAAGTGTGGGATGGCTATCGTTCCAGAATAATTCCAAGGGAGTGGTTCCAGTATTTGGGAATGTTCACATGTCTACTCTAATATTTCCCCGCCCACAAGTACAAGTGAATCCAAAAACGACATGAGAAATAGAGATGAGTCCAGCCAAACATAATGATACCAGCAAAAGATTCCAGAGTGATTCTAGTAGGTGGTTCCAGTAGTAATTCCAGAGGGTGATGCCAGTAGTGGTTCCAGAAGGTGATGCCAGTAATGATTCCAGAAATAGAGGCCAGACAGATGGTATGTGTGTCGCATACATGAATCCAATAATATCCATACGTGTTGTAAGAATCACATAAAACTAACTAGAACTGAAGTACAGTAATTGACAAGTAAATGAAAGAACTATCAGAGAATGTACTCGCCTTATACTCTGAAAAGAGTATATAATATCAGATGTCTGCACCAGAGTCACAATATCATAAACAGAGTAATATGGGTTATCACATGTTTAAAATAAGGTAAATGAAATCTACGATGCAATCTACATGATTTCTGGGTCAATCTAGGTCAAAGTCAACTCTAAGTCAAACCTGGTCAACCCAAGTCAACATCTAGTCAATCCTGAACCAATGGGTCAAACCTTGGTCAAAATTATCTTATATCAAGCTTTTACCTACTTAGATACATTCTTCATACACATAACCTATATATGTAATATAAATATATATACATACATGTATATCCCTCTCTATCTTAGCTATAGGTAACATCCTATACACTAGCTAAATAGGTAAACCATCTATTACCTAGACAGTTAGGAAGGGGAAATTCCCCAATACCATACCTTAAACCCACATGCCATATCCCATACTCAAACTCATAACCCTATATCCAAATATATTCTATATTAATCTGTCATACGTCATTTATACATACCTATGTACCCTTCACTTATATACTCATAAAGTGACCTGATACCCCATGTTTCCATAAGCCAAGACAAGCACATAGGAAATCTCATAGCTAGTATCCTACTTCCTTTACATGTATCATATGACAATACCCTATCCTTGTCTATTATCTACCTTTATAGGCCCCTCTTGACTCTTTACAATCATAGAAAATCTCACTAACCTATTCTATAACCCTCCCTATCTAATATTGCTCACACTCTCATTTCTCCCTCACTCATACTCTTATACTCTAACTCTATATCCTACACTACCAACTCCATATCCTGCTGCTACTATCTACTGTCATGCAGGCAATGCAATACACCTTAGTTCATTGCCCACCCCTACTCACTGCATTCAAATGCAGCTGCTGCAATTGCTGCTAAAATGCAGGCCAAGGCAGGACAGCATTCCCTGCTGCTGCTATGCAAATGCTAAACCACTACCTACTGCTACCAATGATGATCACTCTCACCTAGGCACTCACCCACTCAAGCATTCTCACAACCTCTGAATCACCCATATAGGTACTGAACTAACCAAAGAACTGAGTTTAAAACAAATGAACTCAACATCTAGTGCCTACACATGACTGATACTAAACCCAAACATAATCTCCATGTGCTTCAAATTCAGATTCTAGTATTTGAAAGGCAATGGGGTATATGTGTGTAAGGCTATAAAGACAATGTAGAATAATAATCAAATGGATATATGCTATGACTGATACACATGTCAAGGGCTAACAGTGTAGTGTGTAATCAAAGTGACAGTAAAGTAGGATGTGTGATATCTCAGAATTCTCAGTTTGTGTGTGTGTGTGTGTGTGTGGGCTAACAGGAAATGACAGTAGTGAAATGGAACTCAGGGAAATGGGTGTTATGTGATGATAAGAGGGTTGAAATGTACATGGTCATTTAAAACCTCTCAGAAAAAACTGTGAGCAATGACAGTTAGTGTCACAGACTTATATAGGAATCATTCACAGGTTATATAGCATCACAGAAATCGAGAGTTACTCAATGTAGTTTACAGAATTAAGAGATTAAAATCTCAGTTAAAAACAAGGAAGAATCTCAGATTTTCAGAAATAGGTAATCTCAGGAATTTATTCATTGGAAAACTCAGGAATTTCCTATTTACTTGAAATCCCAGTGATTCTAATCAGTGAATCGAAACCCACATAGTTAACATCAAGCATTAGGAATTCTCAGGTTTCCAGAGATTTGAATCTCAGTGTAAATCAGAAATTGAACATCAGAAATCAGTCTACTCATAGCACAACCCAAACCCACACTCGAAAATCCATTCCTCTAGTGTAAAACCTAACCCATCATGTAAAACCAACCTAGCAATAACCAATACATGTGTGTGAATCAATGTATGACAATAAACATAAAATTAGATCGGGTTAAACATAATTTAATTCAGAAAACTCAAGAAGAACACACGGTATCAGTAAACACATTTAAAAACATCATTTTCGAATTGAAAACCCCAAATAAATTAGTAAATAAAAAGTGCAGGCAGGTGTACACATGACATGTGTCATGGGGAGGGTGTTCGTGTCCAACAAGGTGGACACGAACGTGTCCAGAGCAGAAATGGAAGTGTCAGGAACAGTATAGAACACTTCCTCGTGCGGCCAGTCCCCGATAGATTGGACACGACACGAAGCATCTGACACTACGTGCACTTGGACACGGGTAGCCCAACTATAGGGCTACCAGGTCGATACAACATGACGTGTCGACGTTGTGTCTACACGCAATAGGAAGGGCGTATCAGAACGCGATCTTCTGCGCGCACTGTGCAGTGTAAATCCAGTGCACGTGTCCGTGCTCCCTCGACACGACATGATTCGACACAAAACTTTGGGGGAGGCTTGACAGACATTGCCCCTACCCCCATGTCAAGTTTGAAGTATCCACGTATCCTGTGTAGGGAGGAATAAAGGTCGGGTAGCAGGACACTGCACGACAGTGTCGTACAGCATGTTCGTGTCCAATTTGGACACGGATACGACACAGTTTTGTGCTCAGTCCTAGGGTTTTGTGATCAGCATGACAAAGGCTACAAAATCATGTAATTAGTTTTAAAAATTAACAGTATTCATTTCATTCAAGCATTTCATCAAACACCCATTCAAATACACGGATACGTGTCCGATACGGACACGAAATGGACACGGATTCCTACCAAACTTGGGCTACACCTAGGGGAGCCCTAAATGAATGCATCTATGAAGAAAAATCATGATTTCAATAGGTGTAGATAGGTTTACCTATTGAGAGCTAGAATCTCAATGTAAAGAGCCTCGATTCGATGTCTTCTTCGATCTTCTCCGGTTCAATCATCCTCGAAACTTGCTAGCAAGCCCCCACAAGTATCCTCTACTGTTGGGGATGATGGTGCAATTGATTTGACTCAATTTGGGCTCAATTTGGATTAATGGGGAGAGTTTTAGGGAAGAACAAGTATGGCTTTTTCTAGGGTTTGTAAAAGAGGCCAAGGCTTTGTTAATGTGACTTTGTAGGAGGGGGGGTATTGTGTGGCTGTTGAAATGAGTAGGGTTAGGGTTTTAGATGAGTGGTTAGGATCACTCCACCAAATTCCTAGCCTTCCTATTGGTTGAGGCTTCTTTTCACAAATATCTCAAAAAGAAATATCTCATCCTAATAATATCTAGATATTACTAACCTTGGCACTTAGTAGGAATGTTCTAACCCTAATTTTAACCTCATGACTAATTTAGGTTAGGTTAACTTCTAGGTTAAGGCTTCTCAAAAAGTCTAGCACAATATTTAATTAATATAAACTATAATTTCACAAAATTGCCAAAATGACCAAAATACCCCTAGGCTAAAAATTGGTAATATGTAATTCTAATCACGCGACTAGGCTCCCTTGGTCATGGTTAGTCTCTAGGCTTAGCAATACTAGGATTTAGCTAGTTAACCATCAAAATCACCAATCAGTATTTTAAATAGTTTTAAATTAATTAAAAATCACCAAAAATCACAATATGATTTAAATATTATTATTAAATGATTATAATTATAAAATTTCAAAATTGCCCTTATTTGGAAAACTGGATGTTACAGCCGCATATGACTGATACCCCCTTTGACCGCATAAGCCTTTCCCTTTTAGCCGCATGCGCCTGACCCTATTCAGCCGCATGGGCTGTTCTCTTCCAGCCGTATTAGATCATTCCTGGACATGATAATTGAGCCTGACATGACAGTGACCCGTAGTGGTGCACTCCTGACATGACTAACCTGACATGACCTGATAGTGGCCCGTCGCGGCGCACTCCTGACCATTAAACTGGACATGATAACCTGACATGATATATCTGGATAAGCTGCTGCGATGGCTACCTGACACGACATGACCTGTATAATTAACCCAGACATCGTGGGCGATTGTGCTTGTACAAATAATCTAGTCCTGTCTTGCATCATGTCTAGGAGGGGACTCCTGAGTACCACGGTCAGGAGTACCTACTGAAATGGACTAAGGCTAATAACTAGATTAATACATTAGTCATAAAGAGATCTCCCAGCTACAGGCAATCCTGTTACCTGGGTGTGCCTTGGGATCTGTAGCCTGCCGTCGAGTAGGGCATATTTCCAGCACACTGTCATGTGTTGCACCCTTCAAGCTACCTAAGGGTACATGCGTTTCCTGGACGATGTACCCACCTGAATTCAACTCTAATCTTTCAACCCGGGTAACCTGGATGGTCTGCAGGGCTTGTGGCTGTGGAATAATCTCACTGCATCTTGTTAGTAATTAGGCTTGTGACAACCCTAGTTAGTTAAAGTATCAAGCCGTAATTCTTACTTGGCCGTGAAATGATTGGATGGAGTCTAACCTGTCTAGTCTTGCCCTGATCTTGTTCCATGTTACTGCATGACCGGAATGCCTATATTTATTTTACCGATAAATGGTGAGAATTCCAAGTTCTGTTCAGACGAAGGGTTACAACCCCGGTCCTTGTTTGGTTTACGGGTTGTAACCTGGTTATCTGAATAGTTCCATGGTCATCTCGTCGTATATCATCCTGATGTATTTTTTTATTTCTAGTTCTTACTTTTATTTATACTCTTGTGCTGATTGCTGGTTTTAGTTCCTAAGTGAAGCTTCCTTTGTGGCACTTGCTCTTTCTGGGGTCTGACCCAGCTGGTTTTGTGTGGCCAGATTTTGGAGCAACTCCAGAGGATCTACCAACCTTCCAGCCAGATGGTGGCCACTAGACGGAACCCTGGCAACGAGTGGATTTATTTTCGATCTCCCACTTTATTGTAAAAATATTCTTTTGAGGCGTTTAGCTGGCGAGCATCTGTTTAGCTCGATTGCACTTTACTTACTGTCTGCCTACGGGCTGTAACATGATTAACAGATCATAGGGTTGATCATGTATGACTAAACTCTTGCTAGTCCTGACATTTTGTAACGACTAGCTTCATGATCAACTGAATATGTAATGTTTGGGATGCCTTATTATTGTATATTTAATGATCATACATCTTGTGACTTTTAATTACTTGCTTGTGATTGAGACAATAGGCTTGTTCATGACCTTAAGAGACTGTTGGCTTGTAGTTAAACCCTCATGTATCTTGACAGCCGTGACCGTATAGCGAGATGGATCCCATTTCATATACATAGCTGGCTATGTCTGCCCCCGCTCTCCAGTATTCTGGTTCTGGGGCGTGACAAATTGGCCCATGTAGGAATGGGGTTTATCCAATTTAGCAGCGACAACCTGCCCACAGGATAAGACCCCTTGCGAGCAAGCTGATTCAGAAAGGTATCAGCTCGAGTGAAAGTGAAGTTGGGACCAGTCACATTTATAAAAGTACCAGGGAGCAGTCCCATCACACTCCGACTAACTGAATCCTTGCCCGCACATGCTGAACCCGTACGCCTGTTATAGTGGATGTTGCCCACAAATATTCCCGATTGGGTGGGAGTCAGGGAGCCCACCATTGTCCTGTCCAACGGTACCATGTTAAACCACGAGAGAGGATAATGCCGCTCCATCTCGGGGATATGGATCTCCACCCCGTCTACAGAGAAATCCCAGTTCTCAGAAACATCCAGCAATCGGGAGTTCTTTATGGAAAAGGCATCCCCAAAGAGAAAAGGCGGTTTCAGATATTCGCCGTCCAGTTTCTCCGAATTCATCATAGAAAAAAAAGTGAAAGGCTGGTTGTTGATGACAGCCACCCTATCCCTAGGTTCATTAGTGGGAAGCTGATCCATTATATGTCGAATTAAGCCGTCGAGCCGCATGCCCACAACAAACTGAGCTGAACCCACAAAAAGCTCTCCTGCTGGGTTGGTTGGGAGGTTCACTGGAAAAGGACAAAAAGAAACAGGATTAAAAGATGGTTACTGAACTCAAGTTCCTACGAGCCTATGCGACTCGGATCAAACGAAGCCATATGCGACTCAATTTCAATTGGGCTCCAGGTAGCACGGCCCCAAAGGAGCTTATGTAGTTTGGCCAACACAGCCTCATGCGGCCCAAATCAGTCGGGAATTCCATATAACATTGGTTCGATAGCTTATGCGGATCAATTGAACATATATGGTTCTAAGCAGAAGAGCTTTCTGCGGCGCTAAATGCTATGCGGATCAGTCTGCCAGAAGCATATGCGGCTCCGTTCAAAGGAGACTTCATGCGGGTTATATCCAGAGATTCAAATCCTTCTCATGCGGCTCAAATATAGGGCATCTCCTATGCGGCTTGGATATGAGAGGGTCATGCAGCCCATACAGCATATACGGCTCTATCATAGTCGAACTTGGGTGAAGGCTTGTGCATAAATATGCAACAAAGCCATAGATTCTTAGGATTCAAAGTATCCAAATACAACCCTTACCATTAAGAGCAGGATGGACATCAGGGGACACTTCGGGCACGACGGCTGACGAGGAAGCCGACTCTTTGCCCTTCGCAGCAGCAGAGGCAACCTTGGAGGATTTGGGAGCCATGACCGACGATCGAAGAAAGGAAATGAGGGAAGAAAAGCGAGACAGCAATAGTTGGAACGAAAGAGGAAGTAAAGAAATCCCTCCGACTGAACCCATCCTTATTTATAAACAAGAGCAAGACGTTTCGATTCCCGTGTGTACACGAAGACCGACCCTAGGGTTACCGAGGCAAGCCACCTAAAATAAAGGCCAAACCCCTGGGATCCCGCACCAAAAAGTGGCCTTTAAAACTGACAGCAAATCAACAGCATTTAATGCAAAAGATTGCCATAAGTGACAATGATGACGTGGCAAAGAGCTCATGCGGTTCAAATGGCCATGCGGCTGAAACAACTCTGCGGCTCGAAGGTTCATGCGGCTGAAAACATCCATGCGGCCAAGGCATCTATGCGGCTAGGACCTCATATGCGGCTAGAAGAGCTTGCACACAGCCATGCTTCTTATTCAAAGTATTTCAATTTTGCAAATTAAAAACTTTGAAGGGGGTCTTGTAGAAGCATGGAAAATAATAAAGAAAGATCCATGCTGCCAGGGAACCCCATACGGCTCAGATAGCCCATGCGGCTCAAAGATTCATGCGGCACGAGGGACTATGCGGCTCAAGACGTTCCATGCGGCTCAGAAGAGAAGACACGTGGCTTGAAAACAGTTCTCCCCTCCGCCCTATACTGTATTAATTACTTTGACGGCTGACCGCTCTGACAAAACGACAGGCTTGACACAAAGAGGCAATTATGACTCTGTCATAATGACAGAATCCTAGGAAATCAAAGAAAATCTCTGGCACAACTCCCCGAGATCTAGAAAACGCCATGCAGCCTAGACACGTGGACAGTCATATGCGGCTCGTACGGAGACTCCCCGTGCGGCTCAGGCCGAAGTTGTCCTATGCGGTTCAGGCCGAAGTTGCCCTATGCGGCTCGCAAGGTTCATCTCCATGCGGCTCACTACCCATTATATGGTCCAGATTATCATATGGTTCGAAAATTTGGAGGCCACTCCCCAGGCAGCCCTGACACGTGGCCAGGCTCATGCGGCTCAACCCTTATGCGGCTCAATCCTTATGCGGCTCAGTGACTCCCAAACACGTATCATAAAGCCAATCAATTTCCCAGATTTACTGCAATCAAAGATTGGGTCAAATCCCAATAATTTGGAACACATGGCAGGAGAATGAATTAAACTTATTCATTCAAATTCGCAGACATCAGCAAATCATCATCATGGAGATTTATTCCAATCAGTATTAATTACTGATAGGATTTGGTATAATCTACACTAAATGGCCCAGATTCATCACACTCAAGATCAATGGCCCAGATTGATCAATCAACAGGCCGCCGCCACTCTAAAGGGGCAATCATTGCAAACCCTAATGATTGCATTCCCTTCTTATAAATAGCAAGGTGCCATTCCCTTAGGAGAGGACCACTTTTCGAGATCAGAGAGAGCACCAGAATACTTGGAGAGAAAAAAGCAGAGAGAGAGCAAAGAGAGCATTTCTTCAACGCCAAGCAACCTTCTGGAGTCAAGGCTGCATACCGATCGTCCAAGGAGTAAAGCAGAGCTGTCGTAGCTTTCCCGAGCCTCTATCATCACCCCCCAGAATCTAAAATAAACAATTGTACTTAGACTGCTGTACCTAGGCTTTCGTCCCTAGGCTTTCTTTGTACAAGCGAGTTTGTAACGTGAAGTAAAAGTCCAGTCCTCCGATAATTGTTCTGCTATTTTATATTTCATGGCAAACATGCATATGGGGAAAATTATTTGATCAGTGCTTGGCATCGATGAATCGGATGGGTGTGCAGAAGCTCTTCTTTAAGGACGATGTCTTCTGCTATATGGGACATAATGTATGGAACAGTGTAACTCAGTTATACCAGTGAGATTGTAGCCAAATTGGCAAGTTCATTGTAAAGAAGTCGGCATATTCAGTTGTAGCCTAAAGGGCAAGTATATATATTCAGTTGGCTATTCAAGAGTCTTGTAATCAGTTGTAAACTCTGTATTCTGCTGCAAGTCTTGTAATCCATTGCAATTATCAATAAATATATATTTTTTCATATCTTGTGTGACTTTATTTTATCTGCTTGGTTTTGCTGTGCTATCATTATTTTCTGAGAAATACTAGGAACTGTAATGGTTTTACCTTGTACAAATACAATCTAGACTTGTACGGCATCACGCTCAGTGGCTAGATTTCGATCCTCCGGGATCGTGGCTGTAGAAGCATGAAAAAATAGAGTTTATACGGATCATCATTCCATGCGATCGAGCAAAACTAAACTGCAGAATCAGTGCTCATGAAGACTCCATGCAACCAAGTAAAACTGAGCCGCAGAAGCAGTGAAGACTCCATACGGCCAAGAAAAACTAAGCCGCAGAAGCAGTGAAGACTCCATGCGGCCAAGAAAAACTAAGCCGCAGAACTAATGAAGACCCTATGCGGCCAAGCGAAACTAAGCTGCAGAAGCAGTGCCCCTGGACACCTCATGCGGCTAAGACAACTCAAGCCGTAGAAGCGAGGCTCTCGAAGGCCCCATGCGGTTAAGGGGACTCGAGCCACAGAGGAAAGGTTCTCATAGATCCCATGTGGCCAAGTGAGCCCAGCCGCGGAAGAAAGGTTCTCAAAAATCTCATGCGGCCAAGCGGAGCCGAGTCGCAGAAGCAAGGCCCCTAAACGGCCAAAATGAGTCAGACTCTACTTTGTGGAAAGGACACATGGCAATTTGTCTAAGTCTCAACCACCCAGATTTGCTACAACAAAATCTCAACAACCTCCCACCAGCTGGCAGCCCAAGATCGAGTCTTAGTATGTTGTTACAGACACGTGGCTACGTGGCCCTTTATGCGGCCCAAAAATCTGCTATCGCAGGAATTACTATAAATAGCAGGGTGCCACACCCTTACAAAAGGGTGGCAATCAAAGGCTGGCAAATTTTCTTCGAGAGCAAAGGCTGTGTCTGATAGTCCAAGGAGTAAGACATAGTTGCTACACTTTCCCGAGCCTCCATCGTCACCCCCAGAATCAAAAACTAAACAATTGTACTTAGATTGTTTCCTAGGATTTCTTTTTAGGCTTTCTTTTGTACAAGCGAGTTTGCAATCAAGTTTAATTCCTCTGTAATTTTTTGTTCTTGATATTTAATGGCAAACACGATGGCGACTCTGCTGGGGACTTCCTTCTCCTCTGATGAGAAGTTGGTGATGCAATCCGATGTGTCCAAGCTCGGCTCTACGCAGCAAATGCTCGTGGTTCGTTTTGACCAACGAGCATTCGAAGAAATGCTCTCTGAAGGGAGTGCCAGCCCATCGCAGAAGCGAGCCAACCCAAAGAGAACCTGCAGGACATCGAAGCACAAAACTGTTGCCCCGACCAGGTTATCGAAAAAGCTCCTTCTGCGGCCCAAGACGGTGATCAAAGCTCTCATGCGGCCTTGCTTCCGACCGCAGAGAACCCTACTATCCCCAAATCCAGTAAAGGAAAATTCTATGATGCTGAGCTTTTGAAGGCACAAGAAAAATCCATGCGGACGAAGAAGAGGCCGCATAAGAGAAGTGGGCAGTTTGCCTATACGGCAGCCAACTCTGGACGCAGGCAGATGGCCCATACGGCACCCAACTCTGGACGCAGGCAGATGGCCCATGCGGCAGCTAACTCCGGCCGCAGGCAGATGGCCCATGCGGTAGCCAACTCTGGCCGCAGGCAGATAGCCCATACGGCAGCCAAATCTGGCCGCAGACAAGGTACCTCATACGGTCCTGTCAGAAGCTCTGTAATCGTCCGTCTCACATACGAGCCCGACCCCATACGGTCCATTGAGAATGTGGAATATGCTAATTTGGACTCTTCTTACTATGCGCCTTCGGATGCTAAGTCGAAGAAGTCTAGGGCAGTACGGGTCTAACAAGCCCAGTCAACTGTCCAAGCTGTTGACCACCAACGAGCACCGTTAACTGTTATACGGGCTCCTGATGAAAAGTTGTACAGAACCAGCCACGTCCAGTCCTCCAGAGCTAACGGACAGGGTGAGTCTTAAAAGTCTTCCTCAAATGATCGAGAGCAAGTGCTTTTACTAGCCTCAGATCAGAGAGCAAACATGATTCCTACGCACCCGTGTGCTCGGAATACCCGAGTCCACAAATTGGATGCAAAGGTAGATCAGTCTGCTATCGATTTACGAGAGGTGATTACTCACAAACGCAAGGAGAGAGAAGCAACCTTGGCATATGATGAGCCCTTTTCGGGATGTCGTTGCACTCAAGTCATCATCAACTGCTGCTGCGACAAGTCGACAGCACCTGAAGAATGGCAGTCCATTTTCTAACGACTGCATCAGCCAGCACCTGTTCGACAACAACTTGAGAAACAGATGCAAATTTTGAAAGACGAGGAATTTCTGTCACGACCCGCGCCCAGTGTAGAGGCACGAGAAGCGGGTACGTCCAGCCTACGTCGCAGTGTCGGCGGTAGAACGCTGTTCTAGGTCATGATCTTAACTAACCACAATCCAAACGGAGGCCAATCACAGAAGGTACAACTCAATCACAAGTCTAAAGATAGAAATAGCACGATATGATAGATAATGAAATCTTCAAAACTGAGGTACAAACAGAAGAGAAATAAATCCAAATTAACAACCACAAGTCTCAACATCTGAAATATAATACAACTCTGAAATCATAAATAACAAATGACATAAAGAAAATAAATAACGGTCTAACTATCTACTCTTGGCAATGGTGGATCCTCAACAGTTGCCTGAACCTCCTGGGGGTCTAGGTTGCAAGTGTCGTCTAAGCCTGCTCCGTAGTAGGTACGGTAGAACTCCTCCTCATCCTCTGTAATATTTTCAATATGTCCAGTCAGGACAGGAACGAGCACAATACATCTCACACAGTTCATATCATGGCAGGAAATATAAAGCAAGCAATAGAGTAAGATACATGGAACGCTGTAAGAAGATGTACATGAAAACATGAGAGATATTTGATAACTGGAAATATATACATGATAAGTAAGAACTGTAAGTGACTAGTGATTTAGAGTACGAGATGGCATATAATTGGCTTAGGTTGAACATGATATAACATGGGTGTACATGAGGGACACTAGCCAAGAAGGCTGTATTGTACATGATAACACATAAAAAGTAACAAAGTGAACATGATGGCTAAATCACATGACCATTTATACTCACCCCTACCCACAATCAATACACAAGGATCCAGTCAAGTTACGTTACGAACATGATGTTTTGGTTCACACGAAGCACATAAGGAAACATAAACGTACATGAGAGCACATAAAAGTACATGAGCGTACATGAAAGCACATGAATAACGTAAGAGCAAGGAATACATGATGTACATGAAACAGATGACATGAAATATCCGATGCACCCGCTAAGGGGGATAACATCCCATGAAAAGATCCATATAGTACCAATCCGTGATGATAACGTGATATCATCAAGTAAAGTAATCTAGAGCAAGAATATAAATCTTGACAAGTATGAAACGATCAGAGAATGTACTTGCCTACGATTTGAATGTCTGCAAGAATATACTGTCCGAATCGAGGTATCTAACTCCTAGTTAGAGCAACACAAGTCACGATGTATACAGAGGGGTTATAAATGAAGTTAACAATGCTTTCTATATGATTTCTAGGTCATTCTAGGCTAAAGTCAACTCTGGTCAACTATACAGTCAAACTAGGTCAACTATAGTCAACTGTGGTCAAACTATCTAGGGTTTTGTCAATAATGGTCAACTAGTCTAGGTTAGTCAATTCTAGGTCATTCTGGGTCAAAGTTAACTCTTGGTCAACTGTCTAGGGCTAACCCTATAAGCTATCTCAAAGCAAAGGCTAGGATGCTAAGATACTATATACATAATACTATATATATATATGATATTAAGATACAACCAACTATATATATATAGCATACAATTATACATATCCAATACATATAGAACACAATATATATATATATATATATATATATATATATATATATATATATATATATATATATATATATATATATATATATATATAATATTATTATGAACTTGTGAAGTAAACTCTTGAGCCCAAACCAATCCTAACTATACTATACTACATAGCACATGGCCAATAGCCACATATCACATTACATTATTGCACATAGTAAATATCATACAAATTCAAGTACCATCTACACTAGCCTATACTACATAGCTACTTACCTCCACGTTATTGCCTACTATTGCCATTACCTCATCGAAATCATATGTCAACATACTTACATATACATACCAATATACCTATCCTCATATAACATGTATCTAAAACCTCACATAACCCTACAACTCTCAAATCCCATAGTCCAAAGAGCCCAAAACCTATATGGCTATATATATATCCAATACATTCCCAACATCATACACAAACTCACATCCTATGCCCTACCCATAACCAATACATATACCATATATATACTCAATCATAACTCTAGACTTATATATAATCCCATATACATCCTCACATACATATATATAAATATCTACAAACCTGTATACATATATATAAATACTAGACAAATATGTACACACACACACACACACACACATATATATATAAAGAAGGGAATAAAGGGTGTGAGGTGTGTGGTCTGTGTGTGTGGTGGGGATAGAGGGTGTGTTTCATACAATTGTGTGTGTAAGTGTGTTCAGTCAGGGGTGTCAAATGTGTGTGTGTGTTTGATGTGTGTCAGGGGTGTAGTGAGGGTAAGGGTGTGTGTACACTGTGTCAGTGTCCAGCTACAACACAGACACAAAATTAAATATATATATATATATATATTGACACACACACACACACACACACACACACACACACACACACACACACACACACACATATATATATATATATATATATATATATATATATTACACACATACATATGTCCAAATCTCAGAAAATATCAAATCCCAATCACAAACAACAAAACTGGAAAAAATACTGTTTACAAGTTAAACCCAAAAATCGAAATCCAAACCATAAGTATCAGACAATACCATCAAACCCAAAAATCATTTGAAAACCTAATTAAATGCAAATCAAAGTGTGTCAATATGAAGTACATGTGATTGCATGTCAGAGGGATGCATTCGTGTCCAACAAACAGGACACGAGGTGTCCAAACAGTCAACAACACACACAGACACGCACAGACTGCACTGTTTCGTACGGCTGGTACACGAGCTCGTGGACACGACACGAGGCACGACACGACTCATGCTCATGTCCACATGTAGCCCACATATAGGACTACACAAACGACACAACATGAGACACATTCGACACGTGTACGTGTGATACGACACGCGTATCAATGAGTTCGTACGTGTGTGTAGTGGTCGAATCAGTGTGAGTGCAATAACGTGTCCGATACGACACGAGGTATCCTGAAACTCGAGGGGGTGTCTATCAGTGATGGCCCCCACCTCTGTGCCAAATGGCACGTGTCCACGTGGCCTACACAGGGAGAAATTGGGCTCGGGTAGCAGGGCACTCGACCGACTCCTCGTGTAGTGAGTTCGTATCCATTTTGGACACGGACACAGATCGATATGAGCTCAGAGCTAGGGTTTCGTGATCCATACATATAGGACTACAAAATCATGTAATTAGTTTTAAAAATGATTAACTTTTATTCCTAAGTGGCATTTCACCAAACACATATTTAAAAATACCGATACGTGTCTAACACGTATACCTAATGGATACAAATTCCTACCAAACTTGGGCTACACCTAGGGGATACCTAAATGAATGCAACTATGGAAAGAAAACTAAAATTTAAATAGATTTTATGGCAATTACCTATTGAGAGGAAATCTGAATAAAAAATAAAAAAGGGAAGGTGTTCTTCTCCAAATGCAATGGTCAATTCACTTTAAATCCTTGCTAGCTAGCCTCCCTTAGCATCCTCTAATGTTGTGAATCTCAATGCAAGAGAGTAGGCTCAATTTGGGATGAATTTGGATAAAGAGGGAGAATTTTAGGAAAGAACAAATTAGGGTTTCTTTTTAGGTATTAAAAGAGGCAAGGGGTTACTAAATGATACTTTATAGGAGGGGGATTTACTACTTGTGGCTGCCACTAAATAAATTAGGGTTAGGTTTAGATGTAGATGGGTGGCTAAGGCTTCTCCACCAAATTTTAAGTCCTCCCATTGGTTCAATTTAGTCATAAGGCTTTCTTTCTACAAATATCCTAAGGAGAAAATATCCTACTTAGAAATACCTAGATATTGCTAATCTTGGCAAGGTTCTAATCATCATCTAATCCTCATGACTAATCTAGATTAGGCTAAACTTCTAGGTTAAGTCTCAAATAATTAACTAGCACATATTTAATTAATATAATTTATAATTTCACAAAATTGTCAAAATGACCAAAATATCCCTAGGCTAAAAAGTAGTAATATGACATTCTAATCACAAGACTGGGCTCCCTTGGTCAATGTTAGTCTCTAGGCTTAGCAAAACTAGGGTTACACTAGTTAACCATCAAAATCATATTTTAATATTTTAAATAGTTTTAAATTGATTAAAAATTATCAAAAATCATAACATGGTTTAAATATCGTTATTAAATGATTATAATTACAAAAGTTTAAAATTACCCTTATTTTAGAAAAATGGGTGTTACAATTTCCATTCGCCTCCTGTCATTCAACTCGGAAGGTTCTTTCCGACAAGGGAGGAAAGAAGACAGGCTCTTCCAGCTCGGCAATCTCAGCCGGCACTGCAAGGAAACTCTTATCTGGAGGATTGCCGTCGACAGCCATAGGGGGTGTCTACCTAGGCACTCGATCCAGAAAGAAGCTTCCAACACCTGGGGGTACACCTTCGACCTCCCTGGGGGTAGATAAAGTCGGGGGTAGTAGTCCCCTCAATGTATGCGACAACCCGGTGTTCCAAGAGCATACACAGGGGGTGGCGATCCACTAAAATTATGCAACGGACTTGGACATCCCTGAGGATGACCGCCTTCTCCAAGACGATACAGCTTCCTACGCAGGGGTGGCACCCCTTCTTAATTCGAGGAGGAAGACATTCCGACATTCCCCGACGATTCTCGGTACGAGGGTACGACACGGAGAGCACCTCTTCTCCGGTCCCTTCTACGTCTACCCACGTGCGGACAGTCTTTATAGCCGACGATGATCATGAAGGGCCTACTGATCGATAACGTCTAAAAGTACTTGAAGCCATGCTCCTGTCCTTGGTCAAATCAGTAGACGAAATCAAAGCTGCCTTGCCGACTCAAACAGCAAGGACGCCTGGACAAACAAGCTTGGGACCCGCATTCAACGCAGACTCCAACACGACCGCACCTCTTTTGGGTGACAATCCTCTAGGAGAATCTGCTCCTTGAGCTGCAAACGAAGCCTGGGAGGCAAGGAGAGAAGTCCAGGAGCTTCGAGCAATGTTCAATGCCCGAGACTCCTCCCAGGACCTCAGAATACGGCAGCCGTATCCCGTTGCATGGAGAGATATTCCTTTTCTGCCATGGTACAAACAATTTTATATCGATTCGTATGACGGAAAGACCTCTGCTAGTCGATACATGACTTATTTCGAGGTCACAACCGACTACTTGCCGTATAGCGACACCATCCTCATACGATTATTCAGCGAAGTATTGGAGGGAATCGTGTTCGATTGGTACCGCAACCTTCCGGATAACTGCATCCATTCTTTGACGGCTTCAAGCACATGTTCCTAGAGAGATTCTGCAAAGTAGGGCATGATGTGACAATGTCGTCTCTTATGGACGTCATTCATGGGGAGAGGAAGCTAACAAGGAACTATATCGAGCGGTTCCGCCAAACTGTAATGAGATTTCCCCAAGGCAATCCCGAAAGCTTCTTGATTGAAATTTGCCAGAAGAAGTTGCTCCCCACAATCGGCCTCTGAATGGGCGAAGTTCAGTTTAGGGATTGGACGACCTTCATCATAAGCGCCACCAATGCGGAGGCAAAGTTAAAGAAGGCTCGTCAGCTGGAATTACACATCCCGGATAGAGAGGACAAAGGCAAACGTCCTGGTACTACCTCCAATAACAATAACAGTGGCGGCACCTCCAATAACCGGGACAATAAAGGCAAATAGGCCATGGTCGCTGGTACGACCAAGAAGCCTGAACAAAAGCAGACAGAAGCTCAGTAGCCCAAGGTGAATTACTCATTCGAAGATAGTCATGTCAAGCCTATCTTCGACATGCTCTTGCAAGGGGACATGTCCAACTCCCTTCACCAAGGCGCGAGCCTTGAGCGGCGGAGATGGAGGACCCAAAATATTGCCACTTCTACCGCTATGTTCATCATTCCACTCATGACTGCTTTCAATTAAAGCGGTATATCCAGAGTCTTCTTGACTCCAAAGCTCTGTCGCTAGATTTTGATAGAGGTTACCGTGGCAGCAAACATGATATCAATTCAGTTCGATGACTTTCCCCCAACAAGTACTTAAGACGGGGTAATATCGATCCCCGGGCAATGATAGAGGTTACTAATCTTCCCCCCATCCGGGACCAGACGACTGGCTTGGTACATCTCACCACATCACGAGGAGAGGTCATGTGGATGCACCCAGACTTAGTGCCCGAAGTTACCCAGGCGGTGTCAGCTCCAACCAACAAGAAGAAGGACAGGAAGTCCAGATCCTGTCATATAATTTTAGTCGAAGCTGAGGAGGCATCGACCATTGTTACCCGGTCTGGAGAACAAGTCCAGCCCACTCTGGGTAGTTTAGTCGAAGACCCTCAGCCGGGAACGTTGCCTACTACTGATGTTCTAGGGCCATCTCAGCCTCTACCGACGTAAAGGTCCAAGCCGAAGAAAACCTGCTTCGACAGGCTGCTCCGTAAGGATGCACCTCAAGGACTGGAGAGGCCTTACAAGTTTGACATATTATCACGACTGGCTGATACATCGGCAAAGTTTTCGTTATACGAGCTCCTAAGGTTCTCCAATGATCTTCGTATCGTATTGAGCGAAGCACTCCATAATACTGACGCCTACCTAGCCCAGGTCAAGCCTACAGGGAAGTAATTGTCGACAGATCTCCAGGGCAACAATTTTGTAGACGCGATGTCCAACATCGTATTCAACCCCACAGGACATGTTAATCAAGACTAACTTGCATGATCGCCCCTTGTACTACACTGGATACATAGGCGATATCAAGGTGGATCGGATGCACATTGATACTGGCTTGTCGATAAGCATCATCCCAAAAAGGTTGTTTCAAGTCCTCGGCATCCCTATGCACCGGCTAGCGGTGACCAACACTGCCATTAGCGGTTTCAACTCGGAAATGAGCTATCCCCTAGGAAACATCCGATTGAAATGTCAGATCGGTGACCTGAAGACGGAGGTTACCTGCTACGTCATAGACGCAGATACATCCTACAATATCCTCTTGGGGCATCCGTAGATACATGATTATATGATCGTGCCATCCATACTCCACCAGTGCTTCAAGTATGTCAGTAAGCATGGCTTCGTGAAGATAAAATTTGCCGATATCGATCCCTTCAAAGGGGTTGAGTCTTATTACTCTTCTGAGGCTTGTCTATATGAGGAATCAAAGAAGCACATAACTGACGAACTGGAGGCCATAACAGGGTTAGAGGAACCATTGAAAATCTATCTCCAGGCTCGTAAACCGGAAAAAGCTGCACCCCATGTCGCAACTTTGCATAAAGAGGTGCCCGGTTCCCCCGTCCTAGCTGCGCAGTTGGAACCGATGGTCATCCGACTCCCAAGGTCCAGCCAGGAGCCAAGACCCATCATAGGGCCGATGGTGATCCGATTGCCGAAATCCAATCAAAGGCGACCATAAGATGCAAGGCCCTCTGTGGAGCCGATGGTGATCCGATTGCTAAGATCCAGTCAAAAGCAATCGAAAGATATGAAATCCTCTGCCGAGCCGATGGTTATCCGTCTTCCCAAGATGAACCTGCAACCAAGTGTTGATCCGAGGCCCTCAGGCAAGCCAGTGCCACAAGCAGAACCCTTAGTGGTCAAGCCGCCTAAGATAGCGTCCCAACCTCTGGTCTCGTAGGGGGTAGCTGAAGAGGATACAGAAGTCGCAAAGTATCTGGTTGTACATGTGGATAGTCCCTCTCCTAATGATGTAATAAGATTCCTTATTTCATCAATAAGAGGCTGCCGTTGAACTATCATGAGTGTCATAGGCTTAATCTGATATATATTATGGGGCATGGTCTGGACATTAACCTGCACACACAGGTGACAACCGTCCATACCGCAAACTGACTTACTCTCATTAGAGGTGCCTACTTCTTAGTCCCAGGCAGAAGAGAAGGGGATCACATGATCATCTTCGGCCGAAAAGAAGGTCCTCAACCTTTTATGCCACAAGAGTTTGATCTCGAACCCGACGCTGGAAGATTATCGCTCTACCTGTATAGTCCTCAAGCCAAGTACTTCATGCAAAAGTAGGGGTACGACATAGAGGCTACCCCAGGTCTCAATTACGGCAATGGCCAGCGAGCACCTCGGCATATGTTAGTCCCGGCCGAGAAACCTCGAGATTCTTACAGCAGGTCCAGACACGGTCTCGGTTATGTTACACCGGCAACAATGCCCGAGAGCTCCGATGAGGAATACGAGTGGCATTCTCACTCATCCGAATTTCCTACATACGATTTCGATGACAGCATTGGAGATATATTCAGGCAGACATTATCTGTCAACATGACATCCGCTGACATTGAAGAGGATGACGAAGATCTACTTGAACCTCTTGAATTAGAGCCATAGGCCCAATAACTTGATTCACAATGGAAGAAGCGCTTTGAACAAAGGGACCCTTCCACTGAAGACGAAGTCATACAAGTTGATCGCGGTAACGAATCCTCTCCAAAGCCAATCTTCGTCAGCAAAAGCCTGACGGACAACAAGCGGGAGTCATTGTTACAACTCATCAGAGAGTATATCAATGTTTTTGCTTGGAGCTATAAAGACATGCCAGGACTAAACCCCGAGATCGCACTCCATAAGCTCAATCTTCATCCGGACGCAAAACCAGTCAAGCAACAACAACGACGATTCCATCCAGACATCATGAACTCCATCGAGGCAGAACTGAACAAGCTTATAGCTAGCAGTTTCATCCATGATGAGCAGCACCCAGACTGGATAGCTAATATAGTACCAGTCGTCAAGAAGAACGGAAAGATCCGAATCTGTATCGACTTTCACAATCTGAATGCGGCATGTCCTAAGGATGAATTCCCTCTTTCCATCACCGATATAATGATCGATAATATGTGTGGCTTCGAGTGTATGTCCTTCATGGATGGCTTTTCAGGATATAATCAAATTAAAATGTCTCCTAATGATGAGAAGCATACATCATTTTGAACACCGATTGGCGTGTATTGTTACACAGTTATGCCCTTCGGCCTAAAGAATGTCGGTGCTACATATCAACGAGCTATGAGTGTCATCTTTAGCGATCACTTGCACAAGACGGCGGAGTGTTACGTTGACGACATCGCCGTCAAAAGTCGCTCCAAGGATGATCACTTACACGATTTGAGGACAGTGTTCGACCTTATACGAGCGCACAATCTGAAGATGAATCCCACCAAGACCTTCCTGGGCGTGTCCAGCGGGAAGTTCTTGGGCTTTGTCATTACTTCTCGGGGCATTCATATAGACCCCGATAAGACAAAAGCAATCCTGGAGATGAATCCACCGAGGAACCTCCGTGAACTCCGCGGCATTCAGGGAAGACTAGCCTACATCAGGAGGTTCATATCTAACCTCTCAGGGCGATGTCAACCCTTCACACAACTCATAAAGAAAGGCATCTTTTTCGTATGAAATGAAGAATGTCAATGCATCTTTGATGACATTAAGGAATACATGTCGAATCTGCTAGTTCTGGTAGCCCTGATCGCCGGAAATCCTATCATGCTCTATGTACGAGCGATGGAATACTCCTTCGGCGCCTTGCTAGCACAGAACAACGATACAGGGTGTCACGACCCATACCCAATATTTGGGCATGAACCGTATACACGCCCAGCCTACGCCGCAGAGTCGACGGTAGAACGCTGAAACAATATGGTGAACAACCCCGCAATAAAAATATTCCACAAAGGAAATTCAATAATTCCATATTCCAACTCAGCATCTAATAGATAAAATGATAGACTATCTCACAAAAGAAAATGTATAAATTCTAAAGCCAACAATAATCTCAACTACATGTCACAAAGTCAACTCAAATATCCAATACAAGGTCTCAGCACTAACTAAAAATATCTAAGATAGCACAGCGGGATCAGATGCTGCATACTCCTCCTGATAAGCAAAGTCCACCTCTAACACGTCTCCCAAGTATGGGCCATACTGGTCAGGACACACGATCTCATCGCCATCACCTAAAATTTGTTTGGTTACCCAGTCAGGATGGAAGGAGTACAATTTACTGAATGCAGTTCCAATATATAAAAATGACTATATAACAGATGTTAGCCTTTAGACATATAATTCACAAACAAATGAAGAAAAAAAAAGAATAAACTAAATACCGAAAACAGTAAATAAAAAACAGAAAAATACTCGCCGACTGACCGACTGAAATACCTTTGATATATGACCGGTCTCGAAACAATTACACGATACTGTCTACACCGTATAAAGTTACACTGTCTACACTGTATACTGCAATTTTAAAAATATTATCTACACTGTATAATACAATAGAGAGCACTGTCTATAATATATACACAGTATAAGGTCAGATCACATATCTTCGGTGTTTCACCTCCCCCGATGACACAAAACATAATATAAAAGACTGAAATCACATCTCTACCGACTAACAAAGATGTATATTAAGAATCAATACTAAAAATAGATAATACACTGTACTCGCCTGGCGTCCCGGGCTGCTGGCACTGATCAGAGTCCAAATCGAGATCCAAAGAACCTATTTCAAAATATTAGGATCAAAACCATGTGATAGTACAAGAGCCTATTAATCAGTTGACTTCTTACTTAGTTTCCTTATTATCCCCCCTTGGCTCTATTTATACAATGAGTAGACTAGCCTATTTTTTATGACTTTATACTGCTATCCTATTTTGTCTTTTGGTCATTAGATTCGGAGCTTCCTAGAGTCTCACATACTTGTGTCCAAGGGTGAATAGGGAAATCCATAGGCCAGTCTCAGTTATGAGGATATAGGAGGGTTCCCTTAGCAGTGTCTATTGGGTGCAAGTCTAGTGTCTTGATACTCAGTTTCTCCAATAGCTTGTTGCCTGGCCTTCTTTGAGTGTACCCCCTTCCCTGCCTTACCAACTATAATCATAATATCTAAATGATTGGGTACATTCACTAGGGTGCAGTGATCTGGACTATAAGTCCTTTTGGTGGCATTTGCCTATACACATAAAGGATTTCCTGGACTGTCATAGTCTGATATCTAAGAAATCTATAAACTTGTGTCTGTTGAGTTCTCGAGCGGATGACTCTGGAAATAGGGTTAAATACAAGGTGACTCGAGGAGTGGCCCATGGGGTTTCACTTGCTAATGAGGCCAGTGGTGTTTCTATATCTCTGAATACATGTTATTGGTATGTTGGGGATATAACTCTGTAACAATCCCTGGATAACATGTTCCTAATCATACTTACTCATCAACCTACAGCCTTAGGCTAGAAACTGATACCATCTACTTGGTAACCCGTGGTGTATGAAGTTGTACAATTTTAGAGTATATGATATGGCTCGGTTTGCTTTGATATTAAGGTAGTATCTCAGTATTTGGGATCGACTTTGCCTATAACATTCAACCCATGAATGTGTAGGTAACCATTGTCTATACCAAAATAGTATCATAGGATGGTCTCTGCTATTCCAAGTTGGGTTTTTGGTGTCAGGAACCTTGATCCAAGGGTGCAGTGGCTATGGGTCATGACATCAAGGAAGGAAATAAATGCCAAGGGTGAATATCATTACTGTCAGTTAAATATGAGATGCAATGGAAGCATTCAAGTGCAGACAGGATGCTGGGTTTGCAAGAAAGCAATGTGTGGTGCAAAAGCATGATGTGAATGTGCAGGGCAATTACCAATGTGCAGTGGTACGCAGCAGACTCCACGTGCATCTAGGTATGTTGGATACTCATGTACCCCCTGCTACTTCAGGATCCTCTTATGTGATGTAGTGATGATATCTCGACTTGTATTGCACCCATGGGGTGGCCTATGGTTAATCCTGTTGGATCTCCTTCTTGGGAAACTGTTCTAAGCAACAACTTACAAATCGATTCAAGGGTTTTAGTCCTAATCTGGTACTAAGATACCCACCTACTTAGTATCCAGGTCCTATATGAAATCTCATCTGAGTTGATATATATATGTAACAGTTGGAACATCGGTTGCTGCACTTGATATACATAGTTTAGATGATCAAAACCTGTTTGGTGTAATGACCCAATGAAAGATTTCTAATGTTCTTACTACTCTACAGGCCTGTTGCCATCCGATCCGTTCCTCCTTTGCCTATAGTTTCCCAGGTTTGACCCCATTACTGTTATTCCTACATTGATTTCTCAGGCATTGCTAATCAACTATAATAGTTTTTAGATATTGATTTCAAAGTTGGCAAAAGCTTACCTGTCTGGTGAAACTAATCTCAAGCTTCCTCTGTTCTTCGAGTAGACCCTCAACTCAGTTTCCACGACAAGTGAGAAATATAGGGCTGTAGAGGATCGGCTACTTCCCTCTGCATATATATATATATATATATATATATATATATATATATATATATATATATATATATATATATATAATCTGTAGATAAGAGGGACTTGGTTTAAACTAGATAGGGCTCTTTATTTCTAGGGATTTAATCTCCTATTTGGATTTGAATTCAGTTCAAATGTGGAGAATTTGGTTTGAACTTGCAGGGTTATCCCGTACCCGTGGATTCAATATCTTTAGGTTCGAATTTAACTTGGGATAGAGATCAAGGATCGGCTAGGAACAGTTAGGATTGAGAATCTAAATCCTAATTTTTCTACTGGTGATAGGGAGTACTTGCCCTGTGTTCGACTTATATCAGGGGTACAGGTTATATCCTGAATTCAAATTCAGAAATTACACTAAGGTCCCTGTTACAATTTCTTTTGCAAAGGAACCCCTTTTCTCATTACATATATATTTTTCTCATTACATATATATTTCTCATTACATATATATATATATATATATATATATATATATATATATATATATATATATATATATATATATATTCTCATTATATATATATATATATATATATATATATATAATATATATTCTCATTACATATATATTCTCATTATATATATATATATATATATATATATATATATATATATATATATATATATATATATATATATATATATATATATATATATATATATATAATATATATATATATATATATATATATATATATATATATATATATATATATATATATTTTATATATATATATATATATATATATAAGTAAACATGTGCCTAAGGTTAAAATAGATTAAAAATTAATAAATAATAATGATAATAAAAAATAGATGGGGCTTACAAGTCTACCCCCCTTAGATTAATTTCGTCCTCGAAATTTTAAGCACAAGGTAGAATCGTACCTTAGGGCTCAAAAAGGTAGGGGAACGCTCGCGTATCTCGTCTTCTCTCTCCCATGTGGACTCACCCGGGAGTGGTGTCTCCACGCGACGTGAACCAAGGGAATCACTTGATTCCTCAGCACCTTCTCTCTGCGGTCCAGAATCTCTACGGGCTGCTCCTGATAACTGAGACTCGGTCCCACCTCTATCTCCGAATGGTCCAAGACATGACTGGGGTTTGCCACGTATCGCCTCAGCTGAGATACGTGGAACATGTTGTGCACTCCTTCCAATGCAGGTGGCAAGGCTAATCGGTATGCTACTGCACCTATTTTTTCGAGGATCTTAAATGGCCCAATGAAACGTGGGCTGAGTTTACCGCCTTTACCGAAATGGATAGTGCCACGTATCGGAGAAATTTTTAAAAACACCAAGTCGCCAACCTATAACATACAATTGTCACCATGAATCTATAATTAACACGGAATTTATACTAAGGGGATTGTATACCTCGAACTCTAACGGTCTACGATGGCTGTCGGCCCAGTGTTTCTGCCTGTCTTGAGCCACGCGAAGCCGCTCTCTAATCATCTTGACTTTCTTCGCAGCATCTACTACCATCTCCGGTCCCAACAGTGCACGCTCCTCCACATCGTCCCAGGACAGTGGGGTACGACATCTCCGACCATACAACGCCTCTAAAGGGGACATCTCGATACTAGCTTGGTAGTTGTTGTTATAGGAGAACTCCACGAGATGAATGTGGTCCTCCCATGAGCTGCTAAAATCTAGCACGCACGTCCGTAACATATCCTCGAGTGTCTGAATGGTCCTCTCTGACTGTCCATCTGTCTGTGAATGATAGACATTACTGAACTTGAGCGCTGTGCCTGTCACGACCCGCACCTTAAAGAGGGGCACGAGCACGTGGTTACGTCCAGCCTACGCCGCAGTATCGGCGGTAGAACGCTGTATATAGTGTCTGTAAATACTACGACTAAAACAGATAGCAATACAGTCTCAATCACATATATCAAACTAAGGTAGATAGTAATGGAAAAGAGATATGATAGATAAAATAGGAAATGAGTTCCAAAATCCACAAGTCAGAGTTAAACATAAACATCCAAGTCTCAGAGAATATATGTAATAGATACTACAAAACTGAAATGTACTAGCTGGCTCGCAGGCCAAGTAAACCTAACTAAACTATGCTACTCAGGATGAGCAAAGTCTAGTGGCTCTACCAACAAGCCACGATCTAAATCTAGTCCATCAGACTCAACCCCATAGTAAGTCGGGCAATCAGCCTCAGAGTCATCTGCAAAATTTGTCAACGGTATCCTGTCAGGAAAATGAGCAAGTACAAACACCAACAGCAGTTCCATATGAATTGAGAAATACTATAAGAGACAGCTATAATAAAATACAAGACAAAAGATATAGGCGACTTGGGAACCATTTGAAAGCCGAGTTACAACCCTTGAACCAAACAAGGACCGGAGTTATAACCCTTCTTCCAAACAGAACTTGGTCTTAAATCATGGTACAGTATAAAAGACAGATATAGCATGTGAGAAATGGAAATCATAGCATGGTGAGAAGTACAGAAAGTAAAGCTGAACTGGAATATAAGATACGCTAAATAAATGTAAAAGTGATTTGAACTATTAGAGCGATATGTGATCGGCTAGGGAAGCAAGAGATGGTTATTCACTTGGCCCGGCAATCTGCGGTGTCCTCAACAGAGAGTCATGCCGTCCAACCTGGATAACTGGTAATGGGGTGTCTGCTACACCCTACGTGAGGTGAGGGTGGAGCTAGCAAAATATAGTTACAGGAAGGCTTTGATCACATAACCCCTAATAATTCTCCCATTCCCGAATAGTATCACGAATCCGGACATGGCACGTCATGACACGTGGTTCGAGAGTAGGGGCCAGCCTACTCCCAAATCAGTGTCTATATAAGTACATGAACACAGAAATATCACATACTCATATACCAAGGGAGTCTAGGAATAACATCTCATGACAGGATCTGACGTATACTAGTCCGTGAAACATCGTGTCAGGAATCATATAAAACACTACGACTGAATAGAATATAGTAGATATCAAGACAATGAAAACTATCAGTGAATGTACTCGCCTGTGGTCCTGAGCTGATAAGGTGAACAGACGCTCAGAGTGATCACAGACCTAAAATAAGATACTATGAGTCAAACAGGGCTTAATACTGAGAAAGGAAACTAATATAAGTCATGAATGCAAGTCTAAGCCAAAACTAGGTCATTCTAGGTCAAACTAAGTCATACTAGGTCATACTGGTTCATACTAGGTCATACTAGGTCACTGGGAGTCAATCCAAGTCAAACTAGGTCAAACGGGGTCAAAGGTTGACTTACAATTAACTTTTAGTCAAAAAGTCAACTCTGGTCAACTCTAGGTCAACCCTAGGTCAAACTAATCTAATATTGACCAACTATTGACTTTTAGTCAACTGGTCAACTCTGGGTTGGTTTCGGTCAAATCGGGTTGCTTAAAGGCTAAATTTGACTCTCGGTTGACTTTTGTTGACTTTTGGTCAAAAAGGTCAACCGACGTCAAAACTAGTCTATAAGCACCATATTTGATCATTACCAACCAAGGGAATCAAGTTCTAACCCTATCTTAGACTCCTAACTCAAATACCCTATTCCTAGGCAAAACTAATATTACACTACCAAGGTAAATCCCGATAGCTTGTCCAATCCCAAGGAAACCCTGCTAATACCCAAGATACTAGCTTAGGCTCCTTAGGGTAGCTAGATACCAACCTATCTAAGGTTTACCTACCAAAAATTTTGGGTATCCTAGGTATCTCGGCTATGTTGGGATACATGGGTATGGTTTACCCTATTCCTAAACCATATCATGAATTTACCCTCATAACTCTATCACTCACCCATACCACTCACATATATTTCTCACACTCATAGGCTTCTCCTATAGGTTTTTCTACTAGTTTAGATATAGGCTACTAACTACACTAATTGGTAGGCTCTCATACATACACACAAATCTCATAAATCACACACACTCTCACACATTGGTAAAATGGGACAGGTTTTGAGTGGTTCTAAGGACTGTTAAGAACTAAGTTTAGGGGGAGGGTTTATGACAGGAAATGGGACAGTTATAAGTAGAGTTTAAGGGCTGTTATTGGAGTAGTATAGGACAGCCAACAATAGGTATTTTAGGACTGAAATTGTGGTACAATGTGGACTGTTTTAGGACAGTGGGGACAGCCATGTATAGGGGTTACATGGATTGTTTGAAGGGTTAAATGGGGCTGTTCTTGAGAGTGAATGACAGCCATGAATGGGGGAAAAATCTGGACAGTTTTTGGGTAATTTCTGGACTGGAATGGGTCATATAGGACAGCCACTTGATGGGTGTAAATATGGACTGTTTTGGGGGCTGTCCTGTGGCAAAATAGGACAGCCATGAAGTTAATTGCTGCTGTCCTGATGCTACTGTTGCAGCTGGGTTTAGGACAGTGGTAGCTGGTTTCCTCCCCTCTCTAACACTCCAAGCCACTCTCCACATCTCCTCTCTAACCCTCACACTCTATCATAATTTTCCCCACTCTCACAACCTCTCACACCACACATACATCTCAACTTAACCAACACAACACACACAACTCAGCCCACTCTTGGCCGACCACTGTGTCACGACCCGCACCCTAGTGTTAGGGCACGAGAACGTAACAACGCCCAGCCTACGCCGCAGTGTCGGCGGTAGAACGCTGTCCTAGGTCTCAATGCATCTAACAGTATAAGACTAAACAGTTTATACTCCCCAAATGGGGGTGACATAGCAGAATGTAAACTCAATCACATCTAAGGTAGAGCATAAGGAAGATAGATAAAACATGAAATCGAAAAGAGATACAACAGATAGAAGTCTAAGTGTCTAAGATACAAACTCAGAATACATCCCAAAACTCAAATACAGTAATCCATAAATACAACTCAAGATGACTAAAAATAAACTATAAGCAAAAATCCTAGCTATCTATGCAACCTCTACTGTCTCCTCTAGGTTAGCAGGCAACCTCCAGGCTATCTGTAAAATTTATCAACGAGTCCAGTCAGGACTGAAGCAAGCACAGTACATCTCAACAGATCATAGCAGGTTAGAAAATATAATCATGCAGTAAAGTAAGATACAGGATCTGAAAAAAATACAGTATATAAACAGAGAAAGAGAACTGTAATAGAAATATCTACTATAAGTAGAGAGCTAACAGTGACTAGTGAGTCAGAGTAAAATATAAACATGTGAATGGCATAGGAGATTCATGATTACAGCTAAGAGAGTAATTCATGACTACAGCTACTTGGATAATATTCACATGTCTATTTCTACTCCCCCATCCCCAATCAATACACAAGGATCTGTTCAAGTTATGTTAAGATTCGTGAAACTTCACATGGCTCATAAAATGAGTGATACGTGAAGGTGATTCATGATGGCTCTGTGAATATGAGAGTACATGTGTCACAAGCGATTCGTGAATCAGAGGAAGCATAGAGATACGTGATGATTCGTGAAACGCACAAAACATGAAGTATCCGATGCTCCCGAAGGGGATAACATCTCATGAAAAGATCCATATAGTACCAATCCATGTGACCAACATGACAGTATCAAGTAAAGTAATTTAAAGCAGGAAAATAATTCTAAACAGGATATGAAATGATCAGAGAATGTACTCGCCTGATATCTGAATGTCCAAGGTAAAGATACTGTCCGAGGAGAGGTGTCTGGCTCCTAATTAGAACAGCACAAGTCATAACATGTCCAGAAGGGTAATATAAAGCACTACAATGCATTATACATGAATCTAGGTCAAACTAGGCCAAAGTTAACCCTTGGTCAACTCTGGTCAACTGCACTAGTCAAACTAGGTCAAACTAGGTCATGTCCTAATCCAACAAGTCTTACTAGGCCTAACCAAGACTATCCTAGCAAGCACACATCAATACAAGGCTATACAAGCCAACATACACCCAACTCTATATAGCATGCAATTATTCAATACTCAAATAGGCAAGAATTCACATTGGATATACACTAGGTAATCTATTACTTTAAGCTATATATGTCTACACATATATACACATGCATATATTGGTATTCAATATTAGGTCTATAATCATGGCATTTCAAATGGTTATATAAACTTATATATTACAACACAATATGCTAACATATATATAATATACATACATAGCTAAGTTAACTGTATTCATAAATACTTATTTAAGAGGCTATGTGTGTGTATGTGAACATGGCAAAGGGGCAAGTGAGGGTTAAATGGGCATACATAGTGTATACATATCAAAGAGTGTCAAAGTGTAAGTGAACAATGTGTCAAGTGTGATAGTGTCAACATAGTGTAAGGGGGGTACATGAGGTAATATAGGATTTGTGTTAACATAGAACATTACATCTTATTAACTTGTATATTGCATACATTACATCTATTATTACATTATATTCATGCTTGCATTCATTCATTATTCATTTATTCTCTTGCACTACTATATGCACCATACATTACATACTATAGAATCTACATATTCATTACAAGCCATACTTATACATGCTTACATTAGATAGGATACTTACACCTCATACATCATTTATTTAAACATTTACTTATGCTTGCATTCTCTATTTAATTACATAATGTATATACATTAACATGGGTTAAAATCAAATAGAATATTATATTACACACAAGGGTGCACAAAATGCATATGCCGAATAGTAACTCCTACTAATAATCAATAATGTACCATCTCAGCATGAATTAAAATCTAGGATTAAAGTATGTTATAGATCTATGTGTTAGCTTTCCGAAACTTCAAACGGATCGCGTTTTCGTTTTCGAAAACTCCCGGAATCGCGAAAATACCGAGAACGCTTTTGTCTTTCGTACAACTGACACTCAAATAATTTTCCAGAAAGTTACAGAAAGAATTAGACCTATTAATATATGTTTTTGGAAATCTAACTTCAATACGCTTCTTTTAAAAAAATGGAAGATTAAACCGAACTTTGAGCTAGAAGTTATGTCATTTCTAAGTTAGGGCTGAAATTAAAAACGTGGATAAAAATCATGACGGATTTGGGTAGTTTGAGACAAAAGAACACAAGTATATAACATAATATATCAAGAACTCACTCTCTACACTAATATATATATGAGACACTATAGAACACATCTCCAATACAAAAATATGAGATTAAACATGTAATAATTTATTCATACATAACAACAACACATAGTGTGTCCAAATTTGGGGTTTTCCCACATGGACACAACCACAACACAAAGGACACTCCTATGACCTCCAAATGGACATGAAATGGACACAAATGGAGATACAACCATGGGGGTCATTCCTATGGGTTCAAAATAGACCTATATGCATGAGGAAATGAAAAGGAGAAGGGATTTATACCTTCCGGTAGATCGAATCGAAGAAAAGCCTTCCCGGAGCGACACCGACACGTAGAGATTCCAAAAGGACACGAACGAGCTCCGAATCCTTCCAAATTTGGGTAGCTTCCTTCTTGGCTAGAATGGAGAAGGAAAGAAGAAGATTTGGTGGCAAAATGGAAGGATTTGGTGAAGAAATTGCTAGGAATTGCTCTCTAGGAATTTGGGGAAGAACAAGAGAGAGAGTGTGGATGAGAATAATGAAATGAACTTGAGCCTATCCTCTCCCAAAGTGGCTGGCCATATGGAGCTATTTGTCCTATTATGGTAAGGTCCAAAATGCCCCCCACTAACCTATTCTATGAGTATTAGGAAAGGGCTAATTGGTTGGAGCTAAATTAGTCATTCTAAAGTCTCTAATCACACTAACCTTATCCATAATAATTAGTCTAACCTCTAACTAAAATATTTCTATCATGTGGACTAAAATTAATATCATGTGGGCCATACCTAACTAGTTTGTGGGTCCCACTAGAGTCAAACTACCCCCGGGTCCCCGTTACAAGTCAGATTGAGATAAAATTCGAATCCGACTCAAATAATCCCAAAACAATATCATAAATAATAAAATAATATCAAAATAATTCAAAGAGGTCAAATGCAAAAATATCCTTAGGCCAAAAATGACATTAAAATATCATAATCACATGGTTAGGCTCTAGGTCAAACAGTCTCTACGGTTTCACTAGCAAAACGTCAAAACCACAAGTCATTGATTTAAATAATTTTAAAATGATTTAAAATCACCAAAAATCATATCATGAATTAAATATCAATACTAAAATAATTATAAACACGAAATTTCAAAATTACCTTCATTTGGAAAACTGGGTGCTACACACTGTGTGCCTCTCCCCCATCCAATATCAAGTATCACACACCATCACACCACATAATATACGCTTATATATATAAGCCATATATATATATATATATATATATATATATATATATATATATATATAGAGAGAGAGAGAGAGAGAGAGAATGATATATATATAACTATATATATATACATATAGATTATAGGAATATAATACATTATGATACATACACATTCCTAACACATAAAAATATCTGGAATAATATTAGAACACACCAAAATAAATGCACAAAAAATTACATGTGTCCAAATAGGGAGTTTTCCTATTAGGACACGATCCTACATATTGGACACCTCTACAAATGTCCAAATGGACACGAAATGGACACCAATGGGCACCAAACCAAGGGGGTCATTCCTATAGGTCAAAATGAATTTAATGCATGAAAAGAATGAGAAGGAGAAGGGATTTATACCTCCCGGTGATTCGATTCGATCCCGAAACGCCACCGACACGTAAAAATCCCAAACGGACACGAACAAGCTCCGAATCCTCTCAAACTTGAGGAGCTCCTTCCTTGGATAGAATGGAGAAGGAAGGATGAAGGTTTGGTAAAGAAATGGAAGGATTTGGGGATGATTTGATTAGGGTTTGCTCTCAAATCAATTTGGGGAAGAACAAGAGAGAGAATAGAATAGGAAATAATAGAGTGATGGAACCTTATCCCTACATGACATGGCCGGCCACTAAAGGCTATTTTTGTCCTATATGGAAAAGTTAAGAAAGCCCCTCTTAAGTCTATTTGCTATTACATTGGTAAGGGATTAAGTCGGGGGTAGTTTGGTCAATCCAATAACACTAATCCAAATTAATACTAACCAAAAATAATTAGTCTAGTCACTAACTAAAATCCGCTAAGGTCAACACTACCCTGGGTTCCCGAAACAAGTCGAAATAAGTCAGAATGAGTTGAAATTCGAACCCCACTCAAACAACCCCAAAATAATACAATAAATAAATAAATAATTCTAAAATAATTTTAAAGTGGAAAATTACCAAAATACCCCTGTTCATGAAAACTGGGGGTGACAGTGCCCAAGCTGGCCTGTAGGCTCCTCCAAAAGTGGGACGTGATGTCGCGATCTGACACGATACTCATTGGAACCCCGTGCAACCAGACTATATGCTTCAGATAAAGCTCCGCCAACTTCTCTGTAGATAACCCCACTTTAAATGGTATAAAGTGGGCCGATTTGGTCAACCTATCAACGATGACCCAAATCGCATCCTTCCCGTCCGATGATCGTGGAAGATCGAAAACAAAATCTATAGTGATGTGCTCCCACTTCCACTCGGGTATCGGTAGCGGCTGCAACAATCCTCCTGGTCTCTACCTCTCGGCTTTGACCTGCTGACATACCAGGCACATAGAAACGAAATGAGCTACTTCACGTTTCATGCCATACCACCACATGTGGATTCTCTGATCCTTGTACATCTTGTTGGCCCCTGGATGTAGAGAATACTGGGAACGATGTGCCTCCTGCATAACTTCCTCTCTCAACTCCCCATTAGGTACACAAAGTCTCGTCCCGTGCCGCAATGAACCATCCTCTGCAATAATAAATTCGTCTAGCAAGATGGCCCGTGCTTGTGCTATGATGTTCTTCAGCTGCTCAACCTGGTGTTGTGCCTTTCGAATCCTGTCCATCAGTCCTGACTGAATCTGCATGTCCATCATCTGCATCTCGGCTTCTGGAATAACGATCTCGATGCCCAAACTCTCCAAATTCGCTAATAAGTGACGATCTCGAGTCAAGCACACTGCTACGGGGTACCTGCTCAAAGCATCCGCAACAATGTTGGCTTTTCCCGGATGATACTGTAGAGAGATATCATAGTCACTGATCAGCTCAAGTCATCTGTGCTGTCTCATGTTCAACTCCTTTTGTGTGAAGATGTACTTCAATCTTTTATGGTCAGTAAAGATTTCCACTCGCTCTCCGTACAAATAATGTCTCCACAGCTTCAAGGCAAAGATCACGGCTGCCAACTCTAAGTCGTGAGTGGGATAGTTCTTCTCATGCGGTCTCAATTGTCGAGATGTATAAGCTATCACTCTTGTTCTGCTCTAGGGCACAACCCAGTCCTTTGCCCGAGCCATCACTATAAATGGTGAAACCTTTCGATCTTGAAGGCAAGGCTAAGATAGGGGCTGTCGTCAGTCTCTTCTTCAACTCATTGAACGCAGCTTGACAGTCCTCTGTCCATACGAACTCTACATCCTTCCGAGTGAGCCTAGTAAGCGGATCTGCAATCCGAGCGAAATCCTGCACAAACTTCCGATAATACCCTGCTAATCCCAAGAAGCTTCGTATCTCTGCCACCGTAGTCGGTGTAGTCCAAGCCTCCACATCTGTGACCTTCTTCGAATCGACGGATATACCGTCGCCAGTCACTACATGACCAAGAAACTCCACCTTGTCTAAGAAGAACTCGTATTTCGAGAGTTTTCCATAGAGCTTCTCCTTCCTGAGGGTCTCTAGCACGATCCTCAGATGCTCCTTGTGCTCTTCCGGTGTTTTCAAATATATGAGTATATCATCGATAAACACCACTACGAACTTGTCAAGGTATTGATGGAATACCTTATTCATCAAATTCATGAAGACCGTCGGGGCGTTGGTTAACCCGAACGGCATCACCATGAACTCGTATTGCCCGTACTTGGTCCGGAAGGCAGTCTTTGGTATATCTTCCTTCTTCACCTTCAACTGATGGTAGCCCGACCTCAAATCTATCTTTGAGAATACCCGCGCATCGCTCAATTGATCAAAAAGATCGTCAATCCTTGGCAGCGGATACTTGTTCTTGGTAGTATGATTATTCAAGGTTCGGTAGTCGATGCACATCCGCACCGTACCATCTTTCTTCGGCACAAAGAGGACAGAGATCCCCATGGGGACGAACTCTCTCTGATAAACCCCTTCTCTAACAACTCATCGATCTGCTTCATCAATTCTTCAGCCTCCTTGTTGTTGATCCGGTACACTGGTTGTACCGTTGGTACTGTGCCGGGTACCATATCAATGGCAAACTCGATGTCTCTGTCTGGCGACAATCCCGGCAAGTCCTCCGAAAAAATATCCATAAACTCCGTGATGATGGGATGCGGTGCCTCTCCCTCCTGAATCATAGCTCCGCAAAAACCTTCACTCTGCTGCTCTATCGCCCCTCTGGCGAATTCAAATACAGACTCACCGGGAGGGCTAAATACAACACATCCTCGGTGGCAGTCTATACTGGCAAAATTCTTACTCAACCAATCCATACCGAGGACGATGTCGAAACTCGGTAGTGGCATTACGAGTAAGTTGGCGCGCAACTCCCTACCTCCTAAAGTGATGCGTCGTCTCATGAAAATATCCTTGACTAGGATAATGCCTTTGCCTGTCATAATTTTACAACTACCACCCAAGGGTACAGATGCTATACTATGCTTGAAAACAAAAGCTACAGAAATAAAACTGTGGGACGCACCCGAATCAAACAAAGCTATAGTGGAGAAAGAATCGAGAAGTATGGAACCTACTATCACATCTGGGTAGGCTCGGGCTCCTCAATGGCCATAGCAAAAGCTCGGTCCTGCTGGGGTGCTCCTCTCTACTGGTGCTGGGCGAACCACTGCTACTGAGAGGTTAGCGGTAGACCTCGCAGTTGTGTGGCGGCTGGTGGTCTAGCTGGTCATCTCTGTGCTGGAACTGCCTCACGTCCTGCTCGGTTGGAAGCCAATGTGTAATCTTTCAGCTGGTATGAAGGTGATCTGCAGTATAAACACGATCCGAGTCTCTGTCTGCAGTCATCCCAAACGTGTCCGGTCCTTCCGTAAAATGTACAATACAGAGCCTGCTGGAATTGTCTCTGTGGCTGCTGTGTCTGAGCTCTGGCCGGGCCTCGGTTCTGCTGGTGTGCTGGGGCTCCACCAGTGGACTGGAATTGTTGTTGGTGCTGGAAGGTCCTCGGCTGCACTTGAGGATGCTTCGCCTGTGTTGGTTGATGGTTAACTCTGTCGAAATTGTCTCGATTTCTCTTCGGCCTGTAACTCAATTCTTCTTCTACTGCTTGGATGACCTCCAGAATCTTCTCGTAGGTAGTGGCTGGGCTGGTGGCGATAGCTAAACGGATCTCGTGTGATAATCCCTTTCTGAATCTTCTGGCCTTGCTCTCCGGAGTGTTGACCAAACTCTCCGCGGAGCAACTAAGGCGAGAAAACTCTGCAGTGTACTCATCAACGGTAATATTTTCCTGCTCCAAGTGCTCGAACTGGCTCACCAATGCCTCTCGCGCTACGTCGGGGTAGAATTTCTTCTTGAATTCCTTCCAAGTCATATCTAGGGCAGCAAATTGTGGCTCGCTTTGGTACCACATCCGTGCGATGTCGAAGAGTTGTCCACTAGCTGATTCCACCTTTAGATCTTCTGCGACGTGAGCCATCTTTAGGTACCGCTCCACGTTTTCCAACCACTCATCAGCGTAAATAATACCCTCGGTCCTATGGAACTCTCTGGGCCTAAGGTCCATAAAGTTCTTGGACGTCCCAGGACGCTGTTGGTGGGCCTTCCTTTGCTGAAGGGCCTCTCGCAAGGTATCACGAAAGATGTTGGCCTGCTGTTAGAAAATACCGAGGAGGGTAATATTATCCAGTGCCGGTGGTGGAGGTAGTACCGGGTACATCACTGGAGCTGGGTGCATAGTAGGTGCTGGGTACATGTAGGGTGCATGCTGCATCATCGGAACTGGATACATGGCCGGTGCTGGATGCATCTTAGGTGGTGGATAGACTGCTGGTGCCGCGTGCACAGGAGGTAGAACAGGTGCTGGAGGAGGGATGGGTGCTGGTACCAGAGTCTGCGGAGGAAACTGTAGTAGCGGTGGAATGTCATCCCTGCGAAATCTCGAGTACTGTGGCTGGCCCAGATCGTCCTGGTGAGTAAGTTGGCCTCCCTGCGTCGGTGGGGTCCCGTAGGTGGAAAATCCGCCAACTGTCGGGGGAGTGTTTAGTGCAGCATTGTTCCTGTCCTGCGAATCTATTGGCTGAAAATAAAGAAAATTATTAGACGATAGAAAGATTCAAATAATTAAATGATGCTGGTTTTATTTTTTCAGGGACTCTACTGATCGAACCTAAACCTCAAGAACCTACTAAGCACCATTAACGTGTCACAAGTTGATTTATTTTAATTTTTAAAGTGTGATTTTATTTTTTTTATTTATTTGATGTGATCTACTTATGTTAGGTATGATTGGGATGCTGCTACTACATTCTCTTTTCTCCAGAAGTATGGCCTTGCAGGTAATTCCTCATGCCATCACACTCGTACGAAGAGCATTACCTCAATGTAGGCATTCTGTATGTTAACTCCTTTTTCATGAAGAATTTATGCAGTTCAGCATTTGGATATTAAATATGTATTATGAATTTGAATTGTTCCCAATAAGTATCAGGCTTTTGCTACTTGTGTAGTTGGAAGTATTATAATCTTGGGAGCTAATTCCTTATATTTGCTTAGGTGCCTGAACTGTTGTAGTTGGAGGTATTATAATCTTGGGAGCTAATTCCTTATATTTGCTTAGGTGCCTAAACTGTTTCCAATGTTAACATAGGAAGTATGCATTCGTAGTATGTTGCACTAACAAAAACTTGGTAAGACGACGATTGCCAAAACTTTACAAGACAACATGGCACCAAATTTGTTATGTCTGTGTCATGTCCTTGCCAAAACTTTACAAGACAACATGGCACCAAATTTGTTATGTCTCTGTCTTGTCCTAAATGTGTCCGTCACAGAAATGACATTGATTTTATATTGTGACTACTGTACATGTTTCTTAGGGGTACACAATTGTTCCTTTAAAAGTTTTTTTTTATCTAAAGATTGAAACTGTATGTTTTCAAATATTATATGTGCTGCCTTTCTCTGGGATGCATGTAGACTTTCAACAAAATCTCTAGGTGTTCCAGTCAATGGTTGTTGTGACTTGGATCATTGATCATCGTGCTTTTTGACCCACATGTGTTTGCTACGAGTAATCCAGAAATTAGTCCAATGTGTACAAGTCCTTCATTTTTTGCAATTTTCACATTACATTACAAAGTATATTGAACCTTGATTTTATCTTTTTTCAGGGTTTTGCTACATGTTCTGTGGACAGTTTTGATGTGGCCAAGTTTTGATGTGGACAATTTTGGTAGTTGTAAATATATATATGTATTTGGATATTCAATGTAATGAAGATGTTGATATGTACTCTATTTTGAGAAATGTAATAAAGATGGTGATATATAATGTTAAGTTTTTGGAATGTAATATATACTTTGCAGTATAGAGCATTATAAATATGCTAATTTGAATAGTATAAAGTGTTATAAATGTGCTGCATTGAGCCTATACATATTATCTATTCATGACGTTTTAAAATTGTTCTGAAATGTGCACTATATATTAACTATTCATAACGCTTTTATAGAAACTATTCATGATGGTTTTTTTATGACGCTTTTAAAAAAACATTTATAACACCCATTTTCATAACGGTTGCTTTGAAAAAAAATGTCATGGTTTATCATTAATGACGCTTTTTAGCCGTCATTAAAAGGGTTTTTTGTTGTACTGTATGAGTAGTTATATATTTTAGATAGCTTAATTTTGGATGAGTAATCCTTGAGTTGCTGTATAACCTTATACTGCTTGGGTTCATATAGATGTGTTCGAATCCAGGGGACTTGGTGCCAGATTGAGAAATTTCCTATTTTGTACATAGAAGATGTGGCTTAGTAATAATAATAAATTATGTTAGTTTGATTTAGCTTTAACTTGAGTTTAAATAGACATGGTATAGAATTAAGTTGGATAATAGTTTAGCATCCTTTTAGCTCTAAATTATTAATCATCTATTTTGTAATCATATTAGGAACTTTTCTCTAGTAATTGATTAGCTAAATAAATTATATCTTTTAGATATCTAGACTTAAAATAACTATTCTAACATAAAAGTTTAGTTTAATAATAAATGATAACTTAGTGAATAATTAGATAAATTCTGAACCAAAAATAGTTAGTGCAAATATTAGAAATTAACCAACTTATACACATTATCAGGAGGACATCCAGTTTTACTACCTACTCTTGATCACCCGAAGTAAGGCAAGTACATTCTATGGTCTTGTGCATTTACATTCGTATCTTGTACTTCTCTTGATGACACGATGTGACACGATATCATGTTCTCTTGTACCTTCATATTCTTATACTTACTTGTAGTCGGGGAGGAAAAATACACTAGCTATGTGACCAAACCCATGTTCTGATATTCATGTAGATAGCTTAGGCCTCGTACTGTGCACGCGGGCCCTAAGTCATACCCTTATTCCTGTACTCTTGTGCTTATTCCTGTACTTATTCCAGCCGGTCACATAGGCTAGTTGTATTTCAAATATTATGCACATGTCATGTCTTATACTTCAGGTTCATGGTTTACATGCTTGTACTTTTGTAACGCCCCAGTCCCAAAATACGTAGGACTAGGAACGTAGACATGCCAGCTGTATTCATACGAAGTATACTCCAATATATGGAAGTCTCGTATAAATACATAAGGTGTAAAATGCAGTAAAACCACAACTAATCTCATCCACACAGAATAAATGAATAAAAGATCATATAATGAGCATGAATTTGTCTTGATACAATATGTTGGACGGAGACAAATCTACTACCAACAAGTAAAGGGAAAAAATACATGAGAAAAGAAATGATTTTTGGCGAGCAAAGCGAAGACGATCCAAATGCAATCATCCTCGAAGAAATTGCGAAGATCACGGCTAGAGCTAAAGCACCTGCGAAAGACAATAGCACATACCTGGAGAGATAACCAGGTCCTCAGAGGGACGTAACAAGACACAAAATATCATGCCATATAAACTGAATAAATATTGCTCAAATAAATAAATAAATCGAATTATAACATGTTCCAATACGCACCTACTGAACGAGCGTACCATCCCCCCAACCAAACAAGGACAGGAGATGGTAAACTAATTCACGGTAACGTATCTTTCCATGCTATGAATCCAATATGGTATCCGGACCCCAACAAGGTTCAATACCTTCTCATCGAAGTAGTAAGCCACACCTACAACCAAACAAGGACAAGATGTGACGAACTAGTCCGCGACAAGTTATTGTTCCAAGCCACGGTCAGATACAAGTACCCAAACCAAAAGTACTCGTACCTAACGGATAGGGTAGCCTACCGTTCTAAGTGATATATAGTTAAGAACAACCCTTCCTGTGCATGAGCCCTGGCTGAATAGGATCGGCGTAGTCCCCCTTGGGCACCAGAGGCCCCATCAGTAAGAGCATGATGTTCCGCAGAATCGTCAGTGGCCGTCAGTAATCATGGGTCATCAACTCCGTATCTCCAACGGAGAGTCCGGGTCACAAGGGAAGTGCATCGAAGCCCATACGCTAAGGAATTGCCCTCCCCGCCCAATGCCTACTGTGTTGCATCCACAACACAAACCACTATAACCGCTAAGTCAAACTAGCATGCAATCTCTATTAGCGGTTATTCCTATCGCATGGCTTGTACGTACTGGTGGCCAGCCAATCACACACTTTCGTGTTCTACATGCGACACACAACCTCGTATTACAACGTGTCAAGGCCAATGAATGCAACACACAAGGTGGTCCCTTAAATCTAGGTTTAATGTGAGAAAAATAATACATAGCAGGAAAATAAATGAACAGTAAGTTCTAACAGTTATGCCATATATCACAGTTTATTTTGCATAAAAAAAATAATGAACATGCATGAAATATGATCTAAAATAATTAAACAGCAAATGGCAAGGTGTCTTGCCTGATAGGACGCCTGGTGTGCTGCGATAATCATGGTGGCATGAATTACAATTTTGGTATAACAACTACACAAGGGTACCTCTGTTGATGGCACGAACAGTTTCATTGGGTCCAGAAGGGTCAAATTAGGTAGGTTCGCCATAAGGTAGGCTTGAATTGGCGAGGGAACATGAATAATGGGATTTAATCATGGACGGAAGGATAGTCGAAATAATATATTCAAATTTAGAAAAACAATTTATAATAATCGAAAATTAGTTTGAATCTAAATAATTATTGGAAAATACTTAAGTCAAGAAAAATCACTTTTGGTTAAAAACTCTAAGTTTGTCAAAATACAATTTTAGGTAGAAGTCTATATTTTTATAAGTCAAAAATGTTTCTAGATAAATATTAATAATCTAGAAATGTGTTTATGGTTTTAAAAACAATATTTTAAAATATACTAAGTCAAATACAATATTTATACATTTTTACAAGACAACTTTGAAAACATTTGATAACCATGATAAAAATTACCAAACCACTTATTAATAATAATAACCAAAATAATCGTAAAACTTAGCATTGTAAAAATAATAATAATAAAAAAAATTTATAATAACTAGTAATAATGATAATAATATTAATGATAATAAATCCCAAAAAAAACAATACAAAATATATCTAAAATAATAATTATACAAACACATAGTAAAATATCTTTATCTACTCAAACCAATTACATGTGTATACTGTCCTTTAATATAAGGGTCATAAAATAATAATTTTGCCAATAACCGTTTGTAACATTTATATACTATTAATATAATAATAATAATAATAATAATAATAATAATAATAATAATAAGGATGATAATGATAATACTAATAATAATAATATAATACTAATAATACTAATATTAAGAATAATAATATTAATCCCCATTTCTGAAAGTAACCTTTCAAAAAACCCGAAGTCAGCTGAAAAGAAAACTGAAGTCAGCAGACTTCAGTAAACACTAAAAAAAAAATTGGAAACATCAAGAAAGAAAGGATGAGAGAGGAGAGGGAGAAAGGATGAAGGGAAGAGAGTGGGCGGCGGCGGCTGTACGCCGGATCCGGCGAGAGGGGATCGAGGGCGGAAGGAGTAGGCAGAGAGGAAGAAGTGGCCGACGGAGGGATGCGCGGCGTCGCGCGCACGAAGTCGTGGAGGCGGGCGGAGCTAGGGTTTGTCGGGTGGCTGCGTCGGGCTCCGGCGGAAGTGGCGACGGCTAGGGCGGAATGGGGAAGTCGGAGTCGGGGGCGGACGCGAAAGGAAAAAGGATGGGTGGTGGTTGCTCTGACGGCAAGGGGCAGAGCCGGAGGGTTTTTGAAGTCGGGAGAGGGTCGACGGTTCGCAGGGACGCGGCGAACGGTGGTGAGCTAGGTCAGTCGGAAGAGGGTCTCGCGCGGCGCACAGTAGATGGCCGGCGGCGGATCTATCGGGAGGCGGTGGCTCGACGAAGACGGAGGAAGGGCTGACTCGGTCGGCAAGGGCGGACGGCGCGGCTCGATGGCAGCGCATGCGGAGGCTAGGCGACCGGGACGCGGCGGACGTCGACGTCGGCGGAAAGGTCAGGTGAGAGTCTCGATTCTTTACCGTTAATTTAGGGAATTTGGCTAGTGTCGTTTTGCCGAGGTGGCCGGGCGCGGAGACTGGTCGCGGTGGCGGTGGTTCTGGTTTGGTGACGGTGGTGTTGCCGGGGGCCTAGGGTCCTGGCGACGGTATGGGTGGCTCTGCCTTGTGGGTTTTGGGGACCGGGTGGCACCGGGCGCAGTGGCGCCGGTGATGGTGGTCCGGGTGGTGGTTATCGGTTGCGGCGGAGGCTTGTCTGGGATGGTGGTGGTGAGTTCCAGGTGGTGTGGCGGTGGCGGTACGGAGATGGGTGGTGATAGGCCGGAGTTGTTAGGGCCAGTGGGTGTTTCGACGGGGTGACCATTGGCCGGGGTTGGCCGGGTGAAACGGTGGTTGTCACCGGGTTGGGGTTGAGCGGGTGATGACGGGTGATGACAGCGGAACGGGGCTGGATTAGATCAAGATTTGGATATCGTGTCGGAATTGTCGACACGGATAATAATAAATGTATTTGTAATGGATGGAATAAGAATTTGGGACGTGGAACACGGACACGGACACGAGGCACTGCACTTGTGGTGGAAGAATATTTGTGTGGATGAATAATGAATTGGAGGAGTACCTGCATATTTATAGGATGTGGGAATTCCCAATAAGATATGGACTAGGAATATTTAAAACCTAAGTAGATAACTCATCAATTTAATTAAAATCAATCAAATCAAATCCAATCCAAATCCAATTAAATCTAATTTAATTCCCTTAGTTTAAAATCAAATCAATAAATGAAAATTCAATTATTTAACTATTTGAATAAATACATAAATTCAAATCAAGATTTAAATGGCCAAAATAACTTCCAAATATATTTTTCAAAATACCAATAATAATAATTTTGAAAATAATAAATATTTTTAAATATCTTTTTGAACAATAAAATATTAAAATTAATAAATCTCGAAAATTATACTTTTATTTAAAATAGACCAATAAATAATTACGAAATATATGTATGCATGAATAATATTATTTATTCCAAATAAAAGGCCTTTCATAAATAAAATCATAAATTTAGAAAATTTTGATCGCTAAATTAAATGTTACATATATTATTTTGAAACTATAAAAATAAGAAAAAATATTTTTCTCAAAATATGTACGCTCGCACATATTCGCACTCGTCGAGCAATTACGAAAAATAAAACGTCGTACGCGACGTACAATACGACTACGTGACGTACATTACAAAATTTTAAATCCGTACAAATATTAATAAAAAAATATAGTAGAAATTTAGGGGTTTTACATCCTACCCAACTTAAAAGAATTTCGTCCTCGAAATTAAGAATTTAGTAGGGGGTGAGAGGACATAAGGGGTATCAATGATGACAATGTTTTCACAAAATCATGTCGTAAGAAATCGCGATCTAGATCATAGAAAAAAATAATACGGTATGGTCACGGGTAATGAATAAGGGTCACGATTAAGAGAACGAAATAGATTCACTTTAATTAAGCGATTAGAGGGTCTTGATAGGGTCGAGTAGTTTAGGATGAAGATATAGCAACCTCGAGTAAGAATGGTCATAGCCGATAGGAAGGCTAGAGAAAGTTCTAGTATAACGCCTTCGTCCTCCTAAAATAGGTGAAGGCGAAAGCAATAAGGAGTTCGAAGGAAGCATTATCGAATACGAATACGTGATTCAAAGACGATCAAAAAATTTCAAAGGAGTTTCCAAGGCAGTCGCGGATGGAACTCTAGAGGACAAGTTTAAGTATATCCCCATCCACGTAGAATAATAGGCAAAAGCGAACCAAAGTGCACTTGGTTTATCAGACCATTATGCACCGGTTCTGATTAGACAACAAGTTTGTGGGAGCTCTTCCAATAACATATGTCTTGAATCAAGCTCGATAAAAAGATAAGCTTGCAAAAACTAGGCTACATTAGCATCATTAGTTTAGATAGTAAAAATATAGGCACGATGGTAGATGAATAAAATCAATTATGAATAGTCTAAGAGTCATAAGGATCTAAGTCTTTGTTTATTCCTATTCCAACTTTCTATGATTTTATTTATCAAGGCTTGGTTGACCTAATGGGTTCTAGTCTCTATGGTCTAGATAATACTATTGGTATTACCTTAATGGTCAAGGGTGTGTTAGGTCGTGGGGTATTCTACCCAACTTAAAGAATTACGCTAAGGGTGTTTTGGGACAACTAACTAGTAGGGTCAATCTCTAGCAAGCACGAAGGGGAAGATAAGAATAGGGATGGAAGGAAGCAAGCAAGATGCAATTGATGAGTCAAACGGTAGATAAAATCAAGGAAAGAGGTCAAGTATGTGGATGAGATCCTCGACTTCTAATCCTATACGCAGGCTTGCTTGGTACGGTAAAGTAACCAAACAATTTATCTTGACCTGCATGGGCCACCACAAAAACATGTAACGCCCCAGTCCCAAAATACGTAGGACTAGGAACGTAGACATGCCAGCAGTATTCATACGAAGTATACTCCAATATATGGAAGCCTCGTATAAATACATAAGCTGTAAAATACAGTAAAACCACAACTAATCTCATCCGCACAGAATAAATGAATAAAAGATCATATAATGAGCATGAATTTGTCTTGATACACTATGTTGGGCGGAGACAAATCCACTACCAACAAGTAAAGAGAAAATATATATGAGAAAAGAAATGATTTTTGGTGAGCGAAGCGAAGACGATCCAAATGCAATCATCCTTGAAGAAATTGCGAAGATCACGGCTAGAGCTAAAGCACCTGTGAAAGACAATAGCACACACCTGGAGAGATAACCAGGTCCTCAGAGGGACGTAACAAGACACATAATATCATGCCATATAAACTGAATAAATATTGCTCAAATAAATAAGTAAATCGAATTATAATATGTTCCAATACGCACCTACTAAACGAGCGTACCATCCCCCCAACCAAACAAGGACAGGAGATGGTAAACTAATTCACGGTAACGTATCTTCCCATGCTATGAATCCAATATGGTATCCGGACCCCAACAAGGGTCAATACCTTCTCATCGAAGTAGTAAGCCACACCTACAACCAAACAAGGACAAGATGTGACGAACTAGTTCGCGACAAGTTATTGTTCCAAGCCACGGTCAGATACAAGTACCCAAACCAAAAGTACTCGTACCTAACGGATAGGATAGCCTACCGTTCTAAGTGATATGTAGTTAAGAACAACCCTTCCTACGCATGAGCCCTGGCTGAATAGGATCGACGTAGTCCCCCTTGGGTACCAGAGGCCCTATCAGTAAGAGCATGACGTTCCGCAGAATCGTCAGTGGCCGTCAGTAATCATGGGTCATCAACCCTGTATCTCCAACGGAGAGTCCGGGTCACAAGGAAATTGCATCGAAGCCCATACGCTAAGGAATTGTCCTCCCCGCCCAATGCCTACTGTGTTGCATCCACAACACAAACCACTATAACCGCTAAGTCAAACTAGCATGCAATCTCTATTAGCGGTTATTCCTATCGCATGGCTTGTACGTACTGGTGGCCTGCCAATTACGTACTTTCGTGTTCTACATGCAACACACAACCTCGTGTTACAACGTGTCAAGGCCAATGAATGCAACACAAAAGGTGGTCCCTTAAATCTAGGTTTAATGTGAGAAAAATAATACATAGCAGGAAAATAAATGAACAGTAAGTTCTAACAGTTATGCCATGTATCACAGTTTATTTTGCATAAAGAAAATAATGAACATGCATGAAATATGAGCTAAAATAATTGAACAGCAAATGGCAAGGTATCTTGCCTGATAGGATGCCTGGTGTGCTGCAATAATCATGGTGGCATGAATTACGATTTTTGTGTAACAACTACACAAGGGGATCTCTGTTGATGGCACGAACAGTTCCATTGGGTCCAGAAGGGTCAAATTAGGTAGGTTCGCCATTAGGTAGGCTTGAATTGGCGAAGGAACATGAAAAATGGGATTTAATCATGGACGAAAGGATAGTCGAAATAATATATTCAAATTTAGAAAAACAATTTATAATAATCGAAAACTAGTTTGAATCTAAATAATTATTGGAAAATACTTAAGTCAAGAAAATTCACTTTTGGTTAAAAACTCTAAGTTTGTCAAAATACAATTTTAGGTAGAAGTCTATATTTTTATAAGTCAAAAATGTTTCTAGATAAATATTAATAATCTAGAAATTTGTTTATGGTTTTAAAAACAATATTTTAAAATATACTAAGTCAAATACAATATTTATACATTTTTACAAGATAACTTTGAAAACATTTGATAACCATGATAAAAATTACCAAACCACTTATTAATAATAATAACCAAAATAATCGTAAAACTTAGCATTGTAAAAATAATAATAATAAAAAAATTTATAATAACTAGTAATAATGATAATAATATTAATGATAAAACAAAATATATCTAAAATAATAATTATACAAACACATAGTAAAATATCTTTATCTACTCAAACCAATTACAGGTGTATACTGTCCTTTAATATAAGGGTCATAAAATAATAATTTTGCCAATAACCGTTTATAACATTTATATACTGTTAATATAATAATAATAATAATAATAATAATAATAATAATAAGGATGATAATAATAATAATAATAATAATAATAATAATAATACTAATATAATACTAATAATACTAATATTAAGAATAATAATATTAATCCCTATTTCTGAAAGTAACCTATCAAAAAACCCGAAGTCAGCTGAAAAGAAAACTGAAGTCAGCAGACTTCAGTAAACACTAAAAAAAATAGAAACATCAAGAAAGAAAGGAAGAGAGAGGAGAGGGAGAAAGGATGAAGGGAAGAGAGCGGGCGGCGGCGGCTGTACGCCGGATCCGGCGAGAGGGGATCGAGGGCGGAAGGAGTAGGCGGAGAGAAAGAAGTGGCCGGCGGAGGGATGCGCGGCGTCGCGCGCACGAAGACATGGAGGCGGGCGGAGCTAGGGTTTGTCGGGTGGCTGCGCCGGGCTCCGGCGGAAGTGGCGACGGCTAGGGCGAAATGGGGAAGTCAGAGTCGGGGGCGAACGCGGAAGGAAAAAGGATGGGCGGTGGTTGCTCTGACGGCAAGGGGCGGCGCCGGAGGGTTTTTGAAGTCGGGAGAGGGTCGGCGGTTCGCGGGGGCGCGACGAACGGTAGAGAGCTAGGTCAGTCGGAAGAGGGTCTCGTGCGGCGCACAGTAGATGGCCGGCGGCGGATCTATTGGGAGGCTGTGGCTCGACGAAGGCGGAGGAAGGGCTGACTCGGTCAGCAAGGACGGACGGCGCGACTCGATGGCAGCGCATGCGGAGGCTAGGCGACCGGGACGCGGCAGACGTCGGCGTCGCCGAAAAGGTCAGGTGAGAGTCTCGATTCTTTGTCGTTAATTTGGGGAATTTTGCTGGTGTCATTTTTCCGAGGTGGCCGGGCGAGGAGACTGGTCGCGGTGGCGGTGGTTCTGGTTTGGTGACGGTGGTGTTGCCGGGCGTCTAGGGTCCTGGCGACGGTATGGGTGGATCTGTCTTGTGGGTTTTAGGGACAGGGTGGCACCGGGCGCAGTGGCGCCGGTGATGCTGGTCCGGGTGGTGGTTATCGGTTGCGGCGGAGGCTTGTCTGGGATGGTGGTGGTGAGTTCCAGGTGGTGTGGCGGTGGCGGTGCGGAGATGGGTGGTGATAGGCCGGAGTTGTTAGGGCCAGTGGGTGTTTCGACGGGGTGACCATTGGCCGGGGTTGGCCGGGTGAAACGGTGGTTGTCACCAGGTTGGGGTTGAGCGGGTGATGACGGGTGATGACAGCGGAACGGGGCTGGGTAAGATCAGGATTTGGATATCGTGTCGGAATTGTCGACACGAATAATAATAAATGTATTTGTAATGGATGGAATAAGAATTTGGGACGTGGAACACGGACACTGACACGAGGTACTGCACTTGTGGTGGAAGAATATTTGTGTGGATGAATAATGAATTGGAGGAGGACCTGCCTATTTATAGGATGTAGGAATTTCCAATAAGATAAGGACTAGGAATATTTAAAACCCAAGTAGATAACTCATCAATTTAATTAAAATCAATCAAATCAAATCCAATCCAAATCCAATTAAAACTAATTTAATTCCCTTAGTTTAAAATCAAATCAATAAATAAAAATTCAATTATTTAACTATTTAAATAAATACATAAATTCAAATCAAGATTTAAATGGCCAAAATAACTTCCAAATATATTTTTCAAAATACCAATAATAATAATTTCAAAAATAATAAATATTTTTAAATATCTTTTTGAACAATAAAATATTAATATTAATAAATCTCGAAAATTATACTTTTATTTAAAATAGACCAATAAATAATTACGAAATATATGTATGCATGAATAATATTATTTATTCCAAATAAAAGGCCTTTCATAAATAAAATCATAAATTTAGAAAATTTTGATAGCTAAATTAAATGTTACATATATTATTTTGAAACTATAAAAATAAGAAAAAATGTTTTTTCTCAAAATATGTACGCTCGCACATATTCGCACTCGTCGAGCAATTACGAAAAATAAAATATCGTGCACGACGTACAATACGACTACGCGACATACATTACAAAATTTTAAATCCGTACAAATATTAATAAAAAAAATATAGTAGAAATTTAGGGGTTTTACAACTTTATTTTTTGTACTTTACATTCATGTAATTTCCTGTTCTTTCCTGTGCTTTACATGTTCTCTTGTACTTTTTATACCATGATGTTCTTGTTCATTACCTAGAACTGTACTTTGCTTTGCTCCTGATTGGATATGTTGTAGGTGAGATGGAGGCGATGTGTGACACGTACTATTGCCATGAGCCTGCTGACGTTCTAGAGCCAGCTGGAGCTGCACTAGAACTAGAGGCCGAGGAGGCCTAGTTATCTTTCCTTTTCTAGCAATTTACTTTTATTGTATTAGAGACCTCAGACTTTACCTTGCTTTCTGGATGAATGTAATAATCATAGAATTGTACTTTGGATTCTAGGATCGTTTATAGAGATGCTGTGATTTGTATATCTTCATATTGCCTTGTAGTTTCCCTAGATTGGTATAGCTTACTTCGTCGTGTCTAACGACGAAGGCTGGACGTGTTCGACTCGTGTCCAATTATTCGGGAGTGGGTCATGACAGTGATAATAATCTACCCCTTCTAACTATAAGCAATCTATACAATTACAAGTGTGCCTAACCATTTTATACCTGCATACTGGTCGAGGCTGAGCTAAACAGATACATAAGCCTCTTGGTCAACCTTCTAGTCCTGACCTTCTATGGTCATTTCAAAGATAGTCTTACTATGTATGGAGATGATCGTCTTTTTTAACTCATATCTTCCTACTCTATCCAACACTCTTAGGTCACATATCATCATAATTTTATCACTAGATAATAATTTTTTAGTACTTCTACTATAGACCCTATGTTAGGCAAAATATTAGTAATATTTAGTCTAATGTATCCAGGGTTGCTCATTAGGGTTAGGCCTTATACTGTACTATATCCTGACTTACACCTTGGGAGAGTTTCTATAAAATTTTACCCACCTTAGCTAATTGCCTAGTCCTATAAGGCATGAATTACTATATCCTCCAAACAAAATTTACATGATAATGGTTCTACACAGCCTTAAGTACAAGGCCCATACTTTCTAAAGTCTACCACAAGGGTGGTTCTATTTTTGCGTAGGGATCTATAACTAATACTAAAGTTCAACTGTATAATCTCTCAAATCATATCTCTAGTATTCATAAAAAATTCTAGCTTATTCAAATAACAAATATCTATGGATATGTAAAGCTTCTAATCCACCCTATCTATTTAGACAAAGGGTATGGTTGTCGTCTGTCCATCGATTAAGAGGGATTTCCTACCATATTAAAACTCATGTAAAATGAAATTCTACTATGTTCTAGTCGACCTTTCTAGTAGACATGTTTTTACCATACTGATACATACCTTAGATCATCCTCATATGAAATATTCTACCAATATAGCTTCGATCTTACGACAAAATATAATTAAAAAAACCACAACTGGTCCAATTACTGGTGGAATGTCATGTTCATCAAATTCATAAGCACAACAGGTGAATTCATTAGGCCAAAAGCATCACCAAGAATTTTTAGCAGCTGTAGCGAGTCCCATATGTTGTCCTTGGAATATTCTCTCTCCGTACCTTCACCTACTGGTATCTAGATCTCAAGTCAATCTTGCAAAAATACTTTTGCTCATATCAACTGGTTGAACAGGTCGATGGCGAGCTATGCCTCGGGTTACTAGAACGATCTTGGACTTCAAATGACCAACCAATCTGAAGATGACGAACACCGACTCATGTTAAAGTATAGGCTATCTATCAAAATTTCCTAAGAATGATACTAGCCAATCTTTAAAGTTATGATCGAACTTATACTACCTTAAAGGTTATATATTTCGATTCTAACCAGTTTATCCACTTATGTGGCCTACGTTTTCTTCAATCATTGCGTCTAGCAACATGGTGTTACATACTAAAGTGCGGTCTGCTAGGTCCTAGCCATCATTGGTTCTCTTTAGTCATTCAACCTATACATAGTACTGCACATATGATTCTTTCCCCTTTATACCCCTATGTGTATCATATTCCAACATAATTGTTCTAACTACGAGTCCTGTGGAATTCCTAACTGAACTGTATTGTGGAAAGGGTTCAACATATCTCTAATTTTCTAGTTTACTTAAGCTAATATTCCTAATTTTACTCTCCTTAGTTAGGTCTATCCATAGAAGTTAAGATTACCAAAATCATTCCTTAATGACTATACATTCTCCTATAGGTTATCAAATCTCTTTAATAGTATGATTAACAACCCACCATTTCTACATAGGAAGCTATGCAATACTTACAAGTAAACCGAACCCTTCTATGCTTGTCTACTACGTAATGGGGTATGTTAATGCTAGACAATGCTTATATATGATATCTTGGCAAACACTTGCCTATTGACTAATCTTTTTGTTATGGTTGTTAATAGGTCCTTTCAAAGCTATTCTCCTTCTTTATAGAGGTATGTATAGTCTAACACAGTCCTATCCACTCTACACCAAATATCTAAAGTTCGATACTATGGTACAATCTATCATTACATATCATTTGATATATTCCTTCGATAGGAATCTCCCTAATGAAGATCTTTCGGCTACTGTCCATGGTAACTTTATTTCTTAATATATGCGTACTATCATAATTTCTATATCGTTCAAGCAAAATTCCTCAGCCTCAATGCAACCATATAATTTCTATGAGAATTTATATCTATCTTAAGTACAATGCCTACAGACTTATCCTATTTATAATATGACTTTCAAATCCTTCCAACTATAGTCTTTTATGTGGATGATTACTAACCAATTAGGAAACCATATCTACTCCAAAATGCTAATATATATTCTTCCAAATCACTTTAATCATTTTGACTGAAAACATATAAGACCTTTCTTACTAAACCAAATTAAACTTTGTTATACCTCTAACCCATCTCTATTTAACATAAGTAAAAAATGGAATGTCTGCAGTCCATCGATGCTAGAGTCTTTCGTATAAGTTGTAGGACCGTCGTGCACCTATAAATGGGGTAAATAGAGTGTGTGCGAGTGCAACAGAAATATCACCAATTAAAAAATTGAACAGTTATAATATATGGCAGGAATAAAGAGACAGTAATTCAAATTGCAGTAAGAGAGATAGAAGACCAAACTCAGTGAACACGACAATATATACTGGTTTTCCTCTGAGAGGACTAATCCAGTCGCAAGCACTCTTGCCCGCTGTTAATCCACTATTTGTAAGCTAAATGAGAGCTTGTCATCTCTTTACAATACCGTGCTTGGCGACAAGTGTACGACCGACTTCATAACATCATGCTTGGTGACGAGCGCACGACCGACTCCGAAAACTGACATATTTTTTTACTTGCAACCTCTTTATAACTCTGTAAACCAAAGACTCTGAATCGAACAAGACGTTACTGGCTTTGGCTAAGAGAAGTATAGGTAAAATGTGAAAGCTTTAGATCACTGAAAAAATACTTTAAGAATAGATAGAGAGAAGAGTGAATAAGTGATTAGAAATGAAAAAATTCCTTCTTCTTATAGTGTTTTTCTGACCGAAATCGGACAGAGTTCTGACAGAGTTAAGATGCGAAGATTCCGCAAACAAACGTTGGATGCAGATTTGGAGGGAATTATTTTTTAAAATTCTTATGTCAATCCAGAATAGAATTTTTTGGTCCAAATTGTGTAGGCTTTGTGGGCTATTTGATTATTGTAGATTTGATATATAGGTTGGACTGGGAGATAACCTAGGCCAGTAATATTCGATCTATTTTATATTTTCTAGACTCAATAAAATAAAATACAGAAGAAATATAAAAGATGACTCGATCTGGATTCCAATACAATTGCTTTTGAATGATGACTCAAAAGCTTTTTGTAGATGCAGTACGTTTTTTTATATTAATTTCAGCGACCTGAAACATTAGTAGCAGTTTGTATATTTTGTGTATCGACTTAAGTCGTCGTTTGATGTCAAAATCAGGTGTGACCATTAGATAATGGGCCAACAATCTCCTCCATTTTAATAATTGACAAACTTGAGTCTATGCCAAAATATAACCAAAATATAACTTAGAAATAATATACCTGACTTGTTCATTGATTGAAAATTGTGTCTGAATTTTGATTTTGGTATTGCTCTTCTCCACCTTTGTCATGTACAAAATGAGTAGCTCCCCTGCAATGTGTGAGGCCAATAATATATATACAAACAAGAAAAGGGAAAGAGTAATATCCACAATATACAAGTCATAAGATAACAGAACTAGCAGCAGCAGTAGAATAAACTAAAAAACTCACATATCATGAACTAAAACTGTCACGTCCCAATCCCGCAGAGTCCTTTCGTCCTCGCTTCGGACTCTGTGAGACCGATCGTCCTCGCTAAGGCGTGATGCCGTACAAGCCTGCACAAGGCCAAGACCTGAAGCAAGACAAGATTGACAATACGCAACGGAACATATTGCAGATAATTGAAACAGCATGGACATATTTCAGAATACATGCATTGAACACAATGGTAACAAGAACAATTCTCTTTATTGATTTTATTTGAACAGATTACAAGATCTTGATTATCTCTGATATAATGTTACATTCTCTCAGAACTTTACAGATTATAATAATCCCATTTCCATACATTACATCCCTTTATATACAAAACCAACTCTTGCAACAGATGTTATCTCTTAGTATCTCTTCTGATTTCTGGCTCCAAAGGATAAGGCTCGGGCTATCACTTCGGACTATCCTTCTCGATGTATATTGCACCTGCATGCAGACTGATGGTGGGTCAGTATATCAGCATACTGGTGATTGTGAACAAAGAGCTACATTTGTCTGAAATGAACACTGTTCATAGTGAGAAAGCGTTTCTTGTGATATGATCTTGCTACTTTTTACCTATGTTTATTTCATGCATACAGAGTCAGTTTACATCTTTTTTAAAAATATCTTTGAAAAGCCATAATTCATTTTATTTCATTTGAAGCATACAAGGGACTATTCAATTCAAGCACGATGACTATTCATTTCTTGTGCAGTACGCAGCGTGTTTCATGAGCATAATCAATCTCTTTGTTCAAGCAATCTCTTAGAGACAATTATAAGCATGATATCACATCTTTTCTTTAGTGGGAACATAGCACTTCTTTGTAACAGATTAATCTTTGCAAGCAATTCATATAGCATACTCAAGCAATACATATGTATCACTTTTAAGTGATTCTTACCATAGCCGACGGTCCATCCATGCACAAGACAAGGATTAGCATAAACATGATAATACCAATACTATTCTCTGTTCGTCTCTGTATTATTAGCTCTTAGCTAAACATTATTGACACATGCAGACTTGATTGGCAGCTGTGACTCTCCGGTTCAGCTCTGCACCAACCAATACCTATCTATATGATGGTCCATGGGAAATCCCATGATTAGCTGTCGAGCATGTGTTAGCTCGTGTTGTAGCTTAAATTCTGTCTGTCTAAGGGCTGTAATGTGATTGACAAATCCTAGGGTTGATCATGTATGAATTAACTCTTGCTTGTCTTCATATTTTGTATGACTAGCTTCATAATCATCCGAATATGTAATATTTAGAACGCCTTACTTTGTATGTATGATGATCTAATATCTTGTAACAATTATTTTCTTGCTTGAGATTGAGACACTAGGCTTATTCTTGACCATAAGAGTCTGATGAACAAGGGGACACTAGGCTTATTCTCGGATTGCATTTTCTCTTTCGAACTGCAAATCAGGCAAATCAAACAAACCAACAATGGGTTATTAAAGCAAATTAGCCTAGTACCTCTCGGACTGCAATTAATAGGTTATTTGCAGCCCGCTCGTCCGAGAGACACTAGGCTTATTTGCAGCTCGCTCGCCCGAGAGACACTAGGCTTATTTGTAGCCCGCTCGCCCGTCCCATTGTTGGTTTGTTTGGTTTGTTTGATTTATGAACGTCCCATTGTTGGTTTGTTTGAAATTCTTTTTCGGACTGCAAATCAAACAAACCAACAATGGGACGTTCATAAATCAAGCAAAGTACACCAAAGATTTATTAAAAAAGTTTGACCTGGAAGTAGTCAGACCACTTAGCACTCCATGGCGACTTCAACCAAGCTTGATATTGATGAACAAGGCAAACCCGTCGATATACGTAAGTATCAAAGTATGATCGGTAGCTTACTGTACTTAACTGCTAGTCAACCTGATATTATATTTAGTGTTTGCTTGTGTGCACATTTTCAAGCCAATCCTAAGGAATCACATCTGTGCACAGTTAAGCGTATCTTCTGATACCTTAGAGGAACTTCTTCTGTCGGCTTATGGTATCCTAAAACTACGTTGTTTGACCTAACCGGTTATTCTGATGCTGATTTGCTGGATGCAAAGTAGATAGAAAAAGTACCAGCGACACATGTCATTTCCTAGGATAAGCCCTAGTCTCTTGGTTTAGCAAGAAGCAAAATTTTGTCACATTATCAACAACTGAGGCTGAGTATATCGTCGCAGGACGTTGTTGTGCACAAATTTTGTGGATGAAGCAAACTTTAGAAGACTTTGGATTTCATTTCATACACATATCCATTTCCTATGATAACACTAGTTCTATTAATTTGACTAAGAACCTAGTATGTCATTCTCGTACTAAGCATCGAGATTCGACATCATTTTTTTAGAGATCATCAACAAAATAGAGATATAGACCTTGTATACATAGACAAACAAAATTAATTGGCTGATATTTTCACAAAATCTCTAGTGGAAGATCGTTTCAATTATTTACGTCGAGAATTAGGAATTTTAGATTTCAATAATATTAATTAATTTTTTATTAATTAATTTTTTCAATACTCAATAACTGTTTTCCAGAGAAGCCTACAAAGAGTCTGTCTGTCACCACGACTACGATCGAAGCGAAGCGGTACTTAATTGTTCCCCAGTGAACTCCCGTTAGCTGGGATAGTACTCCTACAGCTAATCTGAAACAAATGCTGAGTAAGAAAAGTTAATTTATAAAATAATATTAATTACATTATTTGAAGTTTAAACTTACTAAACTATGAATTAAATATTTGAAATGAGTTGATGAAAAGGATGTGGCTCACAAGTTTCTTTATAAAACTCAGGAGAACCCTAGGCAAATTCGGCCCGAGTTTGGTCCGAATTCGGCTAGAGTTCTGTTGGTGTTATATACTTTTTAGTCAGAACCCGAGGCCCCCTCCTCTTCATCTCTTCCAAACTTTATCAAAACAGCAGCAACAGCCGCCCGAAGTCCCCCAAAACCCTAGTTCTTCTCCACTTTGTTGCTTCCAATTTACGTGGAGAAATCAATCCAAACTTTGGATTCGTGCGGAGAATTCATCCCTCTATAACATACTTGAATTTCAGAAGGTATAAATCCTTCTTCCCTCCACTTTTAATTTTGTAGGGTTATCTAGTTTTGGAAAAAAATGCCTAAGGGATTCAATCCTTCCAAGAGGAAGAAGGCTAATGCTAGTGAAGAGGCATCATATTCAGATCCGAATACAGATTCCCTCTTTTTCTCGGTCCAATCGGGTGACGGAGTGTCGGATGAGTTTTACTTCAAAACTCATGACCCAAGCTTTGCTATGGTATGTCGACTTTGCCATGCGTACAATATGCACAGGCGCTCCGATCAAATGGACTGCATTTCTAGATCATCGTCCGTTGTTTGAGGCATTAGCGTTACACCGTCTCGGTAGCCAATAATTCCCTATAACAACTAATGCCCTTCGACTATTTTACTGTAACTTCGTGTTAGACACTTTTACCGCAAGAACTCGTGTTGGCGGGATCGTTATCGAGTTCGATAATGTGTTGCTAGCAAAAATGCATGGTATTCCAAATGAAGGTTCCCCGTTCGATGACATCACCGACTTCGACTTTCCCGAGGGCACAACTCTTATTAGTTTCAAGAATGAGCTTTGTGCGCCAGCACTACTAAAATCTGCTCAATTGGCGATGTATATTTAACGACGTTAGATTAACGTCGCTAAATTATATACATTAGCGACGTTTTATATAAACGTCGCTCATAGTCGCTACTAGCGACGACCTAAGCGACGTAACAACGACGTACATTAAGCACATGACCCAGTCGTCGCGAAACGTCGTTGGGACGTCGCTAGTAGCGACGCATTTAGCGACGGTAGTTTAAGCGTCGCTAAATTCTAATTATATCCCCGCCCCAACGTTTTATTTCCCCCTATTTTCCTCTCTCACTCTCTCTCCTCCCTGGTGCTCTCACTCTCTCTGGCGGCGACTTTCACTCTCTGGTACGTGACTCTCTCCTTCCCTCTCTCTCTCTCTCCGTCTGTTTTAGTTGTTGGTGGTTTGGGGGGGTACGGGTGGCTCGAAGGGAGGTGCAGGAGGGATACGGGTGGTTGGGGGTGAGTGGGGGTGGCTGGGTGGATGGGGCAGGGGGGACGAGGGCGGCTGGGGCAGGGGAGCTAGGGTTAGGGTTCGGGTTAGGGTTCATTTCCCATTCGGCGCTCTCACTCTCTCCGGCGCTGTCACTCTCTCCGGTGACTCTCCTCCCCCCATCCGGCGCTCTCACTCTCTCCGGCACTGCCACTCTCTCCGGCGACTCTCCTCCCTCTCCGGTACGTGGTACTCTTTCCCTCCCTCTCTCTCACTCTCTCCGGCGCTCTCACTCTCTCCGGCACAGGAAGGACAAGGGCGGCTGCGGGAGAGGAGCTAGGAGTAGGGTTCGGGTTAGGGCTAGCAGTGGTGTAGGGGTGGCTTGGTCAGGGGCACCGATAGTGTCAAAAAATCCGATAATTTAGTAGTAATTATTTGTTTTCTGACACCAAAAAATGTGATACTACGATTCGAACGCACCGATAGTGCTGATATTTGTAACAAGTAGTTTTGTTGCTTGGTTAATTGGTAACGTGGTGATCGGGACGTATAGTCCCTGCAGCCATTCGACTGGCGAGGCAGAATCTATGGTACGACATGGTGATCAGGACATAGTTCCTGCAGCCATTTGACTGGCGAGGCAGAAACTATGTAGCCGTAGATAAAGTTAACTATCCTGCGACCCTCATCCCTCGGCAATAATGATACGACAACCTATCACTATATCTTATATAGTAGTAGATGACATTTTAGTATTACATTATGTGAGTTCATCTTGATTCTGTTACATTCTTCAGATACTACATACTAGATTCCATAAGAACGTATACTACACCATATGTACAGAACATAGATGATTCACACTAATATATGCTAGAATGAATTTTGGGTTACGTTCTGAGCCATCCGTTCTCACACTTAAAATACATGAATTAGGACAACCAACCGGAGAGGATACTCTGAAAGATCCATCTGAGTAGGACGTATACTCTGAGAGATCTCCTTTATAAGAATGATATCAGTAGCAGGATTGAGTGTCGGAGGAGATATTATCAGAGTGTACGTCCTACTCAGATGGTTCTTTCACCGTTACTATTTTTTCTGACAGCATGGTAGATGTGCTCCGTCAACAGATTCTTGCTCTGAGCCAAAACTTTGCCCCGGAGCTCAATTGGACATCCTTCGTGTAGAGCTCGAGCGAGAGGTTCCTGACAGCATGGTGGTCTCCTTTGTCAAATGATTCTTGCTCGTCCTACAACCTTTGTGGAATGAGCACGAATCCTTTGACAAATGAGACCACCATGCTGTCAGGAACCTTTCACTCGAGCTCTACATGAAGGATGTCCAATTAAGCTCCGGGATAAAGTTTTGGCTCAGAGCAAAAATCTGTTGACGGAGCACATCTACCATGCTATCAGATAAAGTAGTAATGGTGAGAGACCCATCTGAGTAGGACGTACACTCTGATAGTATCTCCTCCAACACTCAATCCCACTACTGATATCATTCTTGTAAAGGTGATCTCTTAGAGTACACGTCCTACTCAAGGATGTCCACTCGAGCTCTGGGGCAAAGGATTGACTTAGAGCGGATTTCTGGACAGAGATGACGAAGAAGATGGCTGCCAAAGCTTTTGTAAGTTTTCTAATTCTTTATACGTATTATATTTTTGTCATTTTGTATTACTGATACTCTGAGTAATACGAAATGGTCCGATATATACCGATACTCTGAGTATCATACCATTCCTATATGTATCGGTAGCGCAATCACAATACCGATACTCGATTATTGTATTGATACTTAAGTATCACGTCTGATAGTTCTCTCATTTATTTGTCAATTACTGTATTTCAGTTCTAGTTAGTTTTATGTGATTCTCTGATAGTTCTCTCATTCATTTTCAACCGCTCTCCCCTGTGAATATTGATTTTACCAGATGGCACCCATGACCCGAGGAGCGGCACGTCGTTTGAAGGAAACAGTGAATGCTGAGGTGGCTCCTCCTACTGTTAAGGAGGAAGTGGCACCGGTACCTAGTGAGACCGGGAGTTCTATTCATCCAGCACCGGTAGCTAGTGAGATCGGAAGTTCTATTGATGTAGCACTTGCAAGGGACTACATCCATCCAAACGCCGTCGATCCCACTTTTTTGAGGTGGTTACGTGATCGTATCACTGAGCGTTTGCGTGAGCTGCGTGATTCTCATTAGCTATTAGTACTTATTTGTATTGGACTATTTGTATTGTAGGTTGTTTTTGTATTAGACTATTTGTATTGGACTACATATATGAATTAGTATTGTGTCAATCTCTGGATTGTATTGGACTACGACATGGTGATCAGGACATAGTCCCTGCAACCATTCGATTGGTGAGGCAGAAACTATGTAGCCGTAGATAAAGTTGACTATCCTTCGACCCTCATCCCTCGGCAATGATAATACGACAACCTATCACTATATCTTATATAGTAGTAGATGATGTTTTAGTATTACATTATGTGAGTTCATCTTGATTCTGTTACATTTTTCAGATACTACATACTAGATTCGATAAGAACGTATACTATACCATATGTACAGAACATAGATGATTCACACTAATGTATGCTATAATGTGTTGTGTTCTGAGCCATCCGTTCTCACTTAAAACACATATGAATTAGAACTGTGTGTCAATCTTTGTTTTTGTATTTTCGGTGAAGCCAGGGATTAGATTCTGTATTTTGTATTTTGGATTCTGTATTTTGGCTCCAGCTCCAGCTCCAGCTCCAGCTCCAGCTCCATTTGCATAAATCTATGGTACGACATGGTGATCAGGACATAGTCCCTACAGCCATTCGACTGGCGAAGCAGAAACTTTGTAGCCGTAGATAAAGTTGACTGTCCTTCGACCCTCATCCCTCGGCAATGATGATACGACAATCTATCACTATATCTTATATAGTAGTAGATGACGTTTTAGTATTACATTATGCGAGTTCATCTTGATTCTGTTATATTCTTCAGATACTACATACTAGATTTGATAAGAACGTATACTACACCATATGTACAGAACATAGATGATTCACACTAATATATGCTAGAATAAATTTTGGGTTGTGTTCTGAGCCATCCGTTCTCACAACAGGAAGGATCAGTGCTTTTTAGTTCTCTTCCATCCATCCATTCCTTCGTTCTGATCAAGCCTCTTCCTTCTCCTCTAATCCACCATGGCTCTGGACCCATCTGCTCCTCCCTACTTCCTTTCTTCTTATTTGACTCTCTCAGCCATATATGATATCCAGCTCAAGTGTAGAGGCGGGGGAGAAGAAGTGGGCAGGATTAGGAGACCGGGGAAGCAGCACAGCCGGCGGCATGACCTGGAGGAATTACATAGGTTTTCTTCAACATCCGTAGTAGAACTATAAGGATATATCTTTTCACAACATGTCACCTTGTCAAAGACCCTTAATATGAATATCACGTTACCGCGGTGTCGAAAGACCAACATGTCATAATTTTCTAAGCCGTGTGCTTTGACATAATCCTCCCAACTCTTTCCTTCTATGTAACTACATAGGAGGAAAGAGTTGTGAAAAGATATATCCTTATAGTTCTCCTACGGATGTTGAAGAAAACCTATGTACTTTCTCCAGGTCATGCCGCCAGTTGTGCTGCTTCCCCGGCCTCCTATTCCTGCCCACTTCTTCTCCCCCGCCTCTACACTTGAGCTGGATATCATATGTGGTTGAGAGAGTCAAATAAGAAGAAGGAAAGTAGGGAGGAGCAGATGGGTCCAAAGCCATGGTGGATTAGAGGAGAAAGGAAGAGGCTTGATCAGAACAGAGGAATGGATGGATGGATGGAAGAGAACTAGAAAGCACTGATCCTTCCTTCAGTTTTTTCGTTGAGGATACTGAGTTTGTACATATTTGCGGATATTGATTTGGTTTGTTGAGGATATTATATATTGCCATTCGACTGGCGAGCAGAAACTATGGTACGACATGGTGATCAGGACATAGTCCCTGCAGCCATTCGACTGGCGAGGCAGAAACTATGTAGCCGTAGATAAAGTTGACTGTCCTGCGACCCTCATCCCCCGGCAATGGTGATATGACAACCTATCACTATATCTTATATAGTAGTAGATGATGTCTTAGTATTACATTATGTGAGTTCATCTTGATTCTGTCACATTCTTCAGATACTAGATACGATAAGAACATATATTACACCATATGTACAGAACATAATGATCCACACTAATGTATGCTAGAATAAATTTTGGGTTGTGTTCTGAGCCATCCGTTCTCACACTTAAATAGATATGAATTAGTACTGTGAGAGCGCCGGAGAGAGTGAGAGCGCCGTAGGGGGGAGGAGAGAGTGTGAGAGAGTAAAATGGGAAAAAATGAATTGGTAGGGGAACCCAGGGATTAGATTCTATATTTTTTATTTTGTATTCTGTATTTTGGCTCCAGCTCCAGGACATAGTCCCTGCAGCCATTCGACTGGCGAGGCAGAAACTATGGTACGATATGGTGATCGGGACATAGTCCCTGCAGCCATTCGACTGGCGAGGCAGAAACTATGTAGCTGTAGATAAAGACCCTCATCCCTCGGTAATGATGATACGACAACCTATCACTATATCTTATATAGGAGTATATGATGTCTTAGTATTACATTATGTGAGTTCATCTTGATTCTGTTACATTCTTCAGATACTATATACGATAAGAACATATACTACACCATATGTACAGAACATAATGATCCACACTAATGTATGTTAGAGTAAATTTTGGGTTGTGTTCTGAGCCATCCGTTCTCACACTTAAATAGATATGAATTAGTATTGTGAGAGCGCCGGAGAGAGTGAGAGCGCCGGAGGAGGGGAGGAGAGAGAGTGAGAGAGTAAAATGGGGCAAAATAAATTGGTGGGGGAACCCAGGGATTTGATTCTGTATTTTGTATTTTGGATTCTGTATTTTTGCTCCAGCTCTAGGACATAGTCCCTGCAGCCATTCGACTGGCGAGACAAAAACTATGGTACGACATGGTGATCAGGACATAGTCCTTGCAGCCATTCGACTGGCGAGGCAGAAACTATGTAGCCGTAGATAAAGTTGATTATCCTGCGACCCTCATCCCTCGGCAATGATGATACGACAACCTATCACTATATCTTATATAGTAGTAGATGATGTCTTAGTATTACATTATGTGAGTTCATCTTGATTCTATTACATTCTTCAGATACTAGATACTAGATTCGATAAGAACATATACTACACCATATGTACAGAACATAGATGATTCACACTAATGTATGCTAGAATGAATTTTGGGTTGTGTTCTGAGCCATCCGTTCTCACACTTAAAACATATATGAATTAGAACTGTGTGTCAATCTTCGTTTTTGTATTTTCGGCGAACCCAAGGATTAGATTCTGTTTTTTGTATTTTTACTTTGTACGTATTTGGAGATATTCAGTTTTTTCGTTGAGGATACTGAGTTTGTACGTATTTGTGGATATTGATTTGGTTGTGTTGAGGATATTATATATTGACATTGTTCGTTGCGGATAGTATTTTTTCTTTATATTTTTTGTATATTCTAGAATGTATTGTGCGTGCCGGTGTTGAGTGTTCCACCGAGGGGGTCAGCGAACCCAGGGATTGGATTCTGTATTCTGTATTTTGTATTCTGTATTTTGGCTCAGGCTCCAGCTCCAGCATCATTTGCTTTCTGGAACCTATTTTTTATATATTTTTAATTTAGCGACATTTTTAGTGACGTTAGTATTCGTCGCTACATATTAGCGACGCTAGGAAATATCGCTGAAAGCGTCGCTAAATTCTGACGTGGCAACACGTGGCACCAAATCTGATGTCAGCTCGTCGTCGCCAAAACGTCGCAAATCTGTCGCTAAATGGCGACCACGCTATAACGTCGCCTTTTACGTCACTGATTAGTGTCAAATAACAAACGTCGCAAATAACGCCGCTAATTAGCGACGTCATTGACGTCGCGAAATAGCGTCGCCCTAGCGACGTTTTGCGACGTTTTCACATTTAGTGACACGTTCTTTTCCGTCGTTCCTGAAACGTTGCCATAAACGTCCCTAAATTGATTTAGCGACATTTTTGCTGAGATTAGCGATGTATTTAGACGTCGCTAATCTGACAAACTTTTATAGTACAGCAAGTCCTCGTCTTGGAAAGTTCAAGGCCATTAACATGAACTCGTTTAACTACAAGTTACATCGCATCATCTATTGCACTATTCTTCCGAAATCTACTTCGAAAAATGATGTCACTGCACTTGAGCTATCTGCCCTTTATCACATTCTTAAGGGGATTCCTTTTTCTGCCCCTAAGACTATCATCCAGATGATAGAAAGATGTCGTGGAAGAGACTGCAATCACTCTTATGCGATGATTATCCCTTGAATCTTTCAGTATTTTGATATCGATTTATCTACTTGCGCTCTGGACCCTGAGCCCAAGTATCTTCAGCTTTCTTGTCTCAGCACTGTCGCTGCTCCTGCACCTCATATTCATGCTCCTACTACCCTTGTTCCTCCTCAGACCTACCCTATGACTTTTGAGGGTATCTATCAGTACCTTTCGGATATGCAGACTTTCTTTGTTGACACTTCCAGGGAAATGAGTTCCGTAACGTGACTCGATTCCAGGCTATTGCCAACTCGTTTGCCGATCTCCGATTTGCTCAGACGGGTCATTCTGCCAGTTCTCTTCCTAGAGACCATGTTGTATCTAGTTACCGCATTGAGGATGAGGCGGTCAATTCTTTGTTCCAGCCATGGAATGCTTATGATTGGTATCGTGATTCGGGTGCTACTCCACACACCTCTGGAGCTGGCACATCTGGAGTTGGTCCTTTTGGACATGGTGGTAGTACTAGGACTGCTACTGATGATGATGATGAGGATGAGATGTGTTTTAGACATTTTTGTCTAGTTTGTCGTACTATTGTGACTGTTTATTATCTTTGTTTACTTGAAAATGCTCCGACATTTCAAGCTAGTATCCGTACTTTTATTTGTGCTAGTTTTAGAACTTTTTGTGACATTTTTTGTGATATTTGTCTGTTAAACATCGTTTTCTATTCTCTACTTTAGAGATTTATATCAGTTTAGTACTATTTAGCAAATCTCGTTATAGTACTCTATATCATGCTTCAAAGTTTTTTTTTAATATACCATGCCTGTGAATACTATAAATATTTCTTATATTTTTTTGTTTCTTCACTGATTATTGCTTATGCATATATTGCGGGGGAGCTTTCTCTTTTGCAATTATTTTGTTAAGTGACAACGGGGGAGAAATTAGATATAACATCTTAATCTTTTCTTTGTAAGATTACATGAACAATTTTTTTACCGAAATTCGTTGTTGTCTAATCAAAGATACCAAAGATATTATATCAATCAAGGTTTGTCAACTATCAAAATGGGAAGATTGTTGGCCCATTGGTCATGGTCAAACCTAATTTTAATAATTGATCAAACTCTATCTCGATATACGGAGCTACTCAGATGTTTACTCAAGACGTTTTGGACACTTAGACACTGATCAAGATCGGATATCTACTCAGTTCAAGACCGAAACTATATTTGCCACTCGAGTCTATATTTCTTTATACAATATAATTTTTACTTTTATTGAGTCTAGGAATACATTGTACACCGAGTCGTACTGGCAAATAGGCTATCCAAAATCGTTTTTAAAAAATGACCTATATTTTTGAAAAATATCCCTTATTTACAAAAGCTTCTGAAGGATTTTAAAAAGCCCATAAATAACTTTTGAAAAACCCTGACCAACCCTGACAGAACAAGGCCCAAGTTCGGCCAGAGTTCGGTTAGTGACCGTTTGATTTTCGAACGTTTGAAAAACTTGGTCTCCCTTCAATTACGAATTTTTACATAGAGTTATGTCCAAATTCTGCCCGAATTCTGCCTTTGGAAAAACTATAAATAGAGAAGGATTCTGATCATTTCAAATCACTCATTCACTTTCATATCTTCTCTTCTAAGCTTACTTTTCTTTCGAAAGAGTTCTAAAAAGCTTTCATTTTCAAATCCCAAGTCAGTTACAATTCTCTAGTCAATTTGCCGGTACGGTGCGGTCTAGAAGATTTCAGAGAAATTATAATCAGAGGCTTGATTGAAGAAAGACTCTTCAAAATTGAAGTTGGTCGAGTTCTTCGTATCAAAGCTCGCATCTGTAGAAGTTGCAAGGAATTCGTATGAAAAGTTGCAGGATTTTCCAATAGGGGATTCAACTGGAACCTAGAGTTCTTCCGACTGGATTAGTCCTCACAAGAGGAAAATCAGTATACATCACTGTATTTGCGTTTGCCTTCTGATCTCACTTTTTTTTACAGTTATTGTTTTTTGATTATTGATTTAATTCTGTGATCTTACTGCTAACAAATTTTTAATTAGCAATATTCCGCTGCCTACTCTATTCACCCCCCTTAGATTATTCTACTTTACGACTTCGTTCCTACACCACAGTCACAAGCCTTGCAGACTATCCAGGTTATACATAAGAGGTTACAAGAGTTATTAAGTTACAAGAGTTATCAAGATTACTGGTATACTTTAGTACTTATAATTCAAGAAGTGCAACACATGACAGTGTGCTGGAAACGTGCCCTATTCGACAACAAGCTACAAGTCCATAGGTGTGGCCAGGATAATGGAATCGCCTGTAACTAGAAAATCTCTCTATATGAACTACTTGATCAATCTAGTCGTTTAACCTAGTCAGATTCATTATAAATTCCTGACTGCGGTAATCAGGAATCCATGTCCTAGACATGATGCAAGACGAGACAGGTAGCTTATACAGACACAAATAAAAAATAACCACGGTGTTAAAACAAGAATTAAACTTAGCAAGTCAGGATTGACTATCGCAATAGCAATCAAGATTTTATATGTCATGTCAGGTTCACTTGTCATGTCAAGAGTACTTGTCAAGAGTGCACCTCGACGGGCCATTAACAAGATTATCAAGATGGGTTCATGTTATCATGTTCAAGTCAAGTTCTGTCATGCTCAAGTTCAAGTAAAGTTCTATCATGCTCAAGTTCAATAATAACAAGTTATCTAGTCGGGTCGTTGTAAGTTATGCCAAGTATAGAAAACATGCCAAGAATGTTGACCCAAACTGGATCGCAGTCAACCTAATCTTGATAATTAACAAAGACGATATATGTTATGATCCAACTTGACACATCAAGCTCCATTAAGCTCCAAAACAGACAATCTCTACACATCAGCTCAGGATGAACATTATTGATAATTGCTATGACATGTTGCTGTTTACTTGTTCTCTGAGTCTGTATTTTACTTTTTATTGAGTCTAGGCTATTGTAAGTTGAGTCGTACTGAGTATCTCAACCCTAGACTTTACACCCAAAGCTCCACAAACAAAAGTCCAAAAACCTGCCAAACCCAAAACAACCCATTGAACATTCTATCCCCAAGGAGACAGAGTTCGGACTGAACTCTGCCCCACACAGAGTTTGGGCCGTACTCTTCCCCCTTAATTTTAGGAACTAATTTTTAGGGTTTGCTAATTGCTAGTTGTTCAACGGCTAAATTTTTGAATATTTGGGACAGAGTTTTGGCCGAACTCTGCCTCTCTGGACTAGTACATATAGGCCTTAATTTCTCTCATTTTCAATCATTCAATCTTCTCTTCTTCTATAGCCTATACAATTCAAGAGCTTATTCTTCTCATCTAACTAGCCACAAAACTTCCCAAGCCCCCAAGGTGCTTATTGCGAGTCAACTAGAAGTTTGTGTGCAAGAGTTCCAAAAGAAGTCACTTGGATAATTCCAAGTCTCGCCATCTGCGAATCTGGCGTGCTCTTCTGAGTAAAGGCACGTGGTTGTACGCTATTTCACAAATAGTGGATTTCAATCTTGAGCTAGACTTCTCAGGCCTGGACTAGTCCTCCACGAGGGAAACCAGGTTAAAAACTATTGTGTCTGCGTATGCTTCTCTGATCTCTATTTATATTCCGTACTTATACTTTGATTATTATTTCTGTTGGGTGAACTTGACTAGATTTATTTTAATTAGCTATTATCGACACATACTCTATTCACCCCCCTCTAGAGTTGCCTACACGTACTTCAATTGGTATCAGAGCTCTGTTCTCTTATATCGGATTAACATCCTAAGAGCTAATCCATGTCAACCACACAACCTACCTTTTCCAACTATAGTGAGGGACAGTCCACAAATAGGCCACCCCTATTTGACGGAACTAACTACACCTATTGAAAAACTAGGATGACTTTTATCTTAAGTCTCTAGACTTTGATCTGTGGACCATCGTCACGGATGGTTACAAAAAGCCTGCAAGAATAGCTGTCGAGGGAACTCTTGTGGAAAAACCCTACGACAAATATTTTGACTAGGAAAAAAAAGGTAAGTCTAGATGCTAGGGATATTAATGCCCTCTTTTGTGCAATAAATAGAACTGAATTCAACAGGGACTCTACATGCTCCATCTGACACGAAGTATGGAGGCTTCTGGAGGTGACTCATGAAGGAACTATGCAGGTTAAAGAATCAAAGATCAGCCGTCTGACACAAGAATACGAGGTATTCAAAATGAAGCCAAATGAGACAATTACTCAAATGTTCACCAGATTCCTAGACATCGTCAACCCTCTATCTTACCTTCGCAAAGCATATTCCAACCATGAGAAGATACACAAAGTGCTAAGAGGATTGCCGAAGATCTGGAACCCCAAGGTCACAGTGATTATCGAAGGGAATGAACTTACGGCTATGTCACTAGAAACTCTGATGGGCAAGATGATGACGCATGAGCTCGACCTCAAAGATTTTGAAGAAACGGCTCCAAATGAAAAAAAAACTTGCCTTAAGAGCTCATCGCCAAAGAACCATCACAGAGGAAACATATGATGACGATTCTGAAGGTGACGATCAAGCACTCACGGTTCGAAATTTCAAGAAGTTCCTATGCTTCAACCGAAGGAAGAAGGAATAAAAAGACGATGAGGAAGAACCCACCTGCTTTGGATGCAAGAAGACGGGACACGTCAGAAAAGATTGTCCTATAGCAAAGAAAGGAAGCAGATACAAAAAACCGTACAAGAGGCCAACCTCAAAGAAGTATGCCAACACTAGCATCTGGCACGAAAACGAGGCAAGCGATTCACACGAAGAAGAGGACTCTCCGTAAGATACTGCAAACGTCTACCTAATGGCAACTTCGGACAAGGTAAACGACTCTTTTGAAGATTTCTTCTTTGATGAACTGGGTGATGCCTTTAGTGATCTTCTTGAAGACCCAAAAAGGTTATTAATAAGTATAAGCATGCTAAGAAAAAGATCAAGACCCATGAAGTCGAGATCCATCGACTTTTTTGCTTACTTGAAAATGTTACAAACACTACACCCACGAAAAGCACCGAGGAGGTATCTAAGCTTAAATTAAGATTAAACGATGCCGAATCTCTTATTGAGAAGAAAACACATGATATCGCTGCTTTAAATAAAGAACTTGCTGAAGAGAAAAACAAGTACAAGATTTTTACTGCTAAAATACATGGCCTTACTACTAAATATGATGAGTTGCATGTTGCCTCTAAGAAATTAGAGATTAGACTGGGCAAGCATGTTATTCGACCTCAAACTCAGTCTCACAGTCACAACACTTTCAAACACGAGACGGCTCAACACAAGAGAGCACGTCACCTCAAGAACACTCATCCACATACTACTCAAAATCATGCCTTTATGTACACCTACTCCTCACATGTAGCACGAAAAACACACACACGTAAATTCTATCACCATCCTACCACACACAATCACCATTATCATCATGCTGCTACACACACTCACTACAGTCATCCTACTGCTACACATAGCTATCATCATCCTGCACCTACATATAGACACAACTATCATCCTGCACCCAATACCAATATGCATGCTACATGTACTTACTGTGGTTTACACGGACACATATCACCGCAGTGTAGATTTAGAAAACTAGTTGATATCAATCTATATGCATGGGTACCGAAGACTAACTTTTCAGGACCCAAAAGAATATGGGTACCAAAGGTCACATCTACTCATGGTGTAGGTGGACCTTCCTTCTCAAACTAGAAGCAAATGGATTCTCGATAGTGGGTGCTTGCGACATATGACTGGAGATGCTAATTTATTCGCAACACTATCGATGAAAAGAGAATGATATGTATCCTTCGGAAACAACCTGAAAGGATATATTATAAGTAGGTTATCCTCCTTCTCCCGTCATTAAGGATGTCTGTTTAGTAACCGAGTTAAAGCCTAACTTGCTCAGCATTAGTCATCTTGCTGATCATGGATATGATATTAACTTTGGAAAAACTAAATGCTTTATCTATGATAGATCAACTGGAGACATCGCTTTTGAAGGGATAAGAGAAGATAACATATGTTTTCTATCTATCTAGAGATACTAACAATGCAGGAAGATGCCTCTACGCCCACAAGACGAAAGACTATTATGGCACCAGCATCTTGGTCATGCCAACATGGATACCATATCCAGATTATCAACCAAGAAGCTAGTAAGAGGCATGCTAGACATCACATTCAAGAAAAATACGGTATGTGCCGAATGTAAAAAAGAATAAGGCTACCAAATCTTTCTTTAAATCCATAAACACTGTAAGTACTACCCGGCCATTACAATTACTTCATATAGATCTATTTGGTCCTAGTAGAGTAGCCAGTCTTGGCGGTAAACTCTATGCTTTTGTTATCGTTGATGACTTTTCAAGAATTACTTGGGTTTTCTTTCTTGCATGTATTCACTTTGTCTACTATTTATGGGGGAGCCACTTTATCACTTTGCTAAATGACAAAGGAGGAGAATACTTGTGATATTTGCTTGTGCCATGTGTTTTGAGCATCAATATATATATATATATAATATATATATATATATATATATATATATATATATATATATATATATATATATTGTTGTTCTTGCTTGGATTAGAACTTGTCTCAGGACATGTCCATTTACGGGGGAGCCGACATGTTCAACTACGGGGGAGCTATTATCATTATTTCATGTGTCCAGGTATGAATGTTGCGACATACAAATATCGTATTTTTGTCAATTATCAAAATGGGGGAGATTGTTGACCCAAACTGGATCGCAATCAACCTAATCTTGATAATTAACAAAGACGATATATGTTATGATCCAACTTGACACATCAAGCTCCATCAACCTCCAAAACATACAATCTCCACACATCTTCTCAAGACGAACATCATCAACAATTGCTATGACATGCTGCTGTTTACTTGTTCTCTGAGTCTATATTTTACTTTTTATTGAGTCTAGGCTATTGTAAGTTGAGTCGTACTGAGTATCTCAATCCTCGACTTTACACCCAAAGCTCTACAAACAAAAGTCCAAAAACCTGCCAAACCCAAAACAGCCTATTGAACATCCTGTCCCCAAGGAGACAGAGTTCGGGCCGAACTCTGCCCCACACAGAGTTCGGGTCGAACTCTGCCTCCTTAATTTCAGGACCTGATTTTTAGGGTTTGCTGGTTGCTAGTTGTCCAACTGCTAAATTTTTGAATATTTGGAACAGAGTTCTGGCCGAACTCTGCCTCTCTGGACTAGTATATATAGGCCTTAATTTCTCTCATTTTCAATCATCCAATCTTCTCATCTTCTCTTCTTCTATAGCCTATACATAAAAGAGCTTATTCTTCTCATCTAACAAGCCATAAAACTTCCCAAATCCCCAAGGTGCTTAGTGCGAGTCAACTAGAAGTTTGTGTACAAGGGTTCCAAAAGAAGTCACTTGGACAATTCCAAGTCTTGCCATCTGCGAATCTGTAAGAAGTTGGCGTGCTCTTCTGAGTAAAGGTACGTGGTTGTAACGCCCCAGTTCTGGAATATGGGGACGTACATGGCTAGCTATACCGTATAAGGTACGAATACGCTATACGATGATGACGGTTGTCCAGTCTGGTTGGGTATTCTAGCATGCAATCAATCTAAGGCCTAAATCCGATCTCATATCCACAGGTAAAACACAATGAAACAATATCAAGAGAGATAATCATATGAAAAACAGGAAATACTCATATAAAAATCTGGAATCTACAGTACAGGATAATAATGTAGACAAGTATACCTTCCCATAGATCCTAGCATGGTCTGTAACTGAAGCACACCCTCCAAGTCAAGTCTGGAAGATCTACCGGGTCGGTCTCAGACAATCTGGAAACAATCCAGGGTTGGTCAGGCCAACCGCAGCAAGTACCAGAAAGAAAGGCTCAAGGACGGGCGAAGAAAACCAACAGGATAAAATATGACAAGAATAACATCTAAAAACAGTAAATAAAGGTAAGGGATCGTGCGGTACCAACGCACGATCACAATCCACGAGTATAGTGAAGCTAACACAATCACAATCTCCCTAGCATCCGCTAACACTTGCACTGCCAGCTGGAAATCAATATCAGCTGGCTAGCAGGCAACAAGCCAAACAACACAGAAGGACAAGCGGCCACACAATGCCTACGGCTTGCTATTATTAGCTAACTAGGGTTATCACAGGCCTAATTACTAACATGATGCAATGAGACTTCAAAGTCCAGCTCCTGCTTGCTACTACCCGAATGGCCCCAGCAAAAGAAAAAGATAGATATAGCAGGCACACTGCAGTAAGATACATGTGCCCTAAAGAAGTGCCACACTCGACGGAGGGCTGGGAATGCGCTCATCTCGACGGATAGCAACAAATCCCTAGTATATATATATATACATAGGGCCGGGGTCAGACAAGCAACAGGTCACTGGGAAGTCCCCATGAACTACATGATTAATCTAGTTATTAGCCTAGTCAGTTTCATTATGGATCCCTGACCGTGGTACTCAGGAATCCATGTCCTAGACATGATGCAAGACAAGGCTGGACTGGTGGTTTATACAAGCACAATCAAGAGAAATCAACCACGGTGTCAAGACGGGGTCATGCTGAGCAAGTCAGGACTGGTTGTCGTAACAGCAATCAAGAGTAAATATGCCATATCGAGAGTACTAGTCAGGAGTGCGCCACCACGGGCCACTATCAAGAATCAAGACAGGTCCAGGCCATCGTGTAATACCATGAACAAGGTCAAACCTATCAGTCACGAGAAGTCACATGCCCAAATCGTGACATGGATAACAAGTCGGGTACAAGATCAAAATCTCCACTATAATAGTCTGTCAAGTATACATGGGAACCTACAGCTCAAATCATTAAGTCGATCCATCCACCTTATCAAACTATCAGGAGTCTCCTATCTACGATGGAAATCAATATCATGTCAGGAAGGTCAATAACCAAATACCAAGCTAATCACTATAAGCAACGCTAAGCCCTCTGGCTCACAAGAATCCTCCAAGTCAATGATCACCAGCCACTAGAAAACGAGCCCCTCAACTACCAAGACATAGCAATAAAACCAGGTTCCTCAACTACCGGAATACACAAAGGTACCAGGTTTTGGTCGTTTGGGAAGTCGAGTAAAAATCATATAATAATACCCTCGATATTCTTCTCGTTCTACAAAATATTTGAAATCACCAAAATCAAAGAATCCACATAGATCCACCAAGTCAATATCCCGAGATCGTACTCTCCATAATACTCAATCCTCAGTCATATCCACAAGTCACAACTCCCAATACATAGGACAACTGTCAGCTCTATCTGACTAGACTAGGACAACCCCTAGGATGAAAGGTCAGGAGACAAGAGTCCGGTAATAAATATCGCCGGAAGTGGCAAGGATTACACGGACCGCTCTGGAGCAAATTCACAACCCTTAAACCAAATAAGGACCAGGGTTGCAGACCGTCTCCCGAGTGGAACCGCTCTCCTTACGCTATCCGACGGACAAGGCAGATCAGGAGCTAGGCGACTGATCTAGTCTGGAGTCTACCTAGCAAGCAATGGGATCAGGTATACTATACCAAGGTGAACAGGCATGAGCCCAGTCCAGCAAACCAAAGGAATGGTTCTGCCCAGTCCTTCGAACCAAATTCCCGATCGGGAATTTTGGAAGAATTCGACAGTCTCCTCTGTTTTCTGGACAGGAGCTCCCAGCGAGTTGGGGCTAAAATCCACTCGGCACAACCCGCCGCGGAATTGCAGAATCGCAGACTGAGAACACTAAGTCTCAGCTACCAGCAGCACTACGATACGTACTGGAAACAAATCGATAGCCGAGAACACTAAGCCCCCGCCTCCAGCAGCGCTATGAGGCGTACTGGGAAATCAATCGAACCCGAGACCACTAATGTCTCGACCTCCAGCAGCACTACAATGCGTACTGGGCGCCAAGTCAACATACATAATAATAAAATAACTGCCTCGCAGGGCACACCACAATACATGTCCATAAATCCCTAACCCAAGCACAATCACCGCCACAAGAAAAGTTAGCAAAAGCCGTTACCCGACCGCGAGTCGGACACGGGGCATACAGGGACAATCCATACATGTGAGTCGTGCTCGTGTCCTCGGAGGTGTGGATGACCCATCCGAGTTGCCCGATACGGTCTACCCCGATATCGAACCAAGCTATCCTAAGTTATCATCATGGCAGTTCTACTACTAGGCTACACTAATCATGGTTATAAAATTTACAAGTACAAATTAATTAAATGAAATAAAATCCAGGAGAGAGGGCAAGAGCCGTCGATGAGCAAGGGATACTTGCCTAGAGGGCTCGGCTAGGTAAGCAAGTCTTCGACAGTCGCGATCCAAGCTAGCACGCCAATCGAGATCCTCAGAATACACAATAAACAATCATTAGCACCAAATAATAAAATAATAGGAGAAATCATCGGGGATGGCAGGAGGTTATACCGTATGGGTCCCGCAAGCAGTGTAGGGATCTGGCACGAAAACCGAGGTACGCGGATCAATACGGACACGTAAACTGAGACGTGTACGTATATCGAGGCGCGTACGAGAATCAAGATGGCACGAATATCGAGATGAACGAGAAATACGTACACGTAAATCGAGACGTGCACGTAGATCGAGAAAATCACGAATATCAGAATGGTCCACGAATCATGTGACACGCAAATCGAGACGAGCACGTAAATCAAGACGACCCAGAGTCCAAGGAGCACGTAAATCGATGCGGCACACAAATCGAGGAGTGCACGCAAATCGATTTGGTGCGGAGTCCAATGCGCACTACCAAAATAAGTTATATCAGCGACGTAATTAGCGACGCTAACTTAAAACGTCGCCAATATTTTTGGTTTTAGCGACGCCAAATTTAAGCGTCACAATACGTCGCTGGTAGCGACATACAGCGACATATTACGACTACCTATAGTCTAATAAAAACCAACGTCGTTGATTTGTCGAAAAACGTCGCTAGTTTTATCAGTTCAGCGACGTTTAGCGTCGCAAAGGTTATAACGTCGCCGAATATTAAACCAATACCGACGCTTTACGACGTATTTCGGGCGTCGCTAATTTCTGCTAAATAGGGTTTCCTCGGTTCCACTTTTCATTTCTCCCTCTTCCCAAATTTTTTGTTCCCGCACCTCTTTCCCCGACCTCGACGACAGCCCGACCCCCTTCCCTTCGGCGCCGCTCATCCTCCTCCTCCACCGTGATCTCCTTTTCCTCCCTCCGGCGAGCCCCTTCTCCTCCTCCTCCTTCACCGCGAGCCCCTTCTCTTCCTCCACCGCGAGATCCTCCTCCTCCACCACCGCTAGGAGACTGAAGGTAAACCCTAACCCTAATTGAGGTGTTTTTTGTGTCCAAAATGGACACGGAGACACATTGCGACCATGTGTTCACTGATACAGTGTGTTCGTGAGGTTTTGGACACTTTGTGTCCATTTGTTGGACACGTGGACACCCGCAAGCATGCATATATATGTATTTCATCTATGTACACTTAATCCCCTCCTCCTCCACCACCGAACTTGTCCTCCTCCTCCTCTTCCACCACCGTGAGGAGACTGAAGGTAAACCCTAACCCTAATTGAGGTGTTTTTCGTGTCCAAAATAGACACGGAGACACGTTACGACCATGTGTTCACTGATATAGTGTGTTCGTGAGGTTTTGGACACTTTGTGTCCATTTGTTGGACACGTGGACACCCCCAAGCATGCATATATATGTATTTCACCTCTGTACACTTAATCCCCTACATACACTTGTGTATTTTCGTATTAATTTGGATTTGCATATTGGGTTTGGATTTCGATATAGTGTTTGATACATTGTTTCACCTTGCAACATTCCTACACTTATTTTAGACAATAAGTATATGAACCAATTAGTCAACATCTATTTGTTGAAGTATGGTACTCCATTCTTCGTAAGTTCTAGCTATATATGTCTCAAGATCCAATACTCAAAAATCCTAAGAAGAAGAAGAAGAAAAGAATAAAATGACATCGCTCAACACCCTATGACAACTCTTTATAGAATTGTGTTAAAGTGTGAGTTCTACAGTATGAGTTCTACAGTATGGTTCTCTTTGTAGAATAAAATGACATTGCCCAACCCTATCGATCCTCCATACAAGTCTTCCTTCATCTATTGTCTTAAAGTGTGAGTTCTACAGTATGGTTCTCTTTGTACAATTGTGTCTTATTTTAAACAATAAGGGTTTCCTATTTTTATAGGTAACATGGCAACATGTGTAAGGGAACATATAGGTGTGTGTTTGTGTTTGAAAGGGAGTGTCACAAGAGTAAGGCGTGAGCATGTGTTAGTATTTTGAGCTGTAAGAGTGTTTGTTCTATTGAGGTTAGTACCAACTGGCAAGTTAGGTTAAAAGAACCTGGGAACTATGGTGTGGTTGTATACATCATGTATATGTATGTGTGTGTCTAGTTGGAGAAAGGGGAAGGGTTAACTAGTACCAGGTATTTGGAGAGGAGGGAGAGTTTATACTAGTATATATAGACTAATATCCTAAAACTTGACTTATACTACTTAGAAATGGCTAGTTTGACCAAGTTGGACTAGTTTAGCTTAGAGTTGGCTCGGTTGGACTATACATAATATATAGACTAATATCCTAAAACTTTACTTCTACAACTCAGCCTATATAAAATATTGTAGACACGGGTGATATACCATCGCGATAATCTCTGACCACCGCACGCACAAACACGCAAAAGAAAAGTTAGCAATGCGAAAAGAAGATGACAGATAATCTCTGACCATTTAACGTAAAATGTCATGTGTACATATACTGCGAAAAGTGTAGACCGCATGAACTGACAATTGCATATCATTCACTACCTTGATGTATCTATCTTACTGAATTATGGAGCTGAATTACTATCTGCGGAATCGTACTTGGATGTACAACCGTCATCCTGATAACATGTGCGGTATGCGGGATGAATTCATAGAGGGTGTACACCAGTTCCTGCAGTTTGCCAAGGCGTTCCCTCAGTACATGGACGGTACCAAAATTAAGTGTCCGTGTGTGAGATGTCGCAACTTAAAATATCATCCAGAAGTGGATGTCACGTATCATTTATACTCGAAGGGTTTCACGCCGAATTACTATCAGTGGAGCGAGCACGAAGAACTTGTGTCTTTAGCATCGGAGTACGAGCCTTATGTGGATGTCCACAACAACGCTCCTTACGACGATGGGTTGGTGAACATGGTTTTCGACGCGGCCGGGCCTAGTTTCGATCCGGATGATCATGATGCACCTGAGAAGGCACCAAACCCCGATGCTGTACAGTTCATGGAGTTGCTGGAGAATGCAAGGACTCCATTATATCCTGGTTATGAGGATCATTCACCGTTGGAGGTGGTTACAAGATTGTTGAGCATCAAGTCTGATATTAACATGTCGCAAGATTGCTACAACCGTCTTATGGAGTTGCTTATAGAAATATTGCCTGAGGGTGCGAAGTTGCCTAAAGACTTCTACCGGTCTAAGAGGATGGTTAGATCGCTCTGGATGGGATACGAAAAAATCGATGCATGTCGCAACGGGTGCATGTTGTACTACAAAGACGACAAGGATGAAGACGTCTGCAGATTTTGTGGTGTCGATCGCTACAAGGCATATGGTAGAGGAAAGTCTGTCGGTGCCAGGAAGCCTACCTCTTCGATGCACTACTTGTCATTGACGTCGCGGTTGCAGCGGTTGTTTATGGTGAAGGAAACTGCAGAAAACATGAGTTGGCATAAGCGGAAACATACCGAAGGAGTGTTGGATCACCCATCTGATGGAGAAGCATGGAAGCACTTTGATCGGGAGTATCCAGATTTTGCTTCTGATCCGCGTAATGTCAGATTGGGTCTCTGCTCCGACGGTTTTACCCCATTCGGACTTTCGGGATCCCAGTATTCGTATTGGCCTGTGATCGTCACCCCGTACAATCTACCGCCTTGGATGTGCATGAAGACTCTGTATATGTTTCTCACCGTTATTATTCCAGGTCCGAACAATCCGAAAAAGAACATCGATGTGTATTTACAGCCATTGATTGATGAGTTGAATCAGCTGTGGAAAGTAGGTTCCAACACGTACGATGTATCTAGAAAACAAAATTTTTGGATGCGGGCAGCACTTATGTGGACCATCAACGACTTTTCGGCCTATGGAATGTTATCTGGATGGAGCACGCATGGTCGCCTTTTATGTCCGTATTGCATGGACAGCACTAAGGCTTTTCGTTTGAAACACGGAGGCAAACCGTGCTTCTTCGATTGTCATCGACAATTCCTGCCGAAGGATCATCCGTACCGGAGGAACAGGAATGCTTTTCATGCTAGCGTTGTGGAGAAGGCTAATCCTCTGCCAAGGTGGATCGGATACACGATATGGGAAGAGGTAAAAGATTTACCAAGAGCTATTGAGCAGCCTGCTACGGGCTACAAGTGTGACGGATTTGGTCGCACTCATAACTGGACGAAGAGGAGTATATTCTGGGATCTTCCATATTGGAGCACCAATCTGATTAGACATAACCTTGATGTCATGCATATCGAGAAGAATATGTTTGAAAACATAATTAATACTGTAATGGACGTAAAGGGGAAGACGAAAGACAATCCAAAGGCTAGTTTGGACTTGGAAGAAATATGTAGACGTCCTACATTGCATTTGATAGAGGACGGGAATGGGAAGTTGAAGCAGCCTAAGGCAATTTTTTCACTGGAGAAGGAGGATAAAGTGAGGCTTTGTAGGTGGATTCAAGGTCTGAAATTTCCAGATGGGTATGTTTCGAACTTGAGAAGATGCGTCGACCTCAAGAAGAACAAACTGACAGGTATGAAGAGCCATAATTGTCACGTATTCATGGAGCGGTTAATTCCGATTATATTTCGGGAATTCTTACCGCAGGCAGTTTGGGATCCATTGACGGAGCTTAGCATATTCTTCAGGGACCTTTGTTCTAAGAAATTGCTCGTTGAACGTCTAAAAAAGCAAGAGAAGGACATTGCGGTTACACTGTGCAAGCTAGAGAGGGTGTTCCCTTCTGGATTCTTTGACTCTATGGAGTATTTGTCGATTCATCTTTCCTACGAGGCACGTATTGGTGGACCCGTCGAATATCGATGGATGTACCCTTTCGAGCGACATTTGAATCACCTAAAAAGAAAGGTAAAAAATAAGGCTCAAGTCGAGGGTTCTATTTGTGAAGCCTATATTCTCGAGGAGATTACAAATTTCTGCTCCTCATATTTCAAACCTCATATTGCTACGAATAGAACGAGGGCTCCGAGAAACGACGACGGATATCAAGAATTTAATGATAGAATACTTAAAGTATTCAATGCGTCCGAAAAGCCTTCAGGAAAAATGAAGAAGAGATATTTGAATGGCGAAGAGCTAAGGGCTGCTCAGTTGTATGTATTACTCAATTGCGACGAGGATGAAGTGGAGAAGCTAGAGGGATAAGTAACATATTTATATATATATGTTTTTATATATATATGCATATATATATAAATATATATATATATATATATATATATATATATATATATATATATATATATATATATATATATATATATAAAAACATATTTATATATATATGTTTTTATATATATATATATGCATATATATATATATATATATATATATATATATATATATATATATATATATATATAAATATAATATATATATATAATATATATATATATATATATATATATATCGGGATAGAGAGAAGGCTGGAAAAGTAGGGAAAAAAACCCCAAACCCTAATCAAATCCCTGCCTCCCTGACCTTACCGCTGGCCTACCGTATCCCTAGCGCACCGACGACGGCCCTGCACCATCGTGATAGTGCCAGAGCGCCGCCACATCTACTGTGGCCGACCGAAAAGCAGGGGTGCTCTATTTCACCCGACCACCAGGTACCCGACTTCCCTTCGGTGTTTCTTCTTCTTCTCTTAATCAATTTACGATCTAAAAATTCTAACTTAGAGCCTATATGACCTCTCGACACCCTAGAAACAAGTTCAGAGAGTGGTCGTGCCATCGACTTAGAAAATTGACCCAAACATTGGGAAAAACTGTTACATAAATTGTTATTAAAATAGTCCAAGTAGCACTGTTTGAAGGCCCGCCCTCGTCAACCTGTTAGCAGTTTTGAAATTCTACTTGAACAAAGTTTTAGGCAATATATAACACTTTAAAATCCTTCTGGTAGTTTAATTTTTTATTCATTATATGAAAAGATTTTTGATCCCAAAGTTCATGAAAAATAGTTTACAAAATCATAAAAATTCAATAAAAACTTCTCGATATGGCGTACGCCCCAACAAACCGGACAACGTGGTCGTAACCTATGAGCATCGAAAGACGCGTATGGATGTTGTCAATGTGTGGGAGCCGATGGAACTCAATTTCGTTGTATGTGCACGAGGCGTATCCGTCGAGATACCCCGTCATCTCGAGATAAAACTTGTGCCAACAGGATCATGTCATTTTTCTGGTCATGTATTGCAAGTTTGGTCCGATTCTGAGAAGGTCAACCGAAAAGCTATTTTGGCAGGCCCATGACTCAATCCAACGGGCGAATTTGTGTACGACCTGTCGGAATCCAACTTTGGACATACGGTTGGGTTTGTATCAAAAAACCGGACCCGTAGATATAGTTTGACAACTTTAGAGATCGTGATTTTGGCACTTTTTTGTCTAAAACGAGTCCAACGACGGACATCATTTTGACCCAAAATTATCGTTTTGCCCCTATGTCCGAAATTGGACTTATGGGTAGGCTATTATAGCTAATTTCACCATTCTGAATACGTTGGTAATATCTGTTTCAGCTCCCGGAGACTGTTGTGAGAGTTCAAATTTTTTGGCTCGACTGGATAGTGTTGGTTTTATGTGCTACCACCAGGCAAGTATACCTTGCCTTCCTCTACAGTTTATTTACATGCTTATGCTTATTTCTCTTTGATATATGCATTATCTGGTTTCTTTGACTGATCGTTGATATAAGTTTTACTTTATATTATGCACACTAGTTTACTGGTCTTTTTTATATACCGTCATGGTTTGACATTATAGTTCATATTGGATATGTTCTCACCTGTATCTTGACTTTTTCGTATCATGTCATAAGATGAGTGCGTTATAACTGAACGGCTACTTTTGTTTTTGACTTCTCTCAACCTGCGAGTCCACACTAGGGACGAAGGTTGATTTCTTGAAACTAACCTGCGAGTCCACACTAGGGACGAGGGTTAGTTATCTTTTCAAACCTGCGAGTCCATACTAGGTGTCACGACCCGTACCCTGAGGTGGGGTACGAGAACGTAGGTATGTCCAGCCTACGCCGTAGTGTCGACGGTAGAACGTTGTCCTAGGTTACTATCTAATCAACAACTCACGCAATTATATAATGTACTGGTCAAATCTCAACTCCGAACGGAGGACAAGTATAGATATAATGAAATATCAATCACAGTCTAAGAACGATAAGATAACACAGAAGTTTATAACTAAAGACTAAACAACAACAAATATAAACTACTAAATAATAATATCTCAAACAAACTCAAATCTCAAGTTATTACAATTCAAGTTCTAAAACATAAAAACTAACCCAAGTCTACTAGCTAGTCTCCCGATCGTTCTTGAGTGTCGGGGCCAAAGGTAGCTAAGCCATCTCCTGCTCCAAGGCAAGTAGGGAAAATGTCCTCAGGGTAATCATCTGTAATATTTTTAACAGGTCCAGTCAGGACAGGAGCGAGCACAATACATCTTACGCAGTTCATATCATGTTGGAAAATATAAAGCATGCAAAAGAGTAAGATACATGGACTGTAAAAAATATATATAAAAATGAGAGAGATTTGATAACTGGAAATATCTATATACATGATAAGTAAGAACAGTAAGTAACTTGTGATTTAGAGCATGAGATGGTTATATAAACGGGTTTGGACATATACAAGATTTTACAAGATTGTACAAGCTTTCATAAGATTTCACAAGATTGTACAAGATGGGATTTTGATCACATAACCATTTCCTACTCACCCTCCCCAATCAATACACAAGGATCCAGTCAAGTTATGTTACCTTGTACAAAAGGTTTTTATCATGTTTGCTCACGTGATCATGAGAGTACAAAATTGCACAAGAGTATACATGAATAGCGGTGTACATAAAATATAAGATGTTCGTGAAAAGTACATGACAACTATATCTGATGCACCCCGAGGGGGATAACATCGCATGACAAGATCCATATAGTACTAATACATGATAATAACGTGACAGCATCATGTAAAGTAATCTAGAGCAAGAATATAAATCCTAACAAGTACGAAATGATCAGAGAATGTATTCGCCTATCACCCTGAATGACTGATATGAATAGATGTCCGAACTGGTGTCACAGAGTCCTATTTAGAGTAAAATAGTTTATAAATAGTTCAATTTATATGGTAATTGAAATTATAATACAATCTACATGAGTCTAAGTCAATCTATGTCAAAGTCAACTCTGGTCAACAATCTAGTCAAACTAGGATAACTAGTCTAATGTGGTCAAACTAGCTAGGGTTTGGTCAACAATGGTCAAACTAGTCCAGGTTAGTCAATTTTAGGTCTAAACAAACTAAGTATATGCAAATCAAGTATCCAAGATAGCTACTAACTCATATCCTAAGTCACTTGCTAAACCAAGCACAAAACTAAGCCATAAGCTAACAAGGCACACAAACTTAGTCGTATAATGTATATATTATTCACATTCACATATTCATATACATAAATATATATAGGAAAGCTATATATATAGCCACATACATATATATATATATACATAGAGAGAAAGAAGGAGAGGTAAAAGAGTAAGTGAGTGTGTGTGTGTGTGAAAGGATATGTGTTAATGTTCTCAGATTTAGTGATAGGTAGGTGTATGTGACATGGGATACATGGTGTCAAAGGGTGTATGAATGCATGTGTGTAAAAGATTATAGGTTAACTCAGTTTATAGAAATGCATACATACATACTTATATTGCATTCATGTACATACATATCATGTATACATACATACATTGTATATATTCCTACATACATATCATATATGCATACTTGAGTTCATTCATGCACCTATACATATATACATAGATGCATACATACATATATGAGTACATTATATACTTGCATATATTATATTCATATATGCATATTCTACATTATATTACATTCATTCTTGCATACATGTATGCATATAATATATGCATACAAACTCATATATTTAACTCAAAATATATGTGAATACATACATTACATTACCATAACACACATATATATATATCATTCATTCATATCTCATATACATGCATACTTCAGTTCATGCATTATATCCATTCACATATCATTAAGTTGCATGCATATACTTATTTTTATTACATACATGTCATTCATGCATATTACATACTTACATGATATGTATGCATACTTGAGTTCATTCATGTACCTATACATATATACATAGATGCATACATACATATATGAATACATTATATACTTGTATACATTATATTCATATATGCATATTCTACATTATATTACATTCATTCTTGCATACATGTATACATATAATATATGCATACAAACTCATATATTTAACTCAAAATATATGTGAATACATACATTATATTACCATAACACACATATATATATCATTCATTCATATCTCATATACATGCATACTTCAGTTCATGCATTATATCCATTCACATATCATTAAGTTGCATGCATATACTTATTTTCATTATATACATGTCATTCATGCATATTACATACTTACATGCATCTATACATTATATAAATTGTATACAACATGTAAAAATAGAAGAGGAAAAAAGGGGAAAAATTGAAATAGAAAGGGAAGGGAAGGAAAAATGTAAGGAAAAAGGAAAACAGTGGACATATACATGCTTGCATCATATATTCTACATTACCATACATGCTATCATTATATATTGTATTACATTATATATACATTATGCATTCATATCTATCATTGCATGTATACCTTGCATTCATATCTAGCATTCATTATATACTTTCATGTATACATTGTATATCATTCTTTCATTCATGCATTTATGCATTTCTTACATACATTACATTGATTGCATTCCTACATGCTTGCATTCAACCATATATATACATTAATGTAAAGAGGATACATATAATATATATATATATATATATATATATATATATATATATATATATATATATATATATATATATATATATATATATCATTTTATTCATATAACATATCATGCATTACATACTCTACATTCATTTAATATCCATACTACATAGGCTCATAGGTTACATAAAATGTCTATATCATATAGTCACTCTTCTACTTAAAATTAATATTGTACCAATTGGGCCTTTACTAAATTCTAGGATTAAAGTATGTCGTAGCCCTTCGTTTAGCTTCCCGAAACTTCAAACGGATCGCATTTTCGTGTCCGGAAGCTCCCGGAATCGCGGAAAACATCGAAACGCGTTTGTCTTTCGGACAACTAACACTCAAATAGTTTTACAGAAAGTTCTAGAACGATTTTGGCTTATTAAAATATATATTTGGAAAGCTAACTTCGATACGATTATTTTAAAAAATGGGAGATAAATTGGAGTTCTAAGCTAAAAGTTATGACATTTCTAAGTTGCTTTGGTTAATAAAAACATGGATGAATATTATTACGAATTTAAGTTGTTTTGGACAAAAGAAACACATGTAGGCCAAGATACTTGGATACCAACATAGGTATCCAAATGAAACTCATTCTAACTATTCTAACTAAGATCAATCCACTCTCTGACCATTCTAAAACCGAATTTAAATATCTATTTAAACTATTATCATACATACATACACATGGGGTGTCCTAATTTGGGATCTATCAAGTAGGACACAAGACACATATCTAAAATTCTCAAGAGAGCTCCAAATGGCCTCAAATTTGAATCTAAATAGGGTATATGCATGGGGGTGGATCCTATGGATTCAAAACTAACTAAAATGCATAGAAAATTAATTTAGAGGGTTGGTTTTACCTATTAGGAGTGGAATCCCAATGATACTTCCAAGGACACGGCTCCGACACGAAGATCTTCCAAAAAGGACACTCCTCCTTGCACTTTGCTCCAAATCTTTGCTAGCACCCTCCCTTGGTAGTATGAGAAGGTTGGATGGAAGTTTTGGTGGAGGGATTTAAGAATTTGGAGATCAAATCAAAGAGTAAAGCTCTCTAATTTGGGAAAGAACACTTAGGGTTCTATGTAGAGGTAAAAAGAGACAATGATTTACTTAAGGATTCTTTATAGGAAGGGAGGGCACTTGATGGCTGGTTATTAGATGAATTAGGGTTAGTTTTACATGTAGATGAGTGGCTAGGGCTTGTCCACCCAATTTCAAGCCTTCCTATTGGTTCAATTAGTCATAAGGCTTTCTTTTTCACAAATATCCTAAGGGATAAATATCCTACTATGAAATATCTAGATATTGTTAATCTTGTCATTACTAGGTTATCCTAATCAAGACTCTAAGCTCAAGGCTAATCTAGATTAGGCTAAGATTCTAGGTCAAGTCTCAAATAAACAATTAGCACATATTTAATTAATACAATTTACAATTTAACAAAATTGTCAAAATGACCAAAGTACCCTTAGGCTAAAAAGTAGTAATATGACATTCTAATCACATGACTAGGCTCCCTTGGTCATGGTTAGTCTCTAGGTCATGCAGTGTCTAGGGTTGTACTAGCAAAACAACAAAATCACAAGTCATGGTTTTAAATTGATTAAAAATCACCATAAATCATATCATGATTTAAATAACATTATTAAATAATAAAAAATATAAAAGTTCAAAACTACCCTCATTTTAGAAATTGGGTGCTACAAGTCTACCCTCCTTAGAAGAATTACGTCCTCGAAATTAAGATGGTCGTACTCCTTCTAGGTTAAACTCCCAACAATCAAGGTCAAGAAAACTATATCTAAAACATGCAAATTGTGGTCCTACTGGTCGTGATATCACGGTCTTGATCAGGTTCACTATATATTCTATGACTGCATAAAATATCCTGACAGATACTAATGGAATCACACAACAAGATGGAAAGAAGAACATGAAAGAAAGACCTGCTAACCCGTCACCCGTAGCGTCAGTCTACTCAACTGCCAACGTAAAAGCCCTGTCCCTCTGGGGTATATTCCTCTGATGGTGTGGGGCACGGTGTTGTGCTACAGGTGGCCTAGCTCCCTCTATCTAATCCATGATACTCAAGTAATATCCATACTGATATTCCACTCCATTATACTAGGGCACCATCTATATGGTATCTATTCTGCAATCTGATAATCATACCCGTCTATCCAGAACCATGTTACCAGAATCCTTGTCACACCAGTAAGTATGGCTGTGATAATCCATAGAGTCTGCCACTAATGTACATACCTCTAGAATCATGATATTTAAAAAATTTGTATTGTCGCTAGCTTGGCTGCAAAAACTATAAATTCTCACACCCGAGAAATACATCCAACATCAGACTCTATCTCATCGCCAAACCAGCTAATATGGCTGTAGAAGGCTCTAGATTCCATGACTGAGGCAACCTAGCCCATAATGTTATCTTGGTAGAAAATCAAGTCAATAATGAATACCAAGAATCAAATTCAACGATGAACAAGAAAGTAGACAGAAACTGTCGAAATCAAATTTCGAGATAGTTAATAATAAGATTCTCAAGGGTCATCCCAGGAATCTTCTCAAGTAGTCCTAACTGTGATTGAGTAACCTCTCTGCTAAAGCCTATTCCTTAGTTCCTATCGCAGGCGCACAGCAGTACAACTAATCGTTGCACTACCATGATATCGCACTAATACGACTCTCGACCTGCGTGGGCCACCACTAAAAATGTGTCACGACCCGCACCCTGAGGAGGGGCACAAGAACGTGGGTACGTCCAGCCTACGCTGCAGTGTCAAAGGTAGAACGTTGTCCTAGGTTACTATCTAATCAACAACTCACGCAATTATATAATGTACTTGTCAAATCTCAACTCCGAACGGAGGACAAGTATAGATATAATGAAATCTCAATCACAGTCTAAGAACGATAAGATAACACAGAAGTTTATAACTAAAGACTAAACAACAACAAATATAAACTACTAAATAATAATATCTCAAACAAACTCAAATCTCAAGTTATTACAATTCAAGTTCTAAAACATGAAAACTAAACCAAGTCTGCTAGCTAGTCTCCCGATTACTCCTGAGTGTCGGAACCAAAGGTAGCTAAGCCATCTCCTGATCCAAGGCAAGTAAAATGTCCTCAGGGTAATCATCTGTAATATTTTCAACAGGTCCAGTCAGGACAGGAGCGAGCACAATACATCTCACACAGTTCATATCATGTTGGGAAATATAAAGCATACAAAAGAGTAAGATACATGGACTGTAAAGAAATATATATGAAAATGAGAGAGATTTGATAACTAGAAATATCTATATACATGATAAGTAAGAACTGTAAGTAACCTGTGATTTAGAGCATGAGATGGTTATATAGACGGGTTATATATATATATATATATATATATATATATATATATATATATATATATATATATATATATATATATATATATATATATATATATATATATATCATTTCATAAATCTAATATATCATGCATTACATACTCTACATTCATTTAATATCCATACTACATAGGCTCATAGGTTACACAAAATGCCTATGTCGTATAGTCACTCTTCTACTTAAAATCAATATTGTACCAATTGGGCCTTTACTAAATTCTAGGATTATAGTATGTCGTAGCCCTTCGTGTCAGCTTTTTAAAACTTCAAACGGATCGCATTTTCGTGTCCGGAAGCTCCCGGAATCACGAAAACACCAAAACGCGTTTGTCTTTCGGACAACTGACACTCAAATAGTTTTACAGAAAGTTTTGGAACGATTTTGGCTTATTAAAATATATATTTGGAAATCTAACTTCGACACGGTTCTTTTAAAAAAATGAGAGATAAATCGGAGTTCTAAGCTAAAAGTTATGACATTTCTAAGTTGCTTTGGTTAATAAAACGTGGATGAATATTATTACGAATTTGAGTTATTTTGGACAAAAGAAACACATGTAGGCCAAGATACTTGGATACCAACATAGGTATCCAAATGAAACTCATTATAACCATCCTAACTAAGATCAATCCACTCTCTAACCATTCTAAAACCGAATTTAAATATCTATTTAAACTATTATCATACATACATACACATGGGGTGTCCTAATTTGTGATCTATCAAGTATGACACAAGACACATATCTAAAATCCTCAAGAGAGCTCCAAATGGTCTCAAATTTAAATCTAAATGGGGTATATGCATGGGGGTGGATCCTATAGATTCATGTAGCCTCCCTTCCTGAAAATTTTCAAAATATTTTTATTATTTTATTTATTCGATTTAAATGGTGATTTTAAATTTGTTTTATAATTAATTATTTAGTTAATTGTTACGGTAGATGATTATAGCCATGGTTGAGATTTGGAGTACAAGGTGACTAGAAATCGTGGCACGGATAGTACAGTTGCGTGCTTTGGCTAGAGTATTAGCGATGCTAAGGAAGACCCAGCCATAAGCGTGTCCTAACTAGGAAAATCATGCCAAGTTGCGACTTGACCTCTATAAAAGGATTTAATTATTTATTTATTAATATTACGACTTTTAGGAGGCCGGTTGTACCACGCTTGCCCGAACTCGACCCGAACTAAATCCGAGCCCATGTCGTCTTGTAAATGCGTCCAGAGACGTCCATGTAGAGGCATCTAGTGTATATGTGTAGTGGTATTTTGTTTTAAAAGTTTATTATTTATTTTCATAGGTTATTGATATAGGATAAATTATTATCATGGAAAAACTTTTCCTAATTTATTGGAAATATTTTCTACTTAAGATTTTGTATAATAAATTTTGGGACTATTACTATTTCTTTATCATATGATTTTAACGTAGGATTTATCGTGAGCTAAAAAATAGTGTTATAATCTGTTTATATATATATATATATATATATATATATATATATATATATATATATATATATATATATATATATATATATATATATATATGTGTGTGTGTGTGTGTGTGTGTGTGTGTTTATGGGGATGAATATATAAATATACATATATAGGTGTGTATACAATAATAGACATAACATGTGTGTATCTGTATATATAAATATATTATATACGTATGTGTATGCATATGTATATATATCCTATATATGTATTTATGGGCAGTGTGAGTATGTAAATATATATAAGGTGTACAGGTGAATATATATATATAATATACATGTATATGTATATGGGTGTACATATATATATGGGTAATTAATGATATACAAAAAATTAGGCTCTATACACGTATATATACAAATATCGATCTAATTGCATTTTGTATATATATTAATATATATATATATATATATATATATATATATATATATATATATAAAATATATATATTGATAATTCAATATTGCAATTGTGGATAATATGTACAATATTTAAATTGCTTGCATGATGGTTCATAATGTATGTATATATAATATATCATTATATATAAATATATATACACATATTTGAATATAACAAGTATTGATATTTATATATATGGTGATAATGACAATATAAGAGAGCAATAGCATTTCCGAGCAGAGCCAAGCCATCCCAGGCTTGACCTCTTATTGTTACTTCATGTGGCCAACCCGAACTACCCAGCTCAGCCCACATGGGGCGAGCAAATTCCCAACCCGAGCAGCCGGCCTAGGCTCACTCGAGCAACATCGAGTAATAAATCCCCCCACAGCAGTAGCTTCCTCGAGCTAGCCTGTTCGAGCCTAGGCCCCGACCCTGAGTAACACAGAAGATGATATATATATATCAGACGATATATATAACTAGAGATCGAAAATACAGCCTCAAACCCTAGACTAAAACTCAACACCGCTACCACCTCAAGGATGCGCCGCCCCAACCCCGACCTGGGAGGCCGCTCGTCGCCGACCAGAGCGTCGCCGGTCGGCCGGAGCCGCCGTACTGCGCGCGCGAGCGCGCGCAACCAACGGGAAGCAACAGCAACAGTGCTGCGAGGGAGTCGACTTCGTGTGGAGTTCTCTCCCTCCTCGGTCGACGAAACGTCGAACCGTTTCTTCAGGTATGACCCCTACATAACCAACTCCTATTCCCTTCAAATACGTTGATTTATTTTGTGTCATGTACGTCGGAAGACGAGCCCGAAGTCGAGCGAAAACCTGTCCAAAAATAGGATAGTTTCGCAGTCCAGGAACCAATATTGACGGACCGATTCTGATCAATCCAGTAACTTTCTAGAAATTCCACCTGAACACGATTATTGAAAACATATACGAGATGGAAACCCCACTTATAGATTTATTTTTCATCGATTATAGTGTTGTTAAACTATTTTCAAAGTTTATGAAAAACCTGTTTTATAAATCATGAAATCGCTCCACACGACGTCCGTCCCGCCATTCCGGGCGACGTGGTCGCGCACAGAAGGCATCGAAAGCTGCATAACAGCTTCGTGGTCATGTGGGCTTTGACGGAATTCAAATTGGTCGCGTGTGCGTGACGAATTCGACGCGTAACCGTCAAAATTCACCGTATCGTGCACTTTGTAAATTTCTCAATTACTTTGTGCACGCTCGTCAGATCGAGACAAAACATGCGCCAACAGGTTCGTATCGATTTTCTGGTCCTGTATGCCAAGTTTGGTCCAATTCTGAGACAGTCGAATTCGATGCCGTTTTGCGGGCCCCACGGTCCCACTCAACGGGCGATTTTGTGCACGGCCCGCCGAAATCCAACTTTGGACATACGGTTGGGTTCGTATCAGAAAATTGGATCCGTAGACATGTAGTTTGACGACTCTAGAGACCGTTGACTCTGGCACGCTTTTCGGTGCAAAGCGGGTCCAACGGCGGACATCGTTTTTGCCCGAAATTACCGTTTTGCCCCTGTGTCCAGAATTGGACTTAAGGACAGGCAATCCTAGCTAATTGGACTATTCTAAGATCATTGGTATTATTTATTTCAGTTTCCGGGGACTGTTGTACGAGTTTTGACTATAGTGGCACATTGAGTGGTACAGATTGTCGGTTTCACCAGCAGAGGACCACAGGCGAGTACAGTTTATTGTCTGCATTTTGATATTGATTTTCACTATATTTCATTGATTGGCCATTGATTATGTGATTATTTTCTATTATAAAATTGTCGAGTCGGGAATGAGAAGTACCAAGGATGTGTGATCTGACCATAGCCCGTGTTAGACATTGTAGCCCGTGTTTATTTTCTGCAGTAGTGTAGCCCGTGTTTATTTTCTGCAAGTAGTATAGCCCGTATTTATTTTCTGCAAGTAGTATAGCCCGTGTTTATTTTCAGCAAGTAGTATAGCCCGTGTTTATTTTATGCAAGTAGTATAGCCCGTGTTTATTTTCTGCAAGTAGTATAGCCCGTGTTTATTTTCAGCAAGTAGTATAGCCCGTGTTTATTTTATGCAAGTAGTATAGCCCGTGTTTATTTTCTGCAAGTAGACATTGTAGCCCGTGTTTACTTTTCATGCAAGTAGACCTCGTAGACCGTGCGGTGTAGTACCCCAGACCGATCACATATCAAAGGTACTTCTAACGGTGGAGAAAGTATATGAGTCTATTTATTGACTATTGGTTTTCTGTCTTTTCTTACGGCTTTACTGTTTATTTTTAAAAACATGTAATTGATGTCTAACCTTTGTTTATAGTCATTTTCTTTATTGAGATTGCATTCAGTGAATTGTGCTCGTTCCATTCCTGACTGGAAACCAATATTTTCAGGTTAGCCGTGGATTCACTTAGCTTGGGAAGTGACGGAAATACTTGCAGCCAGAAGCCTAGAGACTAGCTAGATAGTTGAGTTGGAGTTATTCTATAATTGTACAAGTTATATTTTTTATAAATATAAAACTTGTGATCATTGTAAGTTAAATTAGTTTCTGTGAATGAGCATTGGATTATTTGTGATTTTGATCTTCATGGCCGTGACAGCGTTCTACCGCCGACACTGCGGCGTAGGCTGGCTTGGACACGTCTCGTATCCGTTTTAAAAAAAAAACGGGTGCGGGTCGTGACAAGTTTTTGTGGTGGCCCATGCAGGTCTATCTTCGCAAATCATGCGAACTCGTGATAGTACTTAAGTTAGTTGTACTATTGCGAGCCTGCGACAAAGAAATGCTCATTCACGAATTAGAAATTAATTTAATTTACGAGAATGACTAGGACTAGGAGTCCCCTATACGAATTTACCAATGGTTAGTCTAGGTCATGCAATTTAGATGAGGAGTTATTAAGGTTGATTGTTTGTCAAGATCCCTATAGGTACACTATTATCTCTCGATATGACGACGCGGTCCAAAGTGGATAGATTGTTCACTTGGTGAGACAGGGCTTCATATAAATTATAATCTAACCTTGATGAATTGGGCAAATCCTTCTCTTTGCCTCTTAGGTATCATCCCCATGTCTTAGTCGAAATGCCTACTTAGTTTCTATTTATCCTAGGAATTAATATTTTGTATAAATTCTGATTAATGTTATCCCCATGCGGACCTCGAGTTAGTTTCGGTTCAAAGTTTTTCTCGATGTTTGAATACACATGGAATAGACATTAGAATGATTGTGTATCTTTTGTCTTCAGTTATTTCCTCCCCGCTCAATCTTTTATTTTAAGGGTTGATAGGGCAAATATTTATGCCTTATTTCATAGTCAACTTGTTTGAATCTCTAGAAGCTCAGGGATTTATTCACAGATATAGTTACGAGAATGTTAGTTAACTTATACTGGCAGGACAGCAGCGCACTGTCGCCATTTATTTAAATTTTGGAGACTAGGGATTCACTGCAGCCAGCAGCGCACTGGCGAGACACAACCCCTAGAGGTGAAATTAGTTTAAGAAAATATAGGTGTTGGGATATCGCCAAACTTATGGCTAGTGGTCCTCTTTGATCATAGTTACCCAGGTGTCGAGATAAGGTAGAGTATCTGATAGCATATCACATCTGAATCACAGAACCAAGAGTTTACCATCGCCCGAGTATACGGACGAGGCATAATCCTCGGTGAAATGATTTCAGACATGATTACAGGTTTATGGTACTATAGAGGATAGGACCGTGCCATGTATGTCCCATAAGATACAAAGCCAATAGTAGTAGAAGTTTGTAACTTGGTAGCATGTCTCCCGACCTAGCATCCGTATGAGCCTCGTGATCTATGGATGAGATAATTGACTGACACTAATAAGTTACCAAGAATATAGAATCCAGAGTTTCATAATCCATTAGTTGACCAAGACTTTATGGACAAGAAAATAGTAGGATGACCGTATAAGCGAGAACATCGGGTAAGGTTTTGATTCTCACAAAACTCGAACTACTTATACGTTCTTTCAAAAACCTCGCATACTTGTACCTTGACTATCTTGACAAACGCTGCTGTTACAGCTTAGTTTTGCAAGCTCACCCTGTTCTCGAGCTTGATTTGAGACATATGTTTAGTGGGGACGCCTGCTAACATATTGTCTAATCAGAATCAGTGTATTATGGTCTGATCAACCATGATGCATTTGCTTCGCTCTTCATTTAAATACACTGCGTGGATGGAGGTATAAAGGTATCTAGGATCTCATCCGCGATTGCTTGACAATTCCCCTTGAATTATACGTTCTCTCTTGAATCATGTGATTGTATTCAGTAACATCTCCCTTGAATTCTTTATTGTTTTTGTCTTTCACCGATTTGGAAAGACGAAAGCTCGGGATAGTAGAGAGATACAGAGTAATTCCATGGCTATGATCATGGTAGGCACAAGTGTAGCTACCATCGACCCTCAAACTGTTATCGGGACCTTCAAGCCATCTGAATTTGAGAATGATGAGGGTTTTATCCTTAGTCGGAATGCCAACCTAGGAGACTACCTATTCTCCAGAGACCAAATGTTGTGAGCCTCTAATCTTTTGTTTGAAGCTTGCTTCAACTAGAACCCTTGTGACACTAGTCCGACAGGTTTGACCCCAATGGAAATACACAACTCAGTTGTTAGAAATCTTTTCATATGATGTGCCTCAGGGTTGGTTACCCCGTCGACAACTCATGAATACTGAGGATGGGTAGGTCATTCTATTTTACCGACCATGTGTCATTACACACGCACTCGTTTTCCAACTATTAAGGAACGACCCTTGACTTGACTTATATCAACCGTATTCCGTTACGCCGTGCCTCATTCCCTATAACAAAGAGTCGAGGAACAGTATCCGGACTTTGGGAACCCTCTAACCTCAATATTTCTAAGGCCATATCCTATTTTTAAGGTGGGTAGACTGTAAGCCTCCTACAATTTAGGATATACGAGGATCACCGATTGATTATAATAAATTTTATTAGAATGATAGTTAGTGCCCTATAGACTCCCACTTTCTATCCAGATCATTTTGTGCCTACGACCGTGTTACTAATATTCGGAGGACAAGACCAGCTGTTACCTTCCAATAAATTTCATATGCAAGTACTAGACGAGTCCACCTTCATCTAGATATATCATGTCCCACTCAAGCCCGTCCCCTTGTACTCTATGTTTATGGTACGACTTTCAAGTAAAAAGGACTAGCTATAACCTTTACCATAATAGCGGAAGGTTTTCCGACTTCCACTAGAGCCTCAACCTTGACTCAATTCATTTCGACCCAATATATAGTTGTGACCTACGCGAAGCCCACTACGCGCACGCCACTAGTGTGCCACTTGATAGAGGTCTCTTGTGCCACTTAAACACAAAAAGGCATATTTTGGGCTTGAGGGACCTAGCTAACCAACTGGACTGACAACTAGCTCAAACCCTTGGGTAGAATCCTATACTAAGTTACCCTAACTTAGTAGATACAGTTTTATCTTAGAATCTTGTTCAGTCCATATAGATTGAGGTCCTAGGTCAATCCAACCAACGAGTGATATCCAAATAGGAAACCCATTAAGGCCCAGTAAAATTCCTCCAAACAAACCCCATAGTTGATCTGTAAAACCGAACTGTTTGAAAATGGGTCCCCATACCTATTATGTAGTCTCCACCTCTTAGAATGTGAATCCATTCGTAACCTTATCCCAACGACCTGGAAGTCGTGATACGATCTGGTATTGCATTTATAATCCTTGTTCGTGTGTTTAAATAACCACGAAAAAGATCACAATCTTGATTTCCCAGATTTCGTTCTATTATGGAAAGTATTTAGAAATTCGAGAACGGAACGTCTGTATTGCCGGATTGCAAGCTCCTATAAGAACGAAGGATTCTTAGACTTAGCAAGTAACTGGACTAGAGTAGCCCAATCTAGCAAAATTGGTCAATGGCTCATAGATTTTCTTCCTATCTGTAACCTTGAATACTATCTACTACTCTTGAGACTTCATTTTTACTTTTGATTGTTCTTCCTTACCTTCATGTCTTCCCTAGTTTGGAGCGACGAAGGTCACACTTATTAAAACTTACCAGTATTTCATAGCTATTTGAGTAAATTGTTGCATGTTAGATTTTGGGTGGGTTGATGGATAAGAGAGGATTAAAGTGGCCATAAGCGGTAGATATCTATTGGCAAAATTTTTTTTACAAGTAGTTGGATGATTTTTTTTTTAAGTTTTAGTGACATGAAATTTGAGGGAGTAGTGTGACCAAAGGTGGGTAGAAGTCCCCGGGATTTCGTAGTTACAAAATGGCTAAAGGAGGATGTAAACTGTTTGGAGGAATTAAAATTTCGAGAAGATTAAGGTAATGGTAGACTTTGAATTCTTCAGGAATAGTTATGAATTTGAATTTCGAGGACGAAATTATTTTTAAGGTGGGTAGATTTGTAGCCTCCCTTCCCGAAAATTTTCAAAATATTTTTATTATTTTATTTATTCGATTTAAATGGTGATTTTAAATTTGTTTTATAATTAATTATTTAGTTAATTGTTACGGTAGATGATTATAGCCATGGTTGAGATTTGGAGTACAAGGTGACTAGAAATTGTGGCACGGATAGTACAGTTGCGTGCTTTGGCTAGAGTATTAGCGATGTTAAGGAAGACCCAGCCATAAGCGTGTCCTAACTAGGAAAATCATGCCAAGTTGCGACTTGACCTCTATAAAAGGATTTAATTATTTATTTATTAATATTACGACTTTTAGGAGGCCGGTTGTACCACGCTTGCCCGAACTCGACCCGAACTAAATCCGAGCCTATGTCGTCTTGTAAATGCGTCCAGAGACATCCATGTAGAGGCATCTAGTGTATATGGGTAGTGGTATTTTGTTTTAATAGTTTATTATTTATTTTCATAGGTTATTGATATAGGATAAATTATTATCATGGAAAAACTTTTCCTAATTTATTGGAAATATTTTCTACTTAAGATTTTGTATAATAAATTTTGGGACTATTACTATTTCTTTATCATATGATTTTAACGTAGGATTTATCGTGAGCTAATAAATAGTGTTATAATCTGGTTAATATATATATATATATATATATATATATATATATATATATATATATATATATATATATATATATATATATATATATATATATATATATATATATATATATATATATATATATGTGTGTGTGTGTGTGTGTTTATGAGGATGAATACATAAATATACATATATAGGTGTGTATACAATAATAGACATAACATGTGTGTATCTGTATATATAAATATATTATATACGTATGTGTATGTATATGTATATATATACTATATATGTATTTATGGGCAGTGTGAGTATGTAAATATATATAAGGTGTACAGGTGAATATATATATATATAATATACATGTATATGTATATGGGTGTACATATATATATGGGTAATTCATGATATACAAAAAATTAGGCTCTATACACGTATATATACAAATATCGATCTAATTGCATTTTGTATATATATTAATATATATATATATATATATATATATATATATATATATATATATATATATATATATATATATATATATATATTGATAATTCAATATTGCAATTGTGGATAATATGTACAATATTTAAATTGCTTGCATGATGGTTCATAATGTATGTATATATAATATATCATTATATATAAATATATATACACATATTTGTATATAACAAGTATTGATATTTATATATATGGTGATAATGACAATATAAGAGAGCAATAGCATTTCCGAGCAGAGCCAAGCCATCCCAGGCTTGACCTCTTATTGTTACTTCATGTGGCCGACCCGAACTACCCAGCTCAGCCCACATGGGGCGAGCAAATTCCCAACCCGAGCAGCCGGCCTGGGCTCACTCGAGCAACATCGAGTAATAAATCCCCCCACAACAGTAGCTTCCTCGAGCTAGCCTGTTCGAGCCTAGGCCCCGACCCTGAGTAACACCGAAGATGATATATATATATCAGACGATATATATATAACTAGAGATCGAAAACGCAGCCTCAAACCCTAGACTAAAACTCAACGCCGCTACCACCTCAAGGACGCGCCGCCCCAACCCCGACCTGGGAGGCCGCTCGTCGCCGACCAGAGCGTCGCCGGTCGGCCGGAGCCGCCGTACTGCGCGCGCGAGCGCGCGCAACCAACTGGAAGCAACAGCAACAGTGCTGCGAGGGAGTCGACTTCGTGTGGAGTTCTCTCCCTTCTCGGTCGACGAAACGTCGAACCGTTTCTTCAGGTATGACCCCGACATAACCAACTCCTATTCCCTTCAAATACGTTGATTTATTTTGTGTCATGTACGTCGGAAGACGAGCCCGAAGTCGAGCGAAAACCTGTCCAAAAATAGGATAGTTTCGCAGTCCAGGAACCAATATTGACGGACCGATTCCGATCAATCCAGTAACTTTCTAGAAATTCCACCTGAACACGATTATTGACAACATATACGAGATGGAAACCCCACTTATAGATTTATTTTTCATCGATTATAGTGTTGTTAAACTATTTTCAAAGTTCATGAAAAACCTGTTTTATAAATCATGAAATCGCTCCACACGACGTCCGTTCCGCCATTTCGGGCGACGTGGTCGCGCACCGAAGGCATCGAAAGCTGCGTAACAGCTTCGTGGTCATGTGGGCTTTGACGGAATTCAAATTGGTCGCGTGTGCGCGACGAATTCGATGCGTATCCGTCAAAATTCACCGTATCGTGCACTTTGCAAATTTCTCAATTACTTTGTGCACGCTCGTCAGATCGAGACGAAACTTGTGCCAACAGGTCCGTATCGTTTTTCTGGTCCTGTATGCCAAGTTTGGTCCAATTCTGAGACAGTCGAATTCGACGCCGTTTTACGGGCCCCACGGTCCCACTCAATGGGCGATTTTGTGCACGGCCCGCCGAAATCCAACTTTGGACATACGGTTGGGTTCGTATCAGAAAATTGGATCCGTAGACATGTAGTTTGACGACTCTAGAGACCGTTGACTCTGGCACGCTTTTCGGTGCAAAGCGGGTCCAACGGCGGACATCGTTTTTGCCCGAAATTACCGTTTTGCCCCTGTGTCCAGAATTGGACTTAAGGACAGGCAATCCTAGCTAATTGGACTATTCTGAGATCATTGGTATTGTTTATTTCAGTTTCCGGGGACTGTTGTATGAGTTTTGACTATAGTGGCACATTGAGTGGTACAGATTGTCGGTTTCACCAGCAGAGGACCACAGGCGAGTACAGTTTATTGTCTGCATTTCGATATTGATTTTCACTATATTTTATTGATTGGCCATTGATTATGTGATTATTTTCTATTATAAAATTGTCGAGTCGGGAATGAGAAGTACCAAGGATGTGTGATCTGACCATAGCCCGTGTTAGACATTGTAGCCCGTGTTTATTTTCTGCAGTAGTGTAGCCCGTGTTTATTTTCTGCAAGTAGTATAGCCCGTGTTTATTTTCTGCAAGTAGTATAGCCCGTGTTTATTTTCAGCAAGTAGTATAGCCCGTGTTTATTTTATGCAAGTAGTATAGCCCGTGTTTATTTTCTGCAAGTAGTATAGCCCGTGTTTATTTTCAGCAAGTAGTATAGCCCGTGTTTATTTTATGCAAGTAGTGTAGCCCGTATTTATTTTCTGCAAGTAGACATTGTAGCCCGTGTTTACTTTTCATGCAAGTACACCTCGTAGACCGTGCGGTGTAGTACCCCAGACCGATCACATATCAAAGGTACTTCTAACGGTGGAGAAAGTATATGAGTCTATTTATTTACTATTGGTTTTCTGTCTTTTCTTACGGCTTTACTGTTTATTTTCAAAAACATGTAATTGATGTCTAACCTTTGTTTATAGTCATTTTTTTTATTGAGATTGCATTCAGTGAATTGTGCTCGTTCCATTCTTGACTGGAAACCAACATTTTCAGGTTAGCCGTGGATTTACTTAGCTTGGGAAGTGACGGAAATACTTGCAGCCAGAAGCCTAGAGACTAGCTAGATAGTTGAGTTGGAGTCATTCTATAATTGTACAAGTTATATTTTCTGTAAATATAAAACTTGTGATCATTGTAAGTTAAATTAGTTTCTGTGAATGAGCATTAGATTATTTGTGATTTTGATCTTCATGGTCGTGACAGCGTTCTACCGCCGACACTGCGGCGTAGGCTGGCTTGGACACGTCTCGTATCCGTTTTAAAAAAAAAAAAACGGGTGCGGGTCATGACAATTCAAAACTAACTAACATGCATAGGAAATCAATTTAGAGGGTTAGTTTTATCTATTGGGAGTAGAATCCCAATGATACTCCCAAGGACACGGCTCCGACACGAAGATCTTCCAAAAAGGACACTCCTCCTTACACTTTGCTCCAAATCTTTGCTATCACCCTCCTTTGGTAGTATGAGAATGTTGGATGAAAGTTTTGGTGGAGGGATGTAAGGATTTGGAGATCAAATCAAAGAGAAAAGCTCTCTAATTTGGGGAAGAACACTTAGGGTTCTATGTAGAGGTAAAGAAAGGCAAGGATTTTCTTAAGGATTCTTTATAGGAAGGGAGGGGGCACTTGATGGCTGGTCATTAGATGAATTAGGGTTAGTTTTACATGTAGATGAGTGGCTAGGGCTTGTCCACCCAATTCTAAGCCTTCCTATTGGTTCAATTAGTCATAAGGCTTTCTTTTTCACAAATATCCTAAGGGGTAAATATCCTACTATGAAATATCAAGATATTGTTAATCTTGTCATTACAAGGTTATTCTAATCAAGACTCTAAGCTCAAGGCTAATATAGATTAGGCTAAGATTCTAGGTCAATTCTCAAATAAACAATTAGCACATATTTAATTAATACAATTTACAATTTAACAAAATTGTCAAAATGACCAAAGTACCCTTAGGCTAAAAAGTAGTAATATGACATTCTAATCACATGACTAGGCTCCCTTGGTCATGGTTAGTCTCTAGGTCATGCAGTCTCTAGGGTTGCACTAGCAAAATATCAAAATCACAAGTCATAGTTTTAAATAGTTTTAAATTGATTAAAAATCACCATAAATTATATCATAATTTAAATAAAATTATTAAATAATAAAAATATAAAAGTTTAAAATTACCCTTATTTTAGAAACTGGGTGCTACACTAGGGGTGAGGGTTTGAGTATCCGTTAGATTTCTTGAAGCTAACCTGTGAGTCCATACTAGGGTCGAGGGTTAATTATCTGTTCAAACCTGTGAGTCCACACTAGGAATGAGGATTTGAGTATCCGTTTTGATTTCTTGTCTTGTGTTCATGTTTTCTTTCCAACAGTCCATTTATGCGTATTTGTTCACATATTCGTGTTCATAGCTACTTGTCATTCTATGTCTTTATCCTGATTTTTTTTCATGTATGATAAACTGTTAGATAGACATGTTTTATGTATCTTGCTAGTCTCCTGAGGACCTGATGATCTCTTTAGGTAGTTGACTGCACGGAGTTAGTTAGCTGATCATAATGGTATTGATTAATTCAGACCGAGGTATCTTTCGTGATTACATATTTATATCCGTTATTTGCACTCTGCTTGTTAGCCTAGTTTTATAGACTCATGTTATTTCTTTGGAGTTTAATCGGACATATATGCTAGTGTGCTGCATAGCATGAACCATAATATTCATTCTTGTTTTATATTTTTCTTGTGGATTGAGATATAGTTTAACTTACCATATTAGACATGATATCATATTCTGGACAACGTATACATATTCGAGTTGGGCTGGAGTCCGCTTGATACGTAGCAGGCTTATGCACACGCTCGTATCCCTAAAAGCGGGTACGGGTCGTAACAAGTTTTTGTGGTGGCCCATGCAGGTCAGAGCTTATCTTTTCGGTTACGTTACTGTACCGAGCGAGCCTATGTAAGGATTAAACTTGATAGGAATCTCAATCCACAACTATTTTGAAAATTCTCATTGAATTCAATTATCACCTTTGGCCATCATATTTGTATTCACTTATTCTTCCTTTCCATCACTATCCTTGTTCCTCGTACCTTCTTCTTTCAGAGTGACGAACACTCGTGCTTTGGGGATGTTTTACGGTTATCCAAAGTAGAAAAATGGTTAGAAATAAGTGTCTCTTAGATAATTGCCAAAATAATCGCTTGTTATGATTTTTGAATGCCTTGAGGAGGAGTATGATGAATGTTATAAGCCACAGAAATATTATAGTATTTAAAGTCTATGCAGGATAACAACTAATAGACGAGGTTATGACATTTTGTGTTTAATAGTGTAGTACAACCAATGGTGGGTAGACATCCTCACAAACTAAATTTTTTGTGATATAATAATGGTAGGAGATTATAAATCATTAACACATGCAAACTTGAATGAGTGTATACGCGATGATTAAAAAGGTTCTAGTTTAGACGAGTTTGACTAGGAAGATGTGACTATGAAATTTATTGGGGATTGGACTTGGGGATTCTATAAAGTAAATATTAATGATTATGGAGGGAAAAAAAATATTTCTGGATTAGATTTATAAGACCTTAGAAGATACGGTAATACCACATAGAGAAAATGCAATGCAGTAATGGGTGTCTTCATGAATAGTGGTAAGATATGGATTGCTATTATTTAGTAGTGGTATTATTGATGGTCCTATATTGGACATTGGGTTGAGAGTACTTGGAATATGTTAATAGCAATAGTGTAGACTATTCATTCTAGTAGATCATAGCTCTTTAAATTTTGAGGACGAAATTATTTTTAAGGTGGGTAGATATGTGACCCCTCTTCCCAAAATTTTGAAAAATATTTTTATTATTGTTTATTTGAATTAAATGGTAATTTTTGGAATTTTATAAAAATTTAGCTAAATAGTTATTACGATAGAATACTTTAGTCATGCTTAGGATTTGGAGTGCAAGATGACTAGAAATCATAGAACGGATAGTGCAGTTGCATGCTTTGTCTAGTGTATTAGCCATGGTAGGGAAGACCGAGCCATATGTGTGTTCTAATTAGGAAACCAGACTAAATTGTGACATGACCCCTATAAATGATTTATTTATTTATTTATGGCTAAATTACAACTTACTACCCTCAACAATACAAAATTTTCAACTTGATACCCTCAACTTTGATAGGTACTAACTTAATACCCTCTCTCAACTAATATTTTCAGATAGGCACCCTCCGTCAATACCCTCAACTTTGATAAGAGCGACCACCTACGCTGGCCCCGTCCGTGCCCTTGTCCCCTCCGGCTGAGCGACCCCCTGTCCTAGCCCAGCCTTTGTCCCCTGCTGTAGGAACGAAATCGTAAAGCAGAATACTCTAGAGGGAGGGTGAATTGAGTAGACAGCGGAATATTGCTAATTAAAAATCTCGTTAGCAGTTAGATCATAAATATAATAATAATCACAAAATAAATGACAGAAATAAAAGAGTGATCAAAAGGCAAACACAAACACCGAGATTTATATTGGTTTTCCTCTTGTGAGGACTAGTCCAGTCGGAAGAACTCTAGCTTCCAGTTGAATCCACTATTGGAAAATCTCGTAAGTTTTCATACGAAGTCCTTGCAACTTCTACAGACGCGAGCTTTGATACGAAGAACTCGACCAACATCAATTGTGAAGAGTTGTATCTTTAATCAAGCCTCTGATTACAATCGCTCTTGAAACTTCTAGACCGCATCGTACTGGCAAGTCGACTAGAGGATTGTAACTGGCTTGGGATTTGAAAATAGAAGCTTTTTAGAACTCTTTGGAAGAAATGTAAGCTTTAGAAGAGAAGAGATTGAAAGTGAATTGGTGATTTGAAATGATCGAAATCCTTCTCTATTTATAGTTTTTCCAAAGACATAACTCTGACAGAATTCGGACAAAATTCGGACAGAACTCTTTGTAACAAACCGCAACTAAAGGGAGACCAAGTTCAAAATTAAACATTCACATAACGTTCAACTTGGACGAACTCTGGCCGAGTTCTGCTAGGGTTCAGCCAGTTGATTTTTGAGAAAAATTATTTTGGCTTTTTGAAAAGTCCTTCAGAAGCTTTTTGTAAAAAAATGATGTTTTTCAAAAACATAGATCATTTTTAAAAAGGATAGGGTGATTTTGAAAAATGATTCCGGACAGCCTATTTGCTAGTACGACTTGGTGTACAATATATTCCTAGACTCAATAAAATAAAAAATTATATTGCTTTGAAGGAAATATATTATGAATGGCAAACAGCTTCGGTCTTGAACATAGTAGATATCTATCGTTGACCAGTGTCCAAAACGTCGTAGGTAAACATCTGAATTGACTTGCATTGATATCGAGACAGAGTTTGATCAATTATTAAAATCAGGTTTGACTATGACCAATGGGCCAACAATCTCCTCCCTTTTGATAATTGACAAACTTTGCCGATATAACATCTAAGTTTGGATCAATTCAAAAATATATCAAAAAAATTATTCATAACCTGTATTCATGAAGATGTTAGATCTTATTTCTCTTCCGTTGTCACTTAGCAAAATAATTACAAAAGAGAAAGCTCCCCCACAATAAATGCATAAGTAACAAACAGTGAAGAAACACAAATAAAATTATATAAGAACATTCATCACAGGCATGGTATTAACAGTGAATAAAATAGACAGATATAAAACAACACAGGCATGGTATTAACAGTGAATAAAATAGACAGATATAAAACAACACAGGCATGGTATTTGTCACAGGATGAAGCATAAAGAAAGATAATGCTAGAAGAAAGCTGAAACAAATAAAGTGCTGAATAATAAACTAAGCCAAACTGAGGCATAAAAACAACTGTCTATGTAAGTCAGATAGGATAACTAAAATAAGAGTACTGATAATATCTTGGAATGTCGGAGCATTTCCAAGTAAACATAAGACAAAATATCAGTCTCAATATGTAACATCTCAAAAATCATCATCCTTATCATCATCATCGGCTGCAGTGCCAGCATGTCCAGATGGACCAGCTCCAGAAGTATGAGGAGTGGTACCAGAAGTACAATACCAATCGTAGGCGTTCTCTGGCTGGAATAGAGAGTGGACCGCCTCATCATCAATGATGTAGCTAGAAACAGAAGGGTCTCGAGGTAGAGAGCTAGCAGAGTGACCCGTCTGTGCAAATCTCAGATCGGCAAAGGAGTTGGCAATAGCCTGGAACCGAGTCACGTCACGGAACTCATGTTCCCTGGAAGTGTCAACATAAAAGGACTACAGATATGAAAGGTGCTGATGAATACCCTCAAAGGTCATAGGGTAAGACTGAGGAGGACCACGTGTTGTGGGAATAGGTACAGGAGGAGCAGGTACAGTAGGTGGAGAAACAGTGGCAATGCTGTGACGAGAGAGTTTGAGGAACTTGGGCTCAGGGTCCAGAGCACAAGTGGATAAGTCAATATCGAATCTCTGAAAGATGCATGGGATGATCATCATATAAGAGAGGTTGCGGTCTCTTTCGCGACATCTACCCATCATCTGAATGATAGTCTTAGGGGCAGAGAAATGAATCCCCTTAAGAATGTAATATAGAGCAGAAAGCTCAAGTGCAGTGACATCATCTTTGGAAGTAGATTTTGGAAGTAAAGTGGAATAAATGATGCGATGTAATTCGTAGTTAAACAAGTTCAAGTGATTGGCCTTGAACTTTCCAGGACGAGCACGTACGGGCGTACAAAGCTTATTCTTGAAACTAACAAGAGTCGTACCATCGAAAAAATCAAAATCAGTAATGTTATCGAGCGGGGCACCTTTGTTTGGAATATCAAGGATTTTTGCTAACGTTTCATCAGTAAACTCGATATTTATCCCTTCGATACGTGTTCTCGCGGTAAAAGTGTCTAACACGAAATTACAGTAAAATAATCTAATGGCATTAGTAGCTATAGGGAATTATAAAGTAACAAAGTGTTGTAACCCTAATGCCTCAAAGTAAGGACGGTGGTCGGGAAATACAGTCCATTTGATCGGAGATCCGGTACAATAGTACGCATAATGAAATCGGCATACCACAATAGGGCTTGGTCGGGAGTTTTGAAGTAAAACTCTTCCGATGCACCGTCATCCGATTGGACCGAAGAAAAGAGAGAATTCGTATGCGGATCCGAAGACGATGCCTCTTCACTAGCATTGGTCTTCTTCCTCTTGAAAGGATTGAATCCCTTAGGCATTTTATCCCAAAATCTAGAAACCCTAACAATTGGAAAGTGGAGGAGAGAAGGAATTATACCTTCTGAGAATTGGATATGCTGTAGCGGATGAAATTCTCCGCACGAATCCAAAGTTAGGACGAAGATCTCCACGTGGATTGGAAGAAGGAAGGTGGAGACGAACTAGGGTTTAGGGGCACGGCTACTGCTATTTTGATGATATTTGGAAGAATTAAGAATAGGGGACCTCGGGTTCTGACTGGTACATATATATACCCAACCGAACTCTGGCCGAATTCGGACCAAACTCGGGCCGAATTCGCCAAGGGTTGCCTGGCTATATATATATATATATATATATATATATATATATATATATATATATATATATAATGAGGCCACATCTTTTTATTAATTCGTTTCAAATGTTTAATTCAGAGTTTAGTAACTTTAAATCTCAAAATAATATAATTAATATTATTTTAGAATTAATATTCTTTACTCAGTATCTGTCTCAGATTAGCTGTAGGAGTACTGTCCCAGCTAACAGAGGTTCACCGGGGAACTCTTAAATACCGCTTTGCTTCGACCGTAGTCGTGGTGATAGACAAACTCTTTTTAGGCTTGTCTCAAAAACAGTTATTGAGTATCGAATAAATAATTAATTAATATTATTGACATCTAAAATTTCTAATTCTCGACGTAAATAATTGAAATGATCTTCCGCTAGAGGTTTTGTGAGTATGTCAGCTAATTGATTCTGTGTGTCTATGTATACAAGGTCTATATCTCCATTTTGTTGATGATCTCTAAGAAAGTGATGTCTAATCTCGATATGTTTAGTACGAGAGTGACATACTGGATTCTTAGTCAAATTAATAGAACTAGTGTTGTCACAAAAAATGGGTATGTGTGTAAAATATAATCCATAGTCTTCTAAAGTTTGTTTCATCCACAAAATTTGTGCACAACAACGTCCTGCGACGATATATCCAGCCTTGATTGTTGATAATGCAACAGAATTTTGCTTTTTACTAAACCAAGATACTAGAGCTTTTCCTAGGAAATAACATGTACTGCTAGTGCTTTTTCTATCTACTTTGCATCCGACAAAATCAGCATCAGAATAACCGGTTAGGTCAAATGACGTAGTTTTGGGATACCATAAGCCGACAGAAGAAGTGCCTTTAAGGTATCGGAAGATACACTTAACTGCGCACAGATGTGATTCCTTAGGATTAGCTTGAAAGCGTGCACAAAGACAAACACTAAACATAATGTCTGGTCGACTAGCAGTTAAATACAGTAAGCTATCGATCATACCTCGATACTTACGTATGTCGACAGGTTTGCCTTGTTCATCAATATCAAGCTTGGTTGAAGTCACCATTGGAGTGCTAAGTGGCTTGACTGCTTCCATGTCGAACTTCTTTAATAGATCCTTTGTGTACTTTGCTTGATTTATGAACGTCCCATTGTTGGTTTGTTTGATTTGCAGTCCGAGAAAGAATTTTTGCTCTCCCATCATGCTCATCTCAAACTCATTCTGTATACACTTTGAAAATTCTTGACAAAGAGATTAATCAGTAGATCCAAAAATAATATCATCTACATAGACTTGAATCAAAAGAATGTTGTTATTCAAAGATTTTATAAATAAAGTAGTGTCAACCTTTCCCTTTGAAAATCTGTTATCAAGTAGAAAAGAGCTTAGACGATCGTACCAAGCACGAGGGGCTTATTTCAAACCGTATAAGCTTTCTTCAACTTGAAAACATATTCAAAAAATTTAAAATCAGTAAAACCAGGAGGTTGAGCTACATAAACTTCTTCTTTTATAAAACTATTTAAAAATGTACTTTTGACATCCATTTGAAATAATTTAAAATTATGAAAATATGCAAATGCACATAACATGCGAATGGATTCTAATCTCGCAACTGGGGCATAAGTCTCATCGTAGTTAATACCTTCTTCTTGATTGTATCATTGAGCTACGAGTCGAGCCTTATTACAAGTCACTAAACCATTCTCGTTCAGTTTATTTCGGAATACCCATCGGGTGCCAATGATCGGATGATTAATGGGCTTGGGAACAAGTTCTCAAATTTGATTCCGTTCGAATTAGTTTAATTCCTCTTGGATAGCATCTAACCAAAAATTATCACTACATGCTTCTTCAATATTTTTGGGTTCAAACTGCGAAACAAAAGAAACACAAGAAGCTATATCTTTATTAGAGGAACAAGTACTTACATCCATGGTAATCTCACCAATTACCAAGTCTTTGGATGATTAGCCAAGAATCTCATCTCTTTTGGTGTAGTCCCCGGATTGCTAGTTCCGGCTTCTTTGCTTGAAGGTTCATCTGATGCTTGATGTGATGGTTCTGTATCTCTGTGTGAAGGTTTTGTAGTAGCTGTACTTGGTGTGATTAAGTCTTCATTGTCATCATCATCTAAGTGTTGATTTAGCTCATCAAACTTGACATTGATAGATTCTTCGATGATCAAGGTTCTTTTGTTGAAGATTCTGTATCCTTTGCTCTTTGCTGCATAACCTAAAAATATACCTTCATCGGTATTTCTTTAAATTTACTCAAATTGTCTTTAGTATTAAGAATAAAACATTTACAACCAAAAATCTTGAAATATGAAACATTTGGTGTTCTATCAAACCATAGTTCATAGGGAGTCTTCTTCGATATAGGTCAAATTAGAACCCTATTGAGAATATAGCATGTTGTATTTATAGCTTCAGCCCAAAAGTGTCTAGGTAGACTAAACTGGTTTAACATTACTCTAGCCATTTCAGATAGAGTTCTGTTCTTACGTTCCACAACTCTATTTTGTTGCGGAGTCCTAGGACAAGAGAATTCATGCAAATAACCATGTGTGTCACAAAATTGTTTGAATTCTGCATTCTCAAATTCGTCGCCATGATCATTACGAATGCGAGTAATCATGAATCCTTTTTTATTCTGTCCTTTCTTGCAAAAGGTGACGAATTCTGATAATACATCATTCTTGCGTACAAGAAAATAAACCCATGTATATCTAGAGAAATCATCTATAATGACAATTGCATATAACTTACCACCTAGACTAGCAATTCTACTGGATCCAAATAAGTCCATATGCAACAGTTGTAAAGATCTAGTGGTAATTACAGCATTCTTGGATTTGAATGCGGATTTAGTAGCTTTGTTCTTTTCATATTCACTGCATACCGTATCCTTCTTGAAAGAAATGTCCGGTAAGTCGCGTACCAACTTCTTTGTAGATAGTCTTGAAATTGTATCCACGTTTGCATGGCCGAGTCTCATATGCCATAGTTGACTCTCGATGCTTTTGGCCATCAAACATCTACCTGCTTTGTTAGCATCTTCCAACAAATAGAAAATATATATGTTGTCTTCCCTAATACCTTTAAATATAGTACTACCAGTTGAAATATCAACTATAGTATATTTATCTTTGATGAAGTTAATACCATAACCGTGATCCGCTAAATGGCTTATGCTGAGCAGATTATGTTTTAACTCAGAAACTAGACATACATCTTTAATCACTGGATAGGGAGCCTTACCAATGTCACCAATACCGATTATGTACCCTCTTAGATTATTATCGAAGGAGACATATCCTTCTTTATTCTTCTTCGACAGTGTTACGAATAGTGAAGCATCACCGGTTATGTGCCATGAGCAACCGCTGTCGAGGATCCATTTGCTCCTAGCATGTGAAGGATGTCCCACCTACAAAACAATTTGCAGATGAAACTCTTGGTACCCATTTCTTGTAGGGTCCTGACTGGTTAGTTTTTGGTATCCATGCATAAACATTTAAATCTACTAACTTTCTGATTCTACATGCAGAAGATATATGACCAATGAGGCCACAATAATGATATTTAGCATGTTAAGTGTTGAAAGTAGTATGAGGTGCATGATTGGTAGGTTTTGATTTTCTAGTATAGAAGAATGCATGCCTATTTGTCTTCTTGGGCATAGTTTTTGTATGGTTTGGTCTGACAGTGTTGGGCGTGTTTCGATGATTCAGTAATTGACACGTGTTAAAATAGGAAGCAGCAACTTCAGGCCATTTTTCTAAACTAATTTCCAACTTTTTGGAAGTGTCATATAATCTAGTATAGTCATATATGAGTGATTCTAATCTGACCTGTGCACACTGGAGACTCTTTCTCTCCTTAGATAGGTCTTCCTTTAACTGGATGATAGTTTGGTCTTTTTCTTCGGATAGCTTAACAGCCTCATGTAACAACAATTTAAAAGAAGAAAGCTTACCAGACTCATTTAAAGAGTCATTATTTCTAACATGATCTAATTGGTCGGTAAGTCTTCCTATTTTACCTTTGTACTCTTTGAGTACCGTCTTAGAGGTTTCATATTTACTATACAGTTTCCTGTAATTATTTAGCAGGTCACTGAAAGCCTCTCCTAGTTGCTCAAAGGTAAAATCATCATAAGGATCAAATAGAGGATTAGTGATTACTTGATCGCAATCCATCAAGCATGCATTTGTAGTGTCATCCGATTGTTCGTCTTCTGAGACGCTGGCTTTACTTTCATGCTATATGCTTGTGTTGGCGTACTTTCTTGATGTAGATTTCTTCAGATAGCCTTTGTCATATTTGCTGCTTTTCTTTGATGATGATGTTGTGGGACAATCTTTCTTCATGTGTCCTTTCTTCTTGCATCCGTAGCAAATAGGATCTTCCTCGTTGTTGTTGTTGTTGTCTTTGCTGTCTTTTGTTCTCCTGTTAAATCTCGTGAACTTCTTGAATTTTTTTACCAGAAGAGCTTGATCTTCAGAGTCGGAGTCGCTGTAGTCAGAATCATCTTCGATGGTTCTTTTATGTTGAGCCTTGAGAGCGATCGACTTCTCTGACTTCTCCTTTGGCATAGCATCTTCAAAGTCTTGAAGTTCTAACTCGTGAGTGAGTAGCTTATCCATGAGTGTTTCTAGAAACATTGTTGAGAGGTCGTTCCCTTCAATGATTGTTGTAGCCTTTGGAATCCAGTTCTTTGTAAGGGCTCGTAGAAGTTTTCGAATCTTCTCATGGTTACTGTAATCCTTGCCTAGTGAAGACAGAGGATTTACAATATCCAAGAATCTTGTAAACATCTGAGAGACTGATTCACTTGGCTTTATTTTGAATGCCTCGTACTCCTGAGTAAGTATGCTGATCTTTGACTCCTTGACTTGTGTTGTTCCTTCGTGGGTTACTTCAAGAAGTTTTCATACCTCGTTTGATATTGTGCAGGTAGACACCATGTTGAATTCAGTTCTGTCTAAAGCACAAAATAGAGCGTTAATAGCACGTGCGTCACGACTGGCCTTTTTCTTTTCATCCTTTGTATATTTGTCATGGGGTTTTTCAACTAAAACACCATCAACATTAATACGAGGGGGCTTTCTATAGCCATCAATAACTACATACTATAAGTCAAAATCAAGAGATTTCAGAAAGAAACTCATACGTGTTTTCCAATAAATGTAGTTTGTGCTGTCAAACAGTGGAGGTCTGTTTGTGGCTTGGCCTTCACTTATGAATTTCAAAGTTGCTATGTGTAATGCTGTGATATATATAACAATTGAATATAACTGCAATTTTACCTTGCTTTACCTGTATAACCCGCTCTGATACCAATTGTAGGAACGAAATCGTAAAGCAGAATACTCTAGAGGGGGGTGAATAGAGTAGGCAGCAGAATATTGCTAATTAAAAATTTCGTTAGCAGTTAGATCATAGATATAATAATAACCACAAAGTAAATGACAAAAATAAAAGAGTGATCAGAAGGCAAACGTAAACACCGAGATTTATACTGGTTTTCCTCTTGTGAGGACTAGTCCAGTCGGAAGAACTCTAGCTTCCTGTTGAATCCACTATTGAAAAATCCTGCAAGTTTTCATACGAAGTCCTTGCAATTTCTACAGACGCGAGCTTTGATACGAAGAACTCGACCAACTTCAATTGTGAAGAGTTGTATCTTCAATCAAGCCTCTGATTACAATCGCTCTTGAAACTTCTAGACCGCACTGTACTGGCAAACCGACTAGAGGATTGTAACTGGCTTGAGATTTGAAAATGGAAGCTTTTTAGAACTCTTTGGAAAAAATTTAAGCTTTAGAAGAGAAGATATTGAAAGTAAATTGGTGATTTGAAATGATCGAAATCCTTCTCTATTTATAGTTTTTCCAAAGACAGAACTCTGACAGAATTCGGACAGAATTCGGACAAAACTCTTTGTAACAAACCGCAACTGAAGGGAGACCAAGTTCAAAATCAAACGTTCACATAACGTTCAAGTTGGCCGAACTCTGGCCGAATTCTACTAGGGTTCTGCCAGTTAATTTTTGAGAAAAATTATTTTGGCTTTTTGAAAAGTCCTTCAGAAGCTTTTTGTAAAAATGGGATATTTTTCAAAAACATAGGTCATTTTTTAAAAGGATAGGCTAATTTTGAAAAACGATCCAGATACCCTATTTGCCAGTACGACTTGGTGTACAATGTATTCCTAGACTCAATAAAATAAAAATTATATTGCTTTGAAGGAAATACATTCTGAATGGCAAACAGCTTCGGTCTTGAACATAGTAGATATCCATCGTTGAGCAGTGTCCAAAACGTCGTAGGTAAACATCTGAATTGACTTGCATTGATATCGAGACAGAGTTTGATCAATTATTGAAATCAGGTTTGACCATGACCAATGGGCCAACACCTGCAACCTCCTCCGTCGCACCATACCGGCGAGCGCCGCCCTCCCTGCCCCCACGCCCCTGCACGCCGCGTCGTACCCTCGCGCCCCCCCTCCGGCTGTACACCGCGTCGTACCCCCGCATCTCCCTCCGGTGCACGTCGTGCCGTGCCCCCGTGTGCCCCTCCAGCTGCGTTGCTGTAGCTGCGATGCCCCCCTACGGGCTGCCGGCACCGGAGAGAGAGGGGTGGGGGGTTTGCGGAAGAGAGAGGACCCCCCCTCCCGTGCCGCGTCCTCGATTCCCCGGCCAGCCTGCACGAAATTCGACTGCTGTTGCTGCTTTCACTGCTGCGACATCTTTCCTCCCCTCCCAAAAAAAAACCCCCCTCCGGGCTGCCGGCGCCGGAGAGAGGGGGGCTGCAGAAGAAAGAGGAGAGAGAGAGAATGGGAGAGGGGTGATTTTGTCATTTCACGTCTCCGTTTAACTCCATTAGGCCAATAATGGAAAGAGGGTATTAAGTTGATACCTATAAAAGTTGAGGGTATCAAATTGAAAAACTCCTATAGTTGAGGGTATTAAGTTGTAATTTAGCCTTTGTTTATTAAGACTATGATATTTTAGATAACTCGGTTGCACCAGTTTAGCCCGGACTGGACCCGAACCCAGCCCAAGCCCATGTAGCTGGGTAGTGCGTCCAGAGACGTTTGTATAGGTACGCATTGCATGTACTTATTATTAACCTAGTAGGTAATTTTATAAAATGGTGGTTATATATATGTATTATATATGTTGTTGCTATTTTAAAATAATATTTATATATGAATGAATATTGTTTAATTATTTTAGATTCTACTAGTTATAAGCATTATAGAATATTTCTCTAGTTCTAGAATAATTTTAGAATTAGATAATTTTATTAGAAATTTGAATTATTGAATATATTATAAATAATAGATTAAGTGTTACATGTGTGTATATATATATATATATATATATATATATATATATATATATATATATATATATATATATATATATATATATATATATATATATATACATATATATATATATATATATATATATATATATATATATATATACATATATATATATACATTTTATATATATATAATATATATATATATATACATATACAAAATACCTTAGAAAATCCTTGTATTGTTTTTAGAATATAGAGGTTATAACTATACACTTATAGATATAGGTATATATGTAGTTAATTATTATTAGATACTTCCTTTAAGATTTAGTGAATAAAGAAAAGAAAAAAAAAAGGAATTAAGAAATAGAAAAAGAAAACGGAAAGGAAAGTAAGACAAAAACCTCCCATGCAGCCCAGTCCGCACAGTAGCAGCAACAGACCCGATCCTTCCCATGCTTCTGTGGATAACATAAGTTATATATATATATATATATATATATATATATATATATATATATATATATATATATATATATATATATATATAGCAACAGACCCGATCCTTCCCATGCTTCTGTGGATAACATAAGTTATATATATATATATATATATATATATATATATATATATATATATATATATATATATATATATATATATATATATATATATATATATATATATATATATATGAAGCAGATCAAAAGCCCTCCTTAGATAACCCCCTCACTCTCAGCCGTCCATTTAATTTTATATTAATGTTAATATTAATGTTAATATTAACATTAAATACTAAAATTAACATTAAACTTAACATTAAAATTAATATTAACATTAACATTAATATTAACATTAATATTAAAATTAACATTAATATAAAATAAAAATTAACATTAACATTAACATTAATATTAACATTAAATGGACGGCTGAGAGTGAGGGGTTTTTTAGGGGGTTTTCTAAGGGGGACTTTTGATCCGCTCTCATTAATATTAACATTAACATTAATATTAAAATTAACATTATTAACATTAATATTAAAATTAACATTAATATAAAATAAAAATAAAAATTAACATTAACATTAACATTAACATTAATATTAACATTAAAGGACGGCTGAGAGTGAGGGATTTTTTAGGGGGTTTTCTAAGGGGGGCTTTTGATCCGCTCCCATATATATATATATATATATATATATATATATATATATATATATATATATATATATATATATATATATATATATATATATATATATATATATATATATATATATATATATATATCGGGATAGAGAGAAGGGTGGGAAAGTAGAAAAAACCCCAAACCCTAATCAAATCCCTGCCTCCCCGACCTTGCCGCCGGCCTACCCTATCCCTGGTGCGCCGCCGACGGCCCTGTTCCGTCGTAACAGTGCCGGAGCACCGCCATAGTCACTATGGCCGATCGAAAAGTAGGGGTGCTCTGTTTCATCCGACCACCAAGTATCTCGACGAAAATCGAGACGTATCCGTCGAGATATCCCGTATCGGCCTCTTTATAAACTAGTCAATTACTTCGTGCACGTTCGTCATCTCGAGATGAAACTTGTGCCAACAGGACTGTGTCATTTTCTGGTCCTGTATGCCTAGTTTGGTCCGATTATGAGAATGTCGACCGAAACGCTATTTTGGCGGGCTCGTGACCCAGTCCAACCGACGAATTTGTGCACGGTCCGCCAGAATCCAACTTTGGTCATACGATTGGGTTCGTATCAAAAAATTAAACCCATAGGCATATAGTTTGATGACTTTAGAGACCGTAGATGTTGGCATATTTTTCGATGCATAACGGGTCCAACAGCGGATATCATTTTGACCCAAAATTACTGTTTTGCCCCTTTTTTCCATAATTGGACTTATGGGTAGGCTATCCTAGCTAATTTGATTATTCTGAACACGTTGGTAACATCTGTTTCAACCTTCGAAGACTGTTGTGAGAGTTTGAGTTTTGTGGCTCGACTGGATAGTGTTGGTTCTACGTGCTACAACCAGGCAAGTATACCTTGCCTTCCTCTATAGTTTATTTACATGCTTATGCTTCTTTCTCTTTGATATATGCATTATCTAGTTTCTTTGATTGATCGTTGATATGAGTTTTACTTCATATTATGCACACTAGTTTACTGGTCTTTTTCATATACTGTCATGGTTTGACATTATAGTTCATATTGGATATGTTCTCACATGTATCTTGACTGAATCGTATCGAGTCATAAGATGAGTGCATTATAACTGAACTGCTACTTTTGTTTTCGACTTCTCTCAACCTGCAAGTCCACACTAGGGGTAAGGGTTAGTTATCTGTTCAAACCTACGAGTCCACACTAGGGGCGAGGGTTTGAGTATTCGTTCGATTTTCTTGAAGCTAACCTGCGAGTCCACACTAGTACTAGGGTCGTGGGTTAGTTATCTGTTCAAACTTTTGAGTCCACACTAGGGGTGAGGGTTTGAGTATCCATTTTGATTTCTTGTCATGTGTTCATGTTTCCTTTCCAGTAGTTCATTTATGCGTAGTTGTTCACATATTCGTGTTCATAGCTACTTGTCATTCTATGTCTTTATCCTGGTTTTCTTCATGCATGATAAACTATTAGATAGATATGTTTTATGTATCTTGCTAGTCCCCTGAGGACCTGATGATCTCTTCAGGTAGTTGATTGTACGGAGTTGGTTAGCTGATCATGATGGTAGTTGATTCTTCAGACTCAGGTGTCTTTCATGATTACATATTTAGATCCGTTATTTGTACGCTGCTTGTTAGCCTAGTTTATAGACTCATGTTTTTTTTGGAGTCTAATCGGACATATATGCTAGTGGGCTATAGATCATGAACCATAATGTTCAATCTTGTTTTATATTCTTCTTGTGATTGAGATATAGTTTAACTTATTATATTAGACATGATACCATATTCTGGATAGCGTATACGTATTCGAGTTGGTCATGAGTCCACTTGATACATAGCTAGCCTGTGCACACGCTCGTATCCCGAAAAGCGGGTGCGGGTCATGACAGTCTTAATAAAAAAAAATTGATATGAAGGATTTGGGAGTTATAGATGTTATATTAGTAATTAAGATATCTAAAACTCTAGATGGACTCATATTATCTCAATATTATGGCTTAATTGCTAATTGCTACCCTCAACTATCACACTTTTTCAAGTTGATATCCTAAACTTTTTTTCGTAACAGATTGATACCTCAACTATTTTTTTTTTCAACTTAATACCTAATATTTTAAAAAACCCCAAAATGCCCTTATCCCTTCCCTCCCTCCACCCCCTCCCCCACTCCAGCCACCCCCCCTGCTAGCTCCGGCCGGACCCCCCCTCCTCGCTTTCGGCCAACCGCCCCCCCTCCTCCTCGCTTCCGGCCAACCCCTGCCCCACCTCCCGCCCCGTCTCCCGCACCGTACCCCCCTTCCCAGCCCCCCCTCCTCCTGCTGCCGAGCCCTAGGGGAGAGGCGGGAGCGGGCGGACGGCCAGAGCGAGAGGGGGGGAGGGGGTGGCCTGAAGCAAGCAGGGGGTGGGGGAGAGCTGCGGCCGGAGCAAGCAGAGGGGGGCGCGAAGCTAGCAGGGGGGAGGGGGGTTAGGGATAGGGGCATTTTTGTCCAAAATAATATTCGGGTATCAAGTTGTTACGAAAAAAAGTTTAGGGTACCAAGTTGAAAAACGGTAATAGTTGAGGGTATCAAGTAGCAATTAAGCCCAATATTATTATATTGAGAAGATTATATATAAATATAATCAAAACGATAATAACATTACAAAAACTCTAGTATATTTAAATCTTCATTTAATGAAGTATACCGGAGAAAGTATTTCACGAGTGGAATATTCTATAATTGGAAGCCTGATGTATGTCACAAATTGTACGCAACCGGACATAGCTCAATCAGTTAACAAACTGAGCAGGTATACGAGTTTTCTAGGAGAAAATCACTGGAATATAGTACTCAGATATCTAAAATATACTAAAACTATGAATTACATTATATTAAATACCCAGCTGTACTCGAAGGATACAGTGATGCAAATTGGATATCTGATACTAAAGGCTAGAAATCCACAGGTAGATATATCTTTACACTTGGAGGCGTAGAAATATCGTAGGAGTCCTCAAAACAAATATGTACAGCCATATCAATTATGAAATCTAAATTCATAGCTTTGGATAAAGCAAGTAAAGAAGCGGAGTAGCTTCGAAATGTCTTGGAGGACATTCCAATATGGCCAAAACTCGTACCAACAACTTGTACATATTATGATAGTCAATCTGCTATCGGTAGGGCACAAAGTCATATTGATAACGTAAAATCAAGACATATTCAGAGATGTCACAATACTGTAGACAACATCTCTCTAATGGCATAATCACAATTGATTATGTAAAATCAAAGAAAAATCTTCCAGATCCGCTAAAGGTTTGACAAGATAGCAAGTATATAAGTCATTGACAGGAATGGGCTTGAAGCCTATGATAAAAGAAATTCCATAATGGAAAACCCAACCTAGTTGACTGGAGAACCCAAGATCTATGTTCAAAGAGCAACCTAATTATGTAAAATTCTTAAATGACATTGACGGTTATTTAAATACTATATATATATATATATATATATATATATATATATATATATATATATATATATATATATATAATTATATATATATATATATATATATATATATATATATATATATATATATATATATATAATATATATATTATATTTCATCTGTGGAATATATTATATATATATATATATATATATATATATATATATATATATATATATTCCACAAATGAAATATAATATATATATATATATATATATATATATATATATATATATATATATATATACTATTATATTTCATCTGTGGCTCAAAGCCATTAGGCCTATTGTATATGATATAACCAGTTTTACTTGCTCTTGCTCTAGTTTACATCTTTACCCTTGACATGCTACTTTCATACTCTATTTATTCTTGTATATTGTCTCTATTTACTGTTACATAGTCCTTATATTTACTAAGAACTGTTGTTAGTGGGGTATGCTCGCTCCAACCCTGACTGGATAACTGTAAAACCCAAATTTTTGGATTATTTTATTTATTTATTTATTTGGCTTAAATAGAATTTTATGAAATTTATGAATATCTTTAAATTAAATATTTATTATTATACCTTAGCCATGGTTGAGTTTTGGAGTACAAGATGACCATGAATTATGGTACGGATAGTGTACACATGTGTTTTGACTAGTGTTTTAGCCATAGTAGGGAAGGTCGAACCATAGGTGTGTTCTAACTAAGAAAACCAGGCCAACTTGCGACTTAACACCCATCGATGATTTATTTATTTAATTATTAGATTATTGACTTTCTAGGAGACCCGGTTGCACCAATTTAGCCCCGACTTGACCCGAACCAAATCCAAATCTAAATAGACATGTAGTACTCTCAAATACCTTCAGGTTTATATATATTTTGTATATATATTTTATTAATATTAATATGTTTTCAATTTTGAAAAGTTTTTATTTATAGAAAGTGTCTAAGTGTAATCCTAGTTGGCATTAGTTTATATTTGACCCAAAGTCTGACCCAATCCTAAGTAGGCATGTTGGGCATTAATAGATATTAGTAAATACATATAGTTTGTCTTTAATTCAGATTTTGTTTGTATATATATAGATAGATATAATTAGTCTATATTAGGAAAGAATTTTTCATCCTCAATCCAATCAATTAGCCAACTCACCAAACAACTAAACTATGCCAAGCGGACCATCATCATAGAGTATTCATCCAAGCAACCCCCCTCCCCCCCCATGGCTGAACATCTCATAGGAATAGGATTCCCACTCCTTTTCATGCATGCAACCCAAAAGGCTCATATATGTATATCAACTTAACCCAAACCCTAACCCTAACTTAATTCTTCCTTTCTCTCCCTCCCCATAGCCGACCAGCCCCTCTCCCTCTCCAAATTTTGGTAGCACCTCTCCCCTATAGCCCTCCATACATCATCTTCTCCATTGCACATCTCATCCTTCTCAAAACTCATCTCCTCCACCATACATCTACCCAACCACTCGAAACAAACCCTAAAAACTCCATCTTCTCCATCCAACCATATATATCCATTTCCAACCCTTCCAAACTCACCAAGAGAGAATTAGCAAGCAAAGAAGTAGGAAAGGTTAGAGCTTTGGCGAGGAGAAGTCTTCACAACCTCTCTAGCAAGGACTTTTGGTAAGAAACCCTAATTTTTTCATCTCAAATTCTTACTAAATTACTGTAGAAAATATGTTATTAAATCTGTAGAAATCATATTTTAATGGATTTTTCTATGTATAATCATCTATAAAAATTTTATGATTTATAGTCGTAATATTCATGTTTCGGTATGATCAAATTAATCCCATTGTGAAGGAACAACAAGTTATTAGTAGTTATTTTTGAAACTGAATTTTCTGTTTTATATATATAAATTATTATTTTTAAGTATTTTTCCACGAATTTAGCAACTCAAATCCGGTCGAAAAAATTATAGGTCAAAACTAGCTATTTTCGGGTAACCTGCTGACCTAGAATGTCCCAAACTTGTAGCATAACTTAAGCCTTGTACCCATGATGATATTCTATGAAATATGGTATTTAAATTCTTTTTAAAATATAATTTTGTGTATTTTAGCTATTTTGAGTAATTGGCCATGTTCATGACGAGTCTCGGGTAGACTAGGTGACGTAGAAGTCAACTAGTCACATAATTCTTTATAAATCATAATTCTAAAATTTTAGAGTTAATACTGTAGAAAATAGTTTTAAATATTATTTTTAGAAAATTAATATGATTTTTAAGTGTGTTATTGACGTGGGATCATAACCGATTAATTAGAAGGTCGAAAACCCTAAAACTGTGTTCTGAGGTCTCGTTGGACACGTATGTATGTTATACAATTTAAGTAGTCCTACGAGATATTTGAGTATAGTTAAAGTAGTTTAAAACATTAATTTAGTTAATTAAGTTCTGTTATAAGTTTCATAATAGTTAAATAAATTATTTAGGAGTATTGGATTTCGGAGGCGTGGACACGGGAGCAAAACTGCATCATGACATCGCGAAACCAAGCAAGATACCTTGCCTCCCTCTATAGTTTATTTACATGCTTATAGTCTTTCATTTTATATGTTATCGTTTAGTTCTCTAGTTGATTTCAGTTATAGGTTTTCTTCATACCATGTATATCAGTTTATTTATTTTGCTTGTATATCACCATCTTTTCGTGACTTGATAGTGTAGTTATACCAGGCTTGTTCTCACTATAGTTCATACTAGAGATGTCCTTACCTGTTTTATGACTGAGTTGTACGTGTCGTCACCTGTATCTTGACTGAGTCGTGTCTACGAGTATATGTAACTGAACTGCTATTCCTGATTCGTTTGCATCCGTGAGTCCACACTCAGGACGAGGGTATTTATCTTGATTCGTTTGCACCAGAGAGTCCACACTCGGGAGGAGGGTGTTATCTTGATTCGTTTATGCCAGAGAGTCCACATACGGGACGAGGGTGTTTGCCGTGAACTAACCTGCGAGTCCACATTTAGGGCGAGGGTTAGTGATTAGTTCAAACCTGTGAGTCCACTCGGGGCGAGGGTTTGGTATTCCATTGATCTCTTATTTACTTGTTCTTTCAGCAGTTCATTTATGTGTAGTTGTTTTTGTATCCGTATTCATAGTCACTTGTTAGTAGCCACTTGTCAGTTTCTGTCTCGTTCCCTATTTATATCCTGTTTACATTCTTATACATGATAGAACTGTTAGATAGGCATATTTTTATGTACCTTGCTATGTCCCCTGAGGACCTGATGATCTCTTCAGGTTTTAGCGATTGCATGGAGATAGTTAGCAGATCAGGATGGTAGATAATTATGATGCACTTACAGGATCCAGGTATTGTTATTATGTTTAATTTTCGTCGTGCTTTCATTCCTTATCAGGATATACTCTGCTTGTTGGCTTACTTTATAGACTCATAATATTCTTCGAGTCTAATCGGACATGTATGCTAGTGGGATGTAGACCACGACCCATAGTATTCATTCATGTTTTATATTCTTATTGTGGATTGAGATATAGTTTTGTCTTGCCATGATTAAGCACATTACCATAGTCCAGACAACGTTTACGTATTCGAGTTGGGATGGAGTCTAGTTGGTACATAGATGGCTTGCTCACGCACTTGCATCCCAAAATGCGAGTGCGGGTCATGACAAGTTTTTTTGGTGGTCCATGCAGGTCAGAGCATATCATATCGGTTACGTAATTGTACTGATACGAGCCTGCGAATATGACTAAACCCTCAGAAATCTCAATCCATACTGCTTTGAAAAATTCTCTTAGAAATTTCTCTAACCGTCCTTGAACTTCGTATTTACTCTCAATTACTCTTCCTTTGCTTTCGCGTATCATTGCTTCTCATCCCTTCCTATTTCGGAGCGACGAATAATCATACTATATAGGATTTATCAAACAAATTCTTAAGTTATAGTGTAAGTTAGTTTGCTTATTGTATTGTGATTGCTTGATAGATAAGGGGAATTAGAGATGCCATATGCCATAGGGCATCATGTGTTTGATAAGGTAGTTTGACCAAAGGTGGGTAGACGTTCTTGAAATGGCTAAATGATCTTACTAGGTTACGCCTTTTACGGTACTCACTTGATCAAGAATAGAGTAGTAGTTTTAGAGTAGAGACTGACCCTCTACTAGAAGAACCTAAATATAGGCTAACCCAGCCCATTTACCATTATGCCCTACCAGTTGTAAAGTTAGAATTAGACAGATTGGTAGGTATCACTTAGATTGATTAGGTGAAATGAGACATATATAGTTGTGATAATAATATGGTTAGGAGGGCAAACCTTCAACATCATTAATGTAAGACCGCCGGTACCAAGAATAGCGACTAGAGATAACCATCAATAGTTTTACGATAGAGATGTTGTAAATCAAATTATTCAGGATTGATTATTACTTGAGTTATTAGGAGACACCATAGTGACCTAGCGTATCCTTTGAACTATTCCTAGTTACACTAGCGTGGTTCTTTGTTAGTGAGCCTGATTTTAATTTTGAGGACAAAATTCTTTTACATTGGGTAGGGTATAAACCCAAAAATTTTGGATTATTTATTTATTTATTTATTTATTTATTTATTTATTTGGCTTAAATAGGATTTTATGGAATTTATGAATATCTTTAAATTAAATATTTATTATTATACCTTAGCCATGGTTGAGTTTTGGAGTACAAGATGACCAAGAATTGTGGCATGAATAGTGTACACGTGTGCTTTGACTAGTGTTTTAGCCTTGGTGGGGAAGGTCGAGCCATAGGTGTGTTCTAACTAGGAAAACCAGGCCAAGTTGTGACTTAACCCCCACCGATGATTTATTTATTTAATTATTAGATTATTGACTTTCTAGGAGACCTGATTGTACCAATTTAGTCCCGACTTGACCCGAACCCATCCAAATTTAAATAGACATGTAGTACTCTCAAATACCTTCATGTTGATATATATATTTTATATATATTTTTTATTAATATTAATATGCTTTCAATTTTGGAAAGTTTTTATTTATAGAAAGTGTCTAAGTGTAATCCTAGTTGGCATTAGTTTATATTTGACGCAAAGTCCAACCCAATCCTACGTAGACATGTTGGGCATTAATAAATATTAATAAATACATGTATTTTGTATTTAATTCAGATTTTGGATTGTATTTATATAGATAGATTTAATTAGTCTATATTAGGAAAGACCTTTTTAATCCTCAATCCAATCAATTAGCCAACTCACCAAACAACCAAACCATGCCAAGTGGACCCTCACCATGGAGTATTCGTTCAAGCAAACCCCCCCATGGCTGAACATCTTATAGGAATAGGATTCCCACTCCTTTTCATGCATGCAACCCAAAAGGCCCATATATGTATATCAACTTAACCCAAACCCTAACCCTAACTTAATTCTTCCTTTCTCTCCCTCCCCATAGCCGACCAGCCCCTCTCCCTCTCCAAATTTTGGTAGCACCTCTCCCCCATAGCCCTACATACATCATCTTCTCCATTGTACATCTCTTCATCCTTCTCAAAAACTCATCTTCTCCACCATACATCTACCCAACCACTCGAAACAAACCCTAAAAACTCTATCTTCTCCATCCAACCATATATATCCATTTCCAACCCTTCCAAACTCACCAAGAGAGAATTAGCAAGCAAAGAAGTAGGAAAGGTTAGAGCTTTGGCGAGGAGAAGTCTTCACAACCTCTCTAGCAAGGACTTTTGGTAAGAAACCCTCATTTTTTCATCTCAAATCCTTACTAAATTTCTATAGAAAATATGTTATTTAATCTATAAAAATCATATTTTGATGGATTTTGCTATGTATAATGATCTATAAAAATTTTATGATTTATAGTCGTAATATTCATGTTTCGGTATGATCAAATTAACCTCGTTGTGAAGAAACTATAAGTTATTGGTGGTTATTTTTGAAACTGGATTTTATGTGTGTTCATATATATAAATTAGGATTTATAAGTATTTTTCATGAATTTAGCAACTCAAATTTGGTCGAGAAAATTATAGGTCAAAACTAGCTATTTTTGGGTAACCTGCTGACCTAGAATGTTCCAAACTTGTAACACAACTTAACCCTTGTACCCGATGATATTCTGTGAAATAAGGTATTTAAATTCTGTTTAAAATATTTTTTTTTTGTATTTTAGCTATTTTGAGTAATTGGCCATGTTCATGACGAGTCTCGGGTAGACTAGGTGACGTAGTAGTCAACAAGTCACATAATTCTTTATAAATCGTAATTCTGAAATTTTAGAGTTAATACTGTAGAAAATAGTTTTAAACATTATTTTTAGAAATTAATATGATTTTTAAGTGTGGGACGTGGGGTCATAACCGATTAATTGGAAGGTCGAAAACCCTAAAACTGTGTTCTGAGGTCTCGTTGGACACGTATATATGTTATACAATTTAAGTAGTACTATGAGATATTTGAGTATAGTTAAAGTATTTTAAAATATAAATTTAGTTAATTAAGTTCTGTTATAAGTTTCATAATAGTTAAATAAATTATTTAGGAGCATTAGATTCCGAAGGCGTGGACACGGGAGCAAAACTGTATCCTCACATCGCGGAACCAAGCAAGATACCTTGCCTCCCTCTACAGTTTATTTACATGCTTATAGTCTTTCATTTTATATGTTATCGTTTAGTTCTCTAGTTGATTTCGGTTATAGGTTTTCTTCATACCATGTATATCAGTTTATTTGTCTTGCTTGTATATCACCATCTTTTCGTGACTTGATAGTGTAGTTATATCGAGCTTGTTCTCATTATAGTTCATACTAAAGATGTCCTTGTGTCGTGATTGAGTTGTACGTGTCGTCACCTGTATCTTGACTGAGTCGTGTCTACGAGTATGTGTAACTGAATTGTTATTCCTGATTCGTTTGCACCCATGAGTCCACACTCGGGATGAGGGTATTTATCTTGATTCATTTGCGCCAGAGAGTCCACACACTGGAGGAGGGTGTTTATCGTGAACTAACCTATGAGTCCACATTCTGGACGAGGGTTAGTGATTAACTTAAACCTGTGAGTCCACTCGAGGCGAGGGTTTGGTATTCCATTGATCTCTTATTTACTTGTTCTTCCAGCAGTTCATTTATCCGTAGTTGTTTTCATATCCGTGTTCATAGTCACTTGTCAGTAGCCACTTGTCAGTTTCTATCTCGTTCTCTGTTTATATCCTATTTATATACTTATACATGATAGAACTGTTAGATAGGCATGTTTTTATGTATCTTGCTATGTCCCCTGAGGACCTGATGATCTCTTCAGGTTTACCGATTGTATGGAGATAGTTAGCGGAGCAGGATGGTAGATGATTATGATGCACTTACAGGATCCAGGTATTATTATTACGTTTAATATCCACTCGTGCTTTTATTCCTTATCAGGATATACTCTGCTTGTTGGCTTACTTTACAGACTCATAATATTCTTCGAGTCTAATCGGACATGTATGCTAGTGGGCTGCAGACCACGACCCATAGTGTTCATTTATGTTTTATATTCTTATTGTGGATTGAGATATAGTTTTGTCTTGCCATGATTAAGCACATTACCATAGTCTAGACAGTGTTTACATATTTGATTTGGGCTAGAGTCTGCTTGGTACGTAGCTGGCTTGCTCACGCACTTGCATCTGAGGGTCATAACAATAACTATTTTCTTAGGTAATGTTATGCTCCATACCTTGGACTTCCTGATGACAGATCTCGATGTTCCTTTGATCATGAGTTAACATCTGGAGAGCTCTAGGCCATATTCTTTATCTAGATTTATGTCTTGTTCATTGGATATGTCTCTGATACATTTCTTGATATATATGATTCATTTATAGATTCTGGATGATTTAGAGTTATTGTTATCTTTCTTTCTTATCTTCCTTAGCTGTATGTGATCTGAGTACATGTCAATTTGGTGGATTATATAAATGTTGAGATTTTTGCTGGGTACTTGACAACATTCTACCACCGATACTACGAGATAGGGTGGGCGTGGCCCACGTACTCGTGTTCGAATATATGGGTGCGGGTTGTGACACGTTTTTATGGTAGCCCATGCAGGTCAGTCTTTGCAACAAGTGTGAAGTCGTGGTAGTAATTAGGAGTCATAGAATATTTTAGGAGTCATAGAATATTTTTATGGTAGCCCATGCGGGTCCTAGGATAGGGATTTTTTTGGAGTCATAGAATATTTTAGGAGGATTGGTACTCAATCACTTACTTGGATCTCCTGATAGATTCCAGGGATGACCCTTGAGAATCTTACTTTAAACTTTGTTGGGTCTATTTTCACTTCTTTTGCTCATCCTGACTTTCGAATACTTATCCATTGTCGAACTCAATTCTTGCATAGAGATGAATTTTATGGACTCTAGAAGGAACAAGGGAGTAAGAGTTGAACTTATAACCACTTGGGTTGAAAAGAGAAGATGAGTAGTAAATCTTATACATGAGAGTCGAGAAATATTTTTTGGTTATATTCAAGAAACTTGAATTTTGACCCAGATATTACGTTTGGGGCTCGAGAGTTTGTCGGAATAGGTTTGAGAAATAAACCTAAGAAACAAATGAATGATTGCATAATCAGGTTGGGAATTTCTAGTAGATGTGGATAATAATTTTAAAAGATTAGAGGATAGTTTTTGTATAGGCTTATGACAAGGAAAATTGTAAACCCCCTAAATTTTTACTACGATTTTTTTATTTAAAATTTGGTATTGAATTCTTTTTTGTATTTGCTCGTCGAGTACGAATATGTTCGAGGTACATATTTTTTAAAAATATTTTTTATTTATAAATTTTATTTATGTACAAAAAATATAGTTACTTCGATATAGTTAAATATTTTATTTTCTCGAAAGTATAAACTTCGTCGCACCAGTGACAAAATTTTGTTTATTTCTTTATACCTATTTCAAGGTAAATATATTTTGTACTAGTCGCATGCGAAGTACGTGAAAGTTGATTCATGTAGATAATTTACCATTTTTCGGAATTTAGTTTATCTGCCTTAATTTTCCTACAAAGGCATTTTTGAAATATTATTCATAATTTTAAAAATTTTAATTGTTATTATACAAAGAGTAATTCCAAGTAATTTCTATCAATATTTAAATATTTATTATGATTTTTTGAAATTAATTATTATTATTATTTTAGTGTTCATAAAAATATACTTTTAAATTTTGTTTGATTGATATTTAGCTTAATTATTATGATTTACAAATATGAATGTATTTTATGGATTTTATTTTAATGTAAAGATAGATTTACCTAGATTTAAACTGATTCGAAATTGGATTGAATTTGCTTTAAATCTATTTAAATTAATAATAAATTATCCAAGGGGCGTTTGAAATTCCTAGTCCATATCAATCTAGGAGTCCACCTCCTATATAAGGAGAGCCTCCATATGTGTTTCATCTTCACAAATAGACCACAAATTTCTCCACAAATATACGTGCGTGCATCGTGTCTATGTTCTCCGTCCAATTCTTATTCCAAATTTTACATAAACGTTGTGTTCTCCTCCGTGTCGACAACCCCGACACGACAGACATCAAATCCCTAATCTAACCGTATCCTAATCCCCGTCGACGTCGACCTGGCATCACCGCCATCGCCTCCACCACTTGCCGCCTGTCCCCGGCCATCTGCATGTCAGACCCCCGACGCCACCAGCACCCCGCTACTGCCAACACCATCATCATCGCCATTACCACCGTCCTCCATTCCGCACACAGCCAGACCCTCCCCTACCACCGAAACACCACCATAGACTTCCAATACACCGCCAACCCCACATCCATCATCCCCATCGATGTTCCCTCTTGCCTCTGGCCAATGGCCATTCCCTGCCCGCATCAACGCCGACAGCCGACCAACCAACGGCGACCCATTCCAAGGCCGTCGTTCCGACAGTAGGTCAATACTACCCGACACCACCACACTGATATTACCATCTCACCCAACCTTCGACCAACTCCGCCGATGTGACCTCCTTCCTGGAGATCCCACCCTCGGCAAAATCGACACCAAATAACCACCGCTCTCCACCAGACTTTTCGACCTCAACATCACACAAACCCAGCACGCCAACACCGCGGCCACCGCCACGCCAACCACATCCGCCTCCTCCATCCAATCGAAAAATCCCAAAACCATCACACAAAAACCCTAAAATATCGTACCTGTCCTCCGCTTGCTGCCCCACCGACCTCACCGTGGCGTCGCTTTTAGCCGTCGTTCCAGACCCATCGAAAGTCACCTAAGTCAGCGGTTTGGTCCGCTCTCTACCTCCCCAGCAGCGGACTCCTCCTCCGGAGTGTGCCACGGATCTCGACCACCCACGATCCAGCGCACCGCGCCACTTCGCCCCGACGCCTCCGCGCCGGCACCGCCGTCGGCGGCCGTGGTGGCCGTGCACGAGGCTAGCACCCAGTTCTCCTCTCTCCCTCTTGATCACCTCTATGCCTCCTTCCAACCCTCTTTGCTCCCTGCCGCAGGTCGTGCACCTCGCAGCTGCCCGCGCTGCCTAGCCCCGCCTCCGGCGGAGCCCTTTCCCAGACTCCCACTCTCCCGCTCTCGCTCTCCCATCCTCAGTCATCTTACCTCCCTCTCCCGATTCTTCCCTCGCTCCGCCCCAGATTTACGCCTCCGTCGCCGCGTCTGCTGCACCGAGCCCGCTTCCCGACTTCTCCGCATCTCTCGTCCTATTCTTCATCTCTCTTCCTTCTCTCTCTCTCCCCCGACTTTTTTCTCTCACTTCCCTCTCTCTCCTCTCTTCCTCTCGTCTTCCCTCTCTCTTCCTTTATTTCTTTCTTTGTTCTTTATTTTTTATTCCTATAGAAAGCTGCTATTTTGGTTTTGTTTTTTTGTGATTGTGTCTTTTGAGGAAGTTCAGAAATCAGGATTATTATAATAATAATTATTATTATTATAAATATTATTATTATTATTTATTAGTATTTTCTTGTTCTGTGTTTTAAGAGATAATAGTTGTGATTTAAATATCTTAGTATTATTTCACTTGAAATGTATTTTTGGGACAAACTATATATATGTGTGCACGTATTTTTTTTTACAAATGTATAATAGTTATTATACCTTAAAATATAATTTAGTAGTATTAACAAATATTTTAGGGGTTATTTTATTAGTAAGTATTATTGTTATTTTTAAATAAATATATTCGTATTTTTCATATTATGTTGTAATAAAAATATTGTGCTAGGCATTGTCCTATATTATTTTTCAAAAAATTGGATTTTGAACGTTGTGTGTTATTCAATGTCAACACCTATTTTGTATACTAAAAATTATTACGACAAAATGTGGGTTATCCTAAAATATGGTTTTTAGAATATTTATCTAATGAAATATCGTTCTGTCAGACTTCTACATTAAGTATTTAGTCTATATTTATTTGACTTATAAATAGTTTTTGAGTATTATGAAGAGTTTATAAATTCATATATATATATATATATATATATATATATATATATATATATATATATATATATATATATATATATATATATTAATGATTCATTTAAAATATATATATATATATATATATATATATATATATATATATATATATATATATATATATATATATATATATATATATATATTAATGATTCATTTACTTCGATTATCCTTCTGCCCACAACACCTATCCCTTCGCCAATCTTAGACTTCCTTATGACTACCCTAACTAACCTGACCGTTCTGGACCCGATGGAACAAGCCCGTGCCATCATTGGAGGCTGTCTTGCATATTTATAGCATCGAAGTCGATCTTGTGCCACCTTTATTGTACCACACCAGGCGAAATACCAGACAAGTATACCTTGCTAGTTAACTGTCATATTACTTATTTTTTGTATTATTTACTTTGTTTCATATTTGTTATTTTTAAATTGTTATAAACTGCGCGTCCAAGCCACACTTGGGTGCAAGCGACTCTATTAGTCGTTTTACTTTACTATATGCATGACTTAGTTTTAGCGGACTACCTTCTTGTTGGGAGATATTCTTATATCTCCCTTGGCCATGACACACACACTACACGGTTTGAGACAGTTTGCTAGGGGCACGACTTATGGACTGGCCATCTCTATTGTCGTGTGACAAATAGATCGTAACTGCTACGATTAAGGTATAGAGACTCGAGCAGTTACAAAACTGGACGGGTCATGGACATGACTTGGTCAGTGTGGGAAATATTGGGGGAGGACAGTCGCTAGTGCGTATGGAAAGCCAAACAGGTAAACCATAGTTTTCGAAAGGAACTATGACGATATATATTTGTAGATACCCTTTGACGTTTTGGACGTTACGGACGGATATGGATGACTGGATGCCAGTTACGTACATGTAGCCTAAATCCCATCCATGCGCATGGAATTTGTCCTCTAAATTGTACATTAGACGGTTAGAACTGTCACGACCCGCTCCCGAATAATCGAACACGAGTCGGACACGCCCAGCCTTCGTCGTTAGACACGACGAAGTAAGGTATACCAAGCTAGGGAAATCTAACCAGATAAACATAAATGTGTACAATCACAACATCTAGAAACATTCCAGAACGATCACCATAATCCACAAATTCATATAACATAAATGTACCAGAGTCATCAGGAATAAAATGTACTATAAACTCTAAAACAATATCTAGGAGTAAAGTTAAACAGTCTAAAACTGAAGCCTTTAGCTAAGTCATATCTCCATCCTACTCAGCTAATATCTCAGGCTCTGGCCCATATGGTAGAATGATATCTTGCAAGTACACCTGCAATATATCCAGTCAAGAGCGGAGCAAAGTACAGTTCTAGATAATGAACAAGAACATCATGATATGGAAATGAGTACAGGAGAACATGAACTATAAAGTACAGGAAAAGAATATAAAAGTACAGGAAATAAAGTACAAGAATGTAACTATAAACCTGAAGTACAAGACATGACATGTGCACAATATTTGAAATAAAACTAGCCTATGTGACCGGCTGGGGTGAGTACAGGAACATGTACAGGAGTACATGAATATAGGTACTGGCTTAGGACCTGCGTGCACGATGCGAAGGTCTAAGCTATCTACATGAATATAGTAACCGGGGTTTGGTCACATAGCTAGTGTATTTCCCCTCCTGACACAAGTAAGTACAAGAACAGTGTCACGACCCGCACCCGGTTTTCGGACGCGAGCTCGTGAGCAAGCCAGCTACGTATCGAGCGGACTCCAGCCCGACTCGAGTACGTATAAGCTGTCAAGGTCATGGTATCATGGCTACTATGGTAATCTACAGTGTATCTCAATCCACGTGAATCATATAAACAAGAATGAACAAGTATGGGTCATGATCTGCAGTCCATTAGCATATTGTTCGATTAGACTCCAAGAATGATATGAGTCTATAAATAAGCAGAGTATATCATGATATGGAATATAAAGCACGAGAAGATAACAAAGAAATATCACAAGCAATTACCTGTGTTCCTACAGGTGTAATCACTACCATCATGAGCCGCTAACTAAACTCCATGCAGTCGATCATCAGGTCCTCAGAGGACTAGCAAGATACATAATATACAAGCAAACATGTAGCAGTACAAATATACAAAGAAGTAAGGAACAATCAAGGATATCCAACGAGACAAAATGAACTAAGACACAAGATCTAATACAAGGATCCTAAGACACTGGCATGCCATACTAGAAATGGCTAATAGGTCAAGGCTATAGACTACAGTCAAGGCAAGTACTCACAATCTATAGTGTCTCAATCGCAGTCAAGGCAAGTACTCATAACCAAGACGGTAGCCAATCCTAGTATAAAATCCTATAGACCGTAGTCAAGGTAAGTACTTACAATCTACAGTGTCAAAGTCAAGTCCTACTCAAGTCATGTCAAGTCAAGTCAAGTTATAATCAAGTCGAGGGAATCGTGGTGTAGGACTAGACGACTCTATCAAGGAATACTTATGAAACTTAACACAGTGCAATAGCTAAGAATATCATACCATAAAGGAACAAGAATGTGCAGACAACTAGAAACATGTAAGTAAAACTATAACAGGATGTGTGTACTAGACATGGGATAAAGCAATCACGAATGTAAGGAAAAGAACAGCAGTGAGATAATGAACATGCATATAAATTGTATTATACAAGTTGGCAAGGTATACTTGTAGCCTCCCTTCCCGGAATTTTGAAATTTTTTTTTATTTTTTAATTAAATTGGTGATTTTTAGATTTTTTTTTAATTAATTATTACGGTAGATGATTTTGCCATGGTTGAGATTTGGAGTACAAGGTGACTAGGAATTAGGGCACGGGTAGTGCAGTGGGTGCTTTGACTAGTGTTTTAGCCCTGGTAGAGAAGGCCGAGCCATAGTGATATCCTAACTAGGAAAACCAGGCCATGTTGCGACGTAACCCTTATCGAGGATTATTTATTTATTAATTAAATATTTAGTTTCAGAGAACCCGGTTGTACCAAACTAGTGCAAACTGGACCCAAACCAAATCCAAGCCAATGTAGACCTACTTTTAGGTATGTACGATATTTTCTAGATTTTTGGGTAGACTTAATAATATTTCTTAAATATTTGGTTAGTTATATAAAATGGGTTTTATTATTATCATTATTATTATTTATTGAGATTGTTATCTAATATTATTATTGTGTTGGTTATATTATTTATTGTCTAATAATATAATGTATGTATGTTTATATGTATGCATATATATAGATGAATATATATAGAGAATATATTAGAGAGGGAATATATAATAGTGTATGTATTTGTGTGAATATATATATATATATATATATATATATATATATATATATATATATATATATATATATAGTAATGAGTGTACGTATAATTATATACAAATATATATATTATACATGTGTATATATATTACGTATTATATGTGTGTGTATATACGTATATATAAGCATGTATGTATATATATCAATATACGGTATAACTATGTATTTACCATGGGTGTACAAAAATATGTATGTGTATTTTTTTTTTTTTTTTTTTTTTTTTTTTTTTTTATGTATGTGTATATATATATATATATATATATATATATATATATATATATATATATATATATATATATATATATATATATATATATATATATACTATATATATATATGTATATATCTATTATATATATACATATATTATATATGTATATATATTATATATATATAATATATATCTATATTATATAATATATATATATATATATAATGTGTAGTGTATATTATATATAAAAATATATATTAATGTGTAGTAAATATATATATATATATATATTATATATATTAATGTGTATGTGTATATATATATTTTATATAAATAATATTGCGTGTGTATATACGTATATATATATATATATATAATATATATATATATATTATATCTCTATAATATATATATATATATTATATATATATATATCTATATATATAATATATAATGTATATATACAAATATATTTATGTGTATATATTTTTGTGTATATATATATAAAGGATTTATATATATAAGGTATTATATATATATAGGTATTGTATATTCATGTATTTATATATAAATATATATTATATATTCATGTATTTATATACAGGGCCGGCCCGCGGTTTGGGTTGCCTTAGCCGGAGCTAATTTTTGTTGCACTTTATCTTTATTGAAAGATAAATGTTTTAATTTGGATTTTTGTTGGACCGGTCCTAAGAAACTAAATAGCCTGGAGGGTTGCCCTATGGAGGGGGGTTGCCCAAGCCCGAAGTCTTGTCAGGCTTACCCCATGGCCGGCCCTGTTTATATATAAATATATATTATATAATTTTGTATATTTTGTATATGTGTATATATTATAGTGTATATATTATATATATAGTGTATATATTATATATAAATATATATGTCAGAGAGAGATAGAGACAGAGAAAAGAATAAGATGTAGCAGTAGTAGCTAAGAGCCAAACCCCATGCCTAGAAGCAACCCACGAGCCCTAAGCCCATTGGCCGAGCCCCAGCTCACAGGCCATATTCACATCCAGCTCATAACCGAGAGCCCCAACTGCTACCGAGCCGACCCGACCGATATATATCATCGAGAGAAGAGGAAGAGATCGAATTTCGTAAACCTAGCCAACCCTAACCACCGCGCAACCCACCTCCTCCCCTGGGCGACCCCGCGCGCCGCCGTGGGACGGCCGGAGGTCGGCCAGAGGCCACGCGCGCACAGCAAGTGCGCATGATGCGCGGGTGACAGCAGTAGGTTGCTGTAGAAGCTTCGACTTCGAGACGAGTTTCCCGTCTCGCCTCTCGACCGATTTCCGATCTTCCAACTCAGGTACGAAGCCCAACTATACGACTCTGAATCCCTTCAATTAGAATTAATTTTAGAGCCCTAGGTTGTCAGAGAAATCGACGCAAAGTCGACGAAAATCTGTCCAAAAACAGAACCTATTGACAGTCCATGAACCCTTATTTGAGGATCGTTTCCGATCAATCCAGTCCCTTATTAGAAAAACTTTTTGAAGAGACTTTTAGGCAACATGTAGGGCTTCGAATCCCTTCTTGCGGAATTCGAAATCATCGACTCAGCGTCGAGAAAATCGAATTCCAAAGTTTCCCAAAAATCTGTTTTCAAAACGTTGAAATTGTTCCACACGACGTGCGTCACGCCAATCGGGACGACGTGGTCGCGAACCGAAAGCATCGAAAGCTGCGTAACGGTTTCGTGGTCGTGTGGGCTTTGACGGAATTCAATTGGTCGCGTGTGCGCGACGAATTTGATGCGTATCCGTCGAAATTCTCCGTATCGTGCACTTGCAAATTCTCCAATTACTTTGTGCACGTTCGTCGATCGAGACGAAACTTGCGCCAACAGAACCGTATCATTTTTCTGGTCCTGCATGCCAAGTTTGGTCCAAATCGGAGACAGTTGAATCGAACGTCGTTTTGCGGGCCCCACGGTCCCACTTGACGGACGATTTTGTGCACGGCCCGCCGGAATCCAACTTTGGACATACGGTTGGGTTCGTATCGAAAACTGGATCCGTAGACATGTAGTTTGACGACTTTAGAGACCGTTGACTTGGCACGCTTTTCGGTGCAAAGCGGGTCCAACGGCGGACATCGTTTTTGTCCGAAATTACCGTTTTGCCCCTGTTCCAGAATTGGACTTAAGGACAGGCATCCTAGCTGATTTGACCCTTCTGGACACGTTGGTGATATTTGTTTTATCATCCGACAATGTTTGTAGATATTTTCTAGGTGTCACCATTAGTTACAATTCCTATTTTTCGTAATTCGGAATTGGTACAACCTCATAGTTTAATACTTAGAGATAGATTGATCCCCTTTGACCAGTTGACTATATTAACCAAAATTAACTATAGGTCAACCATTGACTTAGTTTGACCGGATTGAACTAGAACTTGACTAGTTGACTTTAATTTTGACTGTAGTTGACCTAGTACTGTTGTTAGACTTGAACCTAGAAGGACCTAGAACTACTAGAATACTGTAGATTACTTTTATTTCATGTTAGACTCTTTTGTGACTTGTGATTGCTCTAAATAGGACACTGTGACTCCAGTTGGACATCTACATTTATCAGCGGCTTGGATTACCAGGCGAGTACATTTCTGATCTTTTCATGCTTCTTTGGATATGTACTCTTGTTATAGACTAGTATACTTGATGCTGACACGACGTTCACACGGATCGGTACCCTATGGATCTTTTCATGCGATGTTATCCCCTCGGATACATCGAGTATGTCATGTTTCATGTACTTTATCATGTTCATCATGTACTCCATGTATTCACTTTTATCCATGTGCACTCATATGTTATTCATGTACACTCATGACCATATGAGCTCCATGTATACAGTAGTTGTTATCCATGTGCAATAACATAACATGCTTTGATCCTTGTGTATTGGTTGGGGGCAGGGAGAGTGTAGTTGGTTATGTGATCATTATCCCCAGTAGTTGTTATCCATGTTCTTTCCGTAGTTGTATCCATGTGCACCCAAGCTGTTTACATAACCAATTCATGCTCTGTTTCACGTAGAAGGTTATATTCTTTATTATCATATTATATCTCAGTTATATCTTCTCTCCTGTTGATTTCTCTTTACAGTTTCATGTATAATTTTCTATAGCTTGCTTTATATGTCCATTCCTGATATGAACTGTTGTGAGAGATATGTGCTCGTTCCTGTCCTGATTGGACCTGTTGATAAAATTTTACAGGTACTTGGAGTTCACAGTTAGCCTAGAGGACACTGGTAGAGCTTGGAGTATTTACCTAGAGGTTGTTCATTTTCTGTATTGTTGTCTTAGAGTTGTATTAGAAATCTTGTGTTTGTTTAATAGAGTTTTACTATCACTCCTGATTCTCTCTGTGGATTATCTTATCTATTTCATCGTGCTGTTATCTATCTTTAGAGTTGTGATTGAGATAGTATCTTATGTGTTTGTCCTCCGTCTGGAGAGTATAGCATATTGTTTAGAGTGATTATGACCTAGAACAGCGTTCTACCGCCGACACTGCGGCGTAGGCTGGACGTACCCACGTCTCGTGCCCTAAAGCTAGGGTGCGGGTCGTGACACGTTTTTAGTGGTGGCCCATGCAGGTCAATTCGCATTTGTGCGATTTCGTAGTAGCGCGACGACTTAGTTGTACTGCTACGAGCCTGCTATAGAGTATAAGAAATAAGGTGTTAGAATTAGAGATACTCAATCACACTTTGGATCCTTGAGAGATTCCAGGGACGACCCTTGAGAATCTCATTACGAATTCGATTTGAATTCTTTTCCTCTTGAATTTGATCTTGATTGGTTCATCTCTTTTGAGCGGATCTTCATTATTCCTTCCTTACCATTATTTTGTATTCCTATTTTCTTAAACTCTGTCGTACCTGCATACTTTGTAACCCTTGAGTCTTCGTATTTTTCATGGAAAAGGTTGAGGAAGTGTCGTAAATCATGTAGTCGGAAATGATTGAACTGGTTATCGTGTGATGATTTTGTAGGAATCCAAAAGGTTGGATGTTAACATGAAACTTGAGAATGATATGTGGTAAAGGTCTAGGATGAAATCAAGGATGTATACTACCAGTCTGGAAACAAACCACACTTAGAGAAAACTTGGTATGAATAATTCGTAAGTGTATTTCAAAATGATGAGGATATTCAAGGTCAACTTAGTTTGAGAACTTCAAAATTTGGTTATTGATTCTCGGACAGTTTTACCCTAAGGCTTTAAAGAAGGTTAGTAATGGAAAAGAGAATTAAATGGTATTCAATGAAGATATGAAATTGAACAAGATATTGCAAGGAAATGACTAGGGATGAGAGGACACAAGGCTATGGAAATTTGGACATTGTTGTGATTTAAAAAAAAAAAGAGAAGAAAAAAAAAAAGGAGAAAATTAGGAGAATATATTCATGGGTATATGTCGAGAAAATATGAAGGTTGATTTTACGATGGAAAATAAGTTTGTAAGGCCTAGAGGTTTGGGAATTGAATGATACGAGAAAACAATTTAAACAGTTTAAAGATCTCATAAATTGAGTTAGAGGTTTCGGATCTAAATTGGGACAATGTGAAGAATATGAAATTGATTTAAAATGAATAGTATTGATTCTTAATAAGAAGGGACATGCTTCATGAGAAATGTTTTGAAAATTTAGAATCTGCCTATGATGATCATGGTAAGGATTTAGATAACGGAAGGTTGTAAAATCTGGATGGTAACATATGAGGATTGAATTATCATAGGGAGACTAGTAAGGTAAAGATACGATTGGCAATTATGATCAGGTGAACTTCAGGTTTCAGAGGCAGATGATACTTGACTTTCCTCAAATCTAGATTTTATGTGACTCTCTAACCATTCGTAATATTTGAATAATGATTTGATCGTTCCTTAACAGTATTCTCTCTAGAACTGTATCCCTAAAATTTTATTCTGTAACTGATTTTTTCGTGCTTCAACTTGATCTCCTTTACTTTGCATTAATTATCACCTCTTGAACTTCCATTTTCTATTTTGATCCTTGACATTTCTTACCATGACTTTGATATTCGGAGTGTAATACTAGCTGTTACCCTCCAACAAATTGTGTGCAAGGCCAGACGAGTCCATCTTCATGTGGGCATATCGTGTCCCATTAAACTCATCTCCTTGTATACTATCCTTTTGATATGACTTTCGAGTCGAAATGACTAACTATGATCTATACCATAATACCAACTATTTTATTTCAATTAGAAATCCAACTTGACTCATTTCTTTGACCCGACATGTGTTGGTGTTCTGCTTGATTCTTTAAATGCTCAACTTTGTACTTTATCTTGATGCTTGACCGTTGTTCCATCACCCTATTAGTTTAACTCTTTAAGGTGGGTAGAATGCCTCACTACCCAGCAAATCCTAGTCATTGTGAACCACATTGATAAGTTCACTTAGACTATTTAATTCTTTCATCATTATCCTTACTTATATTTTGACTACCTTATGTTGCTAATTTAGAACCAGTTTTGCAAGCTTATCTTCTTTTCGAGCTTGATCATGACATATATTATTGGGGGCCGGCACCCACTAACATATTGTCTAATCAGAACCGGTGCAAGATGGTCTGATCAACCTATTGCACTTTGGTTCGCTTTTCATATATTATTTACGTGGATGAGACTAGTTAAACTTGTCATAGAGTCTCATCCGCGACAGCCTTGACAATTCCCTTTAACTATTTTGTCGTCTATGAGCCACGTATTGTACTCAATAACATCGCCTTTGAACTCTTTATTGTCTGCCTTTCACATATTTCAGAAAGACAAGACACTATACTACTATTAGACAGACCCGAGGTATCACATATAGTTTCCCTATCCAAATAAGAAATTGATTCAATTCTATATCCTTATCATCCTTTAAATTTAATTCTTGACCGACCAGTTGACTTGGTCATCCTTCTTATCATCCAATATATTGGGATCTTTTCAATTGAATTAAACCAATTGTGACATGGATTTCAAATCTTGGATACCGTGCTCAGACTTCAATGACCTCGTTCTCTATCTTGCCCAAACATCGATTCATCCTGATTGATCAACTTAGATCGTATTGGGACTAAAATTTCTTATATATATGTGTGTATGCTTGGATTTTTTGTGTGCTATTGACAATCGTGATTTAAACTTTGATTTTCTTGATTATATTTGGAATTAGTACCCCTTCAGAATTAGTTACTAGTTATGTCCTTGATAGTTGCCAATTTCATAAGGTTGGTAGACTGCCCTACGGCCTTGATGATTAGTGTTCCCTTATCTTTCCAATTGGACTCCTAGACTGTTTGTATGTTTTATACCCGATGACTGGCTTGATCTAGATGACTTATACACCTAGGTGAGACATTCAACCCCTATGATTTGACCATATCATGCATATGTTATTCTTCCTAATTGTATGATAAATTTTTTTTCTATTATTATTTTTTTATTTTATTTTCTTAGAGACTTTGATTGTTGGGTGTTGACCTAGAAGGAGTACGACCGTCCTAAATTTCGAGGACGAAATTATTTTAAGGTGGGTAGATTTGTAGCCTCCCTTCCCGGAATTTTGAAAATTTTTATTTATTTTAATTAAATTGGTAATTTTTAGATTTTTTTTAATTAATTATTACGGTAGATGATTTTGCCATGGTTGAGATTTGGAGTACAAGGTGACTAGGAATTAGGGCACGGGTAGTGCAGTGGTGTGCTTTGACTAGTGTTTTAGCCCTGGTAGAGAAGGCCGAGCCGTAGTGATATCCTAACTAGGAAAACCAGGCCATGTTGCGACGTAACCCTTATCGAGGATTATTTATTTATAATTATAATATTAGTTTCAGGAACCCGGTTGTACCAAACTAGTGCAAACTGGACCCAAACCAAGCCAAGCCCAAGCCTATGTAGACCTACTTTTAGGTATGTACGAATATTTTCTAGATTTTTGGGTAGACTTAATAATATTTCTTAAATATTTGGTTAGTTATATAAAATGGGTTTTATTATTATCATTATTATTATTTATTGAGATTGTTATCTAATATTATTATTGTTGGTTTATTATTTATTGTCTAATAAATATATGTATGTATGTTTATATATGTATGCATATATAGAGATGATATATATATAGAGAATATATATAGAGAGGGAATATAATAGTGTATGTATTTGTGATTATATATATATATATATATCTATATATATATATATATATATATTATATATATATATATAATATATATATAGATATTATATATATATATAGTAATGAGTGTACGTATAATTTATATACAAATATATATTATATACATGTGTATATATATTACGTATTATATATGTGTGTATATACGTTATTAAAGCATGTATGTATATATATACCATATACGGTATAACTATGTATTTACCATGGGTGTACAAAATATTATGTGTATATATATATATATATATATATATATATATATATATATATATATATATAATATATATATATATATATATATATATATATATATATATATATATATATATATATATATATAATATATATTAATGTGTATGTGTATATATATATATAAAATATATATATATGTCTAGTGTAATATATATATATAATATATATATATATTTATTAATGTGTATGTTATATATATATTTATAATCTAAATATATGTGTGTATATATTTATATTTTTTGTGTATATATATTAAAGGATTATATTATATAAGGTATTATATATATAAGGTTATATGTATATCATGTATTTATATATATAAATATAGATGATATATCATGTATTTATATATAAATATATATTATATAATTTTGTATATTTGTATAGTGTTATATATATATATTTATATTATATATAAATATATATGTCAGAGAGAGATAGAGACAGAGAAAAGAATAAGATGTAGCAGTAGTAGCTAAGAGCCAAACCCCATGCCTAGAAGCAACCCACGAGCCCAAGCCATTGGCCGAGCCCCAGCCACAGGCCATATTCACATCCAGCTCATAACCGAGAGCCCAACTGCTACCGAGCCGACCCGACCGATATATATATCATCGAGAGAGAGAGGAAGAGATCGAATTTCGTAAACCTAGCCAACCCTAACCACCGCGCAACCCACCTCCTCCCTGGGCGACCCCACGCGCGCCGCCGTGGGACGGCCGGAGGTCGGCCAGAGGCCACGCGCGCACAGCAAGTGCGCATGATGCGCGGGTGACAGCAGTAGGTTGCTGTAGAAGCTTCGACTTCGAGACGAGTTTCCCGTCTCGCCTCTCGACCGATTTCCGATCTTCCAACTCAGGTACGAAGCCCAACTATACGACTCTGAATCCCTTCAATTAGAATTAATTTTAGAGCCCTAGGTTGTCAGAGAAATCGACGCAAAGTTGACGAGAAATCTGTCCAAAAACAGAACCTATTGACAGTCCATGAACCCTTATTTGAGGATCGTTTCCGATCAATCCAGTCCCTTATTAGAAAAACTTTTTGAAGACTTTAGGCAACATGTAGGGCTTCGAATCCCTTCTTGCGGAATTCGAAATCATCGACTCAGCGTCGAGAAAATCGAATTCCAAAGTTTCCCAAAAATCTGTTTTCAAAACGTTGAAATTGTTCCACACGACGTGCGTCACGCCAATCGGGACGACGTGGTCGCGAACCGAAAGCATCGAAAGCTGCGTAACGGTTTCGTGGTCGTGTGGGCTTTGACGGAATTCGAATTGGTCGCGTGTGCGCGACGAATTTGATGCGTATCCGTCGAAATTCTCCGTATCGTGCACTTTGCAAATTCTCCAATTACTTTGTGCACGCTCGTCAGATCGAGACGAAACTTGTGCCAACAGAACCGTATCATTTTTCTGGTCCTGCATGCCAGTTTGGTCCAAATCGGAGACAGTTGAATCGAACGTCGTTTGCGGGCCCCACGGTCCCACTTGCGGACGATTTTGTGCACGGCCCGCCGGAATCCAACTTTGGACATACGGTTGGGTTCGTATCGAAAAACTGGATCCGTAGACATGTAGTTTGACGACTTTAGAGACCGTTGACTTTGGCACGCTTTTCGGTGCAAAGCGGGTCCAACGGCGGACATCGTTTTGTCCGAAATTACCATTTTGCCCCTGTTTCCAGAATTGGACTTAAGGACAGGCTATCCTAGCTGACTTGACCCTTCTGGACACGTTGGTGATATTTGTTTTATCATCCGACAGTGTTTGTAGATTTTTTCTAGGTGTCACCATTAGTTAACCAATTCCTATTTTTCCGTAATTCGGAATTGGTACAACCTCATAGTTTAATACTTAGAGATTAGAATTGATCCCCCTTTGACCAGGTTGACTATATTAAACCAAAAATTAACTATAGGTCAACCATTGACTTAGTTTGACCCGGATTGAGCTAGAACTTGACTAATTGACTTTAAATTTTGACTGTAGTTGACCTAGTAGACTGGTTGTTTAGACTTGAACCTAGAAGGACCTAGAACTACCTAGAATGTACTGTAGATTACTTTTATTTCATGTTAGACTCTTTTGTGACTTGTGATTGCTCTAATAGGACACTGTGACTCCAGTTGGACATCTACATTTATCAGCGGCTTGGATTACCAGGCGAGTACATTCTCTGATCTTTTCATGCTTCTTTGGATATGTACTCTTGTTATAGACTAGTATACTTGATGCTGACACGACGTTCACAACGGATCGGTACCCTATGGATCTTTTCATGCGATGTTATCCCCTCGGATACATCGAGTATGTCATGTTTCATGTACTTTATCATGTTCATCATGTACTCCATATATTCACTTTTATCCATGTGCACTCATATGTTATTCATGTACACTCATGACCATATGAGCTCCATGTATGTATACAGTAGTTGTTATCCATGTGCAATAACATAACATGCTTTGATCCTTGTGTATTGGTTGGGGGCAGGGAGAGTGTAGTTGGTTATGTGATCATTATCCCCAGTAGTTGTTATCCATGTTCTTTCCGTAGTTGTATCCATGTGCGACCCAAGCTGTTTACATAACCAATTCATGCTCTGTTTCACGTAGAAGGTTATATTCTTTATTATCATATTATATCATCAGTTATATCTTCTCTCCTGTTTATTTCTCTTACAGCATTTCATGTATAATTTTCCATAGCTTGCTTTATATGTCCATTCCTGATATGAACTGTTGTGAGAGATATGTGCTCGTTCCTGTCCTGATTGGACCTGTTGATAAAATTTTACAGGTACTTGGAGTTCACAGTTAGCCTAGAGGACACTGGTAGAGCTTGGAGTATTTACCTAGAGGTTGTTCATTTTCTGTATTGTTCGTCTTAGAGTTGTATTAGAAATCTTGTGTTTGTTTAATAGAACAGTTTTACTATCACTCCTGATTCTCTCTGTGGATTATCTTATCTATTTCATCGTGCTGTTATCTATCTTTAGAGTTGTGATTGAGATAGTATCCTTATGTGTTTGTCCTCCGTCTGGAGAGTATAGCATATTGTTTAGAAGTGATTATGACCTAGAACAGCGTTCTACCGCCGACACTGCGGCGTAGGCTGGACGTACCCACGTCTCGTGCCCTAAAGCTAGGGTACGGGTCGTGACAATACTTGCCTGGTGGTTGCACGAAGAACCAATAAGATACCGTCAACTAATACGCCATAAAGTCCACGTATCACAAATGTCTCCGAAAGCTAAAACAGACATCGCCAACATTCTCAGAATAGTTAAATTAGCTAAGCTTGTCTGTCCTTAAGTCCAATTCTGGACACATAGGCAAAACGATAATTTTAGGCAAAAACGATGTCCGCCGTTGGACCCGCTTTGCACCGAAAAATATGCCAGAGTCAATGGTCTCTAAAGTCGTCAAACTATATGTCTACGGATCCGGTTTGATGATACGAACCCAATGGTATGTCCAATTTTGGATTCTGGTGGGCCGTGCATAAAATCACCCGTTGAATCGGACTGTGGGGCCCGCAAAACGGTGGTCCAATCAACTATCTCAGAATCGGACCAAACTTGGCATGCAGGACCAGAAAAATAATACGGTCTTGTTGGCACAAGTTTTGTCTCCATCTGACGAGCGTGAACGAAGTAATTGGGAAACTTGCACAGAGGCTGATACGATGAATTTCGACGGATACGGATCAAATTCGTCGCGCACACGCAACCAATTTGAATTCCATCAAAGCCCACACGACCATGAAGCCGTTACGCACCTTTCAATGCTTTTGGTTCATGATCAAGTCGCCCGGTTTGGCGGGACGCACGTGGCATCGGAGTGATTTTCAATATTTCTACTGTTTTAAAAATAGGTTTTTATCGAAGTTTGGAATCTGATTTCTCGATGCTTAGTCAATAAAATCGAGTTCTGCAAATTAGGTCATGGAACCCTACATGTTGTCGAGAAGTGTGTTCAAATAGAATTTCTTATATGGTACTGGATTGATCGAAATCGATCTTCAAACAGAGCTACCTGGGACTGGTTCAAGACTGTTTTCGAAGCTGTTTCTTGTCGACTTTGCGTCGAAATCTCGAACAGGTTGTCCTATGATTCGCGGAACTATTTACTAGGATTAGATGGGGCAAAGGTTGAGTTCAAACCTGTTCAAGCACTTCGTAAAATTGTTGCACGATGACGGAGAGAATCGTACGCGAAGTGGGGTGTGCCAACTGCTATTGTTGTTGTGTTCCTCTCTATTGTACCGTGCGCGTGCGGCCCTGGCGCGGTGGCGGTGGCCGGCCGGCGCAGCTGCGGCGGCGCGCAGGGCCACAAGGTCGGGGGCAGCGGTCTGGGGAAGAGTTTTTAGGGTTTAAGGTGTTCGGGTTTGCCTCCTCTGATTGTTCGTTTATATGAGGGAGTTCGGGAACAGCTCGGTTTCATGTACTCGGTTGGGGCTCATCCTGTAGGCTGAGCGGTTGCATGGGTCGAGCTAGGATTAGAGAGGCTGGGCTGGGCTGTCACTGCTCCCTTTTCTTTTCTTATTTTATTTATTTATGTTTTATTAATTAGTATATGTATATACATTCATAGATATATATACACGTATATGTATACATACATATACATATTTCTATATATATACGTATATGTATACATAGATGTACATATTTCTATATATACACATACACACATACATATAATACATATATATATTTATATCTATATATACGTACACATACACACATACATATAATACATATATATATTTATATTTTATTTAATCCAAATTTCCAAACGATATTATCATAATTATATTAACAATATTAATACTAGTAACAATTATAATAAACCATGGAATCCAAAAATAGGTACGTATACAAATATGGGTTTAGTCTAAATATTCCAAAAATACACAAGGGTAGATAAGAAAAATTATTAAAATACTCTTAGATATCTTTTGAATATCAAATAATTATATATATATATAATTAGGGGTGTGCATCGGTCGGTGGTCGACCTATTTGGTCCCAACCGAAGTCGAACCGAAGTTAATCGGTTTGAAAATAAACAAAACCGAACCAAACCAACCAAATGGTCGGTTCGGTTTTAAAACCGACCGACTTGGATCGGTTTGGATCGGTTCGACTTGGTCGGTTTTGATCACATAAAAAATGGACTGTATGTTTTTTTCTTTTGTGAAACCTCCGTCAACTTACACTTTGCAACAGTAAATACAATTCAGCAGCTTCAATTCAACTTGCGCTTTGCAGGTGGAGAAAAATATCAATTATATATGAAAAAAAATCATATACATTAAACCAAAAGCCCCTTTCATGTGCACATGAGCAATTAGAAAAGAATATAAGCCGCCAGCACTCCTCTTTGCGACTAGAGAGAGAGAGAGAGCTCTTTCAACTTTAACTTGATAAATGGTTGTGATGTGAATAAATGAACCAAACCTGTATAATACAACCCAATGAACCCATACCCAACCTGTCAACCCTAATTATTTAACAAGGATTTAGTTCGGTTCGGTTCGGTTTAGACGATTTTTGGCATAACCAAACCGTAAACCGAACCGAACCGGTCGATTTTGAAAAAATTGAAGCCGAACCAAATCAACCGAACCATCGGTTCGGTTTAAAACCAATCGGTTCGGTTTGGCTTGGCTCGATTTGGTCGGTTTGACTTAATTGTGCACAGCCCTATATATAATGACAGTAATAATATTAATAATAATTACTTACAAAATATATGTAGTAGAGCATTTAAGAAAATTCGTACGCAAAATATATCGACACTAACATCTTGGTCACACTTCATGCCTACATGGGCTTGAGCTTGGTTCGGGTCCAATCTGGTTGGTTTGGCACGATTGGGTCTTCCAAAAGTCAATAATCTAATTAATGGATAGTTAAATCATCTATAGGGTTAAACCGCAACTTGGCCTGGTTTTCCTAGTTAGGATACACCGATGGCTTGGCCTTCCTTAACACAGCTAATACGCTAGTCAAAGCATGCCATTGCACTATCCGTGCCATGATTCCTAGTCGTCTGCTACTTCCAAACTCAACCATGGCTAAAGTCATCTACCGTAAGAAGTAACTAAATAAATATTTATAAAATCACTATTTAAATCAAATAAATAATAAAATATATTTTAAAAAAAAATTCTCCGGGAAGGGAAGCTACAAACAGGAAAATACGAGAGTACATGATATCGTGTCATGACGTGTCACAAGGAAAGTACAAGATATGTAAATGCACAAGACCATAGAAAAGTACTTGCCTTGCTCCGGAAAAGTAAGGGTAATGAATGGAACTGGATGTCCTCATGTTTATTGAGTACAAGTTGGTTAAAATCTAGATCAATTCAAATTAGCTATCATGATATTTCTAATCACGTCCCACTACGCTAGTTTATTTAGTTCTCTAATCAATACTTTTTAAACCATTAGACTCTTCTATAAAAGTTCATTTATAACCATAAATTTATACTATTAAGTATTGCTCACTAATACTACTTAAAATGGCTATTACTCTTCTTTATTCACCACAACCAACCGACTTGGTCCATACTTCAACATACTTACTAAGGCCACATCCTTCTTTCCCATCCTCTACTTGAGTCCTTCTACTAATAAGCAGATAACTCAAAAAAACTAAAACCTAGGGTCAGTTTACCAATCTAACAAAACTTTTACACAAGAAGAATATTAGTCAGCCCTCAACTGATCTGCAAAACATAAGCTAACCCAAGGTCTGGAATCCAACATCCCTGCAATTGAACTTCAATGGCCCATTTATAGCTTTCATTGCAATGCTCAATTGAAAATTTGATTAAACAAGTGTGCAGACACTTGATGATCAGGCAACACCACCTCTGCTCCCACTATTGTAATGTATAATTTATACACAACTCTTCATTTGCTACACAGAACACCAGATTCCAAACAAGGACTAGAAAATAAAGCTAAACCAACAGAAAATCTCACAACCATGTTATCAAGAATTATACATAGACTGAACCTAGGATCAAAATCCAGAAATATACAAAGCCCCCTTAACTTACTAGTTACAACAAAACCCAGTAAGCCTATATAACTTAACCTATTGACTTGGTAACCTGCATACAAAATCCAAACCCAGTACTAAGTCCTCAGTCGATGCTAACAGAACTGATCCCCTGCTTCACTTGGTTCGAACGTCCATTCACGCCACAGCAAATCAAATCCCCGGTCATCCCATACCACATTCGATGCTGAACACCACTGAACTTGATACGAACAAAACTGGATACGAGCTATTACTGCCGGACACAAGCTAACCGTTGGACACGAATCAGCGCCTTGATTAAACTCGAACAGAAAGGACACGTACAAGTCCAGACACAACTCTGAGGCACGAACATTGTCGACCCTATCCTGAACACACACACACCGAAGATGAACGCAACTGAATACATATAATCACTCAAAATCGATCTTGACACACTACACACATCCAAAAATTCAAAATAATGATCTCCAAAATAGAAAGGTAGGTAGATACCTGAAAGAATCAACTGGGTTGAGGACACAATTTGAAGTGTCAAATGCGACACTTCGTCCACATGTAGACGGGATCCAGTTGAGGTATTTCAACAAACAAGTGCAATGCACAAGAATGAAAATAGTTCTTTAGAAGAACTGGCAAATTCTTATTTAAGAAATTCGGAAAGACAATCAAGAATTGACAAGAAATTTCATATCCAAACATACCAAGGGTTGATCGGGATAGTGAAGTTCGATCGGTCGGTGATTACAACAGATCAGTTGGATCGCCGGAGAAGAATCGACTCAACTGCTCAAAGATCTAGGTCGAGTATAATTCGATCAGCTGTCAACACGGTTAGATCGGCGAACAACGGTGAACCACATTCAATCGTCACCCGACTTGTCAAGATAACCCGCCGTCGGAGATCATGGTCGTGCGCCACCAAAAAATAGAGGAAGATGAAGACTCACTGCTGGCAGCCGGAGACTCCCTGACGTTGCAGTCACCAAACTGCCTTGCTATTTGTCGATCATCGAGATCGAGTGCACTGCCGAGGAAACGATGTTGCCGACCGTTGGAGAAGATTGATCTCTAGCCGTCACGGTGGTGGAAGCGCCACGCCACCGTTGCTATCTTACTCGCCAGCCGCCGGAGTGGCTGCATGACTCATCGTAAGGAACGTGCACAGAGAGAGCCGCACGTCGGTCGAAGAAAAGGGCTCGATCATCGTCGGAGAATCGTGCGCCACCGCTCGAGGGACCCGCTTACTCGTCGTTTCTAAGAAATTAGGGTTAGGGTTGGACATTGAAATTTGGGAAAAATAGGGAACGAGCTTCACAGCTCTAGTAAAGAATGGAAAGGAACTCTCGAAAGAGAAAATAAAGAATGAACTGTGTTCATTTCTCAAAATATAGAAAATGGCCTTTTTGTAATTAGGTCGTCTAAAATGCTGCTATTTGCAAAATGGCCCAAAAGATTGTTATAAAAGCGGTTATACTTGTTAGAGATGTTGTTAGAAAACTTTGGGGTCCACTCTAAGTTAGTTAGGATTCTTGGGAATGAATTATTCCCAGTTAATCAATTAACCATGAAATAATAATTCAATTATAACATCTAAGCATAACAATTACTAACAAACTTGAATATCATTTATTAAATTTTTTAAAAATAGTCAAAAATTTATGTAACCGGAGAGTTGGGGTTACAAGAACCCCCTTTGCATATTTATGTCTAGGTCAGTCTTTTGTATATTATTTTGTTATTTTGACAGTTCATATTAGCATGTTCTTCATGTATCTTGTTACGTCCTTCTGAAGACCTAGTTATTTCCCAGGTGTGTGTTCATGTCTTTCGCAGGTATTCTAGCCTGTTTTTCCTGGTTGACGATGATGTTATTGGACATTATTTTATCATGTGTCCTTTCTTCTTATAGCCATAGCAGATAGGATCTTCTTCGTTGTTATTGTTGTTGCTGTTGCTGTTGTAGTCCTTTGTTCTTCTGTTGAATCTCATGAACTTCTTAAACTTTCTTACCATAAGAGCTTGATCTTCAGAGTCAGTCACTGTTGTCAGAATTATCTTCGACAGTTCTTCTATGTTGAGCCTTGAAAGCGATCGACTTCTCGGACTTCTCCTTTGGTGCAATATCTTCAAAGTCTTGAAGTTCCAGCTCGCGAGTGAGTAGCTTACCCATGAGTGTTTCGAGAGACATTATTGAGAGGTTGTTCCCTTTAATGATTGTTGTAGCCTTTGGAATCCAGTTCTTTGTGAGAGCTCGTAGCAGTTTACGAATCTTCTATAGTTACTGTACTCCTTGCCTAATGATGACAGAGGATTTACAATATCCAGGAATTTCATAAACATCTGAGTGACAGATTCGTTTGGCTTCATTTTGAATGCCTCATATTCCTGAGTAAGTCTGCTGATCTTTGACTCCTTGACTTGTGTTGTTCCTTCGTGGGTTACTTCGAGAAGTTCTCACACTTTATTTGATATTTTGCAAGTACACACCCTGTTAAATTCAGTCATGTCTAAAACACAAAATAAAGCATTAATAGCACGTGCGTCAAGACTGGCCTTTTTCTTTTCATCCTCAGTATATTTATCGTGTGGTTTTTCAACCAAAACATCTTCAATAATAATACGATGAGGCTTTTTATAGTCATCAATAACAATAGACCATAAGTCAAAATCTAGAGATATCAAGAAGAAACGCATCCATATTTTCCAATAAGTGTAATTTGTACTGTCAAACAGTGGAGGTCTGTTTGTGGCTTGGCCTTCACTTGTGAACTTCACAGTTGCCATGTGTTATACTGTAATCTATGTAACAGTTAAGAATAAAAAATTTAACTGAAATGTTACCTTGCTTTACCTGTATAACCCGCTCTGATACCAATTATAGGAACGAATCGTAAAGCATAATACTCTAGAGGGGGTGAATAGAGTAGGCAGCAGAAAAATAGCTAATTAAAAAGTTAGCAGCAAGATCACAGAGATATATCACAAGTAAATAAATGTAAAGACAGAGATCAGAAAGAAAATGCAAAGACGGTGATGTATACTAGTTTTTCTCTTGTGAGGACTAGTCTAGTCGAAAGAACTCTAACTTCCAGTTGAATCCACTATTGGAAAATACCGTAAGTTTTCATACGAAGTCCTTGCAACTCCTACAAACGCGAGCTTTGATCCGAAGTACTCGACCAACTTCGGTTGTGAACTGTCTTTCTTCAATCAAGCCTCTGATTATAATTACTCTAAACTTCTAGACCGTACCGTACTGGCAAATCGACTAGAGGATTGTAACTGGCTTGGGATTTGAAAATGAAAGTTGTAGAATACTTTGGAAGAACATAGTAAGCTTTAGAGAGAAGAGATGAAAGTGAATGAGTGAGTTGAAATGATCGAAATCCTTCTCTATTTATAGTTTTTTCATAGGCAGAACTCTGTCAGAATTCGGGCAGAATTCGGACAGAACTCTATGAGAAAATCTTGGCAAGATCCGTAACTGCAGGAGGACTAATTTCAAAATACAACGTCCACTAACCGAACTCTGGCCGATTTCTGTCGGGTTTTTGCAAAAAGATTTTTAGGACTTTTGAAATTGTTTTAAGCAGTTAGGAGCTTTTTGTAAATAGGGGCTGTTTTTCAAAACATAGGATATTTTAAAAATATTTTTATGGTAGCCTATTTGCCAGTACGACTTGGTGTATAATATATTCCTAGACTCAATAAACGTAAAAATTATATTGCATACAACTCATACGATAAACACAGCTTCTTCCTTGAACAGATAGGTAACAATTCTTTGGCAGTTGTCCAAGAGTCCAAATTAACTTGAGTAGCCCTTATATCGAGACAGAGTTTGATCAATTATTAAAATCAGCTTTGACCATGACCAATGGGCCAACACCTACTTGGGCTGATGCTAACTGATATCAATTTTCCCTATTTGGGTCTCTCGTTTGTCCAACACATCCAGGTATACACTGATATCTCATGTGTCAATTGACACTTAGTTCCAACTCAACACACGCCCAAACAACATACCATCATATGTTGAATTTCCTTCCCACAAGTTATGGTCCTTTGATGCAGCCGCTACTGCTGCTAAGCTCTAAACCTGTCAATGCATTGTTATTCGTTACCAACCTGATACCCAACTAAATTGATAGGACCCTACAACATATGGTGTTGACAGTGCTAAGGCTCTAACTGGTTGGTATCTGACCCTTACCTGCCTAGGATACATGCACCCATTCCTTCTAACCTCTATATATGCAAGTTGTCCTTGATATAACTTATCTAGGCATTGTCCATATACTGGACTTGTTCAATAAAGATTTATGTTAATGAGCTATCGATTATATTGAAGTTAATGACAAAGTAGGCATGCGATTTAAGGAACATCTAAGATGAAATCATATATGTGTCTGATACGGCTAAGTTTGTAAGAAAATCTAGGTATCACCTATATCATAGTCTAGGAAGTCCCTGGCATTGACAATTCAAATATTTATGGCATACATTGGCTTCCGCCAACAGTGAACTATTAAGGATCGCATCCCGCGCATATTCTACATTATAGCCTGCAACTGATTCTGCTTCCACTTTTGGGAGATCAGACGAAGCTCGATTAGTTTCTGCTAGACGAGGAATAAGGAACATAACCAATACGGGGAACAAGGGAATACCGGACCATATCTACTTTTGCGCCATGACAATCTCACTCGAATTATAGGGACCTACACATATTAGTACAGTATACCGGGGTCCCCGGCCAGAACCACACATGCAAGTTTCCCTGTATGTGGTTCATCCGTGCTTTTTTTCGAGGCGCTGCCTGTGACTCCGCATGGGAAAGGGGGATTACTATCAAGTTTTTGAATATCAACTGAAAAGGTATTGCTATCTAATGGTTTTGGTATGCCAGTACCCTCTAAATCCATGAATTAAACATCTATGAAGCCTCTACATTACAAAAGACCCCAGGTTCCCCCCTCCTTTTATAGAATCTAGAGTCCATCTATTAACAAGTAACTCTTCGATCCTCATAGACATAAACTCGAACACCTTATGTATATATTCAATAACTGTAATTTAGAGGACATGATTATGTACTTATTGAGGTCGGGGTGTGAAAACTCGACTGTTCCTCTGGCTCCTTGGTCAACTACCTTTGTGGTGGAAAGGAGGTGAGTGCAATTAGGGTTCTTCGAGAAAAGATTGGCTGCTCCTCTCCACATATATATTAGTTTGTGGATTAGGTCGATCTCTCTAAAGCTTGGAAGAGATCGAGTTCAATATGGGATCGAATTTGATCACAGGATGACTGGCCATCAGATTTGAATACAAAAGAAAAGGTGATCGGCTATAACACAGGGTTTTGAATTTGGAAAAATTGTATCAAGCCCCTTGTCGCATTGGTTTTTACATAACTTACATTATACATATTATCTAAACTAAATTAACAAGGAGAAATAAATGTAAGCATTAAAAAAAATTATACAAAAGAAAAAAAAATTGGTTTAAGGGTTTACAATGGCCGAGGCCCAAAGGATAGAGGTGGACCTGGACTTTAGGCTAAAGAGAGACCATGATAAAGTAGGAGGCGGCTTTAGTACGGGACTAGTCAAGCGTCCTCAATTATAGTCGAGGACCTTTCAGCACCAGCAGCAGAACCGTGCCCCGAATAGAGAACCCACCCAGCAGGTGCAGCAGCCACAGAGGCAGTTATAGCAGGCTCCATATTATACTCACTTTGTGAAGACCGGACATGTCTGGGACGACTACAGAAGGAGGCTCAGGCATGCCTGTACTACAGATTACCTTTGCACCAGATGAAGGAGTGCCTTCTATATCCTTTCCGGCCAGGACAGGATGCAGTACCGGCTCAGAGGGGACCATCCAGACCACCAACGTCTCCACAACCGTAAGGCCCACCACTCCCCACTCAGCAGCAGCAGTTCGCCCAATACCAACAGAGGGAAGCACCTCAGCAGGGTAGATCCTTTGTTATGACCATTGAGGAGCTCGAGCCTACCCATGATGTGATAGTGTCATACCCCAAGACCAGAATACTGGTAAGTAGGGACGGACATGGCCAGCTACGCAATACCAAAGTACACCAGTACTCTAAAATCACGTATAAGCTGTCAAGACATGGGGGTTACTTCTACAAGCCAACAGTCGATCCTAGGTTAAGACAATCCTAGGTATCTCAATCACATACAATTATACAAGGTACAAGAAGTATGATCATCAGACATACAATATTAAAGCGTCACAAACCATATATCATGGATGATCATAAAGCTAGTAATACAAAATGGAGAAACTAGCAAGAGTATTAGTCATACATGATAGCTCTAGCTGCAGTCTAGAATACGCACATCATGTTCAAGCCCGTAGGCTAAATGTTAAGGACCAAAACACGAGCTAAACACGTGCTCGGAGGCTAAATGCTACAAAAGAATAATGTACATAACCAGTGGGAGAATAAAATAAGAAATCTACTTGGGTACTCTGGTGCTCTGGATGGTCACCGTCGAGTAGATGGTACGGAAGATCCTCTGAGCTTCTCTATCAGATCTGGCCAAACAAAACCAGTGGAGTCAGACCCCCAATAGCAAGTACCACAAAGGAAGCCAAACCATGAACTAAAACCAGCAATCACTAACATTAACAATTAGGGATACAAATGAGTAAGGGCAGATCGAGACTCGTGCACTACCAATGCACTTTTTCTGAACATAGGAAGACAATAAGTAAAGCATCTTGGATCATAAAGTAATTAACATGTGACATAAGGTAAGTGTAGACATGTTAAGTAAACAGAAGCTTGAGAACATGTAAAAGCAATTGAACATGTGAACTTGTGAGATAGCCGGGTCATAAGAGCATGGTGACCTGGCATAGGGAGTCATGTATAGCTTGTGAGATAATTGAACATGTGAGCATGTAAGAATTATATAGAAAGACAATGATAAGTGGACTTAGGAGCTAATTCGGAAGTCTCTGATCATTGTATAGCATAAAGATCATGTATAGAATGTGAGTTATACTGAATAGGACAACAAATAATAAGATGACTTAGGAACTATTCTGGAAGCCAAGTTACAATCCTTAAACCAAACAAGGACCGGGGTTGTAACCCTTCTCCTGAACAGAACTTTGTCTCCGACCATTCATCGATGAAAGTAAGCATAAACCATAGTGTACTGAAATAAACATACAAATACTGCCTAGACAAAACTAGACTGGACTGGACTGACTTCATCCATCAAACACGACCAACAATGAGTACGGCTTGATACATTAGCTAACTAGGGTTATCACAAGCCTTGTTACTAGCAAGATGCAATAGGGTATCCCTACGGCCACAAGCCCTGCAGACTATCTAGGTTATCCAAACGCAAGTTACAAGAATTTATAGTGGATACATCGCCCAGGAGACAAATGTACCCTAAGAGAGTTATTAGGTGACTTGAGGGTGCAACACATGACAGTGTGCATATTACTTGTTTCATGAAGTGCCCCACATGACAGTGGGCTGAAAATGTGCCCTACTCATCGGCAGGCTACAAGTCCATCAGAGAAGGCGCCCAGATAACGGGATTGCTTGTAGCCGAAATACCTCCCTATATGAACTACTTGATCAATCTAGTCATTAATCCTAGTCATATTCAGTATGAATTCCTGACCGTGGAAAATCAGGAATTCATGTCCTAGACATGACGCAATACAGAACATATAGCTTGTACAAACACACTCAAGAGAAATACCCACGGTGTCCAAATTATTTATTATTTGTAAGCCAATAAAGCCGTCGCAACAGCATTCATGGTTCATGTCATGTCATATCATGTTACTTGTCTGGAGTGCATCACGACGGGTCACTATCATGTTAAGAGTACTTGTTACCACGACGGGCCATAATTATGCTAAACAAAGAAGTGACATGTGACTTGAGTACACCGCAACGGGTCACTATCGTGTTAAACAAAGAAGAAAGACATATATTATGAGTGCACCACAATGGGTTACTATCATTTTAAGCAAAGAAGTGAAATGTGACTTGAGTGCACCGTAACTGGTCACTATCGTGTTAAGCAAAGAAGAAAGACATATATTATGAGTGCCCCACCATGGGTCACTATCATGTTAAGCCATCATAGACGTAAGAAAGCTTGTAGATAGATCTTGATAAAAGGTGCATCATAACATATGAGAAGGAATAAATGAGGTAACTACTTGGCCTAAAACACCAATTGAATATGTGCCAGTGTTAAGGGTATGAGAGGGGTACAATCATTCTCTAACTATAAAATATTGTCAAATCATGTTAAGAAATTCATCTATTAAAGAAATATCAAGCTATTAAGTAGGGTCGTCGCAATTTAGGCCAAGATAGAAAACATGCAATACAATCATAAGCTCCATATCAAGAATGAAAGAAACTTGCATAAAATAGTTGGTAGCGTATTCTTGAAGCCAAGAAAAAGATCTACAACTTTCATGTTGGGAGTTGGAATAAATTCTGGCCACAAATCAGCCAAATAGGACATAAAATAGCCAAAAACAACCAAAATATGCACTATACGGCACTATGCAAGTCATGCGGCACTATTCATCCATGCGGTTCTATGCAAGCCTGTGGCACTATGCAAGCCTACAGCACTATTCATCATGCGGTACTATTCATCCATGCGGTACTATGCAAGCCATGTGGCACTATTCATTCCTGCGGTACTATTCATTCCATGCGGCACTATGCATCCATACGGCACTATGCAAGCCATGCGGCACTATTCATTCTTGCGGCACTATTCATTCCATGCGGCACTATTCATGCATACGGCACTATTCATCAATGCGGCACTATTCAAGTGTGCGGTACTATTCATGCGGCACTATTCATGTCTGCGATACTATTCATTCATGCGGCACTATTCATCGTCCCTGCCAAAATCAGGACAGATGACATAGAAGATGTCCAAATCTTATTTTGGCCATAACTTGCTCAAAACAAGTCGAAATCTAACTTTTAAAAGGTCCATTTTAGGTAAAATCAAATTCTCTACAACATAGAACAATCAAAACTTGAAAATAATGAAGTTTAGTAGACCAAAACCCAAGAAAACTGAAAAGGCTATAAACTTAGATCTATAAAAATTCATCCACCAAAATAAAAATTGCCTAAGTTCTAAAGATGCTTAGAATCATGTAAGGAATAGTTTAGAACAAACAAAATAACATTTGTCCAACATTTGGCAAGATATACTTGCCTTAGGTTGGAGGAAGATGAAGAGGATGAAGATGAAGAGAAATAAAATAATGGAAGAGAGAGAGGAGTTGGGTTTTTATATAAAATCCTTCTCATCTCAAACCAATCCAAACTAAGTTAAACCAACCCAAATTAAACCAAGTCAAGATCAAACCAAGATTAGCTAGTTAAGACAAGTCATAATATGGGTCAGAATTTTATACACGTATACTGAAAATACGTAAAATGAAAAACGGGGGTGACAGATAGCAGGTTCCATACTTCTCGATTCTTTTTCAGCTATAGATTTATTCGATTCTGGTGTATCCTACAGCTTTATTTCTATAGCATTTGTGTTCAAACATAGCATAGTATCTGAGCCCTTATATGGTAAATGCAAAATCATGACGGGCAGAGGCATTATCCTAGTCAAGGATATTTGTGTCAGGCGTCGTATCACATTGGGAAGTAGACAATTACGAGCCGACCTACTCGTATTGCCACTTTCGAGCTTCGATATCGTTCTCGAAATAGATTGGTTTAGTAGGAATCATGCCAGTATAGAATGTCGTCGAGGATGCATTATATTCAGCCCTCCCAGAGAGTCTGTATTCGAATTTGCTAGAGGAATTGTGGAGCAGTATAACGAGGCTATTTGCGGAGCTATGATTGAAGAGAAGGAGATACCTCATCCCATCATCGCAGAATTTCTTGATGTATTTCTCGAAGAGTTGCCAGGATTGCCGCCTGATAGGGATGTCGAGTTATCTATTGATCTGGTGCCAGGCGCAGAACTAATTGCACAACATATATACCGAATCTATAATAAGAAATCGGGAGAGTTGAAGAAACAACTTGATGAATTGCTAGAGAAGGGATTCATCAGGTTGAGTTCGTCGCCATGGGGAGCGCCGGTTCTATTTGTGCCAAAGAATGATAGGACAGTGCAGACCTCTATACACGGCAGATTATAAGGATCTACGGAGTGCCAGTGAATATCATTTCAGACAGGGACAGTCGCTTCACATCACACTTCTGGAGGAGTCTACAGCTGAGCTTGGGTTCACAGTTGAAGCTCAGCACCGCCTATCATCCACAGACAGATGGGCAGTCCGAGAGGACTGTAGGCCTCAAAAATGAAATCACGCTGAGCTAATACAGCCTATCAGAACAATGTCTAAAATACACTCTGAGTTCATCAGACCATTTCCTCAAATATACGCAGAGTTTTAATGGTACACAGAGACAGCTCATCATTTGTCAGAGTGTCATTATGACTGACAGCACGACAGTCAAAGAATATCTTCTCGTATGTCACGTATGCACGGGACTCGAGAGATCTCAGCCGACTATTGCGTGACTTTCAAAATCTTCCTCAACAAGATTCAGTCTTCATCAAGTTGGCGTACCAAAAAGACCTTATTGTCATTTAATGTGACTGACAAGGCAATCAATGTCAGAGATTTTGTACCAGTCGAGGCACGTCGAATCAAGACAGCTGGCCGTTCTGACTCAAGTCTGCGTGTATTTTGAACTTCTATGTTCCTTTCTCAAGCTTGCGTATATTTTGAGCCTTCTGCCTCAAGTCTGCGTATATTTTGAGCCGTCTGCCTCAAGCTTGCGTGAATTTTGAGCTTTCTGTCTCAAGTTGGCGTGTATTCTGAAGCCTTCTGCCCCAAGTCTGCGTGGATTTCATCCTCAACTAGTTGGCGTAGATTTTATCTCAAATTATCAGATTGGAGTACGTGGCAGACATGCCACAGATCTCTCGTATGCGTGCCCCAGTAACTTGCACACGACTCATGCATGATTGCCATGTGTCCAACAGTTATGGGCCACGTCCAGTAACTGCTCATCAACCTTGCGTACGTTTGAGTCCTGCGTGATTATCAACTATGCATAGGTTATGAAAACAGTTATCTTTTTTAGTTATTTTTGACTCTATAAATAGAGTTCTCTTCTCATTCATTGTACAGATATACTGAATATCTAAATTGCTGTCGAATTCTTGAGAGCTTTTCTTCTTCGCATCGTCCAAGGGATAAAGCGATCGTCTTCTAGATCGGATTCCTAAAGTTGTATTTTTCCAGAATCAAAATAAATAAAGTGAATTTATTTATGGAAAACAAATTGGCGACTCTGCTGGGGAAATATTTTTATCAACCTGAGTTTCTTCAATTTGATTAGGTTGTAAAGATGGAACTTTCGGTTGTTTCCTAACTTCTGCCCCGGAAGCTGGTTCTTCTTCTGAATATTCAATTTGATCATCTAATGCCTGGATGACACCCTCTTTCCCGTGCTCAAAAGGGATAATCCTCATCTCTGAAGGTTCAGCAGCTACTCCACTTGTCGTCGGGACAGTCGACTCTACCTCAGTCGGTTCAACTAAAGTTGCTGGAAGATGAACATGATCAGATTATGTTCTCTTCGTGGAAATTGCTTCATCGATCTCTGGCAAGATCCCTCCACTCATAATAGTTTCCAGGAGTTTATTGCCCTTCATCTTTCCGACAGTCTTCTTGACGTATCTGCCTCTCGATCTCCTTTTTATCAAAGGAGCATCGTCTTCATCTGTATCTTCATCTTTGTCGGCAGCATCGTCTTCATCAACTGGGATGCCACCTAGAGATGAGGTGGCAGTTATTGAAACTCCTTTCTTCTTGGAAGTCTGAGACTTAGTACTCTTTTTAGAGACTGTCTCAGATTCATCACTTCGTTTCCTCTTAGAGATAGACACGAATATTGGAGGAAGAACTTCGTCAGGAAAGTTTTGCTCCAGAGATAATTCATATAAGGGTTCAACTTCCGCAGTCTCATCTTCAGGTTCTGGAGTAAATCGTTGAATAACAATCTTCTTCTTCGACCTCTTTGATGGAGCTGGGTCGTCTTCTGCAACAAAAGTCTTCAAATGAAAACTCGGCATGAAAGTGCTCGATGAAACATAGAAGCGGGTGTATGTATAGAGCATTTTCGTCCCCGCCCTGGATAGAGGATTCGGCATAGAGAATTCAACTTTTGTATCTCTAGCCGTGAAGTATCTCCATGCCCGAGCTCCATCAATTAGTCCTCCACGAGGAGAAAGGCAGGTGGTGGCATTCCCAACATGAAGTTGGTCATATCCGAATTGTCGAGCAAATCGGCTCGGTAGATATGGTTCTAAGTACGTCATTTCTTCATGACGATATACCAGGTGAGATGGCCGAATCCGCTGCAGCCATTGAAAAGCTACGTCATCTAGCCTGTCCCCTTTTTCTCCGTCTATCATGTTCAGAGGCATGCTCTCATAACCCAGTGGCGGAGGAGCACATTGAATCGACCAATGTGATGATCGGTTCAAAATATTTCTGCATTCTGGAAGAGTGTGAACCTTCCAGAAAGTTTTTCTGGCGTACTTCTCTAAAAAGAGGCTGCCGCTTCCTCCTGCTCCCGGAGGTATCAGACCGTCGTGATGGAGAAGAAGCCAACCATACAAATAAGTATAGGGCATCTCTATTCTTGGGAATTCATCGGTCATCTTTCTTTGATTAGACAGCATATTGGTTACAAAATTTCGAAGACCTGCATTCAGCCTGCAAGTCATCGCTGATAATAAGTTTGTCTTATAGCCGTACATAAGGCGCACTGCTGCAAAAACAACGCCTCTATGTATTCTATCCACAGAACTGGAGCCAGGAACAACAAATCTTCTTAGCCAGAGAGAGAGGAATCCGGCTAAATGACCGTTCTTTGACAAAGTTTTTCCACTCTGTCTCACATATGATCTGAACGTGGTTCCGGCTTTAAACTCATACCAGTCTTCATTGATTGTGAAATCTTTACAGTCATACTTCTCTAGTGGATTGGTAATTTCACTCTCAGAGAGGGGCTTGAAGGAGTTAATTTGATACTTTCTCTTCTCATTTATCTTCTTCTCATCTTTCTCACGATTCATGAAAAGATAAGACATCCACTTCTGGATGTGGCAGCCGGCTTCCTCTTTAGCACTTTTATAATACAGAGTGCATGTGCCGAAATGGCACATCATCTCTTCAAACAGATGCACCATCTCTGGTTTCTTCTCCGACAAAAAATTTAGTTCTTCGGTTGTAGGCACATATTCTTCATATGGCAGTGTACCTGAAGGCAGATGAGAGATGTATTCCATCTCATTTGGGAGTCATAAATGTTCCCGTCCGGTGGTTATATCTTTCAACCAAGGCCAGGAATAGAAATGGGTTGGGTTTGAAGCCGTAGGAGGAATTGACGATCGCGTCATAGAGATTTATCTGCTTCAGCTTGTTCTCAAACTTCTCCAGAACCCAATGGACCAGAGTCCTCCACCTCATATTCTCCTGATTCATTAAGCCTATCATCCTCGGCGTCGAATCAGTAGGATAGAATGCCTTCTCATTTGCCATGAATTCATTTATGAAAACAGGCATCCTGAATGGCTTCAATATAGACGAGTCTTCGGGTGGCACACATCCCGGCTTCAAACCTCGAAACAAGGATACGTGATTCTCCGGAGCACTGTAGAATCCGTCTTTCTTGTAAATGATTCTGCTCGCCTTAGCTTGTTGATTTTCTGTTAAGTGCCATGTCATCTTTCTGGGGTAACTGGCGTGCATGAATCGCATGATAGACAAACCCCTAGATACCTTCGGCCAGTACATGGGCTTCCTTGCATCATCTTCAAAATAGAAGCAGACCTTCTCCCTGATGCCTTTTGGTTGTAACTTATGTGCTATGGCATCCCCAAACAGAAAAGCTGGTTTCTTATGGACCACCCGGTCAAGACTCTGAAATGGTTCACCATTTATCAGACAGCAGAGTGGTATGATCTTGATTCTGCAACAAAGATAGTCTGGTTTCCGGAGTGTCAAACTGAGGAAACTGTACATGAGATAAATCATGTTTGAAAGAGAAGCTCAAATGTCCTTCATAATCAGCTTCTTCACTTCGGATGTCCACTACAGAAAAGAAAAGAAGAAAAGATCAGATATGTTTTGTCACGCAGACTTCAGAAAAATTTATGTCTACGAGACTTATGCGTGTTTAACAGTGTTCAAAGAAAATTTCATGAGTCACGCAGACTTCAGACAAAGATCAAAAAGATACGCTGAATGATTTATTCACGCATGTAATTAATTCACGCAAAGTGTAGACAGATTAGAATGAAAAGTCACGCATCATTGCCAGAATCACATTGAAGTGAAAATGACAAAAAAAAATACGCTGACAGATCAAGACTAATCTATCCAGAGGATGACTCTCAGAAGTCTGCGTGAATAATTCAACATTAACATCTTTGCCAACATATGAAAAATCACGCAGAGTCATAAGAGCCATGCTTATTTGCGTAAAACACAGAGCTTCGTAAACACGAAGATGTGAAGTATGGCCAACCCTAAAGAGGGGGCATACTTTATTAATATTCTTTGCCCTAAGAAGGGAGGATATATTTCGAAAGTTCATTATTGATTTAAGAATCCTAAGATTTTTATGTGGAGTTCATCTTCATCAGTTCGTCTTTATCAGTTCGCATCCCCATCTGTCACTTACGTTGAATGGGGGGATGAGAGACTTCACGGCGAGGAATTCGTTCGGAGATGGCATGCGAAGACGTCGCAGGGGCCTTGCCCTTAGCCTGAGCGTCGATCTTAGGAGCCATTGCTGAGAAGGAGAAGGAGAAGTCGGGGAAGACGAAGTTTCTCTTCTGTGTGGGATTTTCTCTCTAAAGCAAGTAAAGAAAGAAGGAAGTGATTTATGGCCTTTTTATAGGCTCACGAAGAATTTCAAACGGCAAAGTCATCATTTGCTTCGATATAGGAGTTTTGCACGGGATCCTAAACCGCATAGAATCCCAACAGCCCAATCATTTCGGAAGAAATCTTTCCCTGAATCATCTCAGCGTGACTAAATTCATTTTATCATCTCGATTTCAAAGTATTTCGAAATAATTTATCATTTTTCGAAAACTTTGAAGGGGGTTTTGTAGGCCTCAAAAATGAAGTCACGCTGAGTTAATACAGCCTATCAGAACAATGTCTAAAATACACGCTGAGTTCATCAGACCATTTCCTCAAATATATGCAGAGTTTTAATGGTACACAGAGACAGCTCATCATTTGTCAGAGTGTCATTATGACTGACAGCACGACAGTCAAAGAATATCTCCTCGTATGCCACGTATGCACGGGACTCGAGAGATCTCAGCCGACTATTGCGTGACTTTCAAAATCTTCCTCAACAAGATTCAGTCTTCATCAAGTTGGCGTACCAAAAAGACCTTATTGTTATTTAATGTGACTAACAAGGCAATCAATGTCAGAGATTTTGTACCAGTCGAGGCACGTCGAATCAAGACAGCTGGCCGTTCTGACTCAAGTCTGCGTGTATTTTGAACTTCTATGTTCCTTCCTCAAGCTTGCGTGTATTTTGAGCCTTCTGTCTCAAGTCTGCGTGTATTTTGAGCCGTCTGCCTCAAGCTTGCATGAATTTTGAGCTTTCTGTCTCAAGTTGGCGTGTATCCTGAAGCCTTCTGCCCCAAGTCTGCGTGGATTTCATCCTCAACCAGTTGGCGTGGATTTCATCTCAAATTATCAGATTGGAGTACGTGGCAGACATGCCACAGATCTCTCGTATGCGTGCCCCAGTAACTTGCACACGACTCATGCATGATTGCCATGTGTCTAACAGTTATGGGCCACGTCCAGTAACTGCTCATCAACCTTGCGTACATTTGAGTCATGCGTGATTATCAACTATGCATAGGTTATGAAAACAGTTATCTTTTTTAGTTATTTTTGAATCTATAAATAGAGTTCTCTTCTCATTCATTGTACAGATATACAGAATATCTAAATTGCTGTCGAATTCTTGAGAGCTTTTCTTCTTCGCATCGTCCAAGGGATAAAGCGATCGTCTTCTAGATCGGATTCCTAAAGTTGTATTTTTCCAGAATCAAAATAAATAAAGTGAATTTATTTATGGAAAATAAGGACCATTCAGACACTGGAGGACATGCTGCGAGTTTGCGCACTCAACTTCGACGATTCGTGGGAGGATCATTTGCATCTTGTGGAGTTTGCCTATAACAACAGTTATCAGGCTAGCATCGAGATAACACCGTTTGAGGCACTTTATGGGCAGAGATGTCGCACACCTTTATCTTGGGACGACGTTGGCGAGAGGACTTTGCTTGGGCCAGAGATGGTGGTAGATTCAGCTGAGAAGATCAGACTGATCAGAGAGCGTCTCAGAGTTGCACAGGATCGGCAGAAGCACTAGGCGAACAACAGCAGACGGCCACTGGAGTTCGCAGTTGGAGATAGAGTATTCTTGAAGATCTCGCCGACCAGAGGCACCATTCATTTTGGCAGAGGCGGAAAACTCAGTTCGAGGTACATCGGACCCTTTGATGTGACGGTACGGATTGGTGAAGTGGCATATTGACTAGCACTTCCTGCTAGCTTGGAGGGAGTGCACGATGTCTTTTACGTATCCCAGCTTCGATACTACATTTCAGATCCGAGTCATGTGGTGGACTACTTAGAGCTAGAGGTAGGACCGAGCTTGACCTACGAGAAGCAGCCAGTGGAGATCCTTGATCAAAGAGAGAAGCAACTGCGAAATCAGACTATACCGCTTGTCCGAGTTATGTGGAGACACTACTCTCCGGGAGAGTCCACATGGGAGCGCGAGGATGAGATGCGGAACGCTACACCAGTTTATTTGTTTGATTGCAATTATCAAATTTCAATAAAGAGTCTTCAAATTTTACTTTGGACTTTCATTAGTGAAATTTTAAATTTTGAGGGCAAAATTTTTTAAGGGAGATTTGTAACCCCACCTTCTTATTATCAATAAAATTTTATATTTTTTAATAAGAGATTTACATAGGTATCTTGTGTTAAATTAATTAATCATTTTCTTGAACATATATATGTTTTTCCTCCTTTAAATATTCAATTTTGGGCCATTCAATTAATGGGCCAAACTTTTATTCATGTGGGCTGAGAGCTTGCTGTTAGGTTTGGTAGGAAGAGAATGGGAATTCAAATTTCCCCAAAGGACTTCTCTAACTGCCATCAACCAAATCGAGCACCACTACTCCGCAGCCATGTGCTGTAACAACTTTTTGATTTTTTTTTATCTGCTATTTTCCCACCAATTTTGTTCATCTCTCATTTACAAATCGAAACCAAACATCTATTTAAATTTTCGTTTTCTTCTCATTCTATACTAGAAGTATTTTGAGGAGAGCAGAGTTTTCTTCCTGACTTCATTCCAAGGTCGACCATGGCAGAGAAGCACGGCTTGACGAGGAGCGACCATACATAGGCGTTCGACTCCGACATTGGCATGGTCGTCTTCTTCCACAACCAGGACGTCGACTGTATCAACTCCCTCCAGCAATTTATTGCGGCTTCAGTTCGAATTCGTGAATCAAGTGAGTTATTAACACTTTCGAGTTCGATCTATCCTTCTGTCATCTTCTTTGATCTGAATTCGTTTTGTGCGGATCAAAATTTGTAGCAGTCGATTTCATCTCGAGAACTTTCTTCGAATCCTGATTGTTCTGATTTAACATTACGATGAGGTGAGGATCATTGTTGAATCTAATGATTTCAAATATTATGTTTTATTCTTAATTTTGTTCTTCATCTCGTATTGAGAATGTAGATCAAGAATTGGGGATTCGGTTTGAATTTAGTCCAATTGATCATCCTAATCAATCATCGAATGATGGTGAGTTGATTCCGATCTTGCTAGATCTGAACTATAATTTTCGTTCCTTATTCTTTCGAATCCCTGTTGATCGGGTCGATTTGGTTCTTTTGTGATGAATATCTTACGCGAATGTCAGGATCAGTGAAGGGACAAACCTGCGTTGGAAGCTTTGGATGAGTAGAGGGTTGAGCGTGACACGGATTCTCCTCGTTGATTGTTGGATCAACTTTTTTTTGAAGGAACTCTGATCAGGTAATTCTCTGACCTTTTGTTCATTTCAATCATGTATGAGCAGCATTAGTCAATCGTGTTTGGACTGTGTCAGACTATTGTGATGGGGTTTTGGGGACTGTATCCTAGTTTATTGTTAATTCAGTATTAATATGAGGTTGTCTTCTATGAGGCCAGGTTTGACACCAGGAAATGGTTTTGTGCCTCGCTATTGGTCAAGGTATCAGTAGAGAATTGATACTTTGCTCGATGGAGTTTTCTTCTCATCAGCTTGTTGTTTAGCTAATTATCTCTGTTAAGCTGAGTTAAGTTAGGTTCTATTACAGTTGGTAGTTAGATTGCTACAGGTTATGATTGATAACCTGGGACTGAGGGATAACTGTAGTTGCTATATGATAGATTTAGCCATTTGTTTTACTCCAACATGTTAGATGTCTATTTCATTTCCAGGTAATGGGGAATTAGGAAGGATTGCTCAAATGAATGGTTTTGTGATTAAGAAGCCCAGTGACCTGACCTATGCAATCAGTTTTACATATTATTTTAGTGACCTGACCTATGCAATCAGTTTTACATGTTATTTTAATCTGCTGCTTGTGTTGATTCTAAATCTTTAGTATCAGTCCTGTTCAGGACTGATACATTTTGAGACTGCTAATTTTCCTTGACCTTATATTGAACTTGTGACTTGAAGCGAACCCGTGGTAAGAATAGACTAAATTTATGAATATTAGCCTTAGTTCACTGCCATCTTTAGTAATAAGAGGGAATTAGATTGACTGGTATGATGTTTAACTTGGGAAACTTACTGTAACTGACAGGTAATATCAATAGGTTTATCTATATTAATTTCAGTAGCAGTGACACTGCAGATTAGAGTTCAAATGACATCTGTAGTGTGGTAGGCTCCAATTCAGTGAGGAATCATTTTAGTCTGGGTATTGTAAATTATATACAAGCAACGTATTGAGGATATAACAAGTAGTGTTAAAAGAGTATGAGGAAACCTTTCTTAATGGCTAGTGGTATAGAAGAGGACTTGAGACCATACTTAAAACCAATTAGAGATAGGTAAAGTGTAATCTGGAAGAGAAAGGAAACCCATTGTTTGGTGAAGCAGTCCAGCATTGTTATGATACCAATTGCCTAATGCTTCACCAGGTAATTTTAATAGTAAGCTTAGAATTTGTTTTCAAGGCAAATGGTTATCTTGTATGTTAGTTTAGTTGAAAATTTTGAATGGTTAGAACTTTCACTGTCTCTTTTACTTTTTCTTCTAGATAGAGTATGTTCTAGGAATTAAACATTAGTTTGGTAAGTTGACAGTTAGTAGTTAGTTCAAATAAGCATTGACTTAATTGGAATCTTAGCTTAATCAATTGAACCCAACTTTCTTACTAGTTTTTAACTAAATTTGTTAAATAGTAACTTAACCATGAGGTATCAATTTATATGATAGCAGGAGGACATCTAGTTTTACATCTCATACTTGATCACCCTGAGCAAGGCAAGTATACTCCTCGGATTTGTCCATTACTTCATGTCTTGTGCTTTTCTATATTCATGCTTGTACCTTCTTATTGACACGATACTTCACGAGTTTATCTTGTACCTTGTTCCCTGAGTTTACTTGTGTCTAGGAGGGGAAATACTACAGATGTGTGATCAAACCCAAGTTACAATTCATGTGAATAGCTAAGGCCTCGCATCGTGCACGCGGGACCGAAGCCGTACCATTTCATGTTCCATGTTCTACCCAAGCCGATCACACACTCTGGATGTATTTTGATATATTGCACACGTCAGGTTCATTGTATATTTCATGTCAAGCTTTATTTCACGTTCCCTGTATTTTTTGTATTTACTTTCCAGCATTCGTGTTCTCATTTTCCGTACTTTATCTTTTCCTGTACTCATTCCATATCATGATGTTCTTGTTCATTTCCTTGGATATACTTAGCTTTGCTCCTAACTAGGATATGTTGCAGGTGAGATGGAGGCTATCTGTGACACTTATTACGGGCAGGAGCCTGGAGGTACCTATGAGCTAGCTGGTGTTGTTCTGGACTTAGAGGCTGAGGAAGCCTAGTACTTTCCCTTCTAGTTTCATTTGAACTTTGTATTAGAGACTTCAGTTACATTTCATCTGCTGGAAAATGTAATAACTCTTAGTTATATACTTTGATTCTGGGATTCAATATTATAGATTTTGTGGTTTATATTCATTCTTATCTGGACTTGTAGTTTCCCTAGAGATTGGTACAGCTTACGTCATCGTGTCTAACGACGAAGGCTGGACGTGTCCGACTCGTGTTCGATTATTTGGGAGTGGGTCGTGACATGTTTTTAGTGGTGGCCCATGCAGGTCGATCCTAATGGTACCTAGGTATTAGTGTACTATTGGAGGACTTAATTAAACTAGGGAAACTTGATCACAGCATAGGAAAATCAGGAAATAAGGGTATATCAGGTACATCAGGTACATTGATATTATAAAAACATTATTTATTTTTAGTTTTAGGGTTTTGTCAATCAACGAAGTTTTCTTTCTATTGCAGGATGGTCAATACGAGGAAGACCGCGGATCAGCTCGGAGTTACAGGCAGTACGGGACAGTCTGCAACAGACGTTCCGGCAGAGCAGCTTCCGCAACCGCCTCCTATCTTTCCTCTGTTGCCCCCGACGATGATGTTCGACGGCGCCCAGGTGATGGCCATGTTCCAGCATTTCATGGAGGCTCAGAACCACCAGGCCGTATATTTTCGAGCGACATTCGTGGATGCACTCAGGACTCGAGAGCCGGCAGCACCAGCACCGGTAGCACCTCCAGCACCAGCACCACCGAGATCGGGGACCGCCAGAGACTACCAGAACCTCTGTCCGATGGATTTCTGGGGCCATGAGGGGATTGTATATGCGGATGAGTGGCTGAAAAATACGAAGCGGACGATGAAGATGGTGAGGATTCCTGATGACTTGAAGGTGGAAGTTACAAGCATGCGACTTTTTGATCTTGCCAGAGCCTGGTACCGAGAGGAGCCCCAGTTAGTTGTGCCCCAGATTCTCTGGACAAACTTTAAAACTCTGTTCAAGGAGAAGTTCTTCCCCGACATAGAGCGAGACGAGCTTCGGATACAGTTCGAGGCACTGCAACAGGTGACCATGACGGTGGCAGAGTACGCGTCAGAGTTTACCCAACTCAGCAAGTTCGCAGAGAACCTAGTCGGCACACCATAGGAGAGGGCTTGGTAGTTCAAGAAGGGCCTCACTAGAGAGTTGCGGCATGCGGTGGCGATCAGCAAGGCGACGACTTATTCAAGCATCCTTAAGATTGCTCAGGCTGTAGAGAAGGAGATGGACCCGAGGCCCTAGAGGGATAGGGACATCGGCAGTAGCAGCTATCAGACACCGGTGAAGAGGACTCAGATTTAGACTCAGACGAGGCCACCACAGCCGACGGTAGTTCAGCATCGTCGTGCCAGAGTTCTAGCAGTTCGGCATCAGAGACAGCAGGGGATCACTTGCGTATACTGTCATCGGCCAGGACACCATGTTGAGGTCTGTCACAAGAGGCTCGGACTTTGCTTAATCTGCGGATCAGATGCTCATCAGATGAGAGACTGCCAGCAGGCCACAGCCAGACTAGTAGGAGAACCTCGAGGAGCTGGAGGACCACCACCTGCACTACCCAGAGCACTACCTGCTGCACCCCCAAGAGGACCAGCTCTACCACCTCAGTAGCAGAGATTTGTACAGCACCAGCATCAGCAGAGAGGAGGATCATAGCAGGGACATGCTTACGTCATAGCCGCAGTTGAGGAGGAGGAGGCAGCTCCAGATGTTATTACAGGTTCTATCATCTTATATTTATTTCCTGCCATTACATTGTTTGATTCTGGAGCCACCCACAGCTTTGTATCATATGGGTTTCTGCATAGACACGGCTTCACACCTAAGCCCACTAGGAGGACCTATCGGATTATGACAGGAGGAGGAGTAGTGCCAGTTAGTGAGATGGTGGATTGCCCTATCACTATAGCTGGAAGGAAGCTTAGAGCTCGACTCCTAGTGATGCCATTGCCTGGATTTAATGTAGTCCTCGGCATCGACTGGATGAGTGAACAATTTGCTGTAATAGACTGCCATAAAGGGAAGGTTACTTTCAGCCTGCCTGGAGTTCCGCCGTTCGAGGTTAGAAGACAGATCGCAGAGAGGCCAGAGGGAGTCTACTTCAGAGCAGTTGCAGAAGACTAGGAGTTGTCGCATCTGCTGATTGCAGAGTTTCTCAACGTCTTCCCCGAGGAGTTGCCATGATTGCCGCCAAATCGAGATATGGAGTTCAGCATCGACTTAGTGCCCGGATCAACTCTGAAGTCCCAGCATTGCTACAAGATCAACCCGAAGGAAGCTGCAGAGTTGAAGGCCCAGATTGATGAGTTGGAAGGCAAGGGTTTTATTCGGTCCAGTGCTTCACCCTGGGGAGCACCGGTACTCTTCGTGCCGAAGAAGGATAGGACTGTTAGGATGTGTATCGATTACCGTGCACTCAATAACATTATCATCAAGAATAAATACCTATTATCGCGGATAGATGAGCTGTTTGATCAGCTGAGTGGGGTGAAGGTCTTCTCAAAGATTGACCTTCGGTCGAGATATTATCAGACGAAGGTTCGGGAGCAGGATATTCCGAAGACAGCTTTCAATACTCGCTACGGCCAGTATAAATTCTTGGTGAGCCGTTTGGACTCACCAATGCCCCAGAAGTATTTATAAACTTGATAAATAAAGTTTTTCACAAGTATTTGGACAAGTTTGTTGTAGTCTTCATTGATGACATCTAGATATATTCGAAGACCGAGGAGGAGCATGTGGAGCACCTGCAGATTGTTTTGGAGATTCTGCGGAAGGAGAAGTTGTATGCGAAATTCTCGAAGTGTAATTTTTCTTAGACAGGGTAGAGTTCTTGGGGCATGTAGTGACTAGAGAGGGGATTTCTGTAGATCCCAAGAAGATTGGAGCTGTGGAAGCATGGTCACCTCCCAAGTCAGTAGCAGAGATTCGTAGTTTACTGGGGCTACCAGGTTACTACCGAAAGTTTGTAAAAGATTTTCACAAGATAGCAGAGCCAATGACGAAGCTTACACGAAAGGACGAGCAGTTCATCTAGAGCGATGCCTGCCAGTCAGCATTTGAAGAATTGAAGAGAAGACTCACTACAGCGCCAGTATTAGCCTTGCCATCAGGATCTGGAGGGTTCGTCATCTATAGCGATGCATCAGGAAAAGGCTTGGGATGTGTGCTTGAGCAGAACAAGTGGGTTATTGCTTATGCTTCTATACAGTTGAGGCCTCATGAGAAAAATTATCCCACACATGACTTGGAGCTTGCAGCAGTCATTTTTGCCTTGAAACTGTGGAAGTGCTATTTGTATGGAGAGAGAGTGGACATCTTTACGGACCACAAAAGTCTGAAGTATGTCTTCACTCAGAAGGAACTGAATATGAGGCAGCACAGATGGCTGGAACTCATGAAAGATTTCGACATCAATCTGCAATACCATCTTGGGAAGGCGAATGTGGTAGCAGATGCTCTCAGTCGATATCCTGTTGCTATGTTCCTCACTATGGATCGGCATCTTCTAGAGGATCTTGAGAGTCTTGGGATCGAGATTATGCTTCCGGGAGTTCGAAGACAGCTGATGCACATGCAGATACAGTCAGGACTGATAGAGAAGATCAAGGAGGCCCAGTTTCTAGATGAGGAACTCCAATGTCTCAGAGGCCAGACAGAGGCAGGATTGCTCGATGACTTCACTATTGCAGATGATGGATCCCTGAGGCACGAAAACCAGTTGTGTATGCCCAAGGATTTGCGGGAGGAGGTTATGCAGGAGGCCCACCAGTCGCAGTATTCTATTCATCCTGGATCTACCAAGATGCATAAGGATCTGCGGGAGTATGTTTGGTGGTATGGGATGAAACGAGAGGTTGCCAGATTCATTTCTAGATGCCTTGTGTGCCAGCAGGTTAAGGCAGAGCGCTAGAGACCAGCGGGATTACTCCAGTCTTTACCTATTTCGGAGTGAAAGTGGGAACATATAACCATGGACTTCGTCTTTGGTTTATCGTGTACGCCAGGTGGCAAGGATGCTATTTGGGTTATCTGGACAGACTGACGAAATCCACTCACTTCATTCCGTTCAAGGTAGGGCTGTCGACCGAGAAGCTTGCAGACCTCTACATGCGGCAGATTGTGAGGATCTACGGAGTTCCAGTGAGTATCATTTTAGACAGGGACAGTCGCTTCACATCACACTTCTGGAGGAGTCTACAGCTGAGCTTGGGTTCACAGTTGAAGTTCAGCACCGCCTATCATCCACAGACAGACGGACAGTCCGAGAGGACCATTCAGACACTGGAGGACATGCTGCGAGTTTACGCACTCGACTTCGGCAGTTTGTGGGAGGATCACTTGCATCTTGTGGAGTTTGCCTATAACAACAGTTATCAGGCTAGTATCGAGATGACACTATTTGAGGCACTTTATGGACGGAGATGTCGCACACCTTTATCTTGGGTAGACATTGGCGAGAGGACTTTGCTTGGGCCAGAGATGGTTGTAGATTCATCTGAGAAGATCAGACTGATCAGAGAGCGTCTCAGAGTTGCACAAGATCGGCAGAAGCACTAGGCGAACAACAGCAGACGGCTACTGGAGTTCGCAGTTGGAGATAGAGTATTCTTGAAGATCTCGCTGACCAGAGGCACCATTCGTTTTGGCAGAGGCGGGAAACTCAGTCCGAGGTACATCGGACCCTTTGATGTGACGGAACGGATTGATGAGATGGCATATCGACTAGCACTTCCTGCTAGCTTGGAGGGAGTGCACGACGTCTTTCACGTGTCCCAGCTTCGACGCTATATTTCAAATTCGAGTCATGTGGTGGACTACTCAGAGCTAGAGGTGGATCCAAGCTTGACCTACGAGAAGCAGCCAGTGGAGATCCTTGATCAAAGGGAGAAACAACTACGGAATCAGACTATACCGCTTGTCCGAGTTATGTGGAGACACCACTCTCCGGGAGAGTTTGTTGGCCCATTGGTCATGGTCAAACCTGATTTTAATAATTGATCAAACTTTGTCTTGATATAATTACAAGTCAATTCAGATGTTTACCTATGACGTTTTGGACACTGCTCAATGATGGATATCTACTATGTTCAAGACCAAAGTTGTTTGCCATTCAGAATGTATTTCTTTCAAAGCAATATAATTTTTTATTTTATTGAGTCTAGGAATACATTGTACACCAAGTCGTACTGACAAATAGGTTGTCCGTAATCGTTTTTCAAAATCATCCTATCCTTTTAAAAATGATCTATGCTTTTGAAAAATATTATTTTTTACAAAAAGCTTCTGAAGGACTTTTCAAAAAGCCAAAAATTATTTTTCTCAAAATCAACTGGCAGAACCCTAGCAGAACTCGGCCAGAGTTCGGCAGAGTTTGGCCAAGTTGAACGTTATATGAACGTTTGATTTTGAACTTGGTCTCCCTTCAGTTGCGGTTTGTTACAAAGAGTTCTGTCCGAATTCTGTCAGAGTTCTGTCTTTGGAAAAACTATAAATAGAGAAGGATTTCGATCATTTCAAATCACCAATTCACTTTCAATCTCTTCTCTTCTAAAGCTTACATTTCTTCCAAAGAGTTCTAAAAAGCTTTCATTTTCAAATCCCAAGCCAGTTATAATCCTCTAGTCGATTTGCCAGTACGGTGCGGTCTAGAAGTTTCAGAGCGATTGTAATCAGAGGCTTGATTGAAGATACAACTCTTCACAATTGAAGTTGGTCGAGTTCTTCGTATCAAAGCTCGCGTATGTAGAAGTTGCAAGGACTTCGTATGAAAACTTACAGGATTTTCCAATAGTGGATTCAACTGGAAGCTAGAGTTCTTCCGACTGGACTAGTCCTCACAAGAGGAAAACCAGAAGAAATCTCGGTGTTTGCGTTTGCCTTCTGATCACCTTTTTATTATTGTCATTTATTTTGTGATTATTATTATATCTGTGATCTAACTGCTAACGAGTTTTTAATTAGCAATATTCCGCTGCCTACTCTATTCACCCCCCTCTGGAGTATTCTGTTTTACGATTTCGTTCCTACAATTGGTATTAGAGCGGGTTATACAGGTAAAGCAAGGTAAATTTGCAGTTATATTCAATTAGTATATATATCACAGCATTACACATGGCAACTGTGAAATTCACAAGTGAAGGCCAAGCCACAAACAGACCTCCACTATTTGACGGCACAAATTACACTTATTGGAAAACACGTATGAGTTTCTTTCTGAAATCTCTTAATTTTGACTTATGGTCTGTAGTTATTGATGGCTATAAAAAGCCCCCTCGTATTAATGTTCATGGTGTTTTAGTTGAAAAACCCCATGACAAATATACAGAGGATGAAAAAAGAGGCCAGTCTTGACGCACGTGCTATTAACGCTCTATTTTATACTTTAGACAGAACTGAATTTAACAGGGTGTCTACCTGCACAACATCAAACGAAGTGTGTAAACTTCTCGAAGTAACCCACAAAAGAACAACACAAGTCAAGGAGTCAAAAATCAGCAGACTTACTCAGGAGTATGAAGCATTCAAAATGAAGCCAAGTGAATCAGTCACTCAGATGTTTACAAGATTCTTGGATATTGTAAATCCTCTGTCTTTACTAGGCAAGGATTCCAGTAACCATGAGAAGATTCGCAAACTTCTACGAGCTCTTATAAAGAACTGGATTCCAAAGGCTACAGCAATCATTGAAGGGAACGACCTCTCAACAATGTCTCTGGAAACACTCATGGGTAAGCTACTCACTCACGAGTTAGAACTTCAAGACTTTGAAGATGCTACGCCAAAGGAGAAGTCAGAGAAGTCGATCGCTCTCAAGGCTCAACATAGAAGAACTGTCGAAGACGACTCTGAAGATAGCGACTCTGATTCTGAAGATCAAGCTCTTTTGGTAAGAAAATTCAAGAAGTTTATGAGATTTAACAGAGAACAAAAGACAACAACAACAACAATGAGGAAGATCCTATTTGCTACGGATGTAAGAAGAAAGGACACATGAAAAAAGATTGTCCAACAGCATCATCATCAAAGAAAAGCAGCAAATATAACAAAGGCTACCTGAAGAAATCTACATCAAGGAAGTACGCCAACACAAGCATATGGCATGAAAGTGAGGCTAGCGACTCAGAAGACGAACAATCATATGACGCTGCAAATGTGTGCTTGATGGCTTGCGATCAGGTAATCACTAATCCTCTATTTGATCCTTATGATGATTTCACCTTTGAACAACTATGAGAGGCTTTCAGTGACCTGCTAAATGATTACAGGAAACTATGTAGTAAATATGAAACCTCTAAGAAGGTACTCAAAGAGTACAAAGGTGAACTAGGAAGACTTATCGACCAACTAGATCATGTTAGAAATAATGACTCTTCAAATGAGTCTGGTGAGCTTTCTTCTATTAAATTGTTGTTACACGAGACTGTTAAGCTATCCGAAGAAAAAGACCAAATTATCATCCAGTTAAAGGAAGACCTATCTAAGGAGAAAAAGAGTCTCCAGTGTGCACGGATCAGATTAGAATCACTTACATCTGACTGTACTAGATTATATGACACTTCCAAAAAGTTGGAAATTAGTTTAGGAAAACGGTATGAAGTTGATGCTTCCTATTCTAACACGTGTTAATTACCGAATCATCGGAACACGCCCAACATTGTCAGACCAAACCATACCAAAACTATGCCCAAGAAGACTAATAGGCATGCATTCTTCTATACTAGAAAACCAAAACCTACCAATCATGCACCTCATACTACTTTCAACACTCAACATGCTAAATGTCATTATTATGGCCTCATTGGTCATATATCTTCTGCATGTAGAATCAAAAAGTTAGTAGATTTAAATGTTTATGCATGGATACCAAAAACTAACCAGTCAGGACCCTACAAGAAATGGGTACCAAGAGTATCATCTGCAAATTGTTTTGTAGGTGGGACGCCCTTTACATGCTAGAAGCAAATGGATCCTCAACAGCGGTTGCTCACGGCACATGACCGGTGACGCTTCACTATTCGCAACACTATCGAAGAAGAATAAAGAAGGATACGTCTCCTTCGGTAATAATTTAAGAGGGTACGTAATCGGTATCGGTGACATTGGTAAGGCTCCCTATCCAGTGATTAAAGATGTATGTCTAGTTACCGAGTTAAAACATAATCTGCTCAGCATAAGCCATTTAGCTGATCACGGTTATGGTATTAACTTCGTCAAAGATAAAATATACTATAGTTGATAGTTCAACTGGTAGTACTATATTTGAAGGTATTAGGGAAGACAACATATATGTTTTCTATTTGTTGGAAGATGCTAACAAAGCAGGTAGATGTTTGATGGCCAATAGCATTGAGAGTCAACCATGGAATATGAGACTCGGCCATGCAAACATGGATACAATTTCAAGACTATCTACAAAAAAGTTGGTACGCGGCTTACCAGACATTTCTTTCAAGAAGGATACGGTATGTAGTGAATGTGAAAAGAACAAAGCTACCAAATCCATATTTAATCCAAGAACGCTATAAGTACCACTAGACCTTTACAACTGTTGCATATGGACTTATTTAGACCCAGTAGAATTGCTAGTCTAGGTGGTAAGTTATATGCATTTGTCATTATAGATAATTTCTCTAGATATACATGGGTTTATTTTCTTGCATGCAAGAACGATGCATTATCAGAATTCGTCACCTTTTATAAGAAAGTATAGAATGAAAAAGGGTTCATGATTACTCGCATTCGTAGTGATCATGGCGACGAATTTGAGAATGCAGAATTCAAGCAATGTTGTGACACACACGGTTATTTGCATGAATTCTCTTACCCTAGGACTCTGCAACAAAATGGAGTTGTGGAACGTAAGAACAGAACTCTATCTAAAATGGCTAGTGTAATGTTAAACCAGTTTAGTCTACCTAGATACTTTTGGGCTGAAGCTGTAACTACAACATGCTATATTCTCAATAGGGTTCTAATTCGACCTATATCGAAGAAGACTCCCTGTGAACTATGGTTTGATAGAACACCCAATGTTTCATATTTCAAGATTTTTGGTTTTAAATGTTTTATTCTTAATACTAAAGACAATTTGAGTAAATTTGATGAAAAGGCCGATGAAGGTATATTTTTAGGTTATGCAGCAAAGAGCAAAGGATACAGAGTCTTCAACAAAAAAACCATGATCATCGAAGAATCAATCAATGTCAAGTTTGATGAGCTAAATCAACACTTAGTCGATGATGACAATGAAGACTTAATCACACCAAGTACAGCTACTGCAAAACCTTCACACAGAGATACAGAACCATCACATCAACCATCAGATGAACCTTCAAGCAAAGAAACTGAAACTAGCAATCCTGAGAGTACACCAAAAGAGATAAGATTTTTGGCTAATCATCCAAAGGACATGGTAATCGGTGAGATTACCAAGGGTGTAAGTACTCGTTCCTCTAATAAAGATATAGCTTCTTGTGTTGCTTTTGTTTCACAGTTTGAACCCAAAAAATATTAAAGAAGCATGTAGTGATAATTTTTGGTTAGATGCTATGCAAGAGGAATTAAACCAATTTGAACGGAATCAAGTTGAACTTGTGCCCAAGCCTATTGATCATCCGGTCATTGGCACCCGATGGTTATTCCGAAATAAACTGAACGAGAATGGTTTAATGACTCGTATTGTAACACCCAGTTTTCTAAAATGAGGATAATTTTGAAATTTTGTATTTTAATTTATTTAATTATGATATTTATTTAATAATATGATTTTTGGCAATTTTTAATCATTTTTTAAACTATTTAAATCATGACTTATGATTTTGGTGCATTGACTAGTGTAGCCTTAGAGACTGTTGACCTAGAGCCTAGTTATGTGATTAGGATGTTTGATTAGTACATTTTAGCCTAGAGGAGATTTTGGTCATTTTAGGATTTATTGAAATTTTTGGAAATTTTTAGAATTTATTTTAGAATTGTTTGGTTGAAGGTTGACTAGGTTGACTTTGACTAACTTTGACTTTGTGACCTAACCCTAGTTAAGTTGGACTTGACTAGATATGAGATCCTAGGTTAAGTTAGGTCAACCATACTCTAGTTAGTGAAAACAATTAAGGATATTGAGTTTTGAATAGAAATATTTGACCACAAGTCATGACTTGTGATTTATGAGTCATTTGTTTAATGACTAGGCCCAAAGCCTAAGACAAATTCCTAAAACCTAAGCCCTAGACTAAGTGGCCAGCCACCATATCATCCTTGGGAACAACACCCTATAAATATTCTCCTAGTTTTTAGGGTTGCCTCTTTTTAGGAAAGCTCAAGCTTGAGGAAAGGTTTGTTTCTATTTCTTTTAATCCCTACAAATCCATTCCTCTTCCTTTCTCATTCAAATCTTCTCTATTAGGTTTTAATACACCTATTCTTGCTGCTACTGAAGTTTCATTTCAGTTTGTTGTGGTTGGATTGGATTGGGACATCAAGGAGAAGAGTTATTGAAGGGGGGTTCTTATTGAAAGTTCAAGTATAGGTAAATTCCTCATCCCTCCATGAAATTTTGATTTGCTTACATATTCAGGAAGCCCTAGGGGTCCCCTAAGTGTCTGCATTGGTGTCGTGTCGGGTTTCATGAGTTTCGTGTCCATTTGGACACGTATCATGACTGTAGTATAGGTGTTTGTCGAAATGCCACTGAGGGCATTTCGATTTTATTCATGCAATATTTTTGAATGGAAAATTGTAATTAGGTATTGCTTACATGTTCCTGTTGGTTTCGTATTAATTTGGGGTCGTGTCGAGCTGTCTTGGACATGTGCACGCGCTGACACGCACGCGCGCGCACTGCTACAGGGATGCCCTGCCACTCGGGCTTCCTACAGGACACGACACGGCGATTTTTGACACGAAATTTTGTGGGATTGTTGGGGCATGTTCTGACAGCATGCCCCCAAAATTCCATCGAATCTCGTGCACTGGTTTAGGAGAAATCGATCGCGCACTGGCATTTCACTGTTCTGTGCATTGTGTTTTATTGCCACTGATACGGCCTCATTACTTAGGACACGGCACGCTAGGACCTAGTGCAGGCTGACACACTTGTAGCTGGACACTAGGAGTACCTGTTGACACAAGCACGAGACACTGTGGTGTCCTGTGTCGTGCACACGACACGGGTGCACGTGTGCACGAGACAGTGCACTGACAGTGCACTGTTGTGTCTGATTTTGAGCTTTCTTTGTATTGGACACGATTGTGTCGTATTAATGGACACGTGATGGGCCCTGGGACACGTACACAACATGTAGTTATGTTACCAACCTTTAGATTGCATTTTGTTTGATTTCGAAATCTAATTCACACTTACCTTATTTTTTCTGAAACATGATATTTTCTCCCAGTTTTCCAGTTTGAAAAACTTGATTTGGGTTGATGTTTTGATCTAATTAATTCAGTTAATCACATGTGTTTACACCCTAATATAGTGTACCTAGATGCATTCTAACTATATGTCGAGTTGGGTTGAATGTGGAGTATTTTGACTGCTAGTTAGGACCATAACTGAGATTCATACATTGGAAGAAAACTGAGTTTTTTTTGGGTGTTTGAATAACTGAAATCCATTTTTCCTGAGTTCCATACTATTTAGAGCTTAAAAACCTATGTTTCATGATACCTGAGATTTATACAAAGTCTGAATTTTGTTTTGATATCCTAAGACATGTAATTGCCTTTACTGCCACACTGTGTTCTCAATATTTAACACACACAAGTATACACACACATGTTTTCACATACACATGCCATCCCAGCCATATGACAGTCCCCTTTTTTTTGCAGCACATTTCAGTCATATAACCCAATGTTGGCTGCCCCATATATCAGCCTACTTCATGCCCAAAACAGCCTACATGGCAGCCCAAAAATAATCCAATACAGTCCTAAATTCAGCACCTACATGGCTGTCCCATGCCTGTCCTTTTGCATCATCACACAGCCCCTTCACTACACTGTATCACACTCTAATACACACTCATTGATTTTTTTGCCTTTTTCCTTTTCCTGTGCAGCCAGTAAGCTAACACACAGCCCTCTATATGTATCATATTTTGTTTCCTATGTGATTAACTGCTAATAGGTAATAGGTATATTAGTGTTTGTGTTTTCCTTCAAATCTGGAATTGTTTTAGGTATCTTTGTTCAGTTCCTGTCATCATTGATAGCCCCATAGCCATCCAAATACTACTCCACATGAGCCCATATTTAGCCTCCAATTTCCTGTCCAAGGCATGCCACAATCAGCACCTTGTTGGCAAACATTGCAGTCCCATGACAGCCCCCAACTTCCAGTCCATGTGCAGTACCCATTGGCAGTCCCTAAACCTGTCATTACCTACATATTTCAACCCTAAACTTGTCCTTACCTGTCCCTAACCCAGTCCCATAGTAGCCTCAAAACCAGCCCTCAAACTTACCCTTTGACACACCCTCACAGTTACATTCACACACACATCTCTCACTCATCATTTACATTTCACACACATCACACACACACAAAACCTGAGAGTTCCTGCACACACATAATATTTTGTTTGATTTAATTCAATATAGACACACCACCTCACCCCCCTATCACTCTCTATATATATAGTGATATATATAATGTTGGATGTTCAGTTTGTATGGCAGTAGACACTTAGACTCTTTCTCTCTGATTGTATCCTGTGGATCCTTTATTCCAGTATCTATCTATCTTTTATTTTCATCATTCTGCCTTAGATGTGATTGAGACTGTATATTGTTATGTCACCTCCATTCGGAGTGTATATACTGTACAGGTACCTTTATATTGTTAGATGATTGACCTAGGACAGCGTTCTACCGCCGACACTGCGGCGTAGGCTGGGCGTTGTTACGTTCTCGTACCCTCTCAGTGGGTGCGGGTCGTGACACGTTTTTAGTGGTGGCCCATGCAGGTCGAGTTCATGTAGTGGTATTCGAACTAGAGTATCACTACAGCCTGCAGAAGGATTAGGATATTTTTGAAGGTACTTAATCACACTAGGAAAAACTCATATCAAATTCATACCATCTCAGTTCTTGCTGATATTGTTCTCCTTGAATATAACTGTCCTCCTTTGCTATTTCGACTCATTCTCAGCAATTGTTTGTTTGATCTGTCTTCAGGATGGTGGAGACGCAATTACAGCGTGCCATTCATGGAGATACTGTAGAGGGGACTGCTACCTCTCAGCCAGTTCAGCAGGGTCGGGAGGCTACAGCTCCTGCCACCTCTGCTCATATTGGGACTTCAGCAGCAGCAGTAGCTGAGGGTATGCCTTCACCAGTTCGGAGGCAGGACCCAGTCATTCTAGAGGATCCGTTCCAGCAGCCGCCGCCTACAGGAAACGTGGACGCAGCTCAGATGTTCGCGTATTTCCAGCAGTTCATGGACCGACAGCAGGCTCGACAGGACAGAGGCATGGAGTTGGTCATTTCGACAGTTGCAGCCCGACCAGGGGTGCAGCAGCCAAAGATACCGGGGATCGAGCAGTTTCAGAAGATGAGCCCCAGAGACTTTCTGGGGACAGAGGGGATCATATATGTCGATGAGTGGATCGAGCATATAGAGGAGATCTTCCGCTTGGCCAGGATTCCAGCAGACCTTCAGATCGAGGCCGCAGCTAGCCGGATGCGCGATCTTGCTCGCACCTGGTATCAGTCGGACCCCAGGGTGGGGGTAGCCGGACAGACTTGGGAGGAGTTCAAGGGCTTCTTCAAGAAGAAGTTCTTTCCAGATTCAGCAGTCAGAGCCTTAGAGACGCAGTTTGAGAGCTTGGTCCAGGGGAGCCTCTCAGTAGAGGAGTATGCGGGAGAGTTTGGCCGTCTTGGCAGGTTTGTTGAGGGGTTGAGCGAGACGGCGAAGGCCCAGAGGTTCCGGAAGGGTCTGGTCAAGGAGGTCAAGTCCCTGACCAAGGGGAACAGAGATGCTACTTTTGAGGAGATTTTGACGGGAGCCTTATTGGCGGAGGATGATCTTGAGCTTAGGCTCAAGAGGGGGCGAGACCCAGTTAGGGGCAGCAGCAGCGGAGGACCGGCCAAGAGGCCACACGTTCAGCATGAGTTTCAGCAGCAGTATCAGCAGCCGATACCAGGCATGCAGTTTCAGCAGCAGTATCAGCAGCCGATGCCAGGCATACAGTTTCAGCAGCAGTACCAGCAGCCGAGGGCTCAGATACATCAGCTACAGCAGAGGCCTGTTCAGTATCAGGGTCAGGGATAAGTGCAGTATCAGCAGGACACCGTGTGCAACTTCTGCAAGAAGCCATGCCATTGGTGGAACGATTGCAGGAAGAGACTGGGTATGTGCTTACTTTGCGGGTCAGCAGCGCATCAGTGTAGAGAGTGTCCCCAGAACCCGACACCATTGGCTCAGGTAGCACCAGGAGCTAGAGCTCCGGCAGGGCAGCAGAGGGGACAACCATTGCAGACTCAGCAGCAGAGGTTCGTCCATCATCAGCAGCAAGCCAGAGGAGGCCAGCCAGGGCGAGCTTTCGCCATGACAGCCGAGGATGCTCAGGCCGTTGGAGATCTAGTTGTAGGTTTCGTTCTTTTGATTCAATTCTGCGATTCCTGCCTTGAAAATTCAATTCCATCTGTTCCTATCTGTTTCTTCATTATTGATAAGTTTGATCTGGTGTTTCAGTATGATTTAATTTTCTTCTGAGATAAGTCGTATGGGCTAGGTCGCCTCGATTATGAGATTTTAGAATCCTCTAGGGTCATGCTAGCAGGCATAGTGAGGACATATAGTCGGACTATGGACGTATTTCTCGGGTGTGGGAATTTAAGGTTTTCGCTGCCAAGCGTGCGGCAATGCGAAAATTTTAAATACCATAGTTCTAGAGGTATGTACCATAGTTGAGGACTCTGTGACTATCGCAGCCTTGCTCGCTGGCACGACAGAGATTCTGAGTATCATGGTTTCGGACAGACGCATATGATTATCTGACGGTATGTTTGAGACTCTGATTGTGGGGTGTTTGACCTAGAAGGACTACTACCATTTTAATTTCGAGGACAAAATTTTTCTAAGGTGGATAGACTTGTAACACCTAGTTTTCTAAAATAAGAGTAATTTTGAAATTTTGTTTTTTAATTTATTTAATTATGATATTTATTTAATAATATGATTTTGATAATTTTTAATCATTTTTTAAACTATTTAAATCATGACTTATAATTTTGGTGCATTGACTAGTGTAGCCTTAGAGACTGTTGACCTAGAGCCTAGTCATGTGATTAGGATGTTTGATTAGTACATTTTAGCCTAGAGGATATTTTGGTCATTTTAGGATTTATTGAAATTTTTGGGAATTTTTAGAATTTATTTTGGAATTGTTTGGTTGAAGGTTGACTAGGTTGACTTTGACTAGCTTTGACTTTGTGACCTAACCCTAGTTAAGTTGGACTTGACTAGATATGAGATCCTAGGTTAAGTTAGGTCAACCATACTCTAGTTAGTGAAAACAATTAAGGATATTGAGTTTTGAATAGAAAGATTTGACCACAAGTCATGACTTGTGATTTATGAGTCATTTGTTTAATGACTAGGCCCAAAGCCCAAGACAAATTCCTAAAACCTAAGCCCTAGACTAAGTGGCCAGCCACCATATCATCCTTGGGAACAACACCCTATAAATATTCTCCTAGTTTTTAGGGTTGCCTCTTTTTAGGAAAGCTCAAGCTTGAGGAAAGGTTTGTTTCTATTTCTTTTAATCCCTACAAATCCATTCCTCTTCCTTTCTCATTCAAATCTTCTCTATTAGGTTTTAATACACCTATTCTTGCTGCTACTGAAGTTTCATTTCAGTTTGTGGTGGTTGGATTGGATTGGGACATCAAGGAGAAGAGTTATTGAAGGGGGGTTCTTATTGAAAGTTCAAGTATAGGTAAATTCCTCATCCCTCCATGAAATTTCGATTTGCTTACATATTCAGGAAGCCCTAGGGGTCCCCTAAGTGTCTGCATTGGTGTCGTGTCGGGTTTCATGAGTTTCGTGTCTATTTGGACACGTATTATGACTGTAGTATAGGTGTTTGTCGAAATGCCACTGAGGGCATTTCGATTTTATTCATGAAATATTTTTGAATGGAAAATTGTAATTAGGTATTGCTTACATGTTCCTGTTGGTTTCGTATTAATTTGGGGTCGTGTCGAGCTGTCTTGGACACGTGCACGCGCTGACACGCACGCGCGCGCACTGCTACAGGGATGCCCTGCCACTCGGGCTTCCTATAGGACACGACACGGCGATTTTTGATACAAAATTTTGTGGGATTGTTGGGGCATGTTCTGACAGCATGCCCCCAAAATTCCATCGAATCTCGTGCACTGGTTTAGGAGAAATCGATCGCGCACTGGGATTTCACTGTTATGTGCACTGTGTTTTATTGCCACTGATACGGCCTCATTACTTAGGACACAACACGCTAGGACCTAGTGCAGGCTGACACACTTGTAGCTGGACACTAGGAGTACCTGTTGACACAAGCACGAGACACTGTGGTGTCCTGTGTCGTGCACACGACACGAGTGCACGTGTGCACGAGACAGTGCACTGACAGTGCACTGTTGTGTCTGATTTTGAGCTTTCTTTGTATTGGACACGATTGTGTCGTATTAATGGACACGTGATGGGCCCTGGGACACGTACACAACATGTAGTTATGTTACCAACCTTTAGATTGCATTTTGTTTGATTTCGAAATCTAATTCACACTTACCTTATTTTTTCTGAAACATGATATTTTCTTCCAGTTTTCCAGTTTGAAAAACTTGATTTGGGTTGATGTTTTGATCTAATTAATTCAGTTAATCACATGTGTTTACACCCTAATATAGTATACCTAGATGCATTCTAACTATATGTCGAGTTGGGTTGAATGTGGAGTATTTTGACTGCTAATTAGGACCATAACTGAGATTCATACATTGGAAGAAAACTGAGTTTTTTTTTGGGTGTTTGAATAACTGAAATCCATTTTTCCTGAGTTCTATACTGTTTAGAGCTTAAAAACCTATGTTTCATGATACCTGAGATTTATACAAAGTCTGAATTTTGTTTTGATATCCTAAGACATGTAATTGCCTTTACTGCCACACTGTGTTCTCAATATTTAACACACACAAGTATACACACACATGTTTTCACATACACATGCCATCCCAGCCATATGACAGTCCCCTTTTTTTTGCAGCACATTTCAGTCATATAACCCAATGTTGGCTGCCCCATATATCAGCCTACTTCATGCCCAAAACAGCCTACATGGCAGCCCAAAAATAATCCAATACAGTCCTGAATTCAGCACCTATATGGCTGTCCCATGCCTGTCCTTTTCCATCATCACACAGCCCCTTCACTACACTGTATCACACTCTAATACACACTCATTGATTTTTTTGCCTTTTTCCTTTTCCTGTGCAGCCAGTAAGCTAACACACAGCCCTCTATATGTATCCTATTTTGTTTCCTATGTGATTAACTGCTAATAGGTAATAGGTATATTAGTGTTTGTGTTTTCCTTCAAATCTGGAATTGTTTTAGGTATCTTTGTTCAGTTCATGTCATCATTGATAGCCCCATAGCCATCCAAATACTACTCCACATGAGCCCATATTTAGCCTCCAATTTCCTGTCCAAGGCATGCCACAATCAGCACCTTGTTGGCAAACATTGCAGTCCCATGACAGCCCCCAACTTCCAGTCCATGTGCAGTTCCCATTGGCAGTCCCTAAACCTGTCATTACCTACATATTTCAGCCCTAAACTTGTCCTTACCTGTCCCTAACCTAGTCCCATAGTAGCCTCAAAACCAGCCCTCAAACTTACCCTTTGACACACCCTCACAGTTACATTCACACACACATCTCTCACTCATCATTTACATTTTACACACATCACACACACACAAAACCTGAGAGTTCCTGCACACACACAATATTTTGTTTGATTTAATTCAATATAGACACACCACCTCACCCCCCCTATCACTCTCTATATATATAGTGATATATATAATGTTGGATGTTCAGTTTGTATGGCAGTAGACACTTAGACTCTTTCTCTCTGATTGTATCCTGTGGATCTTTTATTCCAGTATCTATCTATCTTTTATTTTCATCATTCTGCCTTAGATGTGATTGAGACTGTATATTGTTATGTCACCTCCATTCGGAGTGTATATACTGTACAGGTACCTTTATATTGTTAGATGATTGACCTAGGACAGCGTTCTACCGCCGACACTGCGGCGTAGGCTGGACGTTGTTACGTTCTCGTACCCTCTCAGTGGGTGCGGGTCGTGACACGTAATAAGGCTTGACTCGTAGCTCAAGGATACAATCAAGAAGAAGGTATCGATTACGATGAGACTTATGTCCCAGTTGCGAGATTAGAATCCATTCGCATGTTATGTGCATTTGCATATTTTTATAATTTTAAGTTATTTCAAATGGATGTCAAAAGCGCATTTTTAAATGGTTTTATAAAAGAAGAAGTTTATGTAGCTCAACCTCCTGGTTTTACTGATTTCAAATTTCTTGAATATGTTTTCAAGTTAAAGAAAGCCTTATATGGTTTGAAACAAGCCCCTCGTGCTTGGTACGATCGTCTGAGCTCTTTTCTACTTGATAACGATTTTTCAAAGGAAAAGGTTGACACTACATTGTTTATAAAGTCTTTGAATAACAACTTTCTTTTGATTCAAGTCTATGTAGATGATATTATTTTTGGATCTACTAATGAATCTCTTTGTCAAGAATTTTCAAAGTGTATGCAGAATGAGTTTAAGATGAGCATGATGGGAGAGCTAAAATTCTTTCTCGGACTGCAAATCAAACAAACCAACAATGGGACTTTCATAAATTAAGCAAAGTACACAAAGGATCTATTAAAGAAGTTCGACATGGAAGCAGTCAAGCCACTTAGCACTCCAATGGCGACTTCAACCAAGCTTGATATTGATGAACAAGGCAAACCTGTCGACATACGTAAGTATCGAGGTATGATCGGTAGCTTACTGTATTTAACTGCTAGTCGACCAGACATTGTTTAGTGTTTGCTTATGTGCACGCTTTCAAGCTAATCCTAAGGAATCACATCTGTGCGCAGTTAAGCGTATCTTTCGATACCTTAAAGGTACTTCTTCTGTCGACTTATGGTATCCCAAAACCACGTCATTTGACCTAACCGGTTATTCTGATGCTGATTTTGTCGGATACAAAGTAGATAGAAAAAGCACTAGCGGCACATATCATTTCCTAGGAAAAGCTCTAGTCTCTTGGTTTAGTAAAAAGCAAAAATCTGTTGCATTATCAATAATCGAGGCTGAGTATATTGCTGTAGGACGTTATTGTGCACAAATTTTGTGGATGAAGTAAACTTTAGAAGACTATGGATTGTATTTTACACACATACCCATTTTCTGTGACAACACTAGTTCTATTAATTTGACTAAGAATCCAGTATGTCACTCTCGTACTAAACATATCGAGATTAGACATCACTTTCTTAGAGATCATCAACAAAATGGAGATATAGACCTTGTATACATAGACACACATAATCAATTTGCTGACATACTCACAAAACCTCTAGCGGAAGATCGTTTCAATTATTTACATCGAGAATTAGGAATTTTAGATGTCAATAATATTAATTAATTATATTTTATTAATTAATATTCGATACTCAATAACTGTTTTCGAGACAAGCCTAAAAAGAGTCTGTCTGTCACCACGACTAGGGTCGAAGCGAAGCGGTATTTAAGAGTTTTCCGGTGAACCTCCGTTAGTTGGGACAGTACTCCTACAGCTAATCTGAGACAGATGCTGAGTAAAGAATATAAATTTATAAAATAATATTAATTATGTTATTTGAAATCTAAATTTACTAAACTCTGAATATTAAACATTTGAAACGAATTGATAAAGAATTGATAAAAAAGATGTGGCCCCACAATTATATATATATATATATATATATATATATATATATATATATATATATATAGCCAGGCAACCCTTGGCAAATTCGGCCCGAGTTCGTTCCGAATTCAGCCAGAGTTCGGCTGGGTATATATATGTACTAGTCAGAACCCGAGGCCCTCTCTTCTTCATTCTTCCAAACTTCATCAAAACAGCAGCAGCCGTGCCCCCTAAACCCTAGTTTGTCTCCATCTTCCTTCTTCCAATCCACGCAGAGATCTTCGTCAAAAATTTGGATTCGTGCGGAGAATTTCGTCCTCTACAGCATATCTAATTCTCGGGAGGTATAATTCCTTCTTTCCTCCACTTTCAAATTGTTAGGGTTTCTAGTTTTTTTGGGATAGAATGCCTAAGGGATTCAATCCTTTCAAAAGGAAGAAGATCCATGCCAGTGAAGAGGCATCGTCTTCGGATCCACATACGGATTTCCTCTTTTCTCCGGTCTAATCGGATGACGGTACATCGGACGAGTTTTATTTCAAAACTCCCGACCAAGCCCTACTTTGGTATGCCAATTTCATTATGCGTACTATTTGTACCGTATCTTCGATCAAATGGACTGTCTTTCTCGACCACCGTCCTTACTTTGAGGCATTAGGGTTACAATACTTTGTTACTTTACAATTTCCTATAGCTACTAATGCCATTAGACTATTTTACTGTAATTTTGTGTTAGACACTTTTATTGCGAGAACACGTGTCAGAGGGATAGATATCGAGTTTACTGATGAAATATTAGCGAAAATCTTTGGTATTCCAAACGAAGGTGCCCCGCTCGATGACATCACTGATTTCAATTTCTCCGATGGTACGACTCTCGTTAGTTTCAAGAATGAGCTTTGTGCGTCCGCACGTGCTCGTCCTGGAAAGTTTAAGGCCAATAACTTGAACTTGTTTAACTACGAATTACATCATATCATCTATTCCACTCTACTTCCAAAATCCACTTCAAAAGATGATGTCACTACACTTGAGCTTTCTGTTTTATATCACATTCTTAAGGGGATTCCTTTCTCTGCCCCTAAGACTATCATTCAGATGATGGGTAGATGTCGCGGAAGAGACTGCAACCTCTCTTATGCGATGATCATCCCATGCATCTTTCAGAGATTCGACATTGACTTATCTACTTGTGCTTGGACCCTGAGCCCAAGTTCCTTAAACTCTCTCGTCGCAGCATTGCCACTGTTCCTACACCTACTGCACCTGCTTCTCCTGTACCTTCTCCCACAGCACCAGGTCCTCCTCAGTCTTACCCTATGACCTTTGAGGGTATTCATCAGCATCTTTCAGATCTGCAGTCATTTTATGTTAACGCTTCCAGGAAACATGAGTTCCGTGACGTGATTCGTTTCCAGGCTATTGCCAACTCCTTCGTCGATCTGCAATTTGCACGGACGGGTCACTCTGCTACTCTCTACCTCGAGACCCTTCTATTTCTGGCTACCGCATTGATGATGAGGCGATCCACTCTCTGTTCCAGTCAGGGAATGCTTACGATTGGTATCGTAATTCTGGTGCCACTCCTCATACTTCTGGAGCCGGCACTTCTGGAGCTGGTCCATCTGGACATGCTGGCACTGCAGCCGATGATGATGATGAGGATGATGATTTTTTAGATGTTATTCTTATTGAGACTGATATTTTGTCTTATGTTTACTTGGAAATGCTCCGACATTCCACGATATTATCAGTACTCTTTATTTCAGTTATGATTTCTGACTTACATAGACATATGTTTTTATGCCTCAGTTTGGCATTTGACTCACATTAGTTTATTATTCGACACTTTATTTGTTTCAGCTTTATTCTAGCATTATCTTTCTATTATGCTCATATTAATTGCCTGTGACAAATACCATACCTGTGTTGTTATTTGTCTATCTTATTTTCAATGTTTATACCATGCCTGTGATGAATGTTCTTACATTTTTTTAATTGTGTTTCTTCACTGATTGTTACTTATGCATTTATTGCGGGGGAGCTTTCTCTTTTGCAATTATTTTGCTAAGTGACAATGGAGGAGAAATAAGATCTAACATCTTCATGAATACAGGTTATGAACATTTTTTTTGGTACATTTTTGAATTGATCCAAACTAAGATGTTATATCGGCAAGGTTTGTCAATTATCAAAATGGGAGAGATTGTTGGCCCATTGGTCATGGTCAAACCTGATTTTAATAATTGATCAAACTCTGTCTCGATATAAATACAAGTCAATTCAGATGTTTACCTACGACGTTTTGGACACTGCTCAATGATGGATACCTACTATGTTCAAGACCGAAGTTGTTTGCCATTCGGAATGTATTTCCTTCAAAGCAATGTAATTTTTTATTTTATTGAGTCTAGGAATACATTATACACCAAGTCGTACTGGCAAATAGGCTGTCCGGAATCGTTTTTCAAAATAACCATATCCTTTTAAAAATGACCTATGTTTTTTAAAAACATCCTTTTTTACAAAAAGCTTCTGAAGGACTTTTCAAAAAGCCAAAAATTATTTTTTTCAAAATCAATTGGCAGAACCCTAGTAGAACTCGGCCAGAGTTCGGCCAAGTTGAACGTTATGTGAATGTTTGATTTTGAACTTGGTCTTCCTTCAGTTGCGGTTTGTTACAAAGAGTTCTGTCCGAATTCTGCCCGAATTCTGTCAGAGTTTTGTCTTTGGAAAAACTATAAATAGAGAAAGATTTTGATCATTTCAAATCACCAATTCACTTTCAATTTCTTCTCTTCTAAAGCTTACATTTCTTCCAAAAAGTTCTAAAAAGCTTTCATTTTCAAATCCCAAGCCAGTTACAATCCTCTAGTCGATTTGCCAGTACGGTGCGGTCTAAAAGTTTCAGAGCGATTGTAATCAGAGGCTTGATTGAAGATACAACTCTTCATAATTGAAGTTGGTCGAGTTCTTCGTATCAAAGCTCGCGTCTGTAGAAGTTGCAAGGACTTCATATGAAAACTTACGGGATTTTCCAATAGTGGATTCAACTGGAAGCTAGAGTTCTTTCGAATGGACTAGTCCTCACAAGAGGGAAACCAGTATAAATCTTGGTGTTTGCGTTTTCCATCTGATCACCTTTTTATTATTGTCATTTATTTTGTGATTATTATTATATCTGTGATCTAACTGCTAACGAGTTTTTAATTAGCAATATTCCGCTGCCTACTCTATTCACCCCCCTCTAGAGTATTCTGCTTTACGATTTCGTTCCTACAGAGTCCACATGGGAGCACGAGAATGAGATGCGGGAACGCTACCCCAGTTTATTTGTTTGATTGCAATTATGAATTTTCAAGAAAGAGTTTTCAAATTTTACTTTGGACTTTCATTAGTAAAATTTTAAATTTTGAGGGCAAAATTTTTTAAGGGAGGGAGATTTGTAACCCCACCTTCTTATTATCAATAAAATTTCATATTTTTTTTCTAATAAGAGATTTTACATAGGTATCTTGTGTTAAATTAATTAATCATTTTCTTGAACATATATATATTTTTCCTCCTTTGAACATTCAATTTTGGGCCATTCAATTAATGGGCCAAACTTTTATTCATGTGGGCTGAGAGCTTGCTGTCAGGTTTGGTAGGAAGAGAATGGGAATTCAAATTTCCACAAAGGACTTTTCTAACTGCTATTAACCAAATCGAGCACCACTACTCCGCAGCCATGTGATGTAACAACTTTTTGATTTTTTTTCATCTACTATTTTCCCACCAATTTTTTTCATCTCTCCTTTGCAAATCAAAACCAAACATCTATTTAAATTTTCGTTTTCTTCTCATTCTATACTGCAACTATTTTGAGGAGAGCAGAGTTTTCTTCGTGACTTCATTCCAAGATCGACCATGGCAGAGACGCACAGCCTGACGAGGAGCGACCATACCTTGGCGTTCGACTCCGGCATTGGCATGGTCGTCTTCTTCCACAACCACGACATCGACTAGATTAACTCCCTCCAGCAATTTGTTGCGGCTTCAGTTCGAATTCGTGAATCAAGTGAGTTGTTAACACTTTCGAGTTCGATCTATCCTTCTGTCATCTTCTTTGATCTGAATTCGTTTTGTGTGGATCAAAATTTGTAGCAGTCGATTTCATCTCAAGAACTTTCTTCGAATCTCGATTGTTCTGATTTAATCATTACGATGAGGTGAGGATCATCGTTGAATCTAATAATTTTGAATATTATGTTTTCTTCTTAATTTTGTTCTTCATCTCGTATTGAGATTGTAGATCGAGAATTGGGGATTCGGTTTGAATTTAGTCCAGTTGATCATCCTAATCAATCATCGAACGATGGTGAGTTGATTCCGATCTTGCTAGATCTGAACTATAATTTTCGTTTCTTATGCTTTCGAATCCCTGTTGATCGGATCGATTTGGTTCTTCAGTGATGAATATCTCACACAAATGTCAGGATCGGTGAATGGACAAACCTGCGTTGTAAGCTTTGGATGAGTAGAGGGTTGAACGTGACACGGATTCTCCTCGTTGATTGTTGGATCAACTCTTTTTGAAGGAACTCTGATCAGGTAATTCTCTGACCGTCTGTTCATTTCAATCATGTATGAGCAGCATTAGCCAATCGTGTTTGGACTGTGTCAGACTATTATGATAGTGTTTTGGGGACTGTATCCTAGTTTAATGTTAATTCAATATTAGTATTAGGTTGTCTGCTCTGAGGCTAGGTTTGACACCAGGAAATGGTTTTGTGCCTCGCTATTGGTCAAGGTATCAGTAGAGAATTGATACATTGCTCGATGGAGTTTTCTTCTTATCAGCTTGTTGCTTAGCAAATTATCCCTGTTAAGCTGAGTTAAGTTAGGTTCTATTACAGTTAGTAGTTAGATTGCTACTGGTTATGATTGATAACCTGGGACTGAGGAATAATTGTAGTTGCTATATGATAGATTTAGCCTTTTGTTTTACTCCAACATGTTAGCTGTCCATTTCATTTCCAGGTAATGGGGAATTAGGAAGGATTGCTCAAATGGATGGTTTTGTGATTAAGAAGCCCAGTGGCCTGACCTATGCAATCAGTTTTACATGTTATTTTAGTGACCTGATCTATGCAATCAGTTTTACATGTTATTTTAATCTGCTACTTGTGTTGCTACTAAATCTTTAGTATCGGTCATGTTTAGGACTGATATATTTTGAGACTGCTAATTTTCCTTAACCTTATATTGAACTTGTGACTTGAAGTGAACCTGTGGTAAGAATAGACTGAACTTTATGACTATTAGACTTAGTTTACTGCCATCTTTAGTAATAAAAGGGAATTAGATTGACTGGTATGATGTTTAACTTGGGGAAACTTATTGTAACTGACAGGTAATATCAATAGGTTTATCTGTATTAATTTCAGTAGCAGTGACGCTGCAGATTAGAGTTCACAGGACATCTGTAGTGTGGTAGGCTCCAATTCAGTGAGGAATCATTTCAGTCTAGGTATTGTAAATTATATACAAGCAATGTATTGAGGATATAACAAGTAGTGTTAAAAGAGTATGAGGAAACCTTTCTTAATGGCTAGTGGTATAGAAGAGGACCTGAGACCATACTTAAAACCAATTAGAGATATGTAAAGTGTAATCTGGACGAGAAGGGAAGCCCTTTATTTGGTGAAGCAGTCCAGCCTTGTTATGATACCAATTGCCTAATGCTTCACCAGGTAATTTTAATAGTAAGCTTAGAAATTGTTTTCAAGGCAAATGGTTATCTAGTATGTTAGTTTAGTTGTAAATATTGAATGGTTAGAACTTTCACTGTCTCTTTTACTTTTCCTTCCAGATAGAGTATGTTCTAGGAATTAAACTTTAGTTTGGTAAGTTGACAGTTAGTAGTTAGTTCAAATAAGCATTGACTTAATTGGAATCTTAGCTTAATCAATTGAACCCAACTTTCTTACTAGTTTTTAACTAAATTTGTTAAATAGTAACTTAACCATGAGGTATCAATTTATATGATAGCAGGAGGACATCCAGTTTTACATCCCACACTTGATCACCCTGAGCAAGGCAAGTATACTCCTCGGATTTGTCCATTACTTCATGTCTTGTGCTTTTCTATATTCATGATTGTACCTTCTTGTTGACACGATACTTCACGAGTTTGTCTTATACCTTGTTCCCTGAGTTTACTTGTGTCTGGGAGGGGAAATACTACAGATGTGTGATCAAACCCGAGTTACAATTCAAGTAAATAGCTTAGTCCTTGCACCGTGTGCGCGGGACCGAAGCCGTACCATTTCATGTTCCATGTTCTACCCAAGTCGATCACACACTCTGGATGTATTTCGATATATTGCACACGTCAGGTTTATTGTATATTTCATGTCCAGTTTTATTTCATGTTCCCTGTATTTCCTGTATTTACTTTCCAGCATTCGTGTTCTTATTTTTCGTACTTTATATTTTTCTGTACTCACTCCATATCATGATGTTCTTATTCCTTGGATATACTTAGCTCCGCTCCTGACTAGGATATGTTGCAGATGAGATGGAGGCTATCTGTGACACTTATTACGGGCAGGAGCCTGGAGGTACCTATGAGCTAGCTGGAGTTGCTCTGGACTTAGAGGCTGATGAAGCCTAGTACTTTCCCTTGTAGTTTCATTTGGACTTTGTATTAGAGACTTTAGTTACATTTCATCTGCTAGAAAATGTAATAACTCTTAGTCATGTACTTTGATTCTGGGATTCGATATTATAGATGTTCTGGTTTATATTCATTCTTATCTGGACTTATAGTTTCCCTAGAGATTAGTACAGCTTACTTCATCGTGTCGAACGACGAAGGCTGGGCGTATCCGACTCGTATCCAATTATTTGGGAGCGGGTCGTGACATATTTATCGACGACATATTGTTCTATTCGAAGACACCGGAAGAGCACGAGGAGCATCTGAGGATCATGTTGGAGACCCTCAGGAGGGAGAAGCTCTACGGGAAGCTAAATGCAAGTTTTTCTTAGACAAGGTAGAATTCTTTGGACACGTGGTGACAAGAGACGGTATATCCGTTGATCCGAAGAAGATTGCTGTCATAGAATCTTGGACTACTCCGACTAATACGACGGAGATTCAAAACTGTTGGCACATTTTATTTTGATATATTAACAACATCTTCGTAGTTTAGTTTTCTATGTCTTCAGATTCACATCTTCTCAGAAGCTCTACTACATAAATTCTTTCCGTTCAAGTGCTACCATCCTTTGCTTTGAAGACTGAAGCAGATACCTGCGCTCCTTGCAGAGACGGCTTCCTACCTGCTTAAAGTCTTCGAGTCTGTACAAGGTCTAGGTATATCTGTAAACACTTAAGGACGGATGACAAGTAAAAGCATAAGTCAAAAATTGATTTCTTACAGAGCGGTATACCGGCGGCATGCTCCGGCATACCGGTGGTATACCGTTTTTATAGTCCACAAAGTTGCCGTGATAAATAGTCGGTATACCGACGGTATGCTCCGGCATACCGGCGGTATACCGTTTTTATCACCCATAAACTTGCTGTAAAAAATAGTTGGCATACCGACGGTATGCTCCGGCATACCAGCGGTATACCGATTTGTGGATCACAAAACGTTCTGTGATAAAACGTAGGCATACCGACGGTATGCTCCGGCATACCGACGGTATGCTCCGGCATACCGGCGGTATACCATTTTGTTTACCTGAAAAACATTCTATGATAAAACGTCGGTATACCGGCGGTATGCCGCGGCATACCGACGATATACCGGGTTATAAATATTTGATTTTTGAATTACTCTGACTAGCATTAATGGCCGCATTTAATGCTCTCAAACGGTCATTAATATGACCGTTACTATTTGGTCGGTATACCGACGGTATGCCGCTGCATACCGACGGTATGCCGGTCTGCCTGTATCCAGAGCATTAAATGCCACCCACTCTTGGTTTCTCTATAAATGAAAGCTCTCTCTCTCATGAGGCTTTCACCAACTCTTGCCATAAATTTTCCAAGCAACCAAGAGCTCCACCATTAATACTCTACCAAGCTTTTAATTGTCATCCTCTCCCAAAGTGCTAGAGTATTTAAGAGTTGTAATTTTCGATCTTCACGTGTTAGAGGATCAACAAGTTCTTTTCTCATTTGTTTGAAGTTGGCGAGCCTTCATAAAAAAACTCGTGTGTTGAAGTTGGCGAGTCTTCGGATCCAAACTCGTGTTGAAGTTGGCGAGTTCTTCGGATCCAAACTCATGTGTACTATTTGATTAAATAGTGGATTTAAGCCAGAGAGAGTTCCGGGACTGGATTTCCTCAAGCGAGGATACCAGGATACATCTTGTGTTTGATCTTCCTACTCTTTACTTTTATTTGTCATATATTGATTCTGTTGCTCTAGTTATTTTTTATTTCCCTATTCATCCCCCTAGGGTTCTACAATTGGTATCAGAGCTTTGTTCTCTTGATTTGGATTTATACCCTTTGAGTGATCCATGGCCACTAACCCTAGTATCAACACCTTCAACAATGAAGGACACTCCACAAATAGGCCTCCCCTATTTGATGGAACCAACTATATCTACTGGAAGATTAGGATGAGCATTTATCTTAAGTCCATAGATTTCGATTTATGGGATTGTGTGATAAATGGTCTTCCTACTCCTTCCAGAGTTATTGAGGATATTGCTTCTGACACCCTTAGGGACACACTTACTGAAAACACCAAGAAGCTTGCGAGTCGAGAAGCCGAGGCTATGAACGCTCTTTATTGTGCTCTCGACAGTAGTGAATTCAACCGAATCTCTACTTGCAAGACTTCCAATAAGATTTAGAAGTTACTTGAAGTCACACACGAGGGTACTTCACAAGTGAAGGAATCCAAGATTAGTAGACTCACGCAAGAATATGAGTCCTTTAAGATGAAGCACGATGAATCTATTACTTGCATGTTTACTCGTTTTGGTGATATTATTAATCCTCTCTCTTCGCTTGGTAAGGATATCCTGCTCATGAAAAGATCAGAAAAATTCTTAGAGGATTGACAAAAGTTTGGAGTCCTAAAGCTACCGCAATCATTGAGGGGAACGACCTGACAATCATGAAACTTGAGACCCTCATGGGTAAGCTAATGACTCATGAACTCGATATGAAGGATCAAGAGGAATCCTCCATACAAGAGAAGGAGAAGGACAAGACCAAAGAGAAGGAGAAATCTCTTGCTCTCAAAGCTACAAAGTCCTACTCCAAGGATAGCTCTGACGATAATGAGTCGGACGACGATGAAGAAATAGCTCTCACAGCTAAGCACTTCCGGAAGTTCCTTAAATTTAACAAAGCCAACCGCTTCAGACGGGACAATGAGGAAGATCCGGCATGTTATCAATACAGAAGACCCGGTCACATCAAGAGGGACTGTCCGATGATAAGAAAAGACTCAAGCAAGTACGAGAAGCCTAGCAAGGGAAGCTCGTCCTCCAGGAAATTCGCCAACACAAGCATTTGGTGTGAGAGTGACGCAAGCGACTCCGACAACGACAAAGAGTGCAAACACAATGCCAACGTTTGTCTCATGGCAACCGATGAGGTACTTGATGATCTCTCCCTAAATACTCTTACTTATGATGATTTGGAGAAAGCTATCCTTGAATTGCATGAAGAGCACAAAAGTGTTAGGAATAAATATAAGAAATCTCTAAAAGAGGTTGATGCTCTTCAACTTGAAGTAGAAAGACTCTCAAACATCATTATTGATGTAAAGGAAAAATCTTCTGCTTCTGACATGGATGAGATAGAGTCTTTGCGACTCAAGTTTCAAGAATCTCTTGACACCATCAGGAAAAAGGATGATGAGATTCAATCCATGAGAAGTTCTTATGAATTTGCTATGCACAAAGTTCAAGATGCTAATAGAAGAGAATATGACACTTCTATTAAGTATAATGATCTTCTTATACAGAGTAAGAAATTAGGTAATAAGAACACTACTCACATGCATCCTCCAAGACACCTCCACACTCATCACAATGCTAGGCATACTTCATACATGAACACTACACACAAATCCTTTTCTAACACAAGAAAAGGACCTTTTGTTAAGAAAAACACTTCGCATCATGCTTTCTATTATCATCATCACAATACTAATGTTAGAGCTCCTCGCACTAGAGATTCACATTGCATGATTCTCACATATCTTCTTCTAAATCCTCTATAATTTGCAATTACTGTGGCTTGCTTGGACATACGACCAATTATTGTCATACAAGGAAACTTGTTGATAAGAAAGTTTTTATGTGTGTTCCTAAGACTAACACTCAAGGACCCATAAGATCATAGGTACCAAAATGTTCATCTTCAACTTATGTTGTAGGTGAAGAATCCTTCTCATGCTAGAAGCAAGTGGATTCTCGATAGCGGTTGTTCACGGCACATGACCGGGGATGCTTCATTATTTACAACGCAATCGATGAAGAAAGAAGGACACGTCTCTTAAAGGTCACATTATAGGAAATGGTAATATAGGTTCCCCTCCTTATCCTTGTATTAAGAATGTGTGTCTTGTTACTAATCTTAAACACAATCTTCTTAGTATTAGTCATCTTACCGATAATGGTTATGATATCAAGTTTGTTAAGCTCAAATGCTTCATTACCGATAGCTCTAGTGGATCTATTGTTTATGAAGGCATTAGAGAAAATAATATCTATGTTTTATATCTTGTTGAAGACACTAACAATGACAGGTGCTTAGTTGCTAAGAACGATGAGAGTTGGCTTTGGCACATGAGGCTCGGACACGCCAATATGGATACCATCTCTCGTCTTGCTACTAAGAAGCTCGTAAGAGGACTCCCAAGTATCCCGTTCAAAAAGGATATGGTGTGTGAAGAATACGAGAAGAGTAAGTTAACAAAGTCATCCTTCAAATCAATCAACTCTATGAGTACTTCTAGACCTCTTCAACTTATTCATATGGATCTTTTTGGTCCTAGTAGAGTTGCTAGCCTTGGAGGCAAGCTTTATGTTTTTGTTTTGGTTGATGATTTTTCGAAATTTACTTGGGTTATTTTTCTTGCTTGCAAAAGTGATACTTTTCGTGAATTTGTTGCCTTTTGTAAACGTGTTCAAAATGAGAAAGGATTTTCTATTAACAAGATTAGAAGTGATCATGGAGGAGAATTTGATAATGCCGATTTCAAAAGATTTTGTGAAAAGAATGGTTTTGGACATGATTTTGCTTGTCCACGAACTCCTCAACAAAATGGTGTTGTGGAGAGAAAGAATAAAACCCTTGGCGATATGGCCCGGGTTATGTTAAATCAATATAAGCTCCCCCAATATTTTTGGGAGGAAGCCGTTAATACGGCATGTCATGTTATAAATAGGGTCTTGATTAGACCTATTTCTAAGAAGACTCCTTATGAGCTTTGGTTTGACAAAATTTTCTCTATTGAATATTTTAAAATTTTTGGTTGTAACTGTTTTATTTTGAATACCAAGGATAACCTAGGCAAGTTTGAAGAAAAAGCCTATGAAGGAATATTCCTTGGATACTCTACTCATAGTAAAGGTTTTCGTGTTTTTAATAAAAGAAGTCTTGTTGTCGAAGAGTCAATCAATATCTCTTTTAATGAACTTAACTCTTCTACATTCTCCTCTTTCGAGGATATTGATGACATCTCATTTGGGTTGGAGAACTCCTCTATTGAAGATCGTCCTTCTTCATCTAACAATGAAGTTGTGACTCCAACAAAAGAGTCTCCTCCTCTCGAGCCTCCTCAAAAGGATCTCCCAAAAGAATGGAGATTTTTCACCAATCATCCTAAGGAACTTATCATTGGGGATCCTTCCTCATGTGTTAGCACTAGATCCTCCACTCGTGATCTGTGTGCCAATGCGGCTTTTATCTCTTAAATAAAGACTAAAAATGTTAATGATGATTTTCTTGATGAATTTTGGATGATAGCAATGCAAGAGGAGTTATATCAATTTGAGCGAAACAAGGTTTGGGAACTAGTCCCAAAACCTAGCAATCACCCTATCATTGGAACAAAATGGGTGTTTCGAAACAAACTTAATGAAGATGGGTTAGTGACTCGTAACAAGGCCCGATTGGTTGCTCAAGACTATAACCAAGAGGAAGGCATTGACTACGACGAAACCTATACTCCGGTTGCACGTCTTGAATCCATTCGTATGCTTTGTGCCTTTGTCTTTGCTTGTTTTAATGACTTTAAGCTATTTCAAATGGATGTTAAGAGTGCTTTTCTGAATGGTATTATTAAAGAGCAAGTTTATGTTAAACAACCTCCCGGCTTTGAAGATTTTCAGTTTCCTAATCACGTGTTCAAACTCCACAAAGCTATTTATGGCCTCAAACAAGCTCCCCGTGCTTGGTATGAGCGCCTTAGCTCCTTTCTTGTTTCTCATAATTTTTCAAAGGGGAAAGTCGACACAACACTTTTTATCAAATTCTATAATGGCACTCTCTTATTGGTTCAAATTTATGTCGATGACATTATTTTTTGTTCTACTAACAACACCCTTTGTGTAGAATTTGCTAAAGTTATACAGGAAGAATTTGAAATGAGTATGATGGGTGAGCTATCATTCTTTTTGGGATTACAAATCAAACAAGGACCCAAAGGGACCTTCATCAATCAAGCAAAATATACAAAGGATCTCCTCAAGCGTTTCGAACTTGACTCATCCAAATCAATGAGGACTCCTATGGCAACAACGACAAAGCTTGACCATGATGAAGATGGCACATCGGTTGACATCCGTAAGTATCGAGGTATGATTGGTAGTCTACTTTATCTCACTGCTAGCCGTCCTGATATCATGTTTAGTGTATGTCTTTGTGCACGGTATAAAGCAAATCCAAAGGAATCGCACTTATGTGCCGTAAAGCGTATTTTTCGATATCTCAAAGGTACCGTGAACATGGGCCTTTGGTATCCGAAATCTTCATCCTTTGAGCTTCACGGCTTCTCGGATGCAGATTTTGCCGGATGCAAGATTGACCGAAAAAGTACTAGCGGCACATGCCAATTCCTTGGGAAATCCTTGGTATCGTGGTTTAGTAAGAAATAAAATTTTGTTGCTCTTTCAACCACTGAGGCCGAATATATTACGGCCGGTTGCTGTTGTGCACAAATTCTTTGGATGTCACAAACACTTTTAGATTATGGCATTTCTCATTCTTGCACCCCCTATTAAATGTGATAACACTAGCTCAATCAATCTCACGAAAAACCCGATTTGTCACTCACGCACGAAGCACATTGAAATTAGACACCATTTTCTTCGTGACCATCAACAAAAAGGAGATATTTGTCTTGAATTTATTGACACTACTTATCAGCTAGCCGATATTTTCACCAAACCGCTCCCGGAAGATCGCTTCACCTTCCTTTGCCAAGAATTGGGCATTTTATCTTTTGACCCATAAATCTTCTTGTCCGGCACACCGACGGTATACGGCGGTATACCGACGGCATGCCGTTTTTCGATTCAGAATTAGGTTCTGTCTCAAAAATCGGCATACCATCGGCATACGTCGGCATACCGTCGGCATACGTCGGCATACCGACGGTATGCCGGTTCGCGGCGGACAGCTTTTCAAATCCAGCTCCGGGCCCACCCTTTCTCTTTTCTCTCCTTATTCTTTTCGACCCTCATTTAATTCTTTCACATCCATCACATCCCTATTAATTAACCCTCTCATCTTCCCAATTTATTACTTCCCATCACATTTACTACCTATCTCTTCACATCCCCCATTACTCCTCTCTTTACTTCCCTATCATCATTTCCAACCCACTATCTCTTCATATCCCCCATTACTTCTCTCTATAACCGTTCCCCAACCCACCCCTCCCATTCCAAACTCCAACCGTTCATCTCCCTCCTTCTCTATTAAAACCCTATTTTTTTTACTTCTTCTCCCTACACCTCTCATCCTCACCTCAAACCCTCACCTCCTCTTCCAACCTTCCTTCATGGCTAATCCGAAGCGTCCCCGCTCCTCCTCCACCTTCTTCAATCCCTTCACTCCGGTGGCTCTCCCTCACGGTTATGATCAGCGGGTCTTTACATCCTCCTTGGCGGCCGAGACTTGGTTTCAACACATCGTCCATCATAATGTCTTCAAGGGCCGAGCAATTAATTGAAATCTCTTCCCCAGCCATGTCTCTCTATTTGACAAGGCTGGACTCTCTTGCCTCCTTCGGTGTCAGATTTCCATCTACCCCGCCGCCGTCCGTCTCTTCTACTGCAACTTGGTCCCGAACGACGAGCACGGTGCCATACAGTCGATGGTCAACGATCGTCATTTCTGTCTCACGTCTCGGGACATCGGCAATATCCTCGGCATCTCGGACAAAGGCGAAGCTTTGCCGTCCTTGGCTGCTCTTCACTCTTCGGCGGCGTCCCCCTTCGATGAGTTCTGCCACATCATTTGCAAGGGCCCCAACCCTCCTGCTATTCCGGCCCTTTCCGCACAGCTGGAGCCTTTTTACTACGAGCTCCATAGGATTGTGTGCCACACACTCTTTCCTAAGGGCGGGAACTACGATGCCATTACCGGCGACGCCCTGGTGTGCATGTACTACCTCTATGCAAGAAAGTCCTTCTCCTTCCCCAAGACTCTCCTTCATGTCTTCAAACGTGTCATGCCAGCGGAAAAGCAGAACCATTATTATGGCTCCTTCACCACTCTCCTTCTGGAAGCCAAGCAAGTCGATCTCTCCCTTTGATCCTCGGACGGCATCCCTTCCTATCTCGCTGTTTTCCGCTCCGCTAGTGGTGCCTTTACTTCGCGTGCTTCTTCTTCCCAAGAGCCACCAGCTTCCACTCCTGCTGCTCTCGCATCTACTCCTCCTGCCTCCGGCCGCTATATGCCGCTGACTCAGCAGCACTTCGACATGCGTATGGCGCAGGCAGAGGAACAGATGAGGGCTCATAGTCGTGGCCTTGATGCTCTGATTCAGTCCCGCTTCCATGACCAAGCCTACTTTATTCAGCGTACTATTCAGGACCGGGACATATTTCTGGATCTGTATCTTCAAGATCCAATGTACCAGGCCTCACACTTTTTCGATCCCAATGCCTATGGGTTCATGTACCCGGACGGCATTGATCCTTTTGGCGCTTTTCACCAGGCTCAGGATGGTGGGGACGATCCGGCGAACGATTAGGGGTGGCTTCCGTTTGGTGATGGTGTCGAATAATGAGTGTCTTAGTTTATTGTGTTTGTTTTTTATTCTGTCTTTTGCGGTCCTTCGGGGACCTTTGTGTGGTTGGTTCTAGTACTTTGCAGTCCTGCGGGGGCTTGGTTTGTGTCTTTCTCTTGTTACTAAAACTCTCGTCGAGGAGAGTCTTTTAAATTGTCTTATGTAGTATGAATGTCTTGCATGTATTCATCCTTCACTTCCATATATCAATACATGCTTTTTATTCTATGCTTTTGTCCTTATTTCTGCTATCTTTTATTTTTTTTCCCATCTTTGACTAAGTGACAAAGGGAAAGAAAATGTATTGAGGGGGAGTTGTCTACCTAGGGGGAGTCACTCCCTGAAGATGCTATCTCTATTTTATCAATTATCAAAATAGGGGAGATTGTTGGCACATTTTATTTTGATATATTAACAGCATCTTCGTAGTTTAGTTTTCTATGTCTTCAGATTCACATCTTCTCAGAAGCTCTACTACATAAAGTCTTTCCGTTCAAGTGCTACCATCCTTTGCTTTGAAGACTGAAGCAGATACCGGCGCTCCTTGCAGAGACGGCTTCCTACCTGCTTAAAGTCTTCGAGTCTGTACAAGGTCTAGGTATATCTGTAAACACTTAAGGACGGATGACAAGTAAAAGCATAAGTCAAAAATCGATTTCTTAAAGAGCGACATACCGGCGGCATGCTCCGGCATACCGACGGTATACCGTTTTTATCGTCTACAAAGTTGCTGTGATAAATAGTCGGCATACCGACGATATGCTCCGGCATACCGGCGGTATACCGTTTTTATCACCCATAAACTTGCTGTGAAAAATAGTCGGCATACCGACGGTATGCTCCGACATACCGCCGGTATACCGTTTTGTGGACCACAAAACGTTCTGTGATAAAACGTCGACATACCGACGGTATGCTCTGGCATACCGGCGGTATACCGTTTTGTTTACCTGAAAAACGTTCTATGATAAAACGTCGGTATACCGGCGGTATGTCGCGACATACCGACGGTATACCGGGTTATAAATATTTGATTTTTGAATTACTCTGACTAGCATTAATGGCCGCATTTAATGCTCTCAAACGGTCATTAATATGACCGTTACTATTTGGTCGGTATACCGACGGTATGCCGCTGCATACCGACGGTATGCCGGTCTGCCTGTATCCAGAGCATTAAATGCCACCCACTCTTGGTTTCTCTATAAATGAAAGCTATCTCTCTAATGAGGCTTTCACCAACTCTTGCCATAAATTTTCCAAGCAACCAAGAGCTCCACCATTAATACTCTACCAAGCTTTTAATTGTCATCCTCTCCCAAAGTGCTAGAGTATTTAAGAGTTGTAATTTTCGATCTTCACGTGTTAGAAGATCAACAAGTTCTCTTCTCATTTGTTTGAAGTTGGCGAGCCTTCGTAAGAAAACTCGTGTGTTGAAGTTGGCGAGTCTTTAGATCCAAACTCGTGTTGAAGTTGGCGAGTTCTTCGGATCCAAACTCATGTGTACTATTTGATTAAATAGTGGATTTAAGCCGGAGAGAGTTTCGGGACTGGATTGCCTCAAGCGAGGATACCAGGATACATCTTATGTTTGATCTTCCTACTCTTTACTTTTATTTGTCATATATTGCTCATGTTGCTCTAGTTATTTTTTATTTCCCTATTTACCCCCCTCTAGGTTTCCACAAAAGCTTCCTAGGATTGGCGGGGTGCTACAGAAAGTTCGTACATAACTTCGCTTGGATCATAGAGCCGATGACTAGGCTCGCTCGGAAGGACATAGTTCGTGTGTACAGAGGACTGCCAGGCTGCGTTTGACGAGATGAAGAAGTGGTTGACGACAACTCATATATTGATGTTGCCATCAAGATCATGTGGTTTCTCCATTTAGAATGATGCTTCGGGTAAGGGACTGGGATGTGTTCTAGAGCAAAACAAAAGAGTGATAGCATATGCGTCCCGACAGTTGCGGCCGCATGAGAAGAACTATCCCACCCACGACCTAGAGTTGGCAGCGGTGATCTTCGCCTTGAAGTTGTGGAGACATTACTTGTATGGAGAGCGAGTGTAAATTTTTACTGACCACAAAAGCTTAAAGTACGTCTTCACACAAAAGGGGTTGAACATGAGGCAGCACAGATGGCTAGAGCTAATGAGTGACTTCGACATTGCCCTACAGTATCATCCGGAGAAAGCCAATATAGTTGCGGACGCCTTGAGCAGGTGTCCAGTAGCTATGTGGTTGACTCGATACCGTCACTTATTAACTGATTTGGAGAGTCTGGGTATTAAAATTGTCATTCTGGGAGTAGAGATGCAGATGATGGCTATGTAGATTCAGTCTGGACTGATGGACAAGATCCGCGAGGCACAGTACCAAGACAACAATCTGAGGGCTATTAGAGCACAAGTGCGGGCTGGATCGCTAGATGATTTCTCCCTCGCAGAGGATGGCTCATTCAAGCACGACACTAGGTTGTGTGTGCCTAGTGGTGATATGCGGAAAGAAGTCATACAGGAGGCGCATCGTTCTTAGTATACTATACATCCGAGAGCTAATAGGATGTACAAGGATCTGAGGGATCACGTATGGTGGTATGGTATGAAGCGAGAGGTGGCACGTTTCGTTGCTATATGTCTAGTGTGCCAGCAGGTCAAAGATGAAAGGCAAAGACCAGGAGGGTTTCTTCAACCATTACTGATTCTCGAGTGGAAATGGGAACATATCACGATGGATTTTATTTTCGAACTTTTATGCTCACCAGGAAGCAAGGATGCGATTTGGGTCATTATTGACAGGTTGACCAAATCAGTCTACTTTATACCATTTAAGGTGGTTTATCTACGAAGAGGTTAGCAGAGTTATATGTGAAGCAGATAGTCAGATTGCACGGGGTTCTAGTGAGTATCGTCTTCGATCGCGATAGCAGATTCACATCCCACTTTTGGAGGACTCTGGAGTCTAGCTTGGGTACACAGCTCAAGTTTAGCACTGCATACCACCCTCAAACGGACGGACAGTCAGAGAGGACTATTCAGATGCTTGAGGACATACTGCAGACCTGTATATTAGATTTTGGTGGATCGTGGGAGGATCACCTTCACTTGGTAGAGTTCACATACAACAACAGCTACCAGGCCAGTATAAAGATGTCTCCATTCGAGGCCTTATACGGACGAAGATGCTGAACTCCCTTATCTTGGGACGACATGGGCGAGAGAGCACTGTTGGAACCAAAGATGGTAGTGGATGCTGCAGAGAAAGTAAAGCAGATTAGAGAGCGACTTCGCATGGCACATGATAGACAAAAGCACTGGTCCGACAGTCAACGAAGATCGTTAGAGTTCGAGGTATAGATTTTCCTTATTTTAGATCTGTGTGTACTTATAGTGTACGTAATAACATCATGTATGGTTTTAGGTTGGTGATTGGGTGTTCTTGAAGATATCTCCAACACGTGGTATAATTCGTTTTGATAGAGACGGTAAGCTCAGTCCAAGGTTTATTGGGCCATTCGGTATACTTGAGAGGATCGGTGCAGCGGCATACCGATTGGCCTTGCCGCCTGCACAAGAAGGAGTACACAATGTATTCTACGTGCCACAGTTGCGATGATACGTGATAGACCCTAGTCATGTATTGGATCACTTGGAGATCGAGGTGGGACCGAGCCTGAGCTATCAGGAGCAGCCTATATAAATTTTGGACCGCAGGGAGAAGATGCTGCGAAATCAGACAATTTCCTTGGTTCGCGTCGTGTGGAGACATCACTCTCCAGGAGAATCCATATAGGAGAGAGAGGATGAGATGCGCGAGCGTTACCCCTATCTTTTTGAGCCATGAGGTATATATCTATCTTGTGCCTATCCTTAAATTTTGACGACAAAATTTTTCTATTGAGGGTAGATTTGTAAGTCCATGAGCCCAATTTTTATTACATAAAAATATATAGTTATTCTAATATAAAAATATAGGGGAATTATTATTAAGTCAAATAATGGGGGAGTGGATCTTTGCAAAACCCAAACCTTAGAGGAGTTTTATGCTAAACCTCAAAATTCAAATCCTGTGAATGATCGACTACCAATATTTAAACCATGCCAAGATTTAAATAGAATTCTCCAAATACTATTGGTGGTCGAATACTTATCACATCTAATTTTGAATCAATTGCATCTTATCTCTTCTATCAAGATTGACATATACATGTATATAAAGAATCATGGGCAGCCGACCCTTTTCCTCTACGTTCGAACCCTAGAAAATCCACTTATTCTTCCCATCGTGAAGGCAATCAAGAAGGAAACTAAGAAGCTAGTCGAACCCTGCATTCGAACCTGTTAGGTAAGCCCTATCTCCTCTTGCAACCTCTGTTTTACGCTAAGTGCTTGATTTAATGCTTAAGAAGATGTTCTATGGGGGGGCGAGACTTGATTAATTGAATAGATGGTGTGTATACTAAGTAGCAGTTGCAGAAACAAACCGATGTGGGGTTCATGTAGGAAAAAATAGGTAATGCATCAGGATAGGAACAAGGATACAGATGCTTTGATGTTGGGGGTGCTCATGGGTATCAGGTTATGCAGAGTAGATATAAAACCTATAGGGAGTCCTTGTATGTATAAAGCTAGGAAAAGGGGACTATGGATGTATGCATATAGTGTATCAGTCTACATATCATGTATCAGTTTAGTGAACAAGGGTTATAGTAGTAGAGGATTGATGCATCAGTTTACATATCATGTATTAGTTTGTACTGATATATCAATTTACATGTCATGCATCAGTTGCACATGATGTATCAGTTATACTCTAATATAATAGTTGCATATCATGTACCAGTCTGCACATGAAGTATCAGTTGCATATTATGTACCAGTCTGCATATGTATTAGGAATATAGGGGTTTAAGGAAATTCTCATGTTCATGTACAACTATACCTGTAGGACAAATTGGTATGTTCTAGCCTAGTAGAAAAATATAAAGGAACCTAACTGGTCAGGATAGGTATCAGTGGGTATCGAGGTTAATAGATCAGTTGTTGTGTCCGAGGTAACCTATGATGCATAGAGTGAAATAATGGAACTTGATACCTGTGTATTAGTATCAACCAAACAAGAAAATAGTACTTGTGGCGTGTGTGCGGTTGTAGGAAGGCATATGTGTATACCAAAACATAGGGTGATATGTGCACCTGTGTCAGGTTCGAGTAAATATGTATGTGGGTGTAGCAAGTAAAAGATACATATTGTTATTCAACCGAGTAGCAAGGTAATTTCATTACCTAGTAGGAGTATCTAACCGAGAAGTAGCAACATGTTGTAGCAGTGGCAGAATAGGACTGTAATTAACCACTTGATGTGGGGCAACCAAAATTGGTAGAGCCCTAGCACCCAAATTACCTGTGTGAGTTTAACTACTGCTAATGCAAATTGCATACAAGACCATGTCCCCATATGTTCTGCATATTACAGGGCATCAAAGGGAAGACCCATAGGTGTTGAGTGTATTAGGATGAGTTAGTGAAATATCATACTAGAGAAAAGGGAAACTGCCCTGTGTATTAGTGAGTTGGAAAAATAAGTACATGACTGATTCTAACAGCACATCACATGTCAAGAAGACCTGTAGGTTGCGGTTTTACTTATGTCAGTTAGTTAAGAGGGCAGGGTAAGTAACACAAGCATAGGGTGCATAGTGATGACCAAATTTATGTGTCAAGTTACCCATGTGTTCAGTACCCTACAGGCATTAGAGTAATAGGAAGGTACAACAAACCAAATAGAGGACTGGGGTGTAATCCTGGGGTTCCTGTGTATACTAGGTCCACATAGGAATAGAGAGATAAGTTGTAGAGGAAATAAGGGACCTGTTAAGCAAGGAACATATGAAGTATCAGTAGCTGTTGTCTTGAACAATAGCTGTAGGATTAGGAGTCTGTTATATCTGTATAGCAGGGGTTGTTTTGGGACAGCAGTGGTAAGTGTAAGGGAAGAGTTAGGGTATCAGTTGGACCTTTATAGATGATGTTCAAACCAATGAATATAAATATACGAGATAGGTATATAGGCTGGTAAGTGCAAAAATCTAAAGTAACTATAAGGTAGAGTTACATAAGCAAAACTTAGTTGTTCCAATCTCACATAATAAGCTAGGTTCCATAATAAAAACCTAAATTAGGGTTAAGGTTGACCTAGTAATATAGAAGTCAATTATTTTTATTCAAATATTTATTGACCTTGTAAATATATCTATAAATAGGTTACTTGGACTCAAGTTTGGTGTTGGACTCGTATCAGCAGCTCAGGACACCAGGCGAGTACATTTATTGTTTGTTTTCAATGTTGTTAATTATTATATCACACTGTCTAGTTATATAATACTTAATTTCTTGACACGCTCGTTACACAGTGGCACTTCATATTTCCTTTACCTGGCATACCTTCTTTCTCGTATGTTGTGTTGGGACGAAAAAGTACTAAATATATATATGATCAGACCTTAGAACTTGTTTTATTTTCTGTACAGTAGACCTTGAGGATGTAAATCCTAATGTAGACATTGCGGTGTAACTGTCCAGACCGATCACATATCGAAAGAGTACTTTAAAATATATAGATAGTTATATTCTACTGTTCTACTCATTACATGCTGTCATATATTTTCCTATCTATTATTCCTCATGTTTTCTATTATAATTGTCTTGATATTCCCATCATGTATTTTATGACTAACCATCGTCTTACAGTCGTTATCATATATCTGGAACTGCACTCAATGAATTGTACTCATTCCATCCTGACTGGGTAAACATTTTAGGTGAGTATGATAATGACGGGTGCCCAAATCAGTTTGGTCCACATATGGGAGATGTAGCAGAGCCTAACCTTGCCTTCCAAGAGGAGTTTGCAGCATTTGACACAGCTGCGAATGTTTAGTTAGATTTAGTTTGAGGCCGGATTTGTCTTCAGGTTTAGTTGACATTTTAATATTTGACATTATGGGACATGTAATTTTAGATTTTATCTATTTCATAGACTTATGACTTTATATTTCTTTTTCTTTATTCCATATATCTAGAGTTTTGATTGAGTTTTGTTGGTTATGTGTTGTTGCCTCCCAAGTGGAGTATATATATTGCGTGGTAGTTATCATAATGTGATTATATATCGTTCTAACGTCGACTCTGCGACGTAGGCTGGGCGTGCGCACGATTCATGCCAAAATTCTGGATGTGGGTTATGACAAGTTGGGGATTAGTACACTTGGGATTACACAATTGAGCGGGATGAACCACTCGCCTAAACCTATATACTAATTATTAAGGATTTGCATGCATTCAAAGTTGCCTTGCTATTTAGAACTAGATAAATTGTAGTTCATATCGAAAACATAAGTTAAAGCAGTAAAACATAAGCATTTCATATCAATTCTTACCACAACCATGCTCGTTCCTGCATAAAATAGATATAATACTTACCACCTGCATAACTTATGGTATATGGCATTGCAGAGCACCCTATCAGCCTAGGTTGGCATTGCGGAGTACCCTATCTGCCTGGGTCTACATATGGCATTGCGAAGCACCCTATCAGCCTGGGTTGCAAGCCCAATCGGAGGTCCCATAATGCCTCGCGCTGAAGCACGAATCACGAATTCCCCTAGGTCGATTCAGTTTCGATGTCTTGGATATCGTTTCAAGGAAGAAAAAAATACCTTGTGCACAAGTTGTCCATAACCATGCAAGTGTGAACAATTTAAGCTATGCAAGATGCATAACACAAACAAAATTAAACAATATAACCCATAAACTTATGCAACATTTCATCTTTTTTCCCAAAAGTCGTATATTCTGATTTGGTGACCTGCAGGCACCAAATAATCCGAGGCACCATGCCACAATCGACGATTCATTATTCTATCCTTTCAATAGTTTCACGATTTTGAACCAAAAGTTGCTTGCCTCATGTGCGAAGCTTATCATATTTTTAGGTCTATTTATACTAGATAGTTACAGTTATCACATGTTCTTTATCTTAGTGGCAAACATGTATTTAACCGGCATCGTCGATTTGAATGTATAAAACAATAAGAATTTTTAACGGGAATGAGTAAAAAAGAAGGGTCTGAACCACCCACCAAGTAAAGAATGCACCGAGAGTAGGAGATCGCTTTACAATGATCAAACATCAGTTATACGAACTTCTACAATGGCCCGAACATCGTATTAGAACCCTTCTTCAATCCTTCCTCTTAAAATTCTCAAAGCGAATGTAGAAATTGATGCGAAAATACATTCACCAAACCCAAGCAGCAAAAACATTCAAGAAAACCAACATCAAACCGGTCCCGTTGAAGGGACTCTTATATAGAGCTCACTCGCTGAGTCATAGTCCGCTGCATCTAGGACTTATTTAAACAGAAGCTGATCCATTTATCGGACATATCTTTGTCCAAATCGATTTTGTGATGCCAAAGAGGTTTATGTATACCAAACTCATGACTAATTCAGACTAGTCATCTATGTTCCCAACCGAATCTGACTCGCCATAAGCCTATTGCATAGTGCGCCGCCCAATGGGAACGAGGCAATACATGAAATATGCTCGATCCAAAAATAAACTTTGAATGAATAATTTGATTGCCAATATGAATACATACTTATATTATAATATTTGAATTTATTTTGTGAAAATAGCTTTTATATCCAGAAACCTCTAGCTTGTACCAAAAAAATACTAGCTCACAAGAAATACCTAAATATATTGTTTGAACAAAATTTTAATTGGCAAGTCAAACACAAGTTCTTTGGAAAAAATGTGGTTTTTATTTTTTTTAAATGCATATTATTTGAATTTGTTTTGTTAAAATATATTTTACATGCCAAATTCCTCTAACCTTTGTGGAAAAGAAATACAAGGTTTGAACTTTGAAGAAATGACTTGGCATATTTTTTAGCATAATCATAGCAAGCAAAACAAAAAAATTATAAAAATAAAAGATGGTTCTAACAAAAATATTTTTGCATAAAAAATTCATGCTAGTATTTATATAGAATTTTTTTTGATCAACATGCTTTGTCTTATCTTTGTTAACAAGCTTTTTTTTAAAATGAGTTTATGGAGATTTTTAATTTGAATAGTATGTTTCTATTATTTAGACATTATAGTCGTTCGATTAATACAATTGTTATCATACTGAAAAGCGTATTGTATTATTAATTTTGTTACTTATATGCATTAGTTTTTTAAGAAATTAAATTAAACTTGTGTCATTAATATAGACATCGAATATTTTTTACGTTTACGTAAAATAGGCATTATCTTCAGTTTTGAACATGGCCCTCCAAATCTCAGGACCGTTCCAGTCCTGAAGTAACATATTTAAAGAATATAAATACAAATTCTTTATTTTTTTATTTGTGCAGCACAATATTTTATGTGAACCTGTTGATATACATAGACACTGGAATGAGATATCATTCTTGATTTAGTTTATGTTTTTGATATAATGAGATACAAATGCAGGGTAGTTATCTAATCCTTCTTAAGGGGACAAATCACTGCGACAATTTTATCAAATCATTCTTAAGCAAACAGAGGATGTGCATGGTTATGATTTCAACAATTCAACAATCAGGGGGAGTTGCAAGCCTCCAGGAAAAACCAATAAGTCTAAAAATATTCGTTAGGATATAAGGATAATGTATATAAATGTATAGGTAAAGAAAGTATTTGAGTGAGATGTAATATTCAAATGAACCAGGTTTTTTTTATATTGATGTAAAAACTAAGGGGGCGTTTGGTACGCGGTATTTTTTTTATTCCCGAAAAAATTTAGGGTGGGAATCTATTACCATGTTTGTTTGGGCTATAAAAAATTTATTCCCGGAAATTAGAAATATCCGGATAAATAGTTTACCCATAAAACATGGGAATCCTATCTTTAAGAATAGATGGGTTTTTTTTTTATCCGGACAAAAAAAAAATTGTTTAAACTTCTTTCTAATTTTTGATCATTTTTTACCTTTTTTCTTTTATTCTCGTTTTTTGTCGTTTTTGTTATTTTTTGTCATTTTTCTCGCTTTTTGGTCTTTTTTGTCGTTTTTATCGATTTTTTGTTATTTTTCTCATTTTTTGTCGTTTTTTATCTTTTTTGTTTTTTTGTCATTTTTTCTTTTTTCTGTCACCTTTTGTCACTTTTGTCATTTTATTGTTGTTTTTAGTATTTTTTTTTGTCATTTTTTGTCATTTTTTGTATTTATTGTTTCTTTTTGTCATTTGTCTCTTTTTTCGTTTGTTCACTTTTTATCTTTTTTTTCTCTTTTTTTGTCACTTTTTACTGGTTTTTGTCGTTTTAGTCGTTTTTTTGTCGTTTTTTTGTCGTTTTTTGTCTTTTGTCTTTTGTCGTTTTTTGTTATTTTTAGTAGTTTTTTGTCTTTTTGTTGTTTTTGTCATTTTTCGTCACTTTTTGTCACTTTTTTGTCTTTTTTATCCTTTTTTGTCTTTTTTGTTGTCTTTTGTCGTTTTTTAGTAGTTTTTCTCACTTTTTTGTCGTTTTTTTACCGATTTTTGTCATTTTTTGTTGTCTTTTGTTTTTTGTCATTTTTTTGTTTTTTTGTTTTTGTTTTTTATTGTTTTTTAGTTATTTTTTTTATGTTTTGTCCCTTTTTGTTTTTTTTTTTTTGTGTTTTTTGTCGTCTTTGGTCTCTTTTTTTTGTCTTTTTTTTTCTTTTTTTGTCATTTTTTTTTGTCATTTTTTGGTTTTTTATCGCTTTTGTTGTTTTCTGTCATTTTTGTTGCTTTTGTTGGTTTTTTTGGTCCTTTTTGTCGTTTTTTTATCATTTTTTGTTGTTTTTTGGTTGTCTTTTTTTTTCCATTTTTGTCGTTTTGGTCCCTTTTTTTTGGCCTTTTTGTTCTTTTTTGTATTTTGGTCGGTTTTTTTTTTTTCTTTTTCTTTTTATCATTTTTGGTTTTATTTTCATTTTCATTTTTTAGTTTTTTTTACCTTTTCTATTTTTTTTGGAAATATTTATATAGTCACCAAACATGGGAATGTAATTTTTCAGGAAATTTAATTACTTGGAATTTGATTCCCGGGAATATAGAATTTTCGGCTATATAGTATTCCGCATATCAAAGGCCCCCTAAATGTAATTTATAATTTAAGGGGGAGCATCCTGAAGATGCTAATAGAGACATCTCGGAATATGTTTTTGCGCATTGTATTCTTTTCTTCTTTGAGATTTTCTTCCATTAGATTTTTTTTCGAAAGATTTTTAACGAGTCAGTGTAAGTCGCACCCAATTGAATTCCTGAAGAATCATATTCTTGAAAATTATTATTGTACACTTTTCTTCATATGGATTTTTCCAAAAGATGGATGGTTCCTTATAAGAGTTTCTAATGAGACAATAATAAAAGTATGTCACTCCAACTTTTTCTAATTAGGGATATTTTAGTCATTGTGTGCTAAATTGAATTTTTATTATTTATTATTAAATTGATTGGTGTTTAGTCCTTGATTAGTGCTTTTGGTAGTAGAAGATGGTTTAACCTTAGCCAACCTTGATTAGAAGACTAACCATGTGATTAGAATCCTATTTAGCTAATTAGATTTTAATTTACTGCATTAGCCCTTATTAGGAAACAAATTAAATCATTTTCTGGCTCTTTTTTTTACATGTAGCTTTTTGGCCTTTTTGCTAATGGGCTTTATATGGACTTTAAGTGCTTGGTGGTCCATTCTAAACCCTAACCTAACCCTAGCTAACCCCCTGGCCTACCAAACAGCAGCCCCCTTCTTTATGTGAAAATAACTTGTAGCCGTCAAGTTTTTCAAAACCGTAGAATTCTCCTTCTCCTCCAAAAATTCCAACTTTCTCAATTCTCATCTAAATCCATCCAAACGAAGTGCGTTGCGATCGTTGGGAGGAGAGGAACTTGCTAGAGAACTTGCTAGCAAGGAATCAGAGACATTGGACTGGAGGAAATCGGCATCGACGCGTTTAGAGGCTCGTTTCATTGAGATATTGACTCTCAATAGGTAAACCCCTCTAAACACCTGTAAATTCTAATTTTTCTTCGTAGATGCATCCATATAGGTACCCCAGACCTGTACATGAAATTTGGTAGGTTTTCGTAGCCGTTTGATAGGCGTATTGAACGTGTGTCGGTGTACTGGGACACGTGTTCGACGAAATGCCGCTTAGAATTGAAAGTTCTTATTTTTCGATTCTATTTTTACGAAGTTGTTGCTATTTATATTTGAAACAACTTTCGTGAAGACGAATCTCGTTTTGGCACGTTTATGGTGTCCAAATCGGACACGGACACGCATGCACGAGACCAATGCATGCCCTGTTGTTCGAGTGTCATAACTCGACGCACAGGACACGGTTTTGCATAAAATTTTATGGACACGTGGGGGCAACCTCTGCCCATGTGCTGCTAAAATTTCACAGGGTTTTGTGGAGTGTGCGCAGAGAAATCCAACGCGCACGGGTTCAGCCCACTGTGCACGTGCGCGAGAAATCGCCGCTGACACGGCCTTCGTTCGCGGATACGACGCGACGAGGACTAGTTCCATAAGCATGGACACGTAGCCCTAGACATAGGCTAGCCCTAGACCTGACCACGTGACACGATGTGGCTCGTGTCGCGAACCACGGGGCTTGACACGCGCCCACGAGGTCGCGCGCGCACACACAGTCGCACAGGAAACGCGTGTCCAGCGACACGTGGACACGACGTGGTGATGTGTCAGTATGTTGTACACCTAGACATAGACCCCGCCTAGCTATGTGCACGAGTACGAGGCTCCTCGTGTTGCGTGTGGCGTTCTATCGAGCGCGGCACGTGCCCACGAGCACGTTTCCATTCACACGTGTACGGACTCTTCCGATACGCACTGACTAGACACGATACGGACACGGGTTCGACCCTGTGAGTACCCGAGCATGTCACACACGTATATACCATCGTGTTTGCCAAGTTTCGCGAGTTCTAGTTGTGTATTTTGTGTTTTAGGTATCGAGTTGGTTTTCGGGTTTTCGATTGAATTGTTCTTGAGTTGATTTTTGATCGAAATCGGATTCGAGATTTTAAACCCAGAATTCTGAGTTTGGAAATAGGTTTTAGTCTTGTTCGTGTATAGCTATATGAGTTTTGGTTTGGGTTTTTGAGTTGTATTGGGGTTTTGGGTTTTTCATTAAATTGTGAGTATATGTATTGTTAGTTGATATATATTATATATATATATATATTTTTTGTATGTATAAATATGAGTTAAACTCATATTTTTGAAGTTTAGAGTTAGAATTGGTTATATTTCTGAATTCGATTTTGTAGTTAAACTATGGTTACATTCATGGTATATAAATCTATATGTATATATAGTTTCATTGTATATAGATATCTATATTATATATAGTGTTAGTATATATAGATACATAGGCTTATATATAGAAAGGGGTTATGGTTTTAGTTAGGGGTGGGCACGGGTCGGGCCGGGCCCGAATTTGTTGGACCCGGACCGGACCCGACCCGTTTGAAACGGGTCCGAAACGGGTCGACCCGCGGGTCCAAACGAGTCAAAAAAAGTTTAAAAAATTCTATAATAGTAAATATTTATATATGTTATATTGTCTATAAGAACAAAAAAAGTCTAATGTCTTCCCAAACTTCTAGAATTTGTTTAGTAAACAATAAGATATTCTATTATGTATAGACTATAATAAAAAAAATGCTAAAAATTGATATAAAAAAATATATACTCCTAGAAACGGGTCGGGCCGGGGCCACGTTTATTTTGAAAATAGGACCCGCCCCGACCCGTTAATGTCACACGACCCGCCCCGGCCCGTCCTGTTCAAATTTCAAATTTTAGGAACCGGCTTGTTTAGACATTTTACGGTTCGGACCGGGTCGGAACCGCGGGTCCTAGAACCGTATGCCCATCCCTAGTTTTAGTTGAGTTTGGGACTATTTTGGGCAGCCTCGACACCCCCTTGGCAACACAACACCCTTGGCAACACACATACACTCATTTTCCTTCTATGCCTATATATATGTTATTATATATATATATATATATATATATATATATATATATATATATATATATATTTATATTTATATAGAGTATATATATAATATGTAAGTTATTCTCATATTTTCCCCTACCAGCAGCCTACTACACAGCAAACACACACACACACACACACATTCTTATATATAGAGTATATATATAATATAGAGTATATATATATATATAATGTATTGAATGAATGGATATATATGTGTGTGTGTGTGTGTGTGTGTGTGTGTGTGTGATTTTGCTATTAGATATAGCCTATGGTTTAGTGAGTCAGTTTAGGATTAACCTAATGAGCCTAACTTGACCAAGTTGACTAGCAAGTTGACTAAGTTGACAAAAGTCAACTTTGAGTCAAACTTGATCCAAATTGACTCAAACGGACTTGAAATGGTTAGATAACTTAAGTTTGACTTAAACTTAGACTAATTGACTAGTTGACTTAGGTTTGACCTAGTTTAACCAAAATGGTTGACCAGGGTTGACCAGAGTTGACCAAGGGTTAACTTTGACCCAGAATGACCTAGAATCATTTAGAATGTATTATAAATTTCTCTAAATTCATGTTGGACACTTTGTAACCTGTGGTTGCTCTAAATAGAACTCAAATACTCCGGTTCGGACTCATATTCTCATCAAACATTCGGGATATCAGGCGAGTACATTCTCTGACCGTTTCATACTTGCTAAGAATTATATTCTTGTTATAGACTAATTTACTTGATGTTGACACGATATTATCACGGATTAGTACTATATGGATCTTTACATGAGATGTTATCCCCCTCGGGTGCAACGAATACATCATATTATGTGCTTTTCACGAACATCATATATTTCATGGAATCTTATTATTCATGTACACGCATGTGCTCTCATGTACTCTCATGATCTCATGAGCTTCATTTATAAACTTTCATGTACAATAACATAACCTGTCTAGATCCTTGTGTATTGATTGGGGTACGGGGAAGTAGAAGTAGTCATGTGAACAATTCCAAAGTAGTGTAATCATGTATAAACTCTGTAGTGTAATCATGTATAAACTCAAGCCGTTCACATAACTATCTTATACTCTAAATCACATAGTCACTTACAGTTCTCTATTATCATATATAGATAGCTTTTGTTTATCAGTTCCTCTCTTTTTTTTCATGCTTATTTCTTACAACGTTTCATGTATCTTATTCTATCGCATGCTCTATATTTTCTGTCATGATATGAACTGCATGAGATGTATTGTGCTCGTTTCCGTCCTGATTGGACTATTGAAAATATTACAGGGGATGAGGAGGAGTTCTGCCCTACCTATTATGGCACTAGCTTAGATGACACCGGTGACTTGGACCCTCAGAAGGATCCAACAGTTGTTGAGGACTTGTCCATTGTCTAGTTTATATTCTAGACTAGTTATCTTATTTAGATGTTTTGTCTTTGAGATGTACTTCAGATTTTGGATTTTGATGTTGTTTAAACATCCAAACTTATTAACTTTTAGTTGTAGTTCTCTGTTGAGATTTTATTCATCTTTTTATCTCTTCATTCCATCTTAGAATTTGTGATTGAGTTGTACTTTATATGTTGTCCTCCTTTGGAAGAGTATATCATTGTACAGGTACAGTTATATTGTTAGATGTTGTGACCTAGGACAACGTTCTACCGCCGACACTGCGGCGTAGGCTGGACGTACCTACTTCTCGTGCCCTTACACTGGGTGCGGGTTGTGACAAAGTGGCATCCAAAGGAGAGTGTTGTGATTTCGATAAACCCAAATATGGATGTCCTTATCCATACCTACCACAACTTCTATCTCATTCCCTCTTATATATGTTATTAATGAGAAAAAATACGTACATATTCATTTGGCTATCGTTATCTCTCTCTCTCATTTTTACAACAATCATGTATTTTTAAAGTACATGATATAATTTTTTATTTCACTTATTAGAATTGGACATCGTTTAAATTCTTTTTGTTTTTAGAATAAAACGATGATAAATTTTACATCGTTCCATTAACATAAATTAATGACACATACTCCAAGTACGAATAAAGAGCTCGTAAAAAAGCAAAGAGAAAATACAAGAAAACCTCTTAAACAAAAATTTGAATTATGTTGGTTAGTCGGAGCTTACCGTAATTAGAATTTATTTTCCTCAATAATAACCTATTTGAGTTTAAAACCTTTGAATTGGATGTGATAATCAAAAATATATCATGACTTATTTGATTACTATGAATTATTATTAGATTAATTAGTTGAATCACAAGGTTTAGTTGAAGGAAAATTAAAATTGGAATAACTAAAAATATAACTTCCGATTTTGCACACATAATGAAGAATTCCTTTAAACTCATTCACATTATGAGTGAACTTAGATTAAAAGAAGTGAATGCATTATCATATATCCATGGTTACTTTGCCTTTTACATTGAAAAGATGAATCTTTTGCTGGAGGTTCATGTACGCATTAATATTTGGAGTTTACACTCGAAATGAAAATGTAATTGAACTCACAAATTATGGCAACTAAATAAGTGTAAAGATTTGGAAACTAAATTCGTTGAATTGTATTGCGTCAAAGATATAGACGAATTGTTGAATAATTTTATTATTCTTAGTTCAATTAATGGGTTTAATTCAAATTAATAGTAAACAAATATACTCTAAAAAGTTATTTTTGATGGTTAGCAAGCGAGATATGAATTTGACAATTATTCAAATAAATCATAATTTTTTGGGAATAAAGCGCAGAAATCGTTCCCCCAAACCAGAAAGTCCTGCGAGAGAACCGAGCAAAAGCACACAAACCAAAAACGCCAACACAAATCGCAGACACAAAGATTTTTTACGTAGAAAATCCTTGCAAAAAAAATCATGGGACGATCGGAGTCCAACCCTGAAGAACCTCCACTAATGAAATAAAGAGAATACACCCTCTATAAGCTCCTCCCGATCCAACACGGATCACTACAACTCACTTGAAAGAAAAAAAATTTTGATTGCGGACTCTGAAGAACAAGAGATACTGAAAAATTATTCGAAGCAATCTCTCCTTCACAATAGTCCTTAATCCTCTCTCTCTCTCTCTCTCTCTCAAAGATTGTAAAGCACTCTTATTTTTTAGATGTTTTTCAACTTGCATCCATCACCCTTTTATAAGCCCTTGGTAATATATACATGGAAGGCCAATATATATGGAAACTTTCAATATGCATCAATCATATATTTAATGGAAATCCAATCATAATTGGCTTGCCATAATTGGAAGCCCAATTATATGGAAAGCTATAATATGAAGGATCCAATCATAAATATATGATCAAAGTAAATATAAAAATTCAATCATATATTTCCTTACCATATATGTTCCAAAATAGGATCCATGCACTCCCCGAGCTTCTCCGACACACGGATGGCGCTCGTCGAATTCTGGAATATTCTCCATATAGGTTGGGAACCCCACCCACTCCAACAAATCTCCCCCTTTACAACTAGGTGGAGGAACTCGTCATCCCGACGATCTGCCTACAGTACTCAAACTTTCTTCTTGGTAGAACCTTCGTGAGCATGTCTGCTCCATTGTCATCAGTATGGACCTTCTCAAGCGTCACGTCCTTCTTCTCAACCACATCCCGTATCTAATGATACCGAGTCTCAATGTGCTTGGACCGACTATGAAATGTCTGGTTTTTTACAAGGAGAATGGCACTCTGGCTATCGCAAAGCAAAGTATAGTGCTCTTGCTTTAGCCCCACTTTCTGCCGCAACTTCTTCATCTACAATAACTCCTTGTAAGCCTCCATCGCCACAATGTACTCTGCCTCTGTCGTCGACGAGGCAACACACTTTTGCAACCGTGACTGCCACGATACCGCTCCACCAGCAAACATCATCACATAGCTCGAAGTCGATCGCCTCGTATTTACATCTCCAGCCATATCAGCATCGGTATACCCAACCAGCTTCGGCTCATCACCACCAAAAGAAAGTCTCCAATTGACAATGCCCTGAAAGGTATCGTAGGATCCACTTGACCGCACTCCAATGTACCCTTCCAGGATTGGAAAGATACCTACTAATTGTGCCAACTGCGTAGGCGATGTCTGGCCTCGTACACACCATAGCATACATGAGACTTCCCACAGCTAAAGCATATAGAACCCGTTCCATATCTTCCTTCTCGTCCTCAGTAGATGGACACTGCTCCTCAGTGAACTTAAAGTGAGCTGCAAGGGGGTTACTCACTTTCTTCGACCCGTCCATCCCGAAACGCTGAAGTACCCAGTGAATAGTCTTCGCTAGGACAAGTATAACAGCTTAGACTCTCTCTCTCTCTCGGCTGATCTCCATCCCAAGAATAGTCTTCGCTGCGCCCAAATCCTTCATAGAGAAGGCTGCACCCAGTTAACGCTTTAACTCCGCTATCCTAGTAGCATTCGGACCCACCAGTAGCATATTATCAACATAGAGCAGTAAAATGATAAAATCATCATCGACAAAGTACCTGACGAATACACAATGATCCGATATCGTCCGTGCATAACCATGCTCTCCTATAAATGACTCGAACTTCCTGTACCACTGCCTCGGAACCTGCTTCAGACCATACAAGCTCTTCTTCAACCGGTAAACCAAGTGTGACTTGTCCTTCTCACAGAATCCCTCTGGCTGCTCCATGTACAACTCCTCCTCAAGATCACCATGGAGGAATGCCGTCTTCACGTCCATCTGCTCGACCTCCAAGTCGAAAGTGGCTGCCAATGCTAGCACCACCCGAATAGACGACTGTTTGACGACCGACGAAAAGATCTCATCGTAATCTACGTCCTTCCGCTGACCGTAGCCTTTAACTACCAGTATAGCTTTGTATCGAGGGCGAGTAGCATCATCTGTCAGCTTCACTCTGAACACCCATCGATTTTTCAAAGCCTTCTTGCTCTTTGGCAGCCGCACCAGATCATAAGTGGAGTTGGCCTGTAAGGAACTCATATTCTCCTGCATAGCCTCCATACACTCCTGCCTATGTTCATCGTCCATAGCCTCTACAAAACTTTTAGGCTCTCCCTCGTTAGTCAGCAGCACATACTCACCCGGTGAGTATCTCGTAGATGGTCGACGCTTTCTGTCGCTCATCCTCAACGGAACCACTGGTGCTGGCTGTATATCAACAACCTCCTCGCCTTCAGGAACTACCTCCCCGGCATGCTCATCCTCCTGAGGATTACCATGACCACCATCAGTAGGCTGATGATCAAGGTTATGAGCAACTCCATGTACTGGCTCCCCTATAACTGGATCCTCTGCGATGTTCTCTGAAAACTGCTCGAAGCAAAATGACTCTAACTCAGGCAATTCCTCATCCTCAAAAGGCATCTCGGAATCCTGAGTGTTGGTCATGGTCTGATCCTCGACGAATACTACGTCCCTACTTCTGTAGAGCTTTCTTCTCACGGGGTCATAGAGTCTATAGCCAAACTCATCCCGACCGTAGTCGACAAAGACATATCGCCTTGTCTTCGGTTCAAGCTTGGATCCCTCGTCCTTCGGTACATGCACGAAGGCCTTACAACCAAACACTTGCAGGTGATTATATGACGGCTCTTTATCGTACCATACTTTATCAGGCACATCACCCTGCAAAGGAGCACTAGGAGATAAATCAATAACATAAGCAGCTGTGTAAAGTGCCTCACCCCAATAGCTGCCCGGCAAGTTTTGTCACGCCCCCAAAACCAGAATACTGGAGAGCGGGGGCAGACATAGCCAACTACGTATAATGAAATGGAATCCACGTCACTATACGGTCATGGCTGTCTAGATATATGAGGGTTTAACTATAATCCATCAGTCTCCTATGGTCGAGAACAACCTATTGTCTCAATCACAAGCAAGTAGTAACAGTCACAAGATATTAGAGCATAAATATACAATAGTAAGGCGTCCCATACATTACATATTGGATGATCATGAAGCTAGTCGTACAAAATGTCAGGACTAGCAAGAGTTTTTAGTCAATACATGATCAACCCTAGTATTTGTCAATCATGTTACAGCCCGTAGGCAGACAGAAAATAAGGTGCAATACGAGCTAACACGTGCTCGCCGGCTAAACGCCTCAAAAGAATAATTTTACAAGTAGAGTGGAAGGACAAAAGAAACCCACTCGTTGTCCTGGTTACGCCTGGTGGTTACTATCGGGCTGAAAGACCGGTGGATCCTCTGGTGCTGCTCCGATATCTGGCCACACAAAACCAGCTGGGTCAGACCCCAGAAGAGCAAGTGCCACAAAGGAGGCTTCACTTAGGAACTAAAACCAGCATATCACAAATAAATAGCTAAGGTAATTAAAAGATACTGATAATAACTGAGATAACAATAATATATTGAGCACGGAGAAACCATTCAAGTAGCCAGACTGCAACCCTTAAACCAAACAAGGACCAGGGTTGCAATCCTTCGCCTGAATAGAAACCCGCCTCAATTACTATTGATAAGGTAACAAGACAATAAACAAAGAGAGGACACAGAACTGCTCCAGGAGCCAGGTTACAACCCTTAAACCAAACAAGGACCGGGGTTGTAACCCTTCGCCTGAACAGAATTGGACCCCTGATCTTTATTGTTAAGGCCAGTATAAATAATCATGGTATTGAAGTAAGGTAAAACATGACGAGCATGACAGGGGTTGCAATAAGACAATAAACGAAGAGAGGACACAGAACTGCTCCGGGAGCCAGGTTACAACCCTTAAACCAAATAAGGACCGGGGTTGTAACCCTTCGCCTGAACAGAACTGGATCCCCGATCGTTATTGTTAAGACAAGCATCAATAATCATGTCATATCATATTCTTGCACAGGATCGGGATAAGACTAAGCTGGAATAAACTCCATCCAATCAATCACGGCCAATCATGAGTACGGCTTGATACTTTTAACTAACTAGGGTTATCACAAGCCTAGTTACTAGCAAGATGCAATGAGATTATCCCAACAGCCACAAGCCCTGCAGACCATCCGGTTATCCAGGTCGAATGTCCGTTTAGGAAGAATGCAACACATGACTGTGTGCTGGAAATGTGCCCTACTCGTCGGTAGGCTACAAGTCCACTGAATGCGCCCAGATAACGGGATTGCCTGTAGCTGGGAATCTCTTCATGACTACTGAATCATTCTAGTTAATTATCCTTAGTCAATTTCAGTAGGTACCCCTGACCGTGGTACTCAGGGATCCCCATCCTAGACATGATGCAAGACAGTACCAGTTTATTTGTACTAACACAATCGCCCACGGTGTCCAAGTATTTCATACTTGTCATGTCAGGCTAGCTATCGTAACAGCATGCCGAGATATATCATGTCAGTTTACTTGTCAAGAGTGCGCCACAGCAGGCCACTATCGTGTTCTATTCGTACCTTATCATGAATGAGAGAAACTTGCATAAAACAACTAGTGACATATTCTTGAAGCCAATGAAAAGATCTACAACTTTTATGTTTTGAGTTTTTCGAGATTCTAGTTACAAAACAACTTAAACAGGCAAAAACAGCGAAATACGGCAATTTCGGCGTATGGGATTCCTGCACAATAGGCGCATGAGATTCCTGCACAAATCGGCGCATGAGATTCCGGCACAAATCGGCGCATGAGATGGGATTTCTGCACAAATCGGCGCATGAGATTTCTGCACAAATCGGCGCATGAGATTCCTGCACAAATCGGCGCATGAGATTTCTGCACAAATCGGCGCATGGAATTCCTGCACAAATCGGCGCATGAGATTTCTGCACAAATCGGCGCATGGGATTCCTGCACAAATCGGCGCATGAGATTTCTGCACAAATCGACGCATGAGATTCCTGCACAAATCGGTGCATGGGATTCCTGCACAAATCGGCGCATGAGATTCCTGCACAAATCGGCGCATGGGATTTCTGGCGTATGGCCTCCCGGCGCATGGGGTTCGTCGTCCCCAAACAGCAAGTTCAGCCATGAAAATTCTGAAAACTTGCCATGGCCATAACTTTCTCATCCGGAGTCGAAATCAAGCGAAACAAAAGCCAAAACTGAAGAAAATTGAATTCTCTACAATATAGAACCATTAGTTTTTGGAAATACCAAGTTTTTAGAGATCAAAACCAAGAAAAACTAACCAAGAAGGAACTTAAAACTTAGATCTACAAAAATATAACCATAAAAATGGAAAATGCCAAGTTCTAAAGTATCTTAGAATCAAGTGATGAAGAGAATGGAACAATAAAACTTGAGATCCATCATGAAGCAAGTTTGCACTTGCCTAGCTCTCTTTCCTGGTAGGTGGAAGAGTAAATGGTGGAGAAGAAGAAGTGAAGGAGAAGAATAAAATGAAGAGAGAGAGTTAGGTAGAAATATAAATGAGGGTAGTGGTGGTAGGTGGGGGTTTTCTTTTGGTTCATGATGAACCCAAAAGCAAACCAAACCAAGCTAAGCCGAACCAAGCTAAGCCATATCCAATGACATGCCAAAATAACCATGTAGAAAAATACGCAATACGAGTCAAGAATACGTACACGTATACCAAGATACGTAATACGAACTACAGGCATTACAACTCTATCCTCCTTAAAAGAATTCCGTCCTCGGAATTTAATCAAGAGGCTAGAATTGTAAGGACAAGCTATAATAATCGTAAGCTATAACAAGCAGTCTATCATGTAGTCACTTATTCAAGCAAGGAATTGAAAGCATAAGGCATAAGGAAGACATTATACCTTACGAGTCAAACAGGTCGGGATATCGCGATCGGATATCATCCTCACGCTCCCACGTCGACTCACCCAAAGAGTGATGACCCCAAGCAACTCGGACTAACTTGATAGTCTTGTTCTTGAGTGTCTTCTCTCTTCGGTCCAATATAGACACGGGCCTCTCCTCATACGAAAGGTTGGTACCAACAACCAATTCCGAATGATCCAGGATGTGGCTCGGGTCCGGGATATACCGTCGCAGTTGGGATACATGGAATACGTCATGCACCTCACGTAGCGATGGTGAAAGAGCGAGACGATAGGATACATCTCCTACTCGCTCCAGAATGTCGAATGGCCCTATATACCTAGGACTAAGCTTTTCCCGTACGCCGAAACGAATTACGCCGCGGTTAGGCAAAATCCTCAGGAATACATGGTCGCCGACAGAAAACTCAAGAGGGCGCCGATAAGAATCAGCCCAATGACGCTGGCGATCCTGGGCAACTCGAAGATGATTTCTGACTCTTCTGACCACTTCAACGGTCTGAGCAATCATTTTCGGACCAAGCACCTGCCTCTCTCCAACATTATCCCAGGCTAGCGGGGATCGACACTTCCTTCCATACAGTGCCTCGAACGGTGCCATCTGGATACTGGCCTGGAAACTGTTGTTGTACGAGAACTCCACCAGATGCACGTGATCTTCCCACTAACCACCGAAGTCGAGTGTACATGACCGCAACATATCTTCAAGAGTCTGGATCGTACGTTCTGACTGGCCATCTGTCTGCGGGTGATAAGCTGAACTGAACTGGAGGTGAGTTCCCAAACTTTCTTGCAAGCTACGCCAAAAGTGCGACGTAAATCTTGAATCTCTGTCTGAAGTGATACTGACTGGTACACCGTGCAACCTGACAATCTGTCGGAGATACATCTCCGCTAGCTGAGCCGTCGACTGACCAACTCTGAACGGAAGAAAGTGAGCCACCTTCGTGAGCCTGTCTATGACAACCCAAATAGCGTCTCTGCCAGCCGGGGATCTAGGCAATCCAGTCACAAAGTCCATGGTTATATGCTCCCATTTCCACTCAAGAATTGGCAATGGTTGAAGTAGTCCAGCTGGTCTCTGATGTTCAGCCTTAACTTGTTGGCAGACTAGACAACGAGAGACAAACCGGGCTATCTCCCTCTTCATGCCGTTCCACCAAAAGTGCTGGCGGATATCACGGTACATCTTCGTACCGCCGGAATGAATGGAATACTGCGAACTGTGAGCCTCTGTCATGATCTCCTGTCTGATATCTCCACTGGGTACACAAAGACGCTTCCCATGTCGAAGTGTACCGTCTTCATGAATGCATAACTCTGGTCTTCGTCCTGCCTCACACTCTGCTCTGAGTCGCTGAAGCTTGGAATCTACTGACTGCGCCATCCGGATCCTCTCGACTATAGTGGACTAAACTTGCATGCTGGCCATCAATGCCACACTGGAAGGAAGGACAACTTCTATACCCATCTTCTGAAGGTCGGCTAACAGTTCTGGTTGTGCTGTCAGGAAATAAACTCCGGCTCTCCTGCTTAATGCATCTGCAACAACGTTGGCCTTCCCTGGGTGATACTGCAGATTGACATCATAATCCACAAGCAGCTCTAGCCATCTCCTCTGACGCATGTTGAGATCCTTCTGGGTGAAAACATACTTCAGGCTCTTGTGGTCGGTGAAAATCTCTACCCTATCTCCGTACAAGTAGTGCCTCCACAACTTAAGTGCAAACACTACTGCTGCCAGCTCCAAGTCATGGGTTGGGTAATTCCTCTCACGATCACGAAGTTGTCGTGACGCATAAGCTATTACCTTCCCATGCTGCATCAGAACACATCCTAAACCTCTGCCCGAAGCATCACAATACACTGAGAATCCTCCGGTTCCATCTGGAAGCGTGAGAATAGGAGCCGTCATCAAGCCTCGCTTCAACTTCTCAAAAGAATTCTGGCACTCTGCTGTCCAAGCAAACTGTACATCCTTGCGGGTCAACTGGGTCAATGGTGCTGAAATTCGAGCAAAGTCTGAAACAAATCGCCGGTAGTAGCCGGCCAATCCAAGAAAACTGCGAACTTCTGCAACCGTGCTAGGCACTGGCCATGTTTCAATGGCCACGATCTTCTGGGGATCCACTTCAACTCCTCCTCGGGTGATGATATGACCCAAGTACGAAATGCGATCGAGCCAGAACTCGTATTTACTAAACTTGGCATACAACTGGTGCTCTCTGAGAATCTGGAGGACAACTCGGAGATGCTGCTCATGCTCCGCTTCACTCTTGCTGTAGACCAGGATGTCGTCTAGGAACACAATCATGAACTGCTCCAAATAGGGCATAAAGATACGATTCATGAGGTCCATGAATACAGCCGGTGCATTGGTTGCTCCAAATGACATAACAAGGAACTCCCAATGCCCATACCTAGATCTGAAAGCTGTCTTCGGGATGTCCTGCTCTCTGACTCTGATCTGGTGGTATCCTGACCGTAAGTCAATCTTCAAAAATACTGACGCCCCTCTGAGTTGATCAAACAAGTCATCTATCCTCGGGAGAGGATATCTGTTCTTGATTGTCACCGAGTTCAAGGTACGATAATCAACACACAATCTGGACGTACCATCCTTTTTTTTTCACAAGAAGCATCGGGGCTCCCCAAGGCGATCCACTCGCACGAATGAATCCCTTGGTTCTGAGTTCTTCAATCATCTTGTACAATATCTCTAGCTCTGACGGCGCCATCCTGTAGACTCTCTCTGACACTGGGGCTGTCCCGGGAATCAAGTCGATGGTAAACTCGATTTCTCGCTCTTGCGGCATCCCTGGAAGCTCTTCGGGGAAAACATCTGGAAACTCTTCGACTATCCGAGGCAACTGCACTGCTGCTACTGCCATCCGCAATAATGGAGTAGAAGGTTCAACTTCGCCTCGGGAGAAGGAAAACTCCGGCTCGCCTGGAATGCTAAAAATAACCCTGCCAATGTGGCAGTCTATCCTAGCATACTGGTCCCTCAACCAATCCATCCCTAAGACCACATCATAATCGGCCATCGGAAACTCTATCAATCTAGCGGGGAATTCTCTACCGCTAAGTACGACCCGACACGAAAAAAATACTCTATCTACTCCTACAAGTCCATTACCAGTAAGTATATTAAGCCTTACTGATAATGACTCGGGCTCCAGTCCTACCCGTGTCGTAAATCGTGCAGACATAAATGAACATAAATGAATGCGAGGCACCAGAATCAAATAATACTGAAGCTAGAAAGGTGTTGACGAGAATAGTACCTGCCACCACCTCACCTGGTGCTATTCCTTCTTCTCCCATGGTCAAAGCCAGCACTTGACCATGTCCTCTGGGTGCGGGTCCCCTCTGCTGAAAATTCCTCTGCCTGCTCTGGATCAGGGCTTGGGCTTGGGCATACTGCTGCGGTCTCTGCTGCTGGAATGCCTGGGCCTGCGTCGGCAATGGCCTCAGGAACGGGTACTGCAGCTGCTGTTGCTGCTGGACTGGTGCTGGTCCTCTAACTGAAGGACTAGAGAGGGCCGATGAACTCTCCCTGTTCGGGCAATTCCCAACCCTGTGGTCCGGGGCACCACAAACCAAGCATAAACCCTGTGCTCTACGACACTCGGATACCACATGTCATGGTTTCCCGCAGTGTGAACATCCTACTGCGGAAGACTGCTTCTGCTTCTGCTGCTGAGGGTGCGTCGGGATGGAATGCTGAACCGACGTCACAGAGGCCGCCCGCCTCGGAGCTCCAATGGTCAAAGCCCTGGCTGCCGGGGCTGGTGCTGATGACTGATTCATCTGACCGTGAGATCGCTTTCGACCTCCGGTCCTATCCACGATCCTCTGGGAGGTGTACTCATGCCTCCGGGCTGCTCTCAACACTGCATCAAAAGTCTGATGCTCAAACTGCTCCACCGCTAATAAAATCTCTAGGTGGAGCCCCTGCTGGAACCGCTGGGCTCTATCAAACTCGGTCGCCACCAAGGTGGGAGCAAACCGACTAAGCCTGGAGAACTCGGTCGCATATCCATCGACCGTCCTGTCCATCTGCTTCAGATTGGTAAACCTCGTCTATAGATCATACCGAGCTACAGCATCAAAATACTTGGTCTGAAATCTCTCCCTGAATACTGCCCATGAAATAGGGGCCACTAATCCATCGGCCTGTGCTGCCCACCAGCTGCGGGCAAGATCTAGTAACTGCAGGCGCACTACGGCCACCTTCTCATTCTCTGGAGTCCTGGCTGCTTCTAGAATCACCTCTGTGTCCTAAAGCCATGCATCTACAGCGATCGCATCTTCACTGCCATCGAAGAAGGGAGGGTTCAAGCGCTTGAAGCTGTTGGCCGTGCTATTACCCTGATGACCTCCTCTGGTCAAAGCATCCGCCACCGCCTGGTGCAAGGCATCTTCACGACGATCCTGGGAAGCTAATAGGGACCTGATGAGACCCACCAAAGTGCCATCATCAGGCTCTGCAGGCTGGACGGGCTGAACTGGTGGCTCTCCTTCAGTAGGTATGACTCTGGAGGCTACTCCTGAATGCTGGACTTGATCTCCAGGTTGCTGCTGGTCCGCGAGAGGTGCCCCGCCTTACTGATCGGCAGGTCCAGGAACAATGCCGCTGAAGAAGACGACATAGGGAACAATAAGAAAGGACCAGGACAGATCAACGATACAAGCATGTGATCAGGTCAAGATTCTCAGGAATTTGAAAGATACAAGCAGAGATCAAGGGCGAATACTGATTGAGACATCTATTCGGTACACCCTCACATATCTTGATTTACAAGACCTGCATGGGCCACCACTTAAACCATGTCACGCCCCCAAAATCAGAATACTGGAGAGCGGGGGCAGACATAGCCAGCTACGTATAATAAAATGGAATCCACGTCACTATACGGTCACGGCTGTCTAGATATATGAGGGTTTAACTACAATCCATCAGTCTCCTATGGTCGAGAACAACCTATTGTCTCAATCACAAGCAAGTAGTAACAGTCACAAGATATTAGAGCATCAATATACAATAGTAAGGCATCCCATACATTACATATTGGATGATCATGAAGCTAGTCGTACAAAATGTCAGGACTAACAAGAGTTTTTAGTCAATACGTGATCAACCCTAGGATTTGTCAATCATGTTACAGCCCGTAGGCAGACAGTAAATAAGGTGCAATACGAGCTAACACGTGCTCGCCGGCTAAACGCCTCAAAAGAATAATTTTACAAGTAGAGTGGGAGGACAAAAGAAATCCACTCGTTGCCCTGGTTACGCCTGGTGGTCACCATCGGGCTGGAAGACAGGTGGATCCTCTGGTGCTGCTCCGATATCTGGCCACACAAAACCAGCCGGGTCAGACCCCAGAAGAGCAAGTGCCACAAATGAGGCTTCACTTAGGAACTAAAACCAGCATATCACAAATAAATAGCTAAGATAATTAAAAGATACTGATAATAACTGAGATAACAATAATATATTGAGCACGGAGAAACCATTCAAGTAGCCAGACTGCAACCCTTAAACCAAACAAGGACCAGGGTTGCAATCCTTCGCCTGAATAGAAACCCGCATCAATTACTATTGATAAGGTAACAAGACAATAAACAAAGAGAGGACACAGAACTGCTCCGGGAGCCAGGTTACAACCCTTAAACCAAACAAGGACCGGGGTTGTAACCCTTCGTCTGAACAGAACTGGACCCCTGATCTTTATTGTTAAGGCCAGTATAAATAATCATGGTATTGAAGTAAGGTAAAACATGACGAGCATGACAGGGGTTGCAATAAGACAATAAACGAAGAGAGGACACAGAACTGCTCCGGAGCCAGGTTACAACCCTTAAACCAAACAAGGACCGGGGTTGTAACCCTTCGCTTGAACAGAACTGGACCCCCGATCGTTATTGTTAAGACAAGCATCAATAATCATGTCATGTCATATTCTTGCACAGGATCGGGATAAGACTAAGCTGGAATAAACTCCATCCAATCAATCACGGCCAATCATGAGTACGGCTTGATACTTTTAACTAACTAGGGTTATCACAAGCCTAGTTACTAGCAAGATGCAATGAGATTATCCCAACAGCCACAAGCCCTACAGACCATCCGATTATCCAGGTCGAATGTCCGTTTAGGAAGAATGCAACACATGACTGTGTGCTGGAAATGTGCCCTACTCGTCGGTAGGCTACAAGTCCACTGAATGCGCCCAGATAACGGGATTGCCTGTAGCTAGGAATCTCTTCATGACTACTGAATCATTCTAGTTAATTATCCTTAGTCAATTTCAGTAGGTACCCCTGACCGTGGTACTCAGGGATCCCCATCCTAGACATGATGCAAGACAGTACCAGTTTATTTGTACTAACACAATCGCCCACGGTGTCCAAGTCTTTTATACTTGTCATGTCAGGCTAGCTATCGTAACAGCATGCCGAGATATATCATATCAGTTTATTTGTCAAGAGTGCGCCACAGCAGGCCACTATCGTGTTCTATTCGTACCTTATCATGAATGAGAGAAACTTGCATAAAACAACTAGTGACATATTCTTGAAGCCAATGAAAAGATCTACAACTTTTATGTTTTGAGTTTTTCGAGATTCTAGCTACAAAACAACTTAAACAGGCAAAAACAGCGAAATAGGGCAATTTCGGCGTATGGGATTTCTGCACAATCGGCGCATGAGATTCCTGCATAAATCGGCGCATGGGATTCCTGCACAAATCGGCGCATGAGATTTCTGCACAAATCGGCGCATGGGATTCCTGCACAAATCGGCGCATAAGATTTCTGCACAAATCGGCGCATGGGATTCCTGCACAAATCGGCGCATGGGATTCCTGCACAAATCGGCGCATGAGATTTCTGCACAAATCGGCGCATGGGATTCCTGCACAAATCGGCGCATGAGATTTCTGCACAAATCGGCGCATGAGATTCCTGCGCAAATCGGCGCATGAGATTCTTGCACAAATCGGCGCATGAGATTCCTGCACAAATCGGCGTATGAGATTTCTGGCGCATGGCCTCCCGGCGCATGGGGTTCGTCGTCCCCAAACAGCAAGTTCAGCCATGAAAATTCTGAAAACTTGCCATGGCCATAACTTTCTCATCCGGAGTCGAAATCAAGCAAAACAAAAGCCAAAACTGAAGGAAATTGAATTCTCTACAATATAGAACCATTAGTTTTTGGAAATACCAAGTTTTTAGAGATCAAAACCAAGAAAAACTAAACAAGAAGGAACTTAAAACTTAGATCTACAAAAATATAACCATAAAAATGGAAAATGCCAAGTTCTAAAGTATCTTAGAATCAAGTGAGGAAGAGAATGGAACAATAAAACTTGAGATCCATCATGAAGCAAGTTTGCACTTGCCTAGCTCTCTTTCCTGGTAGGTGGAAGAGTAAATGGTGGAGAAGAAGAAGTGAAGGAGAAGAATAAAATGAAGAGAGAGAGTTAGGTGGAAATATAAATGAGGGTAGTGGTGGTAGGTGGGGATTTTCTTTTGGTTCATGATGAACCCAAAAGCAAACCAAACCAAGCTAAGCCGAACCAAGCTAAGCCATATCCAATGACATGCCAAAATAACCATGCAGGAAAATACGCAATACGAGTCAAGAATACGTACACGTATACCAAGATACGTAATACGAACTACAGGCATTACAAGTTTGTTTCTGATAGAAAACATCGTATCCTCTCTATCAGTATCTTGTTCATGCGCTCTGCTACACCATTGAGCTGCGGTATCTTTGGTGGAGTCTTATGGTGTCGTATCCTTTGCTCTCTGCAATAAGCATCAAAGGGACCGATGTACTCACCGCCATTGTCTGACCGAACACATAGCAGCTTCTTGCCCGTCTCCCTTTCAACAAATGTCTGAAACTCTTTGAAAGTGGGCAGCACCTGATCCTTGGTCTTTAAGGTATAGACCCAAACCTTCCTGGAACAATCATCAATAAATGTCACAAAATAAGAAACACCACCAATGGATTTTACATTCATAGGACCGCAGACATCCGAGTGAATCAACTCGAGCAACGCCGGCTTCCTTGAACTTGTATGACTTTGGAAAGACACCCTATTTTGGTTTCCCGCCAAACAGTGCGTGCATCTCTCCAATTTTGTAGACTTTAGTCCTGGAATCACCTTCCTATTCAACAAGTAGCTCATCCCCTTCTTGCTGATATGACCGAGCCGCCTGTGCCACAACTCGGTAGACGCATCACTGACTGCGTTCACCTCATGTATCCCTTGTGCACTCCCCTCCATATAGTAGAGTCCAAACTTTTTGCTTCTTCTAGCAATCACCATCGAACCTCTAGAAAGCTTTCACTGACCATTCCCGAAGAGGTTGAAGAAACCCTCATCATCCAACCTTCCAACTAACACCAGGTTGAAACAGATATCAGGGACATGATAGACATCTTTGAGAATAAGAAATGCACCCGTCTTCGTCCTCAAATGCACATCTCCAATGGCAACCTCCTTCAACACATCTCCGTTGCCCATCTTCAATACTCCATAGTCGCCTGTTGTGTAAGTGGCAAATAGTGTCCTGTTATGAGATACGTGTACTGAAGCACATGAGTCCACCAGCCAAGAATTGTTATCACAGGTGAGGTTCATGACAACCTCATCACCTACAATGATCACATCACGTCCATGTGCTGACACCGTCGCTGTAGTGGTCTCACTTTGCTTCCCCTTGTCGCCCTTCTTCTCTCTCTTCCAAGATAAATAGTTCCGCTTGATGTGGCCCTTCTTGCCATAATGGTAACACTCTGAGTCCTCGTACCGACCCTTGGACTTGCCCCTGCTCTTGTCTCTGCCACCACCTTGACCCCGGCTTTTGCCCCTTCCGCGGCTCTCTGAAACTAGCGCCTCTAAGTGGTAGAATATGGATGAAGTGCCCTGAGAACGTCTCTGCATCTCTTCATTCAGCACCCCGCTCTTGGCAAACTCCAGACTGACTACGCCTTCCGGAGCAGAAGTGATCATAGATACTCGTACAGTCTCCCATGAGTTTGGCAATATACATAGCAACCAAAGTCCTTAAATCTCGTCGTCAAACTTGACTCCCATCGAGGATAGCTGGTCCACCACATCCTGGAACTCACTCAAGTGATCCGTAATGGACGCACCATCTTTGTACCGCAAATCCATCATAATCCGGATCAAGAGCAGTTTGTTTACCCCGGTCTTCTTCGCGTACAAAGATTCCAGCTTCTCCCACAATATCTTCGCACACTCAATATTAGCAACATGGTTGTACACGTTCTCATCAATAAACTGCCATATGTACACACCTGTATATGCTTGAAGTTCCAGTCCTCATCGGATTTGTTACTGGGCTTCTCGGACGTAAATACTGGAAGATGCAGCTTCTTGACGAACAACAAATCCTTCATCTTCCTCCACCAATAATGGTAGTTGGTACCGTTCAGGTTCACCATGCGCACCGGCTTCGCATCCATCCCTGCTTTCTAGTTTGACTGTCAACTCCTGACACTTCTTTGAACCCAAAGCTCTGATACCACAATGTTGGGAACGAAACGCGAAAATCGTTCTCCCAAACCAGAAAGTCCTGCAAGAGAACTGAGCAAAAGTACATAAACCAAAAATGCCAACACAAATCGCAGACAAAAAGATTTTTGACGTGGAAAACCCTTGCGATAAAAATTACAGGACGATTGGAGTCCAACCATGAAGAACCTCCACTAATGGAATAAAGAGAATACACCCTCTACAAGCTCCTCCTGATCCAACACGGATCACCACAACTCACTTAAAAGAAGAAAATTTTGATTGCGGACTCCGAAGAACAAGAGATACCGAAAAATTATTCGAAGCAATCTCTTCTTCACAATAGTCCTTAATCCTCTCTCTCTCTCTCTCTCAAAAATTGTAAAGCACTCTTATTTTTTTAGATATTTTTCAACTTGCATCCATCATCCTTTTATAAGCCCTTGGTAATTTATATATGGAAGGCCAATATATATGAAAACTTCCAATATGTATCAATCATATATTTAATGGAAATTCAATCATAATTGGCTTGCCATAATTGGAAGCCCAATTATATGGAAAGCTATTATATGAAGGATCCAATCATAAATATATGATCAAAGTAAATATAAAAATCTAATCATATATTTCTTTACCATATATGTTCCAAAATAAGATCCATGCACTCCCCGAGCTTCTCCGACACACGGATGGCGCTCTTCGCACTCCGGGATATTCTCCATATAGGTTGAGAACCCCACCCACTCCAACACAATTAAAATTCACTATTATATTATTTACAATCATTATTTTCAAAAATTGGCCTTTACCAATTTTACTATACCATAGCTTTATAGACTAGGGTTCGACTAAAGTTTCTCAGCTCCTTTAACATATAAAAGTTTATATAACATTAGAAATTTATATGATATTTGAAAAGTTAAATTTTTTGAATTATTTAAACTAGTAAGGTCATCTCATTTTTGTTGTTTTATAAGAATTACTTGGGAGTTTTCTAGATACAAGCATCCTCATAGGCTAATCCGTCTTGATAGATGGTTACAAGAAAGAAAAAAATGATGGAAACGATTTCCTTCAACGACTATGATAAAAATCACAGTCGATCTCATCACAACCATCCACAGTCAAAATCCTAAATATGTAGACAACTAAACATATGCATGAACATTGGCGAATAAACAAGCCCTAAAGGTTCGCAGTATTTACACTCCCTTTTCTTCCGGTGGGACGGTTATATAGTCTACATTGAAGGAAGACAAAAATATACATATAAATTAAGTGAGACACACACATAGAGAGCAAAGAAACATAGGCAAGTGAAACTCCATGAACAACGGTACCACTACTTCTTCTTCTTCTTCTTCTTTCTTTCTTTCTTTCTTTCTTTCAATTTTGATAGATTCTAGATGATGATGATTCATATGTACGATTTCTTTTCTTCGGATCGTAAAATAGAATTTTTTGTTAAAATTTAGTTAATTGGTCGTGAGAGAATGTAAAAAATTGGCAAAAAAGTAAAAGCAAGTAAGGTAAAAAAATATTTATCCAATTTTATTTATGAAAAGTTTATAAATTTTTATTAAAATTGAATATAATTATTATTTGAGATCGCTAGATTGGGTTTTGATCCGTGGGAATGTAAATAGTTTTCCAAAAGAAAGAAAAAAGAAGAAGAAAAAATTGGTCTATGATATATCAGACATTCGATATACACTGTGTCTGGACAATAGAAAAGTTATTTGTATTTTTTCATTTTCCATGAATATGGAAAAAACTATTTTATTCCCATAAAATTTAATCCGTGGGAATGAAAATAGTTTTCCAAAAGAAAGAAAAAAAATTAGGAGAGTTTTTGAATTTCGATCCACTAATTAATATGATTTGTACTTACATCCAACGTTTTGTGTTTAATAAGACTTATATTTCATTTTTTGTCACAAAAAATATTCGTTTTGTCACGATAAATATTTTTCATGACAAAAAATGTAATATAGCTGTGTTTGATTGGGCTTTTTTTTTCATGAAAAATATTTCTACCACAAACTTTTCACCAATTGCAGTGTTTGTATTTTCCATGAAATTATTTTCCAAGAAACTATCATTTTCCATATTTTCTTCTAAAATGGTGGAAAATAAAAATTTTCCAACCCATAGAAAAATATCATTTTTCATGAAAAATAATCAAACACCCATATTAAGTTTTCCATAATTTTTTTTTTAAATTTCATGGATTTTTTTCTTAGAAAAATAATTCTATGGAACTAATTTTTTTTCCATATATTTTTCACATTGCAATCAAACACACTACACAAAAGCTTTTTTTAAAAAAAGTTCTAATACACAAAAGGTGAGATGTAATAAGTGAGAGGAAAGTTAAAAAAAAAAAAAAATTCCCCAAAAAAAACTATATCGGTTCAATATATACTGGGTCCGGGCCGTACGGGTGTAAACCCGTTAAGAGAACCATATCATTACCCTAGTCCCCAAATCGGTTCTTCTTTCTTCCTCTTTCTCCTCCTCTGAGTCCGTCAGAGAAAAAAAGGAAAAAAGAAGACGACAAAACTGACCTCCGGCAACCGCTAGTGGAGACCCTCTTCTCTCTCCCTCTTTCTCCAGGTGCACTAGCTCTCTCGATCTCTCCATCATCATCATCATCATCACCATCTTCTTCTTCTTCTTCTTCTTCTTCTTGTGCTCTTGCTCTGCTAATTCGATTGCACAGTTACACCTGCAAAATAGTACAAATTAACATGAGGAGCACAGTTCATATAATCAATTTTTTTACTGAAGCTTCCATATTCCATATTTCCTTTTTTTTTAGTAGCTTGAGGTTTATATTACTGCTCTAATTAGTGTAATTACACATGTGTCATATATCTATGGGGGCGACATCTCCCGATACGTCCGGCACATGGTAGTACAAATTTGTATGAAGAGCACAGTTTGTAGAATCAATTTACTGACATTACAGTTTTACTTCTTTTTTTTTTGTGTTGGTTTGGTAACTTTAGTTGGTGTATATTTATTTCGTGTGAACCTTGGATCATGTGAACAATGCAGACGATCCGTTAAGATCTGATCATTGTTACTAATGGGTGTTTGGCTTTTGACTTATTTATTGGTTTGATCATTAGTTGCATGTAGCTATTTCTGTTGTATCTCTTAATTTTGTTTTTCTTTTTGTTGATCACGCTTTAAATTGTTATTATTTACTTTTTTTTTTTTTTTTTTGCAGGATTGATGCTGCAATTGGTCTGAGAATTGTGGCAGTCAATTTGCAGACGATCCGTTACATGGGCTTCTGCTGTCTTTCTCTTTAGATTTTGAAACTTCTCGTTGACCGTTGATTGTGTATCTTGGAACCATTTTCATTATAAACATAGCATCATGCTGTACTTGTGTGTGTAATGCGACAATCTTTTGGTAGTATCATCATGTTTTTCATCTCCTCAAAACTTGTTCGCGGTATGATAATGTTGTGTGTGAACCAGGATTGTGCTGTCTCGTAGAATTTCTCGTAGATTTTAAATCACACGGGAAAGAAGCACCATTAGGAATCGGTTTCACTTTAATTTGAAATCCGGAAGGCTACTTGCTACTACTTGTTTTCTCATCGATGGAGGGCTTAGCACAGCTAGAAGCCTTGTGTGAAAGGCTTTATAATTCTCAGGATTCAGCAGAAAGAGCGCTTGCGGAGAACACCTTGAAATGCTTTTCCGTCAACACTGAATACATTTCACAATGTCAATACATATTGGACAATGCTTCGACTCCTTATGCTTTGATGTTGGCCAGTTCAAGCTTATTGAAGCAAGTGACAGAACACAGTCTCTCTTTGCAACTGCGTCTTGATATCCGTAAATATTCTTCTTGTTATTATATGTTATATATTAATCTGTATATGCAGACTTGTAAGTTTCCATACTGAGGAGGATTTGGCACAATCATGTCTTTTCTAGTCATTTCTTTGTCAGTTTATGTCTTTATAACCGCATGCTATAACATTTCAAATTTGTACTGGATAGTAGATATGTAAAGATTGTACTAGTTTGTATTCAAATTTGTAAGTTAGCAGGATGCACACTCTTTTCGCATCTTTCGTAGGTTGTTATGGTTTACAATATGAGACTCCACTCTACACTGTATCACTTCTATTACATTTTCTTGCAAGTTTCTGAATTGACATCTTTGTGATTTGTGTGAAGGCAATTACGTGATAAGCTATCTAGCTACCAGAGGACCTGAATTACAGCCTTTTGTAGCTGGATCTCTGATTCTACTATTGTGCCGAGTCACAAAATTTGGATGGTTCGATGATGACAGATTCAGAGAGGTAGTGAAGGAGGTGACAAGCTTTTTGGGTCAGGTAAAGGATATGTACAATGTTTAACTTGGTGCTTCTAATGGGATAGAGTTTTAATATGATTCTAAAAACATGTAGATTCGTTTGAAACCATGGCTTGAATAATATCTTTTAAGTAGTTATGTTATTAGAAATTTTTTATTGCATGTGTGATTCAAGTTTTTGACTACTATTTAATTTTGGCTACTGGTCCTATGCTTATTTTATAATATTTTGCGAGGAATAGGGGGTATAGTAAAAAAAAAACAGTGGCCTTTTGGCTTAATTAGGCTGCTCCCCACCATTTTGACATGCCATCTGTGTGGCCAAGGTATGGTGTAAATGCTGATAATGCATGGCTCACTTTTTGAGTGCCTAACTCACGTTTTGAGTGCCTATTTAACATCATTTCAGGGTCTAGAATAGTTTAAATAAGTGATGTTGTTACTGAAGTATGAGAATGTTGTTAAGCTAATTGAATGGTTGCATTATTAATATTTCTAAAGTGTTCTACGATTGAAGTGTACTATAAGCTTGTTGTACCTTTTCTTCTCTAGTGCCACCAGCAAGACATAATGATCAATTATAATATTCTTACAGATGGTGCTCTTACATATACTAAATTGAACATGTCACATCACTGAAACATGAACTATGTTGGCAACTAAACTGCCCTTGTTTTCTTATCGACTGACCTTTTATAGATATCATTCTAACAAGTGTTTTCTTTACTAAGTTGCCTTGACTGTAAATAACCTGAAAGGAAACTTGTAGGAGCTATGTCATACATGATACTCTACCACGAGAACAACAAGCTCTTCATTCCATATTTTTGGGTTCGTGCATGCCACCCGCTCTTCATCTTAATAACCATTTGATTCGTATTTTTTTTGCTTTTATGTTCCTGCTGTGTATCAGCATATGCAGACATTTTGAGTTTAGCCGACTGAACTAGATGATGCGTCACCTGAAAACTTTCTCCAATCATTTCTTACCATAAAATGTCGAGTTTTATGTAGAATTCTGTTGTCTTAGAATTATAAGTTTATATTAGTTTGGCTCTGGTGCATTCTGCAATTAAGATTCAGGTATGTGGTGCTTAAGGATTAAGAAGAAGTAGTAATGATTTACTTGTTTTATTCTTGTTCAGATGGCATACTACAATTTAACATAATTAAATAATTTATGTTCATGTCATTGTTGGAAATAGTTTTTTCAAAGAATGGAAACAAAATTAAATATCTATGCTCATGTTATTCTTGGAAACAATTTTACCGAAATGCTTTATATATTTCTTAATAATATGAAAAGGTGCCGACTTCCTTTACTAAAACATGTAGATTAAAATAAAGTGAACACTATTTTTCACTTAAATACTTGGATTATACTTTTTTCTCGCTTTAATACCTTATTATTTTTTTATCAAGTATATTGAACTTTATTTTTCACTTAAATACCCTGAAGGGCATGAACTGTTAGTTTTTTCAAGATAGAAATAACTAGTGCAAGAAGACCACAATTCCCATTTTAAAAAACAAAAAGACATCTAAGAATAAAAAAAAACCCTAACCCTAACCCCTTCCTCAACCCTCCTTCCCAATGCTGGTATTGCCTTTCCCCATGCCGCCACTGCCGGCTTAACCACAGTCACAAGTTCGTGTTCGGAAATAATTCGGCGAGCTTCAAAAGTTAGAGTTCGCCAAATATTCGGAATATTCGGCAAAAGTTGGCAAAAGCTCAAATGTCCAAAAGTTTGTAAATATACTATTTTTCGTAAGATATGTAAGTAATATAGGCAAAAGTTCAGATGTCCAAAAGTTTATAGAATCATTTTCTGTTTTAGTAGTAGAATTAATATCTTTTTTTTTTGGTTAGGCATAATTGAGAACAAGCTTTAACCTCCAAATGTATGGCTATTTTACCTTTCATTTACCATATTCACATTTTTATAGTAAATTAATGCCCCTTTATTGCACAACTTCGTAAAAAGACTAATTAATACAGACCATAATTAATTCTTTTTTTTCTCCTTGGCAGTTGGCAACTTCCCAAAAAAGTTGCTAATTACTTCCTTAAACTATCTATAGGCCACTCAAGAAAGTCAGCTGTCTTTATGTGGTTTCCAAAAATCCATCACCTTCCCTTCTCTCTTCTTTCTTCCTTCTTATTAGTAGTATTATTAGCTATTACAATGAAAACTTCTCTCGTCTCATCTTCTCTCGTTTCATCTTCACTAGAAGAAAATGGCATATTGCACTAGTAAAAGAAGAAAAGAGAGGTCGAAGAAGATGAGATGGTGCATTAACACGATTACTTGAGTTTATGGCTTAGTCACGAGCAAAAAATGGGGAGAAGACGATTTTGTTTCATATCTATCCTTTGCTATTTTGAAATAACCTAATTCCTAACTAGTCATGGATATTCACAAACCTCTTGAATTATTCGGGAATGGACGAATTATTTGCAGATACCTCGTGTCCTTGTCATTCACGAATTATTCGAATAATTTGCGAATTATGTTACTATGGACACAATCATGTGCTGCCGCCTTGCAGAAAATGGCAACAATAGCTGCTGTAGAATAACAATGACCTATTATGCGAAGCAACCGGGCTAATGTGGCATGGGGACTCTCAGGAGTAGGCAGTTGTGAAAGGCGGGAGTTAGGGTAATAATATTCTAGTTCATGGGTAATAAGTCCTAAACGGACATGTCATTTCCACATGATCTTTAAAAATGAGACAACTCATTAACAAAGGTTTAACTTGAAAAACTTAAAAGGTCCAAGGTATTTACTTAATGAAAAAAAGTTTAGGGTATTAAAGTGAAATATGTGATAGTTCAGTATATTTAAGGGACAATTAGCCTAAATTAAAATCACTTGCATAAAAATAATATACAATCTCTCATAAAAATTAACAAGTGAATCTATTTTGTGTGCTCCTAGCACAAATGATTGTTGCGAACATCATAAATAAGTAGTCTATAAAAATAACCAGACTTAGGCTTGGTACAACAATACGCTAATGCTTCCATTTTAAACAAAAAGAAACAAAAGCTGAAGGTGCATAGTAGGCCTGTCATTTGGACCACAACCAATTTTACCCTAATAGTTAGATGAGTAGTGCTAGGTTCCAGGTGTATATAAATATTATCTATTTTGGACCTGACTCTGTGGTACAACCATACGTTAATGCTTCTACTTTTAAAAAAAAATGAAACAAAAGCGGAATGTCACGTCCAAGGTTTTATACCTCACTGAGATGGCAATCTTTCAGGAGCAATTCCAAGAGATCCAATCCGCACTTGAGAAGTAGCTCAAGGGACATCGTGCGAAGATTGAGGACTTGCACAGGAAGGTCCGAGGCTACGAGGAGCTAAAGACCGCGGTCGAGAGTTGCGGAGAACTCAAGACTAAAGTTGCCATCTTGGAGAAGGCCGTTGCGAACGGTGGACCTTCGACTAGGGAGGCATCGAGACAGAAGATCCCCGAGCCGAAATCCTTTAACGGAAAGCGAGATGCCAAATAAGTTGAGAACTTCTTGGAACGTGGAGCTATACTTCAAGGCGTTGCGCATCAACGATGACGTCGAGAAGGTGGACATTACTTCACTCTATCTCATTGACGATGTTATGCTGTGGTGGTGTCGAAGTTGCATGGAGGCCGAGAAGGGTTTGTGCTCGATAAAGACTTGAGAGGATCTCAAGATGGACATCAAGTCTCAGTTCTATCCGGAGAGTGTTTGCAGCGATATGGAGCTTGCGGCAACTCAAGCATACTGGGATGATCAAGGAATACATTGCGGAGTTTACACGTTTGATGCTCGCGATATCTAGTATGGACAAGGAGGATCGCTTATTCTTCTTCCTCGATGGACTTCAACCATAGGCAGCTCAAGAATTGCAGCGACATAGGGTGCATGACTTGAACACTACCATGACAGCAGTCGAGAGGCTCGTCGAGTACATGTGGGACGACAACGATGCGAAGGCCAAGCCAAGACCATCAAGGGAAATGGTGGGGGAGAGCTCTCCTAATGAGGGTCCATCCGAGAGAAATAAGCGCGAGAAGGCCCATCCCGAGCGAGTAGTTTCGTGTTTCGTATGCGAAGAAAATCACTTTACTCGGAATTGTCCGAATAGGAGCATGCGTGTCAACGTCGTCCGAAACGAGGAGGTGGAGGACGAGTGCGAAGTAGGTGCGCACATGGGAGCGTTGCGCTTACTCAATGCCGTGAAGACCAAGTCTGCTGTGTCGAATACTCTAAGCAGGGAGCTCATGCATGTTGATGTGATGATCAATGACATGAGTACACAGGCGTTGGTTGATACGAGTGCCACTCATAACTTCATCTCGAATGCGGAGGTCCATCGCTTGGGTCTAGCCTTGGAGAAAGATTCAAGCAAATTGAAGACAGTCAATGCGGAGGTGCGTTCCGTACAGGGGGTAGCTAAAGGAACTCGCATAGCGGTGGAAAATTGGTAGGGTGTTGCTAATTTCATCGCTACGTTGTTAGGTGACTTCAAGATGATACTGTGCATGGATTTTTTTATCGCGGCAAAGACGGTTCCGATGTCACATTTAGGAGTCGTCAGCTTCATGGAGGAAGGCTCATGTGCATAGTAAAAGTTACATAAGGCGAGCCATCTAAAGGGAAAGCTATCTCTACCATTCAGCTCAAGAAGGGCATCCAAAGGGAGACGACATATCTAGCGGTGCTCGAGATGAATGAGGGCTTCGAGGAGGAAGGTCTTCCGTGCGAGACTAAGGATGTTGCAAAGGGGCGTCCCGATGAGTCACTTCTGCGGAGGGAAGTGGACCGTGTTACTAGGCTGGGCACCGGTGCAGATCGTGAACTACGAGGAGGCAGAGGCGACAAAGTAGATTGGCTCGTGCAATGAGTTGCTCAAAGCTCATGGTGGACATTCGGGTCGACAGAGTTGCAATAGGACTTGCATTCGTGGAGGTGTGAATAACTATGTGCAACCACAAGATAAGGTGGATCGACGACCTGACAGTCCGCACGAGTCCCTTCTTATGTCGAGGAGGGCACAGACCAAGGACAAAGTTGGTGCGGCGAACCAATTTGCTTTCGATCTTGAGAAGAAGATGGACAAGTCTGGAAAGCGCCATATGAGACGCACGAAGAAGGGACGACGCGCAACGACCATGCCCACGAGAGTGGACGTCGTCTCGAGACTTGGTGCATCCGTTGACGAGGACGTCGACGAAATAGATGGGGGGAGTGTGTCACGTCACGTCCAAGGTTTTTCGTCCCACCAGGACGGATTTGCATAATCCTCTACGGACCAGGATTTTGCTGGAAGCTTCCGGAATTCTCTAGAAGATGGTGGAATTTTTATGAAGACTCATGATCATTTTCGATGCTCTAGAAGCTTCCTTGGAAATATCTAGACCCGAGAATATTTTCTAAAATAATCCCTGGAATATGCTAGTTCCAGAAGCTTCATGTAAGCATATGAGGCATTATAAATAAGTGGGTGGCTCATTTGTTCCTCACCACCCAAAAGTTGTAATTCTCTCTAGTATAGTGAAGTTTTCAAACTTTCAATTTCTCTCTTTTGCTCTACAAGTTTCTCATTATTGTCTTAGCGATCTAGCAAAGCGTTTGGGGAAGGCTGGCACGGGTCTTCGAGTAGGAAGCTTGTGCGCCGCACGAGTCGAAGTATAGGCAAAAATACTAAGTCCGTGACACGAAGGTGATTGTTAGGGTTGCATTTAGATCACAACCAATTTTACTCTATTCGTTAGATGGGTAGTAGGTCTTCAGAACTTGTAGGTTACGTGTCTATATAAATGTTATTCAATTTGCTCGACTCCTTTTCATTACCTTACTATGATTTTGTATATATTGTAGTGAAATATATACCCGAGCATGTACCTAACTTTTGATAAATAGGTAGAGTTCAATCAATTTGTAAAGGACCCGTAAATGATACAAAACTTATATGGGTAGGATTCAGATAAAAAATAGTGGAACAAGACTGTGGGTCCAGGTCAAGTCTACCACTACTCGTTTTGAGGAACCGACCTACCTGCCCAATGGTTGAAGGCTAATTCTGATAAAATTGGGTTGGGTCCCGATTTGGTCCAAATGGCAGCCCTAATAAGTTGATCCTGCTTTTGCTTTGCTTGTGAAAAGCAGAAGCATTACCATACACCATACCAAACCTAAGAATACATATTATTTAGTTATTTTGGTAGACTACTTATTTTCAATATTTCGGGGGGTTGTGTGGTAGGAGCACACATTTATCTTTTCACTTGTTATTATGAGATAGTATGGTTAAATGTTACTTTAACCTTAAAAGTGTTAAATATTGAATTCATCCACTAATGAAAAAATATTGAAATGTATATAATGATTACTTGTCACATACTTGCTGGCCCTAACTCCCTCAATAAAGGATGACATAGTCATCCGTTGAAGAATGTTTTAGTATCCGCCCGACATGCTTGGCCTTGGCCCCTGGATGACATAAGAACTGTTGACAATATCAATATTCGGGAGAGTCAAGTGTGGTAGGAGCACACAAATATCTTTTCACTTGTTAATTCTTATGATAAAGTATGGTAAAAATGCTATTTTGACCTTAAAATGTTTAATATTGAATACATTCCACTAATGAAAAAGTTATTGAAGTGTATATAATGATTACTTATCACATACTTGTCGGATTCCACTAATAAAAAAACCCATTGAAGTGTATATAATGATTACTTGTCACATACTTGTCGGATTCCACTAATAAAAAACCCATTGAAGTGTATATAATGATTACTTTCCCATACTTGTCGGCTCTGACTCCATCAATAAAGAATTGACATAGTCGTCCGTTGAAGTGTCTCAGTAGATACCCGACATGCTTAGGCGTTGGCCCCAAGACAGGCATAAGAATCATGGGCCATATCACTATAAAACTATGTCTCCCATCTCCAATTTTACTTTTTCTCAATCGCAGTTAGGATATATATAAAGTGTTATCCAGTTCATTAAAAGGATGGATGACAAGAACATAAAAACAAAAACAAAAACAAGAACAAAAACAAAATACACGTTATATGGAGTTATTTTTTATTCCCAAAATTTAAGACTTGTGGTATATTAGATTATTTAATTAATCTTAATTCTTGGCTTGCAATAGTTAAGATAATAGTGCAATGGATTGCTCGACTGTAATGTTCAGTGAACACATCCACGTGCAGAAAAGGCAGTAATGCTACTATTGATGGCGCAATATTTCTTGATTTTATTTTAGGCTTTTTATCCCTTACATATGTTGAACTATCATGTTTTCACTAAAACTCTGAACCTTTTTAGTCAAGTAAATACCTTGAACCCTTTATGTTTTGTCAAGTTAAACCATCATTTACTGGGCTGTCCCTTTTAACGGTCATGTAAGCACGTTATCGTTTAGGGCTTATTACCCGTGAACTAAAAATATTATATCCATAAAAACCTAAAAACTAATACAAATAAAAAAAATCTTCCTGAAAAACCCTAACTGTTGCCTTCTCCCCCCTTGGCCGCTGTTGCCCCCTCATCATGCCGTTGTTGGTTGCCCATCCGCCGGTTCAGACCTTTTCTCTGACCCCGCCACCCTGCAGAAAATGTTGTTGCTATCCTGCAGCAAGCTACTACTGCCATTTTCTGCAAGGTAGCAACAACGGTGAGGTGAGTTGAGGTGAGGTAGGGTTGTGAGACGGTGGAAGTTAACCTTAAACAATGATCTAGTTTCGTCGCTAAATACCATATTAACCTAGATAGTCAATCTTATTTACATCAAATGATGTTTATACAACTACTGCAAACGTTAGCCATCGAAGAATCTTCATTTCCATTATTTCTTTTTTCTCATACATCTTCTAGAAATTACTTACCTGCAAAATATCTTTTAGTTCTGTTAGCTGGAAAAGTCTTATCCTTCCTCTTGTAAACTAGTAATCTGAAGTTCAGTTTTATTGTTAGAGTCATGGGTGAATTATAGGAGCAAGATATTTATCCTGAGAACATTGTTTCTCTCTTCTCGTTAGTAGTTGCATGAAATGACATGCACTTAAAACAACATTCGCATTTGATTGTGTCTCTGTCCTGCTTTCAGTTATCGACATGATTCTGTCTGGAGTTGGTCTCAGTACACATATGTTTATAATCAATCTACAATTTTGTGATGATTGCTTATTCTTAGTCATGTTGATTATGTGCATATTTTTATGGTGTTTGGACTTGTCTTCAGGCGACGTCCGGTCACTATTCTATTGGTTTGAAGATTTTAAATCAGCTCGTCTCTGAGATGAATCAGGTTGGTATTTGTGAACAATTCATAGTTTGAGATTTGTATAATTTTCAAAGTAGACCTTGCTTCTTTTCATATTTATGGTGGAAATTATCAGCAAGTCGGTTTGTAGAATGTCTAAATGATATTGTTACTCTCTTTAAAATTGAGCTAGTGTTCTATATTGTAAATGCATGCGAACTGGGCAGTAAGATTCCACTCAATATCTTTACCCATCATCACTGATAAAAGCTTCAGAATTTCCTCAGATCCCTTTCTCCTCAGGTGTCCTATTACATGCAATCTGGTTTATGTTTTTAAATTAGAACTTTGGGAGGCACGTTTACTATTTAAATTATCTTATGTAATAATTTTCATATACAAAGCCTTTTACTTTGTTTCAATCAGTACTGGCAATTACATATATCAAACCCTTGACTGCAATGCATGAATGCTTTAGAGTTTAGGTTTCGTTGCATTTGTATGCTTGCTAGAAAGTACATATACTCTGATACCACAGGCCACAGCTTATTGCTTTTGTGTCTGATGCAATCAAACATGACATGAACACTCCATATACACTAGGATATGTTGATTCAGTGCCTTCTCCACATCAACGTGGACGTATCATATTCATGTAACATAGCATATAGGTTTAGTTGCATTTGCATGCTTGCTAGGATGCATGGATGCTCCAATATTGATGCTGCGGCATATGCTGTTGTGTCTGAAATGTATCAAACACACACCGGTACTCCAAAATATACTAGGATACTCCAAATTTGAGCTTGATTAATATTTTAGCATTTAGACAAACCTGGGACTATACCACTAGGGGTGAGCAACGGTTCGGTTCGGTCCAAACCGAACCGGAATAATAAAAACCGAATATGGACCGAACCGGAATAATAAAAACCGAACCGTTATACTACAAAACCGACTTGAACCGAACCGAACTAATTCGGTTCGGTTTTTCGGTTTATTCGGGTTATGGGCCTTCGTTTAATGGGCCGACCTGTTAGCATTTAACATAAAAATAATCCAAAATGTTCAGTTATGGGCCTTGGTTTAAAGGGGTGGCCTGTTATCATTTTCAAGACCCTGTATAATGGGCCATACCCCATATAATAAATATTCAAAGCCAAAATTCATCTGGAAACTACAGTTTCCACTTTCCAGGCAAAGTCCAATCTGTTGTTCACATATAACAAAAATTCTAAGCCAAACTTCATCTGGTTTATTTTCAGTATGCAGTACCATATAGGGCGGTATCACTTATCAAATATAGTACAGTTAGTATCAAATATACAAGTTTAGAACCAAAGGCAGAGAGCTACAAGTTTAGAACCATATCAAATATACAAGTTTAGAACCAAATTGGCAAAGACAGAGCTACAAGTTTAGAACCATATCAAATATACAAGTCTACAGACAACAGAATATAATAAAGCAATATACAAGTTTTGCCACAACAAATTACAAATAAATAAATTCCATTACAAATACATATAAGGCTCATTACAGGTTCTGCAACTTCTCAACTCTCAAGCCGTCATCATCAAGCCATAGGTTTTCCTGGACAACACAATAAAAAGAAGGGGAAAAAAACTAAAATGTGGCTCAGATAAGGCTCATTTATGCATCATAGTTTGATGCATGTAGTATTATTTCACATATTCTCACGCCAACATCATTATTGTCACTTTCTCATCTAATATGTTAGTAAAATTTTCAAGAAAAGAAAAAATAAATTAACATCATAGATATACCAAACTAAATGGCTGCATTAAATGCCTCGCCAATAGCTGCAAAGTGTAGTAAATGCCTTACCAAATGGCTACAGTAAATGCCTCACCAATGGAGTAATGGACTGGAGAGTGGAGAAAACAATAAGTTTAGAACCATATCAAATATACAAGTCTACAGACAACAGAATATAATAAAGCAATATACAAGTTTTGCCACAACAAATTACAAATAAATAAATTCCATTACAAATACATATAAGGCTCATTACAGGTTTTGCAACTTCTCAACTCTCAAGCCGTCATCATCAAGCCATAGGTTTTCCTGGACAACACAATAAAAAGAAGGGGGAAAAAAACTAAAATGTGGCTCAGATTAGGCTCATTTATGCATCATAGTTTGATGCATGTAGTATTATTTCACATATTCTCACGCCAACATCATTATTGCCACTTTCTCATCTAATATGTTAGTAAAATTTTCAAGAAAAGAAAAAATAAATTAACATCATAGATATACCAAACTAAATGGCTGCATTAAATGCCTCGCTAATAGCTGCAAAGTGTAGTAAATGCCTTACCAAATGGCTACAGTAAATGCCTCACCAATGGAGTAATGGACTGGAGAGTGGAGAAAACAATAAGTTGGATGCTTGAAGCAGCAGGAAAGTCTCCCAAGTAAAGTTGGAGACAACAAGCTACAACAAGTAACAACAGTAACAACTTGCAATCTAACAACAACAGTAACAACTTGCAATCTAACAACTTGCATTCTAACAACAACAATAACAACTTGCAGTCTAACAACAGCAGCAACAATAATTAAAAACTATAATGTGCCAAAAAATTCCAAAGATTTATACCAGAACGTCAGGACATGTGGTCGAGAAGGCGAGAACTCGACTCTCAAGATCCAGAATATGGTCAAACTGAGAAATCTGTCAACAAACAAAAAAAAATCATGGAGATGTAAATAAAAACATAAAATTCAGAATATAGTAATAATGAATGTTCAAACTTAACAAAGTCAGAGAAAGACGTGCTCGATCGAGTCGAGAGCCTCGAAGAATCGGTGTTAGAGACTGTAGATCTAAGCTTACTTTAGATCTGGCATGCAGATCTAAGTTTAGATCTTGTCATAGCCATAGGTGCTTAGATCTAGAGATGAGACAGAAATTAGGGTTTGGGAGAGAAGAATAACGGAGAGAAGAGAACTCGCCCCTGGGAGAGAAGAGGGATTGGAGAAGAGCTCGGAGAGTGGAGAAGAGCTCGGAGAGTGGAGAATACGAGTCTCGTCCCCGGGAGAGGGAGAAGAATTTTCTGGAGGGGGAGAGGAACTTGGCGGCTTGGCTTTAGAATTAGGTTTAGATATTAAGAGGAGACAGAAAGTTAGGGCAGTAATAGGATTTTATATGGGGGGGGGGGTAAATTTGTAATTGCGAGTAATAAAATCGGTTTTCGGTTCGGGTCGGTTACAAAAATGCAAAAACGTAACTCAACCCGAAACCCGAATTTGCAAAACCCAGGAACCGAATTTCGAACCGTTCAATAAAGAACCGAACCGAATGCTAATTTCGGTTCGGTTCGGATCGGTTTTTCGGTTTAAACCGTCTTTTGCTCACCCCTATATACCACTGCCACGAACACTTGTTACTGTCGCCACTGCAACCACTACCATCTATCATAACACAAGCTAAAAAAGAAAAAGAAGGAAAAAGAGAAGAATATGTAAAAAACCAAAAGATGATAAGAGGACTTATTTGAGTATCACTTTTTGGATGAATCAGTTCACTAAAATAACCCTACCACTTCTGGGGAAATGTTCCAATGCTCTTATTGTTACAACAAACAATGCTGTTTCATTCATTTGTAAATAGCAATTTTCCTTCCCACTTCGTCTCTTTCAGCCTTATGTTTAATTTAAAGTTTTAATATTATGTTATAGTCTATCTGTTTTTTTATTTATACTTGTACTCTTATTTCCATTTTTGGCACAAGAGATTGGAGATCTATCTTGCATGGACAGGAAAATGATGCCTGTATTCATATCGTGTCGTACTAGTATCCGTGTCCGTATTAATGCAACATAAGACTAAACTGTACCTATTAAAAATGTCTGTATCCTCCCTGTGTCTGTATTGTGTCCTTATAAGTATTTTTTTGTGCCCATTTCTTGCGGGCCCCAGCTCGGGACCGTGACTGCCCAGAGGCCACCCAGCCATCCCGTGCCTCCCGGGGGGGGGGGGGGGGGCTCGAACTTGGGACCTTCCCTAAGTGAGTCCCCTCCCTAACCACTTGGGCTAGGGACCTTGTACATAGTTGGAGATCAAGGTATTAAGAAATGGTTGTCGGGTTTATGGCATATTGGGGTTTCGCATGTCCGGTATTGGATGTTGGACGACAACATGTAAGTCGGTGATAAAGTTAAAATATTAAACATCCATATTTGGGCTCCTTATATATATACTATATATATAAGATTTGGTAAAGAAAATCTATATGCAATCACGAAATGTCCTAAATAGTAAATATATACAAGTATTGGTTATTGGTGTCCACTACAGTAGTTGGGGTTACATTCTACAGAGTCTGTCGAACGTGTAGTGAGTACGGTGCAACAACGTGCATTACACGCCTAATAAATCTCACATTGTAGCGGTTCATTGAAGTTCTGCAACACGAGCTGATATGCACAATTAATGTGTCAAAAGAAAGATTACGTTGCAACCAATTGACATATTGTGTTGCAACATGGTGTGTTGTGGTCGGTCGCATATTGCACTGGTGCATCATAGTTTCTTTGGACGCGAATCCGTGTGGCATTTTCGCATATATGTTGCATAGTGGATAATGTTGTTGGTTTATTGCATCATGTAGTTGTTGGGTGCAATGTTGTGCGGACATGACTGCATCATTTACACGCTGCGGTACCCACCGAAGTTTTCTTGGAATGCACGTAGATGTACAAGTTCTTATATGTCACGACAGATTTATCCACTCTGTGGTGTGTTGCAGCATTTAGTGAGTACGATTCCACAACATGCATCGCACGATTCATCACTCTAACACTCAGCGGTGAGGCGCTGTTTCTAAGAACGTGAGCTAGTGTCAAAGACCATGTGCACGGTAGATTATGCTGCAATGTGGTTTGTTGAACTGAAGAATGTGCGGACGCGAGTTGTTGCACAAGTTTCTGTTTGTAGTGACAGAATAAGTGCTCCAATTTTAGTATGTTCTTCTCGAGTGCCAAGAGGAAGGAAATGATAAACTCTATTTTATGAAACCATTTCTCTCCTTTTATGGTTTGGAAGGTGGAGATGAGGAGGGTGGGGGCGATGAAGGAGGGGAGAGGTGTGGAGGGTTGAGGGCGTGGAGGAGGAAGGGGTGCACCGACAGGAGAAGAGGATGGCGATGGTGGTTGCGGCTTCTGGCTGGTAAGAAGAAAAGGGAGGAGGAAGATTATGACACTAGGTCTTTTGATACGATTAACCAAAAAAGGGTTAGACCACTATTGGGCTGATAGGAACGAGGGGGACTCAATACCTTTTTCAGGCGATTAAGGGAACTTCTAAGCAGTTAACAATATTTAAGGGACTTATGCAAAAATATAATGGATTTACGGGACCTATATGCAATAGCACAATATTATTATGACACTTTATTTTACCAACATTTGATCCCAGAAAGTATTTTACCAAGGAGTTAGGAGGTACACAATCTAGGTCATTAGATGCCAAGGAGAGGTTTATACGGGAACTGCAATAATAGTTTTTGTGTAGGTTTGAACCCATTAATGGATTTCTCTGTCAAACTCCCTTTAACAATGGTATTGGAGGTTTACAAGCTCTTTTCGCCAATTCAGTTCGAAGATTTACCAATCCTTAATTTGGGTTATAAACACTTGTCATGTCATTTTTTTTTATGGAAGGCTTTGAAAACCATCTCTATCCAGGGATTTAATCTCCTACCTCTAGTTACAATGAAGGCTAGGACTTGTTCTTATACACACTGAAAGACCCCAAATAGGAAGGGATATGACTCCTAATCCCTGTAAAGAGTAGTTTAGCTTAATTGAATATGTGAAACAAAGCTCCATCTCTCTTTCCGAGACCAATTTCTTCATATTCACATTTTGACATTTCGATTTGTATATCCTCAGACACTGTTTTAGTGGAGGTGTTAGGCTGGACTCGTTTATGAGGTCTGTCAACTTTGCACATTGCCTTTTGAGGCAAGCATGCGGAACTTTTTTTACAAAATTTCAGGCAACCTACTATTGCTCCAGATCCATAAGTTGATACGTTGCACAATGCCTTTGAGGCAAGCACATGCAACTCTGTTTACTGGGCGTTGTGCTACTGGTGGCAATATGGTATAGTTTCTTAGATTATTTAGTTGATGAACACACTCTCAAATATTGGGCATCTTAGGGCTGTTAGTATGAAAGTTGTATTATTGAATGTTTATAATGTCAGTTTCACACTAATTTCTAAAAACCTTCCAATATTTCATATGGAAATAATACAAAATTTGATTCATAAATGAAAAAGTTCATTTTTTTTTTTGCATGGAACTGAGGAAACTTGTTACAAAATATCAAATCTGGTGGATTGCTGCGAAATGTCAGTTACACACTAATTTTTGAAAACCTTCCAATATGTCATATGGAAATAAATACCAAATTTGATTCATAAATGAAAATTTTCATTTTTTCATGGAACTGAGGAAACCTGTTACAAAATATCACATCTGGAGGATTTATGCGAATTTCATGAATAATATAAAGAAATATTGAAAAAGGGTAGCAAATTGAATAGAAGTCTAGAAGAATATGCAGCTGAAAGTGGGAGAAAAGTAGGTAAGAGGAGCAGAGAGCAATACCGTGAGAATTTAATTATAGGAGCTCAAGTAAATTTTTCCCAAAACAACTGAAAGTAAACCTGCCTTTCTGCCATGAATAGCAACATTCAGTCATTATCTCAACATATTCTCAAATTATATCATAGGGATCCTTGGGTTTGATCTTTTGAACAGTAGATTTCCTGTCAAACCCCCCCCCCCCCCCCCCCCCCCCCCCCCCCTTTTCCTTTCTTTTTTAAAAATTGCAAAGTTCCTGTGAAAACTTGACTTTAAAAGCACCTCTTCATCAATATGAGTCTGATCAAGACTGGTCTTTTCATGCCCCCACAAACCATCCATCTAGCCAACTTAATTTTGTGCCATTGCACTATTAAATACCCAAAATGAATCATGATTAGCTCTTGGTACTGGTAGATGGTCAATTATGTAGAAGACTTGCTATTTACGCTGATGATTTCAGGGAGCAGCTAGAAATGTGCTAAACTTTACCTTTGGAATATGAAGTCCTATTTTTTAGGATAAGTATTCCTGGTGGGATGCAAGATAAGGTTTGGTGGTATGATATTGATAGTCCATTAAGGCTCTTATCCTTTTTCCGATTGGATCAAAATGGGTGGCACACTGGCACGTTTCAGTGGTAAGGCAAATCTTGATTTTCAGGGAGCAGCTAGAAATCTGCTAAACTTTACCTTTGGAATATGAAGTCCTATATTTTAGGATAAGTATTCCTGGTGGGATGCAAGATAAGATTTGGTGATATGATATTGATAGTCCATTAAGGCTCTTATCCTTTTTCCGATTGGATCAAAATGGGTGGCACGTTTCAGTGGTAAGGCAAATCTTTGGTGTTTGGGCAAATTATTTCATAATCGCATGAGGCTGATCAATGGGAGATCGTTCATGAGGAACAAAGAAGCGTTATTGACGTCCCTCATCTGGATCATGTTCTTAGTAACTGTAGAATATTGTCAAGTGAATGTCAATACATTGCTTATATAGTTACTCTAATACATCTTAAATCAGTCATGCACAGGGAACGATTGACATAATCTTGTAAAATATATAAATTTGGTGAAACTATTTAGTTTGAAGCTTTATTTGCTATCTTTAAGTTTGAAGTAGTTTCATTGTTATTCTGTCATGTGTATATCTCTTCATATAAAGATTGCAAATTCTTTTCTGGTTCAGACACAACTCTGATATTCTTGCAACACATTATTGGAAAGTAATGATGTTTGTGCATTCTTATAATGATTCAGCATGCTGATTTTTCTCTCTTGACAATTTCCAGCCAAATCCACGATTGCCTCTTACGCACCATAGAAGGGTTGCCTCTAGCTTCAGGGAGCAGTCGCTATTCCAAATATTCCAGATATCATTGACTTCCTTGCGCCAGCTTAAAAATGACCAAAATATACCAGGTTTTTCTGATTTTGGTTATTTTAAGAAATTTATGCCATCTCTTGAGTTGGTTTCCTACAAAATTTTTAAATCATGCTTACCTTCGTATTTCCATATATTTTTGCAGTTTCAAGTGCGTTAAAACAACTCACTATTTCGCTGTCACTGAAGTGCTTGTCTTTCGATTTTGTTGGGACTTCCTTAGATGAAAGTTCTGAAGAGTTTGGTACTGTGCAGGTATAATATTACTACATATACAAGAGGGAATATATATCGTTTAAATTCATTTTAAAGTTAAGCAGGATAACACCTCTAGGGTCTGATTTAAGGAGATTTTTGCCTTCTTGTTTTTGCAGATTCCATCCTCCTGGAGATCTGTTTTAGAGGATCCTTCTACTCTTCAAATATTTTTTGATTACTATGGGATGACAGAATCACCTCTCTCAAAAGAGGTAAATGTTAATACTTTCATATTCAGTGGCATGGATATTTTACTATCAATACAGACTTCAAAGTAGTTGTTCTTAGGTTGCTAGCAGTTTTTGGCCTTTTTAAAGTTCTTATGATCCAATCTTCCACTGTATCTTTTATCTTCTGGAAGAGTTCTCTATCGAAGTTTTTGTTCGATGTATCAATTACTCGAATAGGTGATATATTTTATCTTACTTAGATCTGGAGGCAAGTTTGTTCTTTTAGTTTGTTATTTGATGATGCCCCTATACTCCAAATATATATCAATCATGACTATGATGGGTTCAAACTGAGAACATCTGTTTCCAAATCTTACTAAGTTTCTGAGAGATTGTTAGCATGTAGTAGTGGTAGACTGATTTATGTTTGTAGTTGCAAAATTTAGTTGCAAAATTCTGTACTGTATAGTTTACTAGACTATGTTAATAGACGTTAATTTAAATGAAAACGATATACTTTTGCATGTTGACGTCTCTTCCCTTATATAATTTCTGGAGTATGTTTCAAATGTCATGATCTAGATTAACATAATTGTAATTGGAACATAATGGTGTACAAGTAGTTGAATGATCAGAATATGGACATTAATCATCGAACTTAAGAATGTTAGTTTTCCAATTCAATTTTATTTAGTGTCTCAAATGTCCTTAAGTGTCAGATTGTCTTTATAGTTCACATATGTTTAGGGAACTCTTGTATCTGAAAAAGAGGCTAGGTTGACATATGGCAGACTTAAGGGCATTCTTTCTGTATTACTTTTGAACTAATATATGCTGGATCTTAATTTGGTCTTTATTATGTTCACATGTTAACGGTCGGTCTTTTGAGTTATATTTTATTTATTTGGTTTATTGTGTTATGTATCTTTTATGCCAGAACTTATGTCACTGATGTTTTTTATGATTAAAATATAATTTAATGTTGTTTTTAAAACTTTTAAAAAGCAAATTTATTTGTAATATTGTACGTTTTATTTATTTCTATTGCTATTTTCTTTTAATGATGGTGGTATTTGTTTCCACTCTCGTTGCCCAAGCTGGTACGGTGCATTATTCAGTTAAACCTGTGGATATCCTGACTTCTCCTTCATCTGATTGCCTATTTGCCTTACTTTTCATTTTAACAACTTGTGTTTTAAATTCTTAGAGTACTTGTGTTTAAAAGTGTAGAAGCATAGAAAAATGCTAAGAGCTAAAGTCACTCCTAAGTATAAAAGAGTGCCACTCGAAAAGAGTGCAAATTGACTTCCGTCCAACATTTTCGCACATAGGGTTTCCGTGCGAAGATGTGAACAACTACCCACACGAAGGAGCTCGTCGGAAACCAGTTCTTCTCATTTGTTGACCACACTGAGGCGATTCTACGCTACAGAGTTGCTATGAAGAAACTTTTTACGTGGCAAATGTTGATGGTTACGGTGCCAATTGTTCAGCAATGAACCAAAACAGTCAACATCTCTGCGTTGACTAGTCTACGCTACGTTGAGAAGATTCTCCACATGGAAGACATGAGCAATATTGATGTAACATTTCCATGCGAAAAATCCTGTTCAGCAAGATTTTGTATCTTCTTCTTCTCTTTGCTTGCATGGTGTAATAAACTAGAAGTCCAAGGCATTAGAGATTGTGCCTTCAGCAGCAACATCTCACAAGAGCACTGCTGCAACAAGATCGTGATCAACTGTTGTTGTTCAAAGGCAGTTGAGGAACCTGTTAAATGTTTAATATTTGACAGGTTGCAATGTTTTACCCACCGGTCAACGATCCCGAAGGCGAAGATGCTCTTATGACGAAGACGCTCTTATGACGAAGATGTGCTCTTTGCCTCCGTCAACATGAGAGGGAGGTCTTCTCGTAAAAGCAAAATCAAGAGAAGGGGGTTGGCTTCTCACTCTTCAGTTACTCTATCCAATCCTTCCGATTCTGAGTATCAACCCAGAATCCATTTGTAGTCCATTTCCATGGAGGGGGTATATCAAGGCACTCGTTCCAGAATGGTGTCCCCACAATCCAGTAAGGTGCCTCCAACTGGGGATTGTATACCTACCTTCGGAGTTAGAAGCTGATATTGTAGGCTCTAACTACACAACACTATCAACTGCCCCTTCCACCAACAGGCAAGTGGTGACCTCCTATGTCATTGGAGAAGAAGAAGGCGAAGGCAGTATCGCCAAAACGAACGAGCGCCTTGACACCATGGATACTGCTATCCAGCTTCAGACCATGATGCAGCAAATGATGGTCTTCCAACAGGCCACAATGCCAACATCGTAGCCAGCTCTGGTTCAACCAAATCTGGAGGTTGAAGACGATCATCAAGAATCTGTAGCTTCTCCTCCAAATACGACAGCTACTGATGGTGGATTCCAACTAGTGATGCCAGTTGCCCAACCAACTCTTGTCCAATCTACAATTGCGACACATATTTTAAATGCTATTCGTCTTTTGGAAGCTAAGGTGTTGTCTCGTGCCGACATTACAAACTTTCAGAGGAATGATGTCTCTCAGCCCTACGCAACTGAGTGTGATGAGGTGGAATGCCACCTAGCTTCAAGCCGCAGTCACTGTTACCACATGAAGAGTTGAACTTCACATCGTCAACACCTCTACTACTTACAGTCGCAGACACGACATATCTCAAGGAATGACGCTATCCTGATGACGACTTTTGTCAGAACCTTGCAGGGGATAACATTTGAATGGTTTCGGAGTCTGCCAAATGGCTCTACCAAACCATGGAAAGATTTGGATTCAATATTCTTGGTCAGGTTTTATGAGGGTGAGTCTGAGGCCACTATGTCAACTTTGATCTCAACCACTCAAAAGGAGAAAGAGTCGGCCCGCGAGTACATTGAGCGCTTTCGACTCTTGGCTCTTGGATTGCCTCAGGGCATCCCGGTCAACATGTTACTAGACACATGTCGACACAACTTCATGTCAGCCTTCAGGTTTTGCATTGGAGCCACTGAAATCTAAACTTGACAGGTACTCATAAAAAGTACCGAGAATGCTGAAAAGTCTGCGACCAATTTGGAGCTAATGGGTCTTAAAAAGCCAAACTCTGAAGACGGGCAAGTGCTCCCAAAACAACTCCAATCGCAACAACAACAATAAAGGGAAAGAATCTTTGACTGTCGACGTCTCGGCAGTTGCCGCCAAATAGAAGCCGAAGGATGCTACGAGGCCATCTCGTGAGTATACCTTCAATGAGGAATATACCACGACTATCTTCCATGTCCTGATTAAGGGTAACAAGCTAAAGCTCCCTTACATCAGGCTTCTTGACGAAGCTGGGCATATCATCAATACTGTTTATACCATCGATACATGCATTATTCGATGCATGATTGCTACATATTGAAGGATAAAATCCAACAGTTGAAAGACTCCAAGGCTATTACACTCTGTGTTGACCAAAAGAAGGTCACTGCCAACATGGTCTCGCTACAGTTTGGTAATTTTCCAAAGGTATAATTTTCAAGAATTTGACTGTCAATATGACGTCAATTGACCGAGCTGTCTAAGAAGATGACCAAACATGGGAACCCTTCAAAGTAAACACTTGGATACAAATGATGGAGTCACAGTGGGAATTGTGGTTAGAGCATCGAGGGCTACCTACTGAAGACGAAATCATTCAAGTTGACCTGGGAGATGTGTCTTATCATAAGCCAATCTTCATCAGTAAGCGTCTTTTTGTAAGTCTTTCTAACGGAGAAATGCGCTTATAAGAGAATACATTGATGTCTTCGCATGGAGTTACGAAGACATATCTGGTCTGGATCTCCATATAGTTATGCACTGGCTGAACATTGTCCAATTGCTAAACTGGTCAAGCAACGACAACGACTGTTTCGTCCATCTATTACAGAAGCTATCGAACCTGAAGTTAAGAAGCTGAGGGCAATCGACTTTATTCGCGAAGAACAACATCCCGTTTGGGTAGGAAATGTTGTTCATGTTCCAAAGAAAAATGGAAAGATAGGATTCTGCATCGATTTTCGTGACTTGAACTCTGCCTGCCTGAAAGATGAGTTTCCTCTGACTATTACCTATGTGATGATCGATAATACTTGCGGCTTCGAGCGGATGTCCGATGTCTTTTATGTATGACTTCTTTGGATACAATCAAATCAAGATGTATCCGGACGATGGAAAGCACATATCATTCCGAACATTGTTGGTGGTATACTGCTATACGGTGATGCCTTTTGGACTGAAAAATGTCAGTGCGACATACCAGCGAGTTATGAGCACAATTTTGCGCGAGCATTTGCGTAAAACGGTGGAGTGCTATATCGAAGATATTATTGCTAAAAGTCGTCACAAGCAGGATCACCTTCAGGTTCTGAGAACGGTGTTCGAACTGATGTGTGCTCACCAACTCAAGATGAACCCATCCATGTCTTTCCTGGAGTTTCCAGCGGCAAGTTCCTTTAGTTTGTTGTTACATCAAGAGGCATTCACCTCGACCTGGACAAAGTCAAAGCTATTCTTGGCATTCGTCTACTGAAGAATTTGAAGGAGCTCCGAGGATTCCAAAGACGGCTTGCCTATATCAGAAGATTTATATCAAATCTTTTTGGCTTGTGCCAACCATTTACAAGGTTGATGATGAAAGGCGTCACGTTCCCGTGGAACGAATAATGCCTGTAAGAAGATATTAAGAAATATCTTACAAACCCTATAGTATTAGTGGCTCCTATTATGGAGAAACCTTTCTTGCTTTACGTTCGAGCGATGGATCACTCTCTTGGAGTGCTATTAGCGCAGAAGAGTGACGAAGGTCACAAACAAATGATATACTATCTTAGCCACATGGTGATTGGGGTGAGCATCGGTATAATCCTGTGGAGAAAGAATGTCCGCACTAGTGTTTGCTATCCATCAGTATTCTAAACGGCTGTCGAGGCGGTCGCCTAAGTCACGCATAGGAGCTAGGCTGCCGCTCTCCGCACCGCTTTTGCTGTTGGCGGTGGAGCAGGCGGCCAACGGAGGTTTGGCGGCGTCAGCGTAGGTAAGCCGAGGTAGGCAGTGTTGGCGGACGCCTAGGCGGAGCAATACCTGACTAGAATGTTTTGACAAAATAGTTTTGCAAGTATTATGGACCTATCGTTCACTTTGACAAGATTTAAATTTCATAAATCTTTATTCTACAACTTAGTTATACATAAAACATCCTTAAAATATGCATATTATGCAAAATAACAATGATAAAATAGTAAAAATGTCTAAAATGTATCAAGCGCCTAGATGGCCTAGGCGGTAGTCTGACCCTCTCGGCCATGCACTTGCTTACCTCCGTTTAGAACCTTGCTATCCAGAAATATGCGAGATTATGTGATCGGGGAGACGATCCATGTCATCTCCCGAGTTAAATCCCTTGAGAGTTCTCATGACAAAGTTGGATGAACTAAATTCTCGATTAGCAACTTGGGCAATGCTGTTATTGCAGTATGACATGCTGTTCATCCCGCAAAAAGTAGTGAAGGGTCAACCTTTGGCAGACTTTTTGGTGGCTCATCCAATTCCGATAATATTACTGTACGAAGATATACAGACAAAGTGTTTGAGTCTAACACTGTCATATGATGCTATTTGGTAGATATTGTTTGACGGTGCATTAAGGACATGACTAAAAGACAACATTATTGCAGAAGTGGGGGTAGTGCTTGTTTCTCCTGACAATCTTATGATATATCGTGCTTACTCTCTAGTGGAACCCTGTTCCAATAATGTGGCAGAGTACAACGTTTTGTTTATTGGTCTCCAGTTAGTACGTCAACTGGGGGTAGACTACCTTGAAGCATATGGCGATTATAAGCTGATAATTAGCCAAGTTCGAGGTGAATATGAAGTGCGGCACGAAGACCTCGTTCCTTATTATCAAGCTACCATTGAGTTAGTTGGAGCTTTCAAAGGGTTATACATCGATCATGCGACTCAACTATAAAGCAGATGCTCTAGCAAGACTTGCAGCTTCCTTGACTATGCTAGTTAAAATGTAACATTCTGTTACCTTGATGGGTCGTCAGTTATTCCATGCTAAGAATAATCTTGACATCCAGCGAAGCTATACAACGAAGATAGACTTTGAAACTAGAGATTGGAGGTTTCCACTTATAGACTATGATGTCTATGGAATTCTTCCGGATGATCCTAAGGAAACAATTTCTATTAGACGCTCCCTCAGATTTTATTACGACACTGTAACGAAGGTACTATATCGACGTTCATATGAAGGACTTTTGCTCCGATGCTTGTAAAGCGCATAAGCAAAGGAAGCTCTCAGAGAGGCTCATGACTGTACATGTGGTGCACACCAATCGGGTCATAAGCTTCAGGATTGCCTCAAAAGAGTAGGTTATTATTGGCCTACCATGATAGTTGATGCCGTGGAATATGTCAAAAAGTATAGGGCATGTCAAATTCATGCTGATTTTATACATCAATCTTCGAAGTTTTTATACCTGATAGCTGATTCGTGGCCATTCGAAGCATGGAGTATGGATATCATTGGTCCTATCAGTCCCCCATTTATCGAAGGACATTGGTTCATCCTAGCAATAATTATTACTTCTCCAAATGGGCGAAAGCTATACGACTCAGTGAAGTGAAGACGTCCAATGTCATCAGTTTTGTCAAATATCATGCCATCTATCGGTTTGGCGTTCCCCGAAGAATAATACATGACAATGATCCGCAGTTTGCAAGTCATGCATTCTATAGGTTTTGCGATAAAAATCAGATTCATAATATAGATTCTACAGTTTACAACCCTCCCGGTAATAGGTAATCCGAAGCTTTCAACAAGACGATCATTAAGCTGCTCAAGAAGTTCTTTTCCTCTAAAAAATGAGTCTGGAATGAGTAGCTTGGTGTATGTCTATAGGCATAACGAACAATGGTAAGAACACCAACCGATAGTACGCCATACTCTATGGTTTACGGATGCAAAGCAGTTCTTTCTCTGGAAATATACCGCCCCTCAGGGTAGCTTTCTCCAACAAGCTAACTATCGAAGAAAATGATCGTCTACGGTTACAAGAGTTGGAGGCACCCAATGAGAAACATCTGCAAGCTCAACAACGCATTGAGCTATATCAAGCTCGTATATCCAAAACCTTTAACAAGAAGGTGAAGGAAAGAGTTCCAAATTGGTGATCTAGTCTTAGCACTGAGAAGACCTATGATCATAACTCATTAAAGCAAGGGCAAATTTCAAGCTAAATGGGAGGACTCATTTGTCGTGGAGTCGGTGTATACCATCTGAGCTTACATGCTTGTCAAAGCCAACGGTGACTTATGCTGTCTATCAACGACAAGTTCCTCAAAAAGTACTATGTTTAATCCAAGTTTGGTTGACATTGTAAAATAAAGTGCACAATGTCGCATTTGTAAAGTGTACATTGATACATGTTTGAGCTATCATCTGTATTCAAGAGTTTTGAATATGCCATGGATGGTAGATCCACAAAAGTTCTCCAGTGAGACTGTCCTTGGATCCTAAGACATTCTCGTTGAGATCACAAATTAAACCTTCAATTAACTAAAATCTTATCTTTGGGTTCCAGTTGGCCCAGAGGTTTCTTATTTCCAATCCTAAGTTGGATTAGAGATAATCTATTTACGAGATGCTCTCGCCAAAATTCTATTGCTAATCTATAGTTGAGTTAGTAATATTTTTCAGAGATTGTCATGTCTAGGTTATACCTCTGAATGGTCTCCTTTGACTAATACGTTCGAAACCTCTGTTAGTCAAAACACACTCCCTAGCAGAACTTTCTTGACATTTTTTGCCATGTCCATGTTACCTTGAGCAGATAAGTTATCTTTGATCCTCTTTACCATGTTTATATTACCTTTGAGCAAACAGATCATTTATTAGAACATTGCTATCACGTTCCCTGTACTTCTGATAGTTTGTTCTTATTCCTCAACAGATTAAACCTTTACTAGCATATCCTCCATAATTCATATAATTCGTTTCCTTTTTTCCATCAAAGCAAACATTTTTTGTCATGTCCATATCACGTCTGAACAATAAGTCCAAAACTATAATATTTTCAAGCTTCCACGTCCATATTACCTCTTATTGCAAGAAAGAATTTCACAAAAATAAAATAAAGCAATGCAACACAATGAAATTTTCATTGATACTCAAAGTTTTGATTACATCTGATGCTGCAAATATTACAAGAAAAAAATTAGGTAGATTCAAAAGTTTCTATATTAATCATGTGCAATGTTGCCAACCTAAACATGCTTCTCAATGCAAATCTCAGTATGTGAAAAATGTTGCACTGAAAGAGGACACAATACTGTGCTAGAAGATGACTCTAGCAACGGATGTACCGATGATCATTGTGGTTGATGTGACACATCCTCATCATGGTGGGATGATACAAAAAAACGCCATCGGACACAGTCGTGCACTTCCGCGACAATTGATTGAGATTTGCAATACGATAGCAATGGCAATCACTTCCAACCCTTCGATCAACATCTTGGCATGGTAACCGAACAATATCGGGCATAGTTTTGTGGGTATGCACAACCAAACTGTTTCGAAGATGGAGAGTCTTCTGGATGGTCTTTTTGTTCACTCTAAGCAAGAGATTTATGATGTCCTTCCGCGCTTCATTATTGGTAGAGTGAATCGGGTTAACTTCTACAAAAATGATATACTTAACATCCAGTAAAGAGAAAGACACGTATATGCAAAAAGTTTGCTCTTAGGCCTCTTGCCCGCGGGAAGTTCCAGTGAAGAACAATATTCCGCAAGAAGTAGGTCACAGGAAGCAACACTAAGCAATTTTCACGTGAAGCAAGCCCATGCGGAAACACAAGGTTTTCGCGTAGCACGTGCCTACGCGTGGATTTCTTTGAACAATTGCAATATGCTTAGTTTGTTTAAAGTTCAAAGTGCAGAATTTGAAGTTCGAGCTAAAGACAACTTGTCTTCGCGTTTTTGCGGCAGTAACCGTGTTTCAAGATAAACGTCCTCACGTTTTTGCGGTTAAAATCAAAACAAAGTCTGCTCTCGCTTACGCCGAGTTGCTCTGGTAAAACAAAATGTCCTGTACGCAAAAAAAAGACAAGTCTGTCAGAAACTAGAGATTTTCAGCGTAGATGGAGATGTTCGTTAGAACCAACATCTTGGCTTCCATTCCACATTTTTGTGCAGTAGGCTTCCGCGCGAAAATGTGAACAACTACCCACACGATGGAGCTCGTCAGAAACCTATTTCTTATCATTTGTTGACCAAGTTGAGAGGATTCTACGCTTGAGAGTTGCTATGAAGGGACTTTCCATGTGGCAAATGTTGATGGTTACAGTGCAAAACTATTCAATAATGAACCAAAACAATCATCTCTGCGTTGACTAGTCCCTGCTACGCTAAAAGGATTCGCCACGTGGAAGACGTGCCCATCAAAATTATTGATGTGACATGCCATGAATGTTCTAGACTATGAGTGTTGAGAAGTGCTATACGCAACAATACTCTACGCGAAACAACTGTCTCCACTCTCCACGCGAAGATGATGTTTCTAATTTCCTAATAAAGACATGGAATTAAATACTGGCATTTCGAATCCCAAAGCATGTGCTGCTTTTTATGGGTTACATTTTGAATTTCAAAACGACAACCATGGTTACGTCGCCGTAATCATGGGATTTAATAATGTTCCTCATAACTGATGACATGTGGCACGAATAAAGTGATCTATGTGCATGTTCAGAATTTAGAATTTATAACCAGTGATATCAATAATTTTTGCGTGGAGTCCTTCTGTACGAAAAATGAGTGAACCAGTGCAAAGTTGCTCATTTTTGTGCGAAAATTCGTGAAATAGCCGTTGCAGTGCGAATTGGCTATAAATATCTCAATTTTTTGTTTCCAAGGCATCGGAAGTATCGATTCTTGAGCATTTGAGCCGTCTTGTTTGTGAGCCAGAAGTTGCAAGTTTTTTCATCTTTTTCTTCGATAGTCAACGGAGTGAAGCGATCACGTGCCGATTGAGACTCCGCCTCTACAATTTTCAGATCTCAAATCTCTTGTGTCTTAGAATTCCTTTGTAATTTTGTAATAGGATTCATTTTGTACAAGTAATAACAATTTGTTGTTAAAAGTAATTGTAATTTTTTATTCAAAAACAAAAAGATGATACAAGATGTGAACTTGTCTCTACTAGATTTCCTATTAGTTCATAATAACGTCCATTTAGATTATTAAATGCTACCCTTTCCTTTTATAGGATTGGTTGATTCCAAAAGCAGTTGAAAACTCAGCACGTTGACTAGCTGCAAGGTTGTCAAAGGCGCAAGGCGCACTCAAGACGCAAAGGGTCCATATCGCCCGAGGCGCAAAGCGCACTTAAGGTGCACGCCTGAACGATGCGAGGCGTATATATATATATATATATATATATATATATATAAATATATATATAAAATATATATATATATATATATATATATATATATATATATATATATTTGTGTGTGTGTGTGTTTTTTTTTCATTTTGCCTGAATTTGAAGATTTTGATCCTTGTGTTGATCTATTCTTTAATTTAATTTACTGGAATTTTCACGACACCAAAATAAATTCTCTTGCAATTTGAAGTTTTCTTAAGTTTGAGCTACGTAAACACGCATTGTGAGGAAATTACGAATTTTATTATGCACTGTGCTGGAACCTGTGTCACCTCTTTAGTCTCTCTATATCGAGGCGCGCCTTAACCACATCCTGCGCATGAATAATGTCGCCAAAATAAATGAGTCAATGTGAATTGGAATTTTTTTTCCTACACATGTATACAAGCAAAATCAGCAAAATTATCAAGGCGCGCCTAGGCGCGCCTTAACCACATCCTGCGCCTGAGGAAAAGGCGCGCCTTTGGTGCGCCTGACGAACTGCACCTCGTCCGGACCCTATTAAGGCGCTGCTCCTGCGCCTAGGTCCAAGGCGCGCCTTAGGCGCGCCTGGGGCGCGCCTTTGACAACACTGACTAGCTGTCGAATTTTATGCAATTTTAGGATGACTTCATGTGGTATTGCTATGAAATATTGATAAACAAACAAGTATTGTGGGACTGGATTATGACAATTTCTCCCGAACCCGACGGAGAACCGACCTTTTTTTCCCAGCGGGGGCGAGTTTGGGGATTTATAAATAGGGTTGGGGACGGGGATTAAATTTTTTTTTCGGCCGGATTCGGTGCCGGGTATGGGTATAGTACTCTCCGCCCCCGTAAATCTCCGACCCTGATTGTGTATACCTATAGGTGCAACGCATTGGCATGAGCGTATGAACTATCTAGAAGTATATGCTTTTTTTTATGAAAATCATATTTTATTAACATGTCTTGTATTTTTTTTGGGAGTGAATTTTTTTTAACTTATATTGTACAGGAAAATTATTAATGGGATGGGAGAGGGGGACTGGAAACTCAGCCCCGAAAGTATTAATGGGGTGGGGACGGGAACAGGGAGTGCATTGTTAAACGGGGACGGGGATGGGGTGAAAAATTAAACTCGACCGGGGATAGGGACGGGGATTCGAACACTATTTGAGGACGGGGATGGGGGTATGGTCCCCGGCCCCAACCCGACCCGACCCAACCCGTCCTGCCCCATTGCCATCCCTACGATATTGATACAGTTTGATATGTCCCGATCCTCAGCCGACCGATACTCACTATTGACCGATACCGATATTGGAGGTCTATTTTTTAGTCAATTCGCCAAAGAAAATTGAATGAATAAGACTAATCAGCAAGGGTGTAAAGCCATAGTAAGGTTGTAAAAACATGTAAAAAAGAAAATTTATCTATTGCAGGTAAACCAATCGGCGCTGGTGACTACTATTTCATTTAATTTCAAAACTACTAAGAAACAACACAAAATACGTAAAATTATGCCTAAATGTATAAAATATTTTTTCTAAAATGTTAATAATTTATTAATAATATTTACTTTCCGATACCAACAAATCCGATACTTCGATCCGAAATCGCAGATATCGCCGAACCCGATACTCATAGGAAGGATCTGATACCGATTCCGATATTGATACTGTGAACCTTGGTTTTAGTGCCTTTGAAATTTGGAAACAAATTAGTATTTTACTTTATTGTAGTATTTTGAGCGCGTAGATTCTCAACAGTTGCATATTGTTTGTTAAATATTCAAAAGACGAGTTTGATGAGGTAGACTAGTGATTGATTTCTACCAGGACAGTTCCGAAATATATGGAAGAGATTTTGAATGGTTAGAAGCGCCAATCTAAGCATTTTCCGTTTTTCTGATCTTCAATATGTACTTTTCAGCTCTAGCATATTTAATTTTTTTTTTCTTTCATATTTTCAGGCACTGGAGTGCTTAGTAAGGCTGGCTTCTGTAAGACGGTCATTATTTGCTGATGAAGCTGCACGTTCTCAGTTTTTAGCTCATTTAATGGCTGGAACTAAAGACATACTTCAAACAGGCAAAGGTTATTTTTTGCAGAGCTGCATTTGTTATTTAATCATGATTTTGTGGTATTTTCTTGTGGCTCATTTTATTCCTGCATATTATAGTGTGTGCTATATCCTCTTAGATCTTGTATGACTACAACAGATCGGATGTTACAACTATACTTCTTTTATGTCGTGATCATCGTTTTACGATTTCTGAGCCTAGGCTGGTTGGACCTGCATTGAACACCTGAATCATTATGAAATATAATTTTCCTCGGTGATCTTTTAGAGGAAACATGGTGGAATTTATGGTTTGTCGACTTGAAGGATGTAAATGGTATCTCTCTCCAATTTATAGGAACTGTCTGCAGTGTTTAGTACAAGTGTCTTTCTTGCTAAGTACCTCTAATAGGTAGTTATGATGGGTCCAATATACTTTGGTTGTATTAGGCTTTACGGATTTTAGTGCTCAAGGTAAAAGGCTTATTACGACTGCTGAATAAAGGTTCCAATACTGCTGCTGAATAAAGGTTCCAATCATATCCTAGTTGTTCTTAATGACAACATCGATACATAATTTAATAGTGTTCTAAATGGAGGTCGAGGCGGCTGCTCTCCGCACCGCTTTTGCCGTTGGCAGTGGAGTAGGCAAACGACGGTGGTTTTGGCGGCGGAGGCGAAGGTGAGGCAGCATAGGCGGACGTCTAGGCGGAGCAATACCTGACTAGATATTTTGACAAAACAGTGTTGCAAATATTATGGACCTATGGTTCACCTTTACAATATTGGAACTTCATAAATCTTTGTTCTACAACATAGTTATGCATAAAACATCCTTAAAATATGCATATTATGCAAAAAAAAACAGTGGTAAAATAGTAAAAACTGTTCAAAATGTATCAAGCGCCTAGGCGGCGCACCCTATGCGGTAGGCGGACTCTCTCTGCCGCGCACCCGCATACCGCCATTTAAAACCTTGGAATTAAAATAGCCAGTGTTGGGAGATAAAAGGAGGATATAAGGACTAGCTTCTTCTTTATGGGTAACTGAAAGAGTTCTACTGGGATGGAAATACCAAATTCTTAAAACCTTAACCGAGGAACATATCTTCGATAAAGAGTACATAAATTCTGATCCCAGTGGATGGATAATTATGACATGCCTCTGTCCTTTATATATTAATTTCTATTAATAGTGTCCTATAATTACTTTACAACCTGGACGCTTGTAAACATTCTTTTTAAACTTCTAGTGAGCAAATTTCATTAGCTAGAAATGCATAATCAGGTCTGAAGGAATGGATACCAGCAGACCTTGTCACTTCTCATCGAAGAGGCTAAAAATGTTGATCTATGGAAACCAGCCATGTTCTAGACAGAGATAATTGTAGCTACCTTTTCATTGGCATATAAGAATTAGTTAAATCGTAGCCGTCTTTTTATGGGCATATAAGGATTAGTTGGAATAACATGGAGTTATATAGGGATCCAAGGTTGCCTAGAATGCAGAATGTTATGGGACGGGGAATGTGAACGTCTCTTCTGTATACTTTCCCCGTCTCCGCTGCTACCGTCGGCCTTTCGTAATCGATAGGATGATTAGGTGTCCCTTCATACAATATAGCTCGTTGAATGGATATTGGAGGACTCACCAAAGCACGAAAGCTAGAATCTTTCAGAAAGTGCTATAACCGCATGGATAAGCTCACTCTAACCTGTCAATTTTGGAACCAATTTGGAAATTCCCACTTGGAAGCCTACCAATATCTTGAAGCCCACATAAACAATAATGTCCAAGTAGCTCAGCTCCCTCAAAGTCGATAGCTTTCCCTGCCTTCAAGTGAGATATCCACTGGGTAGACAGACTCTTTGATAAGATAATAGTAGAACATGTCACTTCCCTTTTCATAATCATATAGTTGGTCAACTACTTTGTAAATATTATGCTATGAAGTGTCGGTACTCCGTTTAGGAAGGCATACTCCTACCTGGTGCGTACTGTGCACTGCTACTCCTATCCAGCATGGTTACAAACCACATACGTACCCAATTTTTTATTTATTTTGATTTTAGTTTTAATTTTGGTTTCTTTCTAGAAACTTCTTCCATACTTCGTCGATACTTTCTAGTGCAACTATCATATAGGACCTTGTCTTTAAAATACAACTAGGATACTATTGTTCAGAAATCAAGGTTTTATTTGTAAGCTTCAACTATACATAGTCTCGGACTAAAATTCTTTTGATGAATATGGTTTAGAAATTTAGTCTATTAGATTTACTCATGAAGATATGTTACTTGCTGGAAGCACAGAACAAAAAAAGACTTGGTGGATCCATGTCGTATGTGAATGGAAGTACAGATTTGTGTCGGATACGAATACAAATGTGTCCTCATGAATTCTTTGGCCGATTCACATGGGGCACCTCGCTAGGGGCATGGAAGGATTCGTTGGGAAATTGTCGGTACAATTAAGAAAAGTCGGTCATATATGGCATGCCGCCTTTGGTTGCGTCCGCCAATGCTGCTGTGACCAGAAGGGAGAAGGGGAGGAAGGAGAGTATAACAATAGTGGGTTGAGAAATTTTGAGGGAAGAAAACTCTATTCCTAACCTTTATTATGAAGGACCATATCCTTGTTCGAGTATTTATCGTATTGGGCTGATATTTCCTTGGCACTAATGTCGGACATGGCTCCTGCCTATTTCTAGTCTCCAAAGGCGTCCGAGACATAGTTCAAAGTGACTTGGCATGGTCGTGGTATTGCAATTGAGATGTGGAAGTAACATTTCTTTGCAGTGAATCCTTTCTTGAACATTTTTGAAGTCGGGGATCTAGTTATTGTCCCAAACATGCTTAAGATGTTATTAAGATGTAATGTATAGAATATGTTTGCATATACGTTTATACATAACTGTATCCATGCTGTACATGCTTCCAAGAGTTTTAAATTATTTGCCATATTTCGAATCCGAATCCGTGTTCGTGTCTATGCAACATAATAATTTCTATCTGATGGTTAGTTCAAATGCATTGACATTATATTCTTAATTTTAGTACACATATTGTTGGGAATGTTTATTATTTGATGACACTGGGATTTGCTGTTATCATCAAGACATTGTTGCTGTAGCTATGTTAGCTTGCGTAAACTTTCTATTTTTCCATCGAGTGATGCACCATATCGTCAAAATGGCACATACAATAGGGAGCACTAATATTTATAAAATATATTTCCTGTTGAAGTATTAAGAATTTTTTAATGGCGAAGTTTATATTTGCTGCAATCCTCCTGTAACTCATCTTCTTTCCTTGTAACATGCTTGTTTTGTTCACATTCCCCCTCTTTTGATTGTGCAATATTCCTTGAATCATAAATTGTATTATTGCATATGAGACCATACTACATTTGTTGAAAACTCATGATTTATTTGGCAAACTGAATTATGGAACCATAAATGTGTTTGCTGATATTATGTTTCAAATGTGGTGATGGTCGAGCTCCTCTATACAGTTACGAGTTGCTGTTGGGCCTGTAACCTTCAAATCAATTCTTGCATTTGTTATTAGTGTAGCCAAGAGTTAATGATTTAAATAGCTGTCAGTATATTAGATGTTTTTCCATGTTGAGACATCACACAGGTCTCAGGGGCAAGGGACAGTAATATACCGTAGACGTCAACTGCCAAGCTTATGTTATTTTGATTATTCTTCATGTCTGTCCTCTCTCTTGGCTTCAATAACACTTCCATGTAGTAACATATTGACATATCATCATCATTATAATCATTATTATCAGATCAATTTTCCAAATATAGCTTTGTTATTCTTATGATAATTTTTTTATTCAATCAAAGAATTAGTTTTATGAGGAGATGAATTCTAGGCTATGTTGCATGGACACGGATACGATACGAGGCGAAATGATAAGGACATTGAGACTAGGACGAGACACCTAATTTGGTGTGTTTTTGTGTTATCGGAGTTTCCGTGGTTGGTCCGCTACCTGTCTGATATGCGTCTGACACGACATGGTCCAGATTCTTGGAGTGTCCATGCTTCCTAAGATGTAGGGAATTGCCATTTGCAGTATAAATTAAGCAGGTTCTAAATTTGACCTTTATCTATCATAAATTTAGTTGTGTTGACAGGAGATATTTTATAGCTTTCTGTGAAGAATGTATCATGGATACTGAAATAAATTAGTCATGTGAGATACAGGACAGACATTTTCAAATACACCTTTTATCCCCTACGCTACCTTTTGCAACCTATTACCAAATTATTATTAGTTGGACTGATTCCTTGTACACTTCATAAAATGTGCTGCTAATATAGTTCAAGGGATTGTTGTTACTTGCCAGAGAAAATAATGATAACAATGATAAACCATGTTACCATGGTGCTCCTGGCCCCTATGTACACATACTTTCTGAGACTTAAGGAAATGTTATACGAGTTTTAAATAAGCTCTCCATGAGTTTGTTATGTACGAATGTGTTATATATGTGAAGATGCACCTCTTTCACTTGACTTCTCTTTCAGTACTTATTCCTTATTCAGGTTACTTTGCTAATTATCTTGGTCTACTTATAGACTAAATCATATTGATTGGTTGGGCTTTTTTCCTTACATATTTAATTCTAATATTAGCCTGATTTTGTCATGACTGTTGCAGCATTAGCAACAACAGCAAAGTGACAAATGATTATACCGTCTCTCTAGGGCCAGCTAAAAAATACATTCGTGTAGGAGTGAGAAAGTTATATGCTGTCTTTAGTCTGACTTAGTGACCCTCTTTATATCTGACTGAGTTTGCAATTGGTAACCTAAAGATAAGACCTTTAGCACGGCATATTAAACTTCTTTTACCTATGATGTTTTGTGCATAATATCTAACTTTTTACTATAAATTTTACCTGCTTTTGCTGACTAGAGAGAGTTGTATAGCTTCCATCTCTGTTCTTCCTAGTGTATTTTGGAGTGTTTTGGTTGTGTAGAATACGTGTCCGACATGGCACAACCAATATTTTTGGAGTGTATGGGTTGACTAGAGAGAGTTCTTCTTTAATTCAAGCATGGTCTCGGATTGTTTGGTATCGGAAAGCAAATAATTATCAACAATAAAAATTTAATAAAAGTATTTTATACATTTAGACATAATTTGAAGTATTTTCTGTGTTGTTTCTTAGTTGTTTTGAAATTTAATGAAATCACCTTTGCTAATTGGTTTACCTTTGATAAATAATATTTTTTTTTTATTTACATGCTTTTACAACCTTATTATGCTTTTACACTTGCTGATTGGTCTTTTTCGTTCAATTTTCTCTACTGAATTTAATGGAAGAGACCCCGAACATCGATATCAGTCAATAGCGGTCGGTATCGAATCGGGACATGCCAAACCGTATAGGTATTGGCCGATACTGTAAACTATGCTACAGATGATAATGCATTTTTTTTTTTCTAAACTGGTTTCAGGTCTAGCAGATCATGATAATTATCACGAGTTCTGTCGACTTTTAGGCCGGTTTAAAGTGAATTATCAGGTACTATATTCGTCAAAATATACTGCTTTAGATATTTTTCTTTCTGACGCATTACCAAGATATTGCATGCATATAGGGTCTCAGTTTTTCAACTAACCATCTATGATTTAGGTCATCAATCTGTATTCTACCAACTAGTTAATTCAGCATTTAAAGTTCTTATGTTGTTTTATATGCATACTGTTACGTCTGCTGAAACAGTCATACCTGAATCCACGCTAACTAATACATCTCTCACATGGTGCATTCTATAAGTGGGTCCAATATGTGCCACATCCTCCTGTGATAGGTATTCTCACTTGGAGTTCAGGTGTCACTGCAGTTTTTTGTTTTGGAAATATACAGGGAGTATACAGTAGTCAAAAGTCATTATCATCATCACTGAGCCTACTACCATCAGAGTGAGTCTGCTATAGAGCATATAGGCGAACTCCATGAAATTATTGACAATATTTTTACGAGTATACCTGTTATTTATGCTAGTGCCAAATTCCTAGCCAAGTAGTATGGTCATGAGAGGGTCATGCCACGATCAGTTGGCAGGTTGGTATATCTTCCTTATGGCCGTACAGTTAAAGTTCATTCAACCAAGGAGCACCTCCAAGTTCCCATAGACTATAAAGTCTAGATGAAAGCATAAAAACTTATATATTATTATATTTAGTGCTTATGTAATGTTTTTTTCAGGACAGAATAAGCAAATCTACTCTCATTACATTTAATACTTTAGTGTAAACATGAGTATTAATGGTGACTGTAAGTGATTTCTCGTAATACATTCGAGATATTTCGGTTCAGCTGGTAAGGTGAATAGTTGCTATTTCTTCTCATTTTTTTTACTTGATCATTCAAAATCCAGTGTTTCTCTTGTCTTGGCCAACAAGGCAACCGGGTGCAAGCAGGATGTTACCAAGAAGTTTTATTTTATTGGCCTAGTTTCACTGGTTAGTTGTAGAAAACCTCATTTAGCTTCATCGATGTACTATCTTTGAGATAATGTACATTTCAAAAATAAAAAATAAAAAATCTTTCAGTTAATGTGGTAGTCATTTTTTGTTTACATAATTCACAAGAAAATGAGAAATTTGTTCTAATAATTTATGTAGGATTTCTAGCTTTTTGCTCTGCAGATTATCTTGTATATATATTATTTATTTATTTTTCATTTTATGTCAAGTCATTGCTGAGAGATTTTCATTCCAAAACTATGGTTTTGACAACTTACTTTCCTATTACTATAAATGACTCTATGCCTTATTCATGTATTTTATGACCGACCTTAGATGACATGACAGTTGTTAAGACATACTCCACGTCGATGATTTGTTTGTTTCAGTTGTCAGAGCTTCTGAGTGTGGAAATTTATGGGGAATGGATAAGATTAATAGCTGAATTTACGACAAAGTCCTTGCTGTCATGGCAGGTTTGTTGTGTTCTTTCTAAGTTGGAGTATTTGCAATTTACTGCTTCTTTTAAGATATGCGTATGCACATGGTATCTTCTGGTTTTGCAATTATATCTGATTGCCTTATTTCATGTTTGCTAGTGGGCCAGCAGTAGTGTGTACTATCTTTTAGGGCTTTGGTCCAGATTGGTGACGTCTGTGCCATATCTTAAGGGTGATTCACCAAGCCTCCTGGAAGAAACTGTTCCCAAAATAACTGAAGGTTTTATTACCTCCAGATTGAATTCTGTTCAGGTATGAATGATTTTGTGTGCTACTTTATATTTTCAAGTGAAAGATGGTCTGTTCTGCTGTAAAGCTCGTATTCAGGAATTGAATATTAATATTTGTTTGAATGCACTATTGTGGAAATTCTGGATATGGTTTTACATGTAATAAGTTTATGAAGATCTTAGTAGACAATGAAGATTTTACAATCATGGATTTTCAAAGTTGAACCTCATTTTTCCGTGATGCTAAATCTTAATTTGATCCATGCACTTTTGCCTGATCATTCTTCTTCGGTCATTTGGCTTTTTACTAGATGCTCATAGTCGCAATGCGTTCTGTTATTTCATTTCATCAGTCTCATGTTTTGGGGCCATTGAACTTCCTTTGTAAGGTAGACAGTCACAGGAAGGAGTATGTAGGTGACTAACATTTTTGGTACCTCGAACGAGAGAGAAGTTGATTAGTATTATCCTTTTACGATTGTAATTTTGTCCGGCATTGCTTTATCCTTTGATAGAATGAGTTTTCCTAAGGGATTTTGTTTATCTCCAACTCCACCTACTCGATGAAGCGGTTCGTAGCTGATGAGATAGACTGGGCTATATCAGGTAACAAGTTTCTGATAGATTGTGAGTCATGTGATATATATCCATCTTGTTCTCACCAACTACAGGGGAACTTTTTCATCATCCTTCTCTATTTAGTTTACTGTGGAGGTACGGGAATTCAATCATCAACAAAATGAAGTCCACCATTGCCTTCTTCCATGTTTTATTTGTTCCTCTCCTATGTCTCTCGTTGACTGTCTCCTTTTCACAATTTGGAGATGGAGCGTCTTCTTTCAATTTGGAGATGGAAGATACAAGAAATAGTGAATAAAAAAGAGGGATGCTGAAAAGGGTGAGAGGAAGAAAAAAATAAAAAGTACGGAGAAGAAAGAAGGGAATGACAAAAGAGGAAACTTTTAGTTTTTTTAGAAATGTTGATTACTATGAGAAAGTAAGTAGTGTTGTTGTTTTTATTGCTTTCTACAGTAGAAACTTCTTGACTGAAATATTTAGCTCGAAAGATGGATCAGAGATGTAACTTTGTTGATTCCACCTCCTTTTAGTCATTATTAATATTAGTCTTGTCAATCTGATTAACTGATCCTTAAACGTAAGGAAGATTTGGAAGGTTTTAAACATGAAGTTTATTATTTGCTAGAAACCCCATAATGAAGGCCATCAATCTATATAGTTTGATCCAACATGTGATTCAAATACGATAGCTCTAATGGACACATAAGAAGTGTACTGGATCAATTTTTAATCAACGAATATGATGGCTACTTCAGATAAAAAATTCAAAGGAGAAAATAGGACACAAAACTCATTCTCCCTCTTCTTTTTCATAGTTTTATGTAGGTTATTTGAATTTGCCTCTCACTTAACCCTCAAAACTATTTAACTGAACAAACCTATGAACTATTTCGGGGGTTCTGTGAATTTTACTTGTCTGCCTACATTCTTTCATAGATGGTATCATATTTAAGGCCAATTACTTGTTTAATACAGTTCAGAGTATTGTTTATTGTACTTTAAGGGCGTAATTCCATTGATTCCAACTGTTAATGTGGGGCTTTTTGCATGTTTGTGAAAATTACTTAATAGGATTCTATTAGTTCTACTTGAATTTATAGCATTTATGTGTTAAAAGAATTTGTTGTTCTTTGATTAAAAAGGGGTTTAATGAGGCACTAGGATCTAGTCCCACCTTTGGAACCTAGTTGCTGTTTCTATGATTCTATCCCTATAATAAATTCATCATATTTGTCCATATATCACCAATAACTCAAACTAAGGCCTGTGTAGGTATCTCTCAAGTGTTGGAGACACTTAGATTCACCCTCGACATTTCTCAACATCACATAATTGATGGGAAATAAAATCTGAAATTTCTCCTTCCTATGCTCCTATGAAAATGATGAGATTGCCACATAGTGGCACATAAAGGTACATATTTTGACTTGCGTGGGAGACGTCTGGGCGTGGAAGATTCAAGGGAAAGGATTTAAATCATGTACTGGAGTAATTTTCTTTCAAATATCAAACTTGAGGACATGACTAAAATCATATCACATACTTTGTAATAGCTATGCTATATTCTGTCTGGGTATTGGGGAATAACTTTTGATTAGCTACTTGTGAACGTATATTCTACACATTAGTTTTATACAAGTCAACATGCTTGTATTTATTTTAGCCACATTCCCCCATGTACGCATTATGTATCTATCAACGGTGATATTTAGCAAACTACTGGATTATCAGAATCGGTCAATCACAACGGTGATATTTAAAAGCATATACATGTCTTACAAGTTTCTAAATGACAAAGTCCTGAAGTTTATAGATTTTTGGTGTTGTGTTCGCGTTTTGTCAGTCTGGTTTATCAGTGTATTGCTTCATAGCACTGACAGTCAATTTCAAGTAACCGATTAAATTTTGTTGCATAGGTTTTAACCCTTAAGAAGCAGTATCTAGTATGATTCCACTTGTTTGGATACACTTTAAGCAGAATTGTGCACTAAATCAGTTGCTCTTATTTGAATGTTAGCATCACAATTGCGAATCTGTAAATAAAGCATGATAATTGAGAATTAAACATAGCAACTCAGCTAATGAACATGGGATCATGTTCTTATGGTTTCAAACTTCTCAAATAACGATAGCGCACTGCAGGCTGGTTTCCCAGATGAGCTCTCAGAGAATCCATTGGACAACGTTGAGCTTCTTCAAGATCAGCTTGAGTGCTTTCCTTACCTTTGCAGATTCCAGGTTGATATCATTATATTGTTCCGTCTCTTCTTGATATTCGATCTTCCATTATCTGCTGAGAACTATTTTGGCAGTCACTGGTTATTTCTTTTTCTAGAATTTGGTCATGTATGCTGCCTTAATTCAATTATGGTATTTGCTTTACTGGTTCTCTCTGATTCAATATCGTGGTTCCTCTTATTTGCAGTATGAAAGAAGTAGTCTTTACATTATCAAAACTATGGAGCCTATTCTTCAGGCCTATACGGTATTACCCTTCATATACAATTGGATTTGTACTGCTTTGACTTATTGTGGATTGTTAAGGGAATGGTAGGGACTTTTCTTATATCTACTTTAATGACAATTTTTTTTAGGAAATAGCAAGATCACCAATACCTGGTGATGTTAATGAGCTCCCTGTGATTGAAGGCCAAATTGCATGGATGGTCCATATTTTTGCTGCCATTCTCAAGATCAGACAGACTACTGGTTGTAGGTAGGCTCACTTTTTGTTGGTTAGGTTTTTAAACTCAACATATACTCTTTATGGTTGAGACCCTGTTTCTATTGTAGCAATGAATCTCAGGAATTGATTGATGCGGAGCTTGCAGCACATGTATTACAATTGATAAATGTCACTGATAGTGGATTGCACTCTCAGGTACCAAAGAAGATTATCTGCGCATATGCCATTCAACAGACTTACTTGACAGCTTATTATGATATTAGTTCCATTATTCTATTTTATTTCTTGGTTGCTTGAACTCATAATGCATGCCCAAATGTAAGGAAGCAAATAAATAGAGCATCCCACAATCTTTACTTGGCTTTACTCATCTTTATTAGTGAGCCGGGCTTGGGCATGGAAATGAGCTCAATTGGCTTAAGAGCCGAGCTTGAATATAGGAAGCTAGGCTCATAAGCTCGCAACAGTACGAGTACTCGACTCGGTTCAACTAGGATTCTACTCCACTTGTCTCAGTTCATGTTTTATATATTTACTTATTAAATGAAATAGCTACCTTAATTAAAAAAATGCTTAATTTCAACTTGGTACCCCCAACTATTCCAGTTTGTTCAACTTGATACCCTCAAATATTCCAGTTTTTCAACTTAATACCCTAAACTTTAAAACTAGACAACTTGATACCTCAACTATAATTGTACAACTTAATATCCTACCACCGTTAACAGAAAATTCTACATTACCAAAATACCCCAATTCTCTTCCCCCCCTCTCCTCAGAGGCGGCAGCAGCAGCAGCAACAATGGTGCTACAACGGCGGCGGCGGGGGGAGGGGGTAATTTTATCAATTTTTTTTATAACGGATAACCCCTGACTGACGGAGGGTACCAAGTTAATGATATTCAATAGTTGATGGTATCAAGTTGTCGAGTAAAAAGGTTTAGGTATCAAGTTTAAAACTGAAATAGTTGAGGGTATCAAGTTGAAATTTAGCCAAAAAATCCACAAAAGAAATTTTAATGGAACAGTCAACACTAGTCCCATGTAGGAGGGAACCAAAATTGATTTTAGCAAAAACAATCACAAAAGTGCTTCCTAATGGAAAAAAATACATATTTTAGTCCAATATCACCTGGGAAAACACTCGAAACGTGTGCTCTACCATAAATATAGATGTTGAGTTCATAATTGAAAACATGGCTTATATAGATGGGTCATTAAGTGATTGAGGCACATGATAGACCAGCAAAGCAACTACTCTGGATATCTGTCTGTATATTGCCCGACATATGTTTTGAAGGTAAATTAGTACCGTTTGCCTGAATGGTTTTAGAAAACCGGGTATTGAACCATATTAGCTGGATATAGTGGAGAAGTAAGAGAAGCACTGATGATGTAGGGGTTTCCTCGTCTAAAAGGTAAATGAAGTGACACAAGAGAGGGATATAAATGAGGATTGTGTCCTCAAATTGGGCAATCTAAAGGATGATGACACACTTGCTGATCCCCATATTAGTTTTTGTATTTCTGTCTTCAAGCTCTAACATTGAAGTTCTAGTACATGAGCATCTTGACTTTGAAGGTGAGGATACCACCTTGCAAACTATGGTCTTAGCATATTTTAGAGTGTCCGGGGTGTGTCTGAGTCTCTGACACGTGTCCAATGCAACACGACTTAGGATTTTTGGAGTATTTATGCTTCCTAGCATATAATGGTAGAACTCGCCGCTGATGAAAAATGCGTCAAATGACATATTTATTCATACACAAAGATCAAATATTCTCTCTTTTGCTTTAATGCGCATTATGGGGGAATATTTAGTATATGTACCAAAGTGCCAGGATGGAAGTTGCGCATTATGGGACACCGGGCAGAATGGAAGTTGCTTGAGGTAAGAAACAGTATGGGGAGAGAAATGTGTTAGAATAATCTTTACTATTATAAAGAGGTTTGAAAACGGCTCATAATAAGCCGCCTAAGTTGTATGTATATCCTCACGTAATAAAATCCATCTAATTACCACCGCATGTATATCCCTCACGATTTTTTTTCCCAAAATCCTTGTAACTACATGAACATATATCCTATGCAGTTAAAACTGATATAAATCGGTTATATAACCGATATATAACGGTATTGGTCCTATATCGTTTTTTTTTTTGCAAAAAAAATCGGTTAAATATCGGAACTGATATAATCGGCCGATATAACCGATATTTTGTGATATATCGGTTTTGATAAAAACCGATTTCTCACAGTTAGCTTAATAGATATGAAGGGTTGGGGGGAGAGAGAAAAAACTGCTGGCTGCTGCGCGAGAGGGGAAGCGAGAAAGAAAAAAAAATGCTGCTGCTGGTACGCTTCTTCTTCTTCTTCTACTTCTTCTACTTTTGTTGCTGCATTTTTTCTTCTTCAACTCTTACCGCTGCCTTTTTTTCTTCTGCAACTGCAGCTCTGCTGTTGCGTTTTGAAGTTGTACGTTTTATATTGTTATGTTGATTTGGGTATGAAGTTATGAACCTTTTAGTTTTAATGCTTTATGAAACTCTTGCATATTTTATTATAGATAACTATTAAGTGTGTTGTTCATATATAAAAATTGTGTTAAACATGCAAACCGATATTTACTGTTGTAAATCCGATATATCGGTGATATATCAATAACTCTACTGGACCATGATCATGGAAAAACCGTTTTTAACTGCATAGCATATATCCAAAATCTTATAAACATATATATAATAAATCCAAATTAAAATATATTCAATATCCAAATCATATTTAAACTATAAAAACATATTTATAACAAATTTTAATTAAAATATATTCAAATCATATTTAAACTATTTTAATATCATTTACATTCCTATCTAATTTTTCAATAATATTAGATAAAAAAATTTCCTTTCTTTTTGGTATGTGCATCACACGTGAACATGACTAGTAATATAATAAGAGAAGGGGATCCACATTCACATAAAAAATAGTATTCAACTTAATATGTATTTTTTCTGCTTCAACATCGCGCGCTCTTAAATCTCTGTAATGGCGAGTACCTACCATTTGTGAAAGGTACCGAGCTCTCTTCCTTTTAGCTAATCTTTATATGCATGCATCTATGATGACATAATACTTATGGATGCATGTGTAGTTGCTAGCTAGTAAATCACATTGGATCGCAATGTTTATTGAGGTTCAGCCTAGCTTGGTGATGACACAATACTCATAAGCTAGCTAGCCTTAATTCTCACAAATATCTTAAATCAAACGCATACATTTTGGAGGAGAAGTTGTCCTTCCCTTCTCAAACCACCCACATTACTATAGGGAGCCAAGGAGGTGTTAGTTTGGCTACCTTGACCGTCTCACACATGGGTCAGTCATTAAAAATTGCCAACAACATGTCTTTAGGTTTTCATGTTTAAATTTAGCTACCTTTAATCTTTTACATGTTGATGCACTTGTTTCCCCATATTTGTTTAAGATTTGTTTTCTGTTACTTGGTCACCAGCACCAAACTATTGTGGCGGTCTTGTTTAGTTTATTGATTGCTAAACCTTGGTCTTTTGAATGTCGAGAGTGCTATCTCTGTTTCTAGTCCTTTGATAGTTGTGTTTCACTTGGTTTTGGAGGATACTATTTACATTCTGATTTAAGAGGGGACATAATGCTCCTAGGAGGTAAGAAGATGAATAAGTTATTCTTGGTAAGAAGAAACATATACGTGGATGGAAATTTTAAAACTGCTTCATTCTATCTGTTTATGTTCGAAAAGTGGGTGGATCAGCAACTGTGTAGAACTGGTTCATGCTTTAAATCAGTAGAACTGTATAGTAACTATCATTTGATTGTGTTGCTATAAGATCATTGTCATAACCATTCCTCTGGCTGGGATGTATCCAGTTGTGAGAGTCATAGTTGAGAATATTGACTATCCATCTTATGAGATTTTTCAATCCATAATCATTATAAACAACTTGGAATATGAATGACATTGTTATCTATTTGTCAAAAACATTACTACCCATTGCCACATTAATAGGATAAAATAACCTTAATTCTGATTGAGGTATTATGTTCAAATTGTAAAATATTTCTTGAACAGTCTCATCTATTTTCTCCTGTATTATATCAAGAATACCTCCTTTTGATAACCAGGTCTTCACTGCTAGATAGTCTCAAATGTCTGAATTGTTGCTACTTCTGTAATTTTTCATTCATCTGTTTATTATTTTTATTCCAAAGAATTAACCTTTTATCTCCTTAACAGAGGTATGGTGAAGTAAGCAAGCAAAGACTTGATCGTGCCATCATAACCTTTTTCCAAAATTTTCGGAAGTCTTATGTCGGTGATCAAGCCATGCATTCATCTAAGGTACTCGTCTCATTATCTGTTCTATACTTTCTATATGTCTGTTTCAATGTTAGATAGGTTGCTTCATTTGTAATCATTGGAAGAAGAGTTAACATCAACAACGTTGTAGCTGATATAACTTAAGACATTGACACGTGATGTACTGGAAAGCAAGTTTGAACTCACTGGTAATCACTGTAGGACTGTAGGACTTGTGAAGAATAAACACATATGACGTCTTCAGCTATTTAACTCTTCTAGCAAAATATTATACGAGATCTATGCGGCACAGAGGCACACAAGTATATCTAGTTAGTTCTACTTATGTGTATCTTGATGCATTCTATCCTGTGCAGCAGTTATATTCAAGATTATCGGAGCTACTTGGTCTGCATGATCATCACGTCCTGCTAAATGTCATTGTTGGAAAAATTGCTACAAATCTTAAGTGCTATACGGAGGTTGATTTTTCATCTGGTGCTTGTTTTGCTTCTCTCTCTTTAGAAACTATTGTTGACCTGCTTATTGTCCATGCTGCAGTGTGAGGAGGTTATTGGACACACATTATCCCTTTTTCAGGAGTTAGCATCTGGGTTAGTTTTGTGTCCATAGCCAAGTTATTGTTCTGCACGCATCTGGTATGCTAATTGATATACTTTTATGTTACTTTCAGATACATGACTGGAAAACTGCTGCTTAAGTTGGAAACTGTAAAATTCATCATCAGCCATCACACTGTAGTTTCTAATCCCTGTTACGTTATGTTATCTCTACCATTATGTAGCCTAGGTCTTAATAATGATGTTACAATGACACTTAATTTCAGAGGGAGAACTTTCCATTTTTAGAAGAATATAGGTGCTCGCGCAGCAGAACAACATTTTACTATACTCTTGGGTACTTGATCTTTATGGAAGACAGCCCTGTAAAATTTAAGTCATCCATGGATCCACTTTTGCAGGTTTAGTGTTCATTTCATCTTTTGATAGTTGCTGACTAATTTATTTATGTACATAAGCTCGGTTTCTGCTTCATTCTTAATATAATAGTAATTAGGTTTTAGAACTTTACCTGATGTCCTTGCATAATGTAATGAATTTTGGTGATTGCATTCTTGTTTTGAATCATTGTTGAAGCAAATAGATCAAATTATCAATTTATTAATTTAAGATTTAAGTTATTTATTTTCTTGATCCGACTCAAATTAGAGTATTAAAATAAATTTTGAGAGGGACAGGTTCTTATAGCAGTATGCTTGTCAGTTTATAGTTCCTCTATTCCTTAATATGACTTGTTTGGGAAAATTCATCAATTTATGATCTATATGCTATCACAGGTTATGCTCAGGTTGGAATCAACTCCAGATGCTGCATTTCGTACTGATGCTGTGAAATATGCATTTATTGGTTTGATGAGGGATCTTCGAGGAATTGTGATGGCAACCAATAGGTACCTTATCTTGCGACCTTTTGGTGATGTTGTTTAATACAATGGATCTGTGACCACTTACCGCTGTAAATTTGCAGTCGTAGAACATATGGACTCCTTTTCGATTGGTTATATCCTTTGCATATGCCACTTATCTTGAAAGCCATCTCGCATTGGACAGATGCACCAGAGGTGATGCTTTCTTTACTATTTGAAGTCAGTTAATGTGTATTTTATGCTGTCCCAGATTATCTGGTGTTCTCTTCTCTTCATTTGTTTATCTTTCATATTCCTACTAATGGAAGGTTTTAAAGCTGTTGCTTTGGATGATACGTTGATCAAAGATTTGCAGAGTTAAAACTGCTCACAAAGATATTTTTTGGATAATGTTTATGTCTTTCAGGAGTAAAAGAAATTTTGGGTGCTTGAATTAAGTTATGATCTTCATCCTCTTGATTTGAAATTGCTCAACTCTGAGGATACATTACGTGAAAAAGTGAATTATATTAAAGAGCAATATTACATGTTTGGCAATTTTTTAAATTTTAAGGATTTTTTTTACAGAATCTGCCCTTGTTTATATAGCACTTCCACTTTTTCCTGTATACTTCGATACCAGATTTTGTCAACTTATAGTAGATTCCAGCAACTATTTGTCAACAGCTCTAGTGTTTTTCCTCTTTCACATTTTACATATTATTGTGATCCAAGCCTTGTGGGTTTTTTAATGGAGCAGCATAAGGAAGTTCCATAAATGATTTACAGTTTTTATGACCAGCTGGCGAGCTTACGTCAGCCCTCAAAGTTCATGCCAAATGTCGCCAAGGCAGCTATGCGTATGACATATCCATGCCATGAAACCTAGTTGGCGATTTGCAGGTAGGTAGGCCTACCTTTTGTCTTGCAGTTTAAGGTCATGCAACCGTGGAGCACTCTCCAAGCTTCCCTTGACTATAAAGAGTTTATACGAAGAGGTAAGATGATACTATATATATAGTATAAGGAGCTGCATTCATCTTTATGACACATTTGTCTGAAATGTGATAAGGAATGACATTCTCCTATACTTTTACTTACAGCCCCATCAAATTATTAAAACATAACCTCTCCTACAACTACTTTCCTCCTTCCCGCCATCATTATCTTCCAGCATCTGCCACCACCACCTTCAGTAGTGGTGTAGTGGGAGCAGGTGGGTGCTGGTGGCAGTAGTAACTATTGTGGAGGTCATGGGGGACACTGAGGTGGATGTATTAGGGAGACTGTTTCGTTGATAAAGTTAAGGGTTTGTGTTTATAACTTAATAAATTATAGAAGGAAGCTTGGGGAGCTGCTACTATGCTAGGCTTAGGTAGATGCCTCTGCGTATTGAATATGGCAACTATACCGGTGGTCAGCATTTGTAGTACCTGCTGCCTTTGTAGGCATAGGCAGCAGCTTCTCTAGACTTTTTACTGGCCAAAACTGCTACTGTGGTCACCTATGGCATCCACTGCAAACAATTAGAAAATGGAAAAGTGAAAAAACTTTCCAAATCTAGATGTAAGCACCACTGTATCTTGACAAAGTCACTGGACCATTACTGTATTGCTACTGAAGTTGTTGAGAGTAGATTAGACAGACGGCCGAAAGGAATATGAGACGCAGTCAGATCATGCAGAGGTTATTCATTGGTTTTTTAGGTGGGTTAGTAACAGGCATGGTAATGGTCAGACAGTAACATGACCTATTGGATTTATTAGATGACAAAATATGATGCAGTTACTTTTGTTTTCTGGCAACTAAGCACGTCGCATACAGAGCCTGCCTTGGTAAATTCTCTATTATTGTTAAAGTTGTGACTTTTACTCAGCCTAGTAATGCAATTTTGGACACTACTTTGTCCAGTTTACAATGCTTACAAGTGAATCTTGTTCAATGCAAAGTGATAACTGCTATTGAAGGTTTCTTTTTTTTTTTTTTTTTTTTCCTTCTCTGGATACAGATGTTAACTTTCAATCTTCAACAAGCCATTATTGATGTCATGCAGTTATACGGGGTTTAACCTAGGGGTGTGCATTATTCGGTTTTGGACCAAAAACTGAACCGAATAAGAGATTCGGTTCGGTTTGAAAAAAATTCGGTTCGGTTTCAGTTTTGAAAATACTAAAATTTCTTCTTTGGTTTCGGTTTCGGTTTTGGGTTTCGGTCAAAAACCGAAAACCGAATAAGACTTGTACAATTATGTAAATGCCCTCGATTTTATGCATTTTTTGTGATTAAAAATGTGTATATTATGAAGACAACAATATCTATGTATATGTTTTGAAGTTCAAATTTGATAATTTAACAACTAGTCCAACTTTGGGCCCAACTTTGAAATACAACAAATGTGTGTATAAAAATTATAATCTAATCACGATCCCAACTTTGGACCCAACCCATTAAACAATAGAAATATTCCAACCGAATAAACCAAATTGATTATTCGGTTCGGTTTCGGTTTCGGCTAATTTCAGTTCGGTTTCGGTTTTGAATTTTTAGAATTTTGATTTATTCGGTTTTGACTTTTTCGGTTCGATTGAAACCGAATAAACCAAACGCTCACCTCTAGTTTAAGCTAAGCGACATAACATCTTTTGAGGGTTTCAGAGGATAGCTTTGAATAAGATAAGAGGCTATTATATTTTAGCTTTGGAGTTTGATGAGGCAGTAGTCCCCGATACGAAAATTTGAAAGCCTTTCAAATTTCTAAGTCTATTGTTTATATCCTCTTACTCCTTCACGACGAATGATTGATCCTAAATACCGGCACTATCACTCCTAGGTATATATTGTCCATCTGTACGTACTACCCCTAATTTCTCTCACTTTTGGATGAAGATATATTTTATATATTCTGTTTTTCTTACTAATTTTAATTTTAAAAATATGAGATTCTAAAGTTTCTCTTCACAGTTATATTTTAGCATCGAACCATTCTCTACTCTAATCGGCTAACACAATATAATTGGCAAACATCATACACCATGAAAGCTTATCCAAGATATGCCTAGTAATTTCATCCATAATTATTACAGAAAAAGTAGGGACTTAATGCTGATATTTGATATAAGCCAACAATTATAGGTAATGGTTTTCTATCTCCTCCATTGGTTAACACGACCATCATAGCTATGTTTTACATATCCTTAATAGTCTAAATATAGCCTTTAGAAACTTGTTTCTTTTCCAAATACCAGTAGATTATCTCTCTAGGCACTCTATCTTAAGTGTTCTCTAAGTCAATAGAAATCATATGTCAATCCCTCTTTTTCTCTCAAAAATAAGTAAATAGCTTCTTTAGTATATGTCTCTGGCGTAGAACCAAATTGATTCCTTGAGTTTCCTTAGTCTAATAACTTCTCCCGTTGTTTTATGGTAAGATTCATAATATTTATTCTTTGATATCTATTATAACTTTGGTATTCCTTGATAGGTATTACAACTAAGTATGTTTTCCTTATTTCTATATATGGGTATTGTAATACTACTTCCTCATTCATCGGGCATCTTCTTAGTTTGAGTTTGACATTGCTTATCATGGTTACTTACTTTTTTTTGGAAAGCAGCCTCGAAAGCTGTTAGGTACAACAACTTATCAAAATAGAAATAAGGAGAAACATATGTAATTTGTCAATTTCTCCTCTATAGTGTCGATAATTCTGTCAGCACCAGCTTGATGTTCTCATATGGCATAATTTGTCAATTTTGTCAATATCAGTGTGCATGTGCGCTTGTGTGGCAAATAATGTTTGTCTTAGTATTTAAGAATCTAAAATATCCTTTACTAGGTTTAGTAACATGGTTGTAAAGTAAATTAATTGTTTATTCTTGCAGGTGACAACGCCGTTATTAAAGTTCATGGCAGAATTTGTTTTAAATAAGGCTCAACGTTTGTCTTTTGACTCATCATCTCCTAATGGCATTCTGTTATTCAGAGAAGTAAGCAAATTAATTGTTGCTTATGGATCAAGAATTCTCTCCCTTCCAAATAGCACAGATATTTATGCTAACAAATACAAGGGTATTTGGATTTCTTTAACTATTCTTTCAAGAGGTAAATTTCCCTAGTACTCCATAATTTATTTACCTGTTTTCTGGTAGCAAGATGTTTGACTAATACAGAATGTTGTTTTTATTGTTACACTTTCTGGATGTACTATGTAATTTTATATCATGACCCTTTCGTATCCACATGACAATACTATCAATTTTCAACTAATTGAATCTGAACTATTATTTGCTTCATTGGTTGGATTTGGATTTATTAATTGTTTACCATTGTTACACTTTCTTTTTTGTTAAGTGTTTACCATTTGTTCACTGGTTGAATTTGGATTTATTTTCATGTCAAACCCAAATCCAACTCACACTATCTCGCTTCCGTAGCATCATGAGGAGTCCCAAAATATCTCACATCTCGTAGCATTATGCGGGAAAGATGTTCATTAATACTTCAAATTTTGGAGTTAATATTTTAAATTTTGAAGATGTTCGTTATTAATACCACATGTACTCCTTGATAATTTAATAATATCTATAATAATATTTTTTATTAATTATAAGATTTTTATTGAGATCAAGGTTCTAAATGACGATAGACGGGTGCACGATGGAGAGGATCCGTCTAGTGCCTAGGTCGCCTACGTTGCCTAGGCGTCGCCTAGACGCTTGATACATTTTGGTTATTTTTACTATTTTACCATTGTTTTTTTTGCATAATATGCACATTTTAAGGGTGTTTTATGCATAACTACGTTGTAGAACAAAGATTTATGATGTTTCAGTCTTGTAAAAATGAGCCATAGGTCCATAATGCTTACAAAACTATTTTACCAAAACATCTAGTCAAGTATTACTCCGCTTAGATGCCCTCCTATGCCGCCAAACCTCCGTTGGTCGTCTATTCCACTGCCAACGGCAAAAACGGTGCGAATAGTGGCCGCCTAGTACCTAGACGAGCGCCTAGGCGGTCGCCTCGACCACCATTTAGAACACTGATTGATATACATATAGTATTATATGCATAGCTATTTGACATACTTTCTATTTTTTAATCATTTTGATATATCTTCTATCTTTTATCGTGGTAGACATTTTATATAACTTCTATCTTTTAATTGTTACACTTCTCTGTCCTTTTGATAAAAAAAATCACTTCATTTATTATATAGATTATATAAAAAATCACTTCATTTATTATCATATATATATATATATATATATATATATATATATATATATATATATATATATGGCGACGGAAGCGGAAGCAAACCCTAGCTCTGCTAGGACATCACCTAATCGATGCGAGGAGGCGGCCAACCGACCTCCGGACCGGGGGAAAGGCAAGGGGGTGGCGTCGGCGGCCGGCGGCGACCGACTGGAGGCGGGCGGCGGCCGCCGGCCGCCGGAAAAGCGGAACGATGCTGCTGCTGCTGCTCGTGCGCTCGCTGGCGGCCAGGGGCGTGGCCGGGGGGGTCCGGCGAACCCCCCCCGGGGGCGGGCGGATGCCGGCGACCCACCCCAGGTGGGGGGGTGGCCGGGGAGGGTTGTGGACGGCGGCGACGCCACCGAGCACGGGTTCGGCCGGTGGTTCGATGGCGGTTGCTCCGGGGGGCTCCTCTATGGTGTTCACCGCCCAAAGGGCATTGACTGGATCAGAGGTTGGACAGAGTGAGGAGGGGGCTTGGACCACGGTTCAAAATCGGAGGGTAAGGCGAGGAGGTGGGCAACGATCGCAGATCTCTGAGACTAGGAGGGGCTCAGCTTCTACGCAGGGATCGGACAGGAGGTCAGGGATAGCCAGGAGAACAGGACCAATGGTGGGCCAGGCGCACACTGGTGGACGGGAGGGACAAGCCAGGACTACGTGGAGGCCTCGAGCGACGGAGTCAGCAGGGGCGGCTGGCCCAGTTACCGGCGGGAGAGGGACTGCTACGAACGTGAGTGCCCGGCCGGCCCCGACGATCCTGCCTCGAAGTTCGGGCCCGCGGCCTGTATCCTGGGCAAATGCGTGCAAGGTGGGGGTTGCAAAGACTCCGGCATCGATGGAGTATGTTGCGCCTATGGCGGTAGGGGGTGAGCTCTGTGCCGACTTTCCGGCTGAGGAAGTGGCGAAGGTGACGGCATTCTGGGAGAATACTTTAGTGTTATATGTGTTGGGTAGCAAGCCCTTCTACGGGCAGATCCGAGGTTATGCGAATAGAGTCTGGCGGCCGAAGGGTAGCATGGAGTTCTTCTCCAAGGAGAACGGCTTCTACTTCGTTAAATTTGGGATGGCAGAAGATGTGGCACGGATCCTCCAGGGAGGGCCATGGACGTTTGATGGACGCCTCATCATACTGAAGCAATGGACTCCTGACTTGAGATGTGAGAAGGAGGTGCTGAATGCGGTGCCTGTGTGGGTTCGGTTCCCTGAATTCCCGGTTCGCTTCTGGAGTGTCCCCCTTCTTATGAGACTTGCCAGCCTCATTGGCAAGCCGATTAAGGTGGACGATGCCACCGCATTCAGGACTAGATTGATGTATGTTCGGGTATTTGTGGAGATTGACGCCAGGTTGGACCTGCCAGAGCAGTTGAAGTACCGGACCCCTACTGGCCAGATCCTTATGCAGAAGGTGGAGTATGAGTGGGTTCCCCCCAGATGTCCGGCGTGTGTCTGCTTTGGGCATCTTCCGAGTGCTTGTAGGCGTGGAGGAGCGTCTGAGGTGGTGACCGAGGAGGCAGTGCAGGAGACAGGTGGTGTAGTCAATACCCCTGTAGTTGACCAGGCGGGCTTGATGGAGGATGAGATGGAGGCAGTCCCTCCCCCCGTCTCTGGGGAAAACGATGGGTCTCCGACGGTGATCCTTGCCGGAGCGATGGTTGAGTATACGGGGACGAGGACTATGACCACCAGGAGTATGGGACAGGAGGACAGGCGAAAAGGAGAGGATAACACCTTAGCACTTCAGGTATACAGTCGGAAGCGCCAGGCTACGGAGTCGCATAGTGAGGACAGCGGACAAGGTGGGGCGGAGAGAGTGTGGAAGGTCAACCCTAAATGGGTAGCGGACCTAGCTCAGCCTCTTCTTCAGGGGGATAGAGATGAGGAGTCCAGAGATATGGAGGTTGCACTCTCCCCGGGTGCACCTTCAGAGGATGTTCAGGGGACCCCACCCGCGGAATAGATGTTGGCCCTTGCCTGGAATGTCCGGGGGGGGGGGGTGTTCTCTGGGGAGATGGAGGGAGATTAGTGAGGTGCTGAGGAAGGAGAAGTGTGAAATCTCGATCTTACTTGAGACTAAGATCGGGGGGGGCGAAAACCCTGTCTCGTAGAACTCCTACGGACTGGGTCCAGCTCCACAACCTTGCTCTCTGTGATATGGCAAGAATCTGGGTTAAATGGAACGGAGCTAGTTGGGAGGGGGAGGAGGTTTTCATGACTGACCAGTTGGTGGCTATCTCCTTCGCCAACAAGGGTGGGTTCTGATTCTTACTTGGTGCTGTCTATGGGCACAACGACAGGAGGCTGTGGGAGGCCTTGTGGCAGGACATCATTAGGCTGAGTACATTGGCGGTGCATCGCCATCTCCCCCTGCTTATTATGGGAGACTTCAATGCCACGCTATATAGGGGGGAGAAGCTGGGGGGGCGGCCGGTGCCGGACCAGATTCTATCAGACTTTCAGTCCTGCCTTCTCCAGTCCGGGCTCAGGGATCTGGAGAGGGTGGGGCACATATGGACGTGGCACAACAAGGCGGTGGTTGGCAGGGTGGCATGCCAGCTTGATCGTGCTTTGGGGAACAGTGATTGGTTCCGCCTATTCCCCTCTGCTGTGGCTGAGGGGCTTCCTGCGGGGACCAGTGACCATTCGCCGATCCTGGTGCGCTTCGTGGAGAGACCCAGATGGAGAGCCCGTCCGTTCCGGTATGACAACAGTTGGTTCCTATCGCCTGGCTATGAGGAGACTGTGGCGGGGGATCTTTGTCAGGGTGTGGTTGGCACTGCTCAGTTCTGTATGGTTCACAGGCTGAAGAAGACCAAGCGCGCCATCAGAGACTGGGTGAGGGCTCTCCCCCGGACCTCCTTACAGGAGAAGGAGGCGGAGTTGAGAGATCTGCAGTCAGACCTCCAGGGAGACATGATGAGTGGAGAGATGGCGGCTAGAGAGAAGAAGATGGCTGCAGAGGTCAACACCTTGCGACTCCAGCAGGAGATTAGTGCGGCCCAACGGGCCAAATGCTCCTGGCTCAAGGATGGGGACCGTTGCACCAAATTCTTCTATGATGTCATTCGGGCCCGCCAGCACCGGAATTGCATCCAGAGACTTCTAGGCAGTGATGGGCGTCTTATGACCGACCAGGTTGCTATTCAGGAGGAGGCTGTCCGGTTCTACTCTGAGCTTTATCATCAGACGGACTATCCCACGGTATTCCCGCAGCTGACTACGAAGACGTTGATTACTGAGTATGGCAACAGTCTTCTTATGGCTCCTATCCGGATGGCGGAGGTGGAGGCGATTGTGATGCAGGCTGATGCTTCCAAGTCCCCTGGGCCGGACGGTTTCTCCAACGGCTTCTACAAGCGTCATTGGGGTGCCCTCAAGGCCCAGGTTCTAGAGGCTGTTCAGGAGTTCTTTGAGACGGGCAAGCTTCTGAAGGAGCTGAACCACACCTTCCTGACGCTGGTGCCCAAGAAGGAGGGGGCGACTTCTCTTGCTGACTTCCGACCGATTGCTTGCTGTAATTATTTGTATAAAATAATTACTCATCTTATGTGCAGGAGGATGGAGGACGCTATGCAGGGCCTGGTTTCTTGGAATCAGGCGGCATTCATCAAGGGGCGGTCTATTGCTTAGCATAGCCTGCTGGCTCATGAGATGATTCGGAAGTTCCACAAGCCAGGAGGGATGAAAGCGTGTGTGAAGCTCGACCTGAGGAAAGCCTACGACACCGTCAACAGGGACTTCCTCTGTCATTTGATGGGTGCGATGGGCTTCTCTGAGACATGGGTGGACAGAGTCAGAGAGTGCATCACCTCCCCTACATTCTCGGTTCTCATTCAGGGTATACCTTATGGGTTCTTCGGCAGCAGCAGGGGGCTTAGGCAGGGGGACCCGCTTTCCCCATACCTATTCACCCTCGTGATGGAGTATTTTACCTGTTTGATGGACATCGCGGTGCATCGGGAGAGGATTGTACCGATATACAACAGGGTCTCACCGGTGGTCTCACATCTCATATATGCGGATGATCTATTGGTATTGATGAGGCCTTCCATGCGAGGGATGAGGGAGCTTGCGGTGGTGATGGAGGAGTTCGGACAGTTATCGGGTCTTCGGCTGAACAGAGACAAGAGCAAAGTTTACTTCAACTCCTCTTGCACTTTGAAGGAGGAACGGGCCCTGGAGCTTGGGGTGGAAAAGGGTGACCTCCCGGTGAAATATCTGGGGGTGCTCCTATCTGTCAACTACGCGAAGGACCGAGAATGTCAGAGTCTGGTGTACTTTGCGCAGAGGAGGGTAGAGGGCTGGCAGGCGGCTGGCCTATCTTTTGGAGGGCGTATTGAGCTGGTACGATCGGTTATATCTGCTATTGCTTTGTTTTGGCTCCAATCTATTATGGTTCCTTTGGCTACTATCAGAAAGATTGAGGGCATATGTGCCAAGTTCATATGGCATGGGGGGATTCATGCCATCTCTTGGGAGCAGCTTTGTCGTCCTAGAAAGGAGGGAGGTGTGGGTCTGCGTTCTCTTGTATCTGTCAGGAAGGCGGCGGGGATCAAGCTGGCGTGGAGGTTTCTTCAGGGCGGTTCTCTTTGGTCGGCTTGGATGTCTAGTCGGTATCTCCGGGGTAGGAACTTCTGGGTTTGTGAAATTGACAATAACTTCTCTGTGTCTTTCAAGCATATCCTGAGGAACCGACTTGTACTTCGGAAGGCTATTCGGAGGAAGATGAGGGAGGGAGGGGAGACGGACCTATGGCTTGATCCGTGGATTGCAGGTCAGTCTCTTCTGGAGATTCTGGGTCCCCAGACGGACGGTGTGGCGTACAGAGGTCTGACTTGTAGGCACATCATCAGGGGTGGGGTCTGGAGGCCAGAGGAGTATCGTTTCACTGCTCAGTTAGGAGGGGAGATCAGGCAGGTACAGATCACTCCTGCTGTACTGTCTGACGTCTGGGTTTGGGCACCTCCCGGCTACACGGAGGGTGCTGGGGAGTTCAGATTTAGCAGCTGCTACGATCTTGTTCGTTCCCACTTCGACAAGATTGAGGAGTACGACTTTATCTGGGGGAAGGGCCTTGCCAGAAAGATGCAACTGTCTGCATATAAACTGGTGCTGGGCCGGTTGCTTACTAGGGACAGACTGCTTCGGTTCGGGGTCCCAGTCCCTGACCCTAAGTGTGTTTTGTGTGAGACAGAGAATGAATCCATTGGACATCTGTTCTTTCAGTGCCATGTGGCGTGGAGCATCTGGGCAGAGCAGAGCCGGAGATACTTGGGAGGGGTTGGAAGGGAGCGTGACTTCAGAGAAATTCTTAAGTGGATTGGAGATTGCAGGGGCCAGGAGCAGAGCTGGGTCAGACGTGCAAGATTGAGGTTTGCTGCATCAGTTTGGCATGTCTGGAGGGAGAGGAACCGGCGCATTTATGAGGGACTGTCCACTCCACTGGTGGGCATCCTTCATAACATTGAGTCGGATGTACTAGTAATGTCCCCCTGAGTTGGGACTGTATCTCTATGCTGTAACCTTATTGCGATGATATGGAATAAAATTTACCCTTTTTCCAAAAATATATATATATATATATATATATATATATATATATATATATATCAAAAATATACCTAATAAATGTTTTGTTACAAAGTACGGGTGTGGTTCGTGTTGAGTTTACTGTCATCTGATAGTTGAATTTTAAAGAGATTTAGATTTGTTTTTAAAGAGAGATGTGGAAGAGAAATCATGTGTGTTTTGTTTTAAACTCATGTAACATATCCCGTAAGCACCTCCCCGTATGGGAAGGTATATATATATATATATATATATATATATATATATATATATATATTTCTTTTTTTTTTTAGGTGGATGTATTGACAGAGTCGGATATATATATATATATATATATATATATATATATATATATATATATATATAGGCGGATGTATTGACAGAGTCGGATATGACTTTGCCTCCACCTCCACCAAGTTTGCCTCCAAATTCGCCCCAAGTCGGGTCTGGTGGGCTCCATCGATCTGACTTCATTTACATCCCTATGACCAGTGCATCCTTAGCATTGACCAAATTATGCTTGTAAACCCTGTACAAAACTTACGTCATTCATCGAAAATTTGACCTTTTCATCACATGTATTTTGAGACTACTTTACCCTTGTGTCAAGTGTTGGCAAGATGGGCCTACATATAACATTGATTCCCTTAATAGAAACATAGGCCATCAAGAATGATGTTGCAGCTTGATACCTAAGTGATATACTGCTTCAGATCGCCACTGCCAATGATGTCGTTTTTGCATCCTTTTGATCTCACGCCTATCATCAATGGCTTGCTACTAGTTGGGAATAAATCCTTTCCTTCATTTCCGTCAATTCTTCTATACCCTTTGTTGGGTTTCAACATCTCATTCCTCACTTCAGTTCGTAAATTTCTATTCTTTTACTTCTTTATAATTGTGAATTCATCAAAGTAACAATATGCATCTTTATCACAGCATTGGCTGGAAGTTATGTCAACTTTGGGGTGTTTGAACTATATGGTGATCGAGCTCTTGCAGATGCGCTTGATATCTCTTTAAAGATGACTCTTTCAATTCCTCTTGGTGATATATTATCATTCCGAAAGGTAGGCTATGTTGTTTTAGCATATAGATGCTTACATTTTATTCTCGTTATCTTTTCCACAAAAACTTCCTGTAATATCTAACATGTAAACATGGAGAGGTTGCTTGTATTGTTCCAATGTATTTGACGACTTATTACCTTCTTTAGTCAGACATACTTCTACCATCAATAGACTTATGAATGGGCAAGATATCCTCTTTCTGAAGCTATGATAATTTTCATTATCTTTCGTTATGGGATTATGTGAACACTGCTGATGCCACACATTCTATTTGCTGATACTGACATAAACTATAAATTTCTGATGCTTAGATATGGATTCATTATATGTTCTTAAAAGATGAATACTCGTATTATGATGCTTTTTTGCTTTTATATACTGTAGTAGACCTGAAGTTTTTATTGCTGGATATGACAAGTGTGAGTCCTTATGTTAGTTGAACCAGATTTTCCAGAAATTGGTTACTATTTTCCATTTTGGAACTTCTGTTCTAAAATGCAGTACTAAAATACTGCTCTCTCTTATTCTTGTACTGTAAATCTAGTGCCAACGTGTTGAAGAGAAAAGCCTGAATCATCATCATCATCCAAGTCTTCTCCCATAAATATGGGGTGGCCTATGGAGCATAAGAAAGCTCATTAGAAGAACCTGATGTCAGCCCTCTATGATGGTGCCAAGTTCCTAGAAGAACTTGGCGTCAATCCTCTATGCTGGTGCCAAGTACCTAGACAAGGTATTTGTAAATATGAGAGAGCCATGGCATAAGAACTAGACAGCCAGTTGGCGGGTAAGTAGACCTACCTTTTGGGTATGTTGTTTAAGCTCTCATGCAACCAAGGAGCACATTAACCCTTATAGTTGTAAGTTGAACCAAGATGGAGCTCATTTATTTCCTAGGGCACTTTCCCGTGATCCATGATTGATGGTCTGAACTAGAGATGCTAATCGATCTTATTTGTCAAAATGAAGTTTTTTTAGAAAGTTCAAGTTTAATCCCTTGACTGAAGTTTTTCCATCTATAACAATCACACCTATGTAGTCATGAATGTACCGAACCAAGTTGAAGGAATCAATTCATATATTTCTCTTATCTGTTTTCGCAAATTTAGAACCCCTCCGACTGTGGGATCAATCCATTCTTAATTGTTTCAGATTGTGAAAGATGCTTCTAATAAGTGCTGGTATCTTGGATATGTAGCTTTCGGTTTGTTGTTCTTCAGCATGAGGTTTTAATACTAATTGGGTTGTACAAGCCTCACTAGTAAAGTTTAAACATTATAGGTCTTTCATATGCACTTTGCTATAAACTTTAAGACTAGAATATGTGAACATTACGGTAATAATCATTAGTTGGGCGATTAAAACACCTTTTATTAGGATAGACCATCTATTTATCTTAATGGAATATACTACCTTTTGTTACATTAGGAATGATTGAAGCAGAGTAATTATTACCTCATTTGCAAATTTTCCAGTTTCACCAATTATAATATAAATTATATCCTTTTCAAATGGTTTCCAATTCACCAATTATAATAATTATTAAATTATGCCCTTTCTTGCAATCCATCTAAATGTTGCCTTCTTCATGTTAATTGTGATCTCCTCTATTTGTGTTGAGAGACCGGGTTTATGAAAAACGTAGATGGTTTAAAATAATTAAATGCTCTCTTAGGTTTAATTCCATGCTCACTTTGTAAATTAAGCCACAATATACACAATAATAGCAAGTGTTTCCATCTTGTGGCGAAAAGGGTACATATGCTTGCATTATAATCAATTGTTGCTAGAGTGGAACTTGAGCATTGTGAATTAGCAGGGTGGACTAGTATTTTTGTTTTATTTTTTATCATGCTTACTGGTCAACATATACTCATTGTTGTTTCTGTTAGTTATAAATGGAACAATACTCAATATTGTTAAATCCCTCACAATAAATACTATTGTTTCTTTACTTGCTTTTAAACATAGTACAACCATGATAGTTTTAATAGGAATAATGTTAGTATTAGGTGGATGAATGTTGTAAATTTTTAGATATACAACTTCAAGGAATGGTAATGGTTATAGTGTGTTATGGCCACATTGTAACATGTCAATTTTCTGCACAGCCTAATAATTAAGTCGACACTATTGTTCCATACTTCTCTCTTTTTCTGTCAATTTTTCTATATTGAATTGGCTGGGAAATAGAGATCAACATTTGTATCAGTCAGTATCAGTAGGTGTCAATATTGTATCTGGACATGCCAAAACCGATACTTATTGTAACATGTCGATTAATGCTTTATTGTTTCTGATTCATAGTGCTGCCAGAAAATTTAGATTACATATTATGTTGACACATCTTAGTATACCTTTCGTGTCAACTTCTCCTTTCCAGAACTTCTATTGGCATCTTGTTGTATACTTATCCTAATGTGTACATGCTACTTAGTGCAAACAAATTCAAGTTGTTTCTTACATTTTTCTGATTCAAGCTATTCGATGGTACCACTTTAACTTAGTGTTACTTAATGACATACATTTCGACAGATAATATTGCGCTATATTGAGTTTGTGATTTCTGTGATGGAACATACCTTTTTGGCTTATATGATTAAAGGAAAACAATTGAAGTTGGAAAAATAGGAGATGTTAATCCCGGTCATCTATTTCATAAATAAGCTGTAGTGGAAGTGGATTTGTAGTGTAAATGGTAAAATAAGTGCTAACATAATAGAAACATCCATTAGGTCGATGAGCTGATGTGCAACAGTGATTAAGAAATATCCATGAATCTGACAAGATAAACAAGATATTGAAACGGTAAAAGTACTGCTACTAGAGAAATGTCCAGATGATAAAACAAACAAACACGTGGAACCTTGGTGAAATTTGTACTTTGTCATACCTTACTCTTCAAGAAATAATTTGCTGCCAAGGTGCCCATCTTATTTTCATTGTATTAGTTATTAATACATAAAGTTTCTGTTTGCTCCTTTTAAGAAAAGGTGATTCAATGGCTTTCAGTTATTCCAAGTTTCAGTACAATAAAGTGAATCTGTCTCCTGCACTCCTTTGCTATGAGCTAAAGCCTAAAAGAGGAAGTCACTTAATATAAATATTTAAGGATACTAGTATAGTAAGGGGGCCATGGCCTCTCCTGGACCCACTCTCCCGCTAACCATGATATTTTGTAATAACTTTTGTTGATCTTCTGCATTTGAATCATGGATATTGTTTTTGGTACCGTACACTAACGTCAACACATTCATCTTATTATGCACTTTAGGGTCCATATGGAAAATGGGAAGTAAGAAACTCAGTTTTTTCAGTTTCTAGAAACTAGAAGCTATAAACTTACCATTAATGATGACAAGATGATAATAATAAAAAAAGCTAAGGTAGAGGGTTAACAGTTGTTGATCTATTTGGACAAAAAGTAGAATAGGCAGTAGTTACCGTTTTGGTGATGTGCCCTACAAGTTTGTTAACTCAATTTCCAATTGCCCCAATTGCCAAACATGCAAATGGATGGAAAGTAACTAGAATTTCCTACTTTCCATCTAATATTTTCTATTTGCCAAATGGACCTTTATATGTTGCTAGTTATCTGTACTGTGCTTGTGATTTTATTTCTTTTGTGCTTTTGTTGTCAAAGGAAGCTGCTCAAGCTCGGCAGAATGTGAGCATCCACTAGTGCCTTATATGATTCCATTAGATTTTGATATATATATATATATATATATATATATATATATATATATATATATATATAATTGGGACATGAGAAGTTGTGATTTTAGTGTATTGTAATACCTTTACCGCTGTGTGCGAGGAATAAAATTTACTCTTATTCCATATATATATATATATATATATATATATATATATATATATATAAGCCATAGGAAATGATTGCGTGCGGCCTCCATCTACGGTTTGGGTCCCCGACTTTCGCCTGGGACCGGGCTCAGTGGTAGGGGCGGTCGGAGGGCCAGGAAGCGGTCGCGGGGGCCGGGGGGTGGTGGCTGTCCGCTCGGTAGCTAGCCGACCACCCGCGAGGGATGATGGTACGGCGTTTATGGGGTTGGGCGCCCAGGCAGGACTTCCTGAAGGTGGGATGGGGTCGGCGGCCAAGGAGGCGGGCGCCCGGGTGGGGCCGGCTGGAGCGGTAGTTGGCCAGGCGGAAGGTAGTGGCTGGACTACGGTCAGCCATCGACGTCGTGTGGGTCGGTTCCCTAGGCCGACAGGTCTGGATATGTCGTCACGGAGGAAATTGACTGGTTTGGGAGGTGTCCAACATCCTCCATTGACGGGTGTAGGGTCTGGACGACGTCCTACTATGATGTGGACGGATCGACAATATATATCACATCCTTCTCTAGCAATGTTGTAAAAATCGCTAGGCGGACTCGGTGCGGCGGAGGTCCGCCTAGCGCCTAGCCCGCCTAGGCGGCCGCCTAGAATTTTTTTTTTTTTGAAAATTTTGAAATTTGAAATTTGAAATTTGAAATTTGAAATTTGAAATTTTAATGTTCTAAAATCCAAATACTATCTTAAAACCCAAACAAATATCCAAAATACAACTAAAAATAAACAAAATCAAAAAAAAATTCAAAAAATTCAAAAAAACCCACCGCCTAGGGGCGCCTAGGGCCCGCCTAGCCGCCTAGCCCACCGCCTAGGGGGTTTTCGGTGCGGTGGCCGGGCGCCTAGCGCCTAGGCGGGCGCCTAGGCCGATTTTTAGAACACTGTTCTCTAGCGTCGGGGGTGGTACCCAACGTCCAGACGGATCTATGTCCGGATCTGGAGGACATGCTTTGCCTCCTGTGTGAACAAACTCCGGGTGGGGAGGGGGTTCAGAGTACGGGGGCTGGCGGAGGAAAGACATGCAGACACATGTCGGTCTGGAGGTTATCAAGGGGATGAGCCGATGCATTACATTGCTCCTAAAATGGTGAAAGGTGGGGTCCGAGTGTCTTTCACAGAGGACTGGCAGAGACTTCGGAGTATTGGCGTAATACTCTTATTCTTTATGTGCTTGGCGATAAGCCTTTCGATGGTCAGATTCGTGCGTTTGCCCACCACGTGTGGAGGCCAAAGGGCATGATGGAGTTGTTCGTCCGGGAGAATGGGTTTTACTGTCACGTCCCGCTCCCGTAGGAGCGATCGTCCTCGCTAAGGCGTGATGCCGCACGAGCCTAGATTGCGCTCGTGCAAGGCGGGTTCCATAACGGCCGATTTCAGCGGCTGCGACGAGGTCGTCGCACAGAAGTCCCAAGCAGAGACATTGAATAATAGCAGCGGAACTTAGAACAAAACACAAGTTATACAAAGAACCTCTTTATTGATATTGAAACAACGGTTACATTGGGGGCGCAAGGCCAAGATTACAAGTCTCTCATGCTCACTCAAGCTCACATTACAAGTCACTCAGCTCTCTCTCTCATCTCTCAATACATTTGTCGATCCAGCGGAAGCTTCGGAAGGCGATGTCCATACATTATGTCCCGTATAAGTCTTTACTCCATGCGGCCGCGCGCTTCGAATCGCCAAGGAACTCCGTGCCTCGGCGCATCCAAGCGAGCTCCGCGCCACGAGCTTCTACCTGTGCCTGCACATGTAAACTATGTGGGTGTCAGTACTCAACTGTACTGGTGGAATGAGCTCCTCGTCCACCCATACAAAACCAACACGTTTACTTTACTTTGTGCAACATAGTCCCCTTTTGTATTGTCTTTCTACTCTTGCCTTAGGATCAGTTTTATGACCGACGCCTTACCTATTTGTGTCTTTAGACCATCCCGTGCTTGCAACAATAATGTCGACTCAAACAACGTTAACCTATCAAGTCGTGCTTGCCTTTCGGCCAAAATCAGAGACGCAACTACGCGATGAGGCTCCATTCCCGTGTGACCGTGCTACAATCCTTTGTGCCGTGCCTCGCAACTACGTGCGACTCAACCATATCGCCGCCTCGCGGCCCTTTGCTACCAAATCATCAACTGACCCAATCAAGACTTGTGGGTTAAGTGTCACTCGACCAACTTTGCCTTGCGGCCTTTCCTGACTTAGACCCAGGACAACTCACATCCAAACTATGCAACTTATATGCTGACAACATTAGACTCGACGCCACATCTCGTGCCGAAGCACGTCGCCTATGTTGATGCCACATCTTAGGACCAAACATTATATTCCAACTGTACACACATTCAACAACTCAACTCAATCCAAAGGCACACACGCGGATTGCCGTCATGCCGACTCATCTATATGATTTGGTCACTGACTCCCAGAGCCATCCTGGACTCCTTTAGCTTGTTAGGCGGCCGCCATTGCCAGGTGGGTAGCTAGCCCCGCTGGCAAGCCTCTGCGCTAACTTGTGCGGTCATCCAGCACGTGCTAATGCTGCTTCTCAAGAACCGGTTCCCTTCCGTCGGACTACCGTTCGAGGAAACTCTACCTTGTCGACAAGTTGTCCATGACCATGCAAGACTCGACTCAACTGACGTCTCACACAGTCATTCCACCTCTAGTGTTATCATCTCTTTCAGGGCCAAGTTCAATATGTCTCACCTCTGAGATCTTGCCTCGACGACCCGTAGTCGCGAGCATTCTTCTTTCTTGCCCTATCACTTTACTCAACTCAAGAACAAATATTCACAATACTTTCCAAACTCAATCAACCGTGGCCCGTGCCTGAAAACACTAAGTACTTGACATCGTGCCTTAAACCAACTTGAACTCTACGCGACGCCACCGCCCAAGACATACTCTATATGACGGGCTTGAAACCGTAAGACTAAGTTGTCATACCCAGCCGTAGAACTTGTAGGACCGTGCTTGGAATGACTTAGGTCGACCACCATCACTTTGCCTAACTTCACCAAGCCTACAACTTAACTCAAGGGACGAGCAAATGCTATGCCAAGCCTTGCATCATGGAAGCGTGCATACTTTATCGAGCATTTACGCGGGCGACGCCTATGACTTAGGCTACGTTCATACTTCGCCGACTCAACCAACTTTCCTTCTCCTAAGCTACGGGACGAAGGATCGAGTGTCATTTTCAAAGCACGCCGTGCACCAACTCTAAGCCGACCGTTGGACCTTTCCATATTCTAACTCAATTCGACCGTCGGGATTATTTCCTTTAGCTATGTGGATTCGTCACTTTTATTATCAAGCCTACTTGTGCAAGTTGAAAACATGCGATTTATTATGTGAAGGCAAAGATGAGGCAAGTTCACCGAAACTACCCCACCTGAGCGAGCGGTCGCCTCGACCGAGCGATGTCTCCAAGTAGCCGTTGCAAGGCTAAGTCCGAACGCCGTCGGCGTTTCTATTCCTCCGGTTGACTGAGCGGGACGGGGCACTACATCATACACCACTGAGAAAAAGTTTAGTCATCGAAACTAACTGAGTACTTACTTATTGACCTATCACTTTACTCAACATTCACGAACTCTCGCATACACTACGCCTATGCATTTCTCAAATCCGAGCCACGCTCGTGCTACCCTCAATCTTTTCTTCAAAACTTACGATCTCAAAATCCTCGACGCTTTCCTGTTCCTCAAGCCTCACTTGAATTCAACGTATCACTTAGTATGGATCGTGCACATATCTTAGGCGTCCCCAAAATACGTGCATTTCAACCAAGCCTCGTGATAGCGAATCTCGCCATCACCACTCGAGTCGGATCGTGCACGCATTTAAGCGTCCCTGATATACATGCATGTCAACCGATACTCGCGAGTGGTGCCTCCACAAATCCTTCCACTTCACACTCGAACGTCTGCCTAACCGCTAGGCTATGTCTTTCCGTCAGTATTGGAATCATAGTTCCCAAACAACAATATCAACACGGACCCCATCCTAAGGTCAAACCAAATCGGTGGTACGAGGTTTTCTACCCAAGCTCGCATCACTCCGATTTCTAAACATCGAGCATCGATTCCCTACGCACATGCCAACATCCGTCGCACGGGGTCTGAGTCATTCAGCAAAGCCATTTCGCATAGTCAATATCTTCGAACACGTTCGACATAATCTTCCTATCATCCCTTCCAAGTTAAGCACGCTACGACACCATCCATCGCTAAACCATAATTCACATTTCATATTCCCTAAGTCATTCACCCCAATTCACGTATTCGATCATGAGGTCATCTAGCTTAACAATATGTTGCGCCTCGATCTCACGCGAGTTCGATTATCCACGGTGGTTCAGGAATCACCATACAACGCTCCCGCGGAATAATCATTCTCATCGGGACGTAACTCTTGTTTGCGTCTAGACTAGTTCATTTTCGATGCGCGGATTGGACCTACTCAATCCTCAAGTTTCATTCATCCATCGCAAGTCCTAACATCCTCAAAATTTTCTTTGCATCAAACCGACAAGTCGAGACAATCGAAGTTGCCGCGTCCTGATTTTTCTGAGTTTGATCATTCCCGCGACATGAATCACCATGTCAGCGCTCACGTGGAACGATCGCCCTAAATCCGACGCGACACATGTGCGAGGCTAGAGTTGCGCTCGCGCAAGACAATATCGTCGGCGTTGTGGCTATCAACGTAACCATCAAGACACGATCATTTTCATCCAACATTCATCTCGATCAAAATCCTAAGTATAGTATCCAACCGAACAATAACACTTGTACGATCGTTTTTCGCCGAGTCAGAGTACCCCCGAGTTATCGCATATCGATCTTTGATACGCCTCAATACCATCGACAATATGCGTAACCTGACGATCTTCCTTTGCAACCAAATTTCGAGTCGTACGTATGATGCTATTGTTCGACTGGATAATCTCCTCGACATTCGACTTTAAGTTCGATCATTATCCCTCGAATCATTTACAACATCAATTTCCTCAATCATTCGATCGACATCCCTGAGGCTATCGCATACACCACTCAGGGATGAAGTCATTCAACAAATCATCAACTTATCATTCGAATCAAAATCCACTTCTTTAAATTTTCCGTTTGAACTATTCCTCAATTTCCAAGCACGCTCACCTATATCGCACCGACGATATCGTCGCTCGATAGCACCCCTATCGATAGTCGACTCACTTTACTCAATCGAGTTCAACTCATTCTTGCTCGACACTATTCAATTCCCGCACTTGACTTTTCTAAGGTCGACGCAACTTTGGTGTATATGTCCAGCCCGACTTAGCCAGCCGTGCTTACGCAAACCATCTTTTGTTTCTTATCAAAAATTGTTCTCCTATGTTTTGCAAAATAGTTAGACTTATTGTATGAACATCCCGTGGGACAATTGAGAGAGAGCGCACCAACGATATCAACTTGCAGAAGCAATTTCAGAGTTTGCGGAAACAACGAGTTAAAGAATTCAATCGATAGTCCAAGGACGTAAAGCCGTGCTCTGATATCATTATGTCACGCCCCGCTCCCGTAGGAGCGATCGTCCTCGCTAAGGCGTGATGCCGCACGAGCCTAGATTGCGCTCGTGTAAGGCGGGTTCCATAACGGCCGATTTCAGCGGCTGCGACGAGGTCGTCGCACAGAAGTCCCAAGCAGAGACATTGAATAATAGCAGCGGAACTTAGAACAAAACACAAGTTATACAAAGAAGCTCTTTATTGATATTGAAACAACGGTTACATTGGGGGAGCAAGGCCAAGATTACAAGTCTCTCATGCTCACTCCAGCTCACATTACAAGTCACTCAGCTCTCTCTCTCATCTCTCAATACATTTGTCGATCCAGCGGAAGCTTCGGAAGGCGATGTCCATACATTATGTCCCGTATAAGTCTTTACTCCATGCGGTCGCGCGCTTCGAATCGCCAAGGAACTCCGTGCCTCGATGCATCCAAGCGAGCTCCGCGCCACGAGCTTCTACCTGTGCCTGCACATGTAAACTATTTGGGTGTCAGTACTCAACTGTACTGGTGGAATGAGCTTCTCGTCCACCCATACAAAACCAACACGTTTACTTTACTTTGTGCAACATAATCCCCTTTTGTATTGTCTTTCTACTCTTGCCTTAGGATCAGTTTTATGACCGACGCCTTACCTATTTGTATCTTTAGACCATCCCGTGCTTGCAACAACAATGTCGACTCAAACAACGTTAACCTATCAAGTCGTGCTTGCCTTTCGGCCAAAATTAGAGACGCAACTACGCGATGAGGCTCCATTCCCGTGTGACCGTGCTACAATCCTTTGTGCCGTGCCTCGCAACTACGTGCGACTCAACCATATCGCCGCCTCGCGGCCCTTTGCTACCAAATCATCAACTGACCCAATCAAGACTTGTGGGTTAAGTGTCACTCGACCAACTTTGGCTTGCGGCCTTTCCTGACTTAGACTCAGGACAACTCACATCCAAACTATGCAACTTATATGCTGACAACATTAGACTCGACGCCACATCTCGTGCCGAAGCACGTCGCCTATGTTGATGCCACATCTTAGGACCAAACATTATATTCCAACTGTACACACATTCAACAACTCAACTCAATCCAAAGGCGCACACGCGGATTGCCGTCATGCCGACTCATCTATATGATTTGGTCACTGACTCCCAGAGCCATCATGGACTCCTTTAGCTTGTTAGGCGGCCGCCCTTGCCAGGTGGGTAGCTAGCCCCGCTGGCAAGCCTCTGCGCTAACTTGTGCAGTCATCTAGCACGTGCTAATGCTGCTTCTCAAGAACCGGTCCCCTTCCGTCGGGCTACCGTTCGAGGAAACTCTACCTTGTCGACAAGTTGTCCATGACCATGCAAGACTCGACTCAACTGACGTCTCACACAGTCATTCCACCTCTAGTGTTATCATCTCTTTCAGGGCCAAGTTCAATACGTCTCACCTCTGAGATCTTGCCTCGACGATCCGTAGTCGCGAGCATTCTTCTTTCTTACCCTATCACTTTACTCAACTCAAGAACAAATATTCACAACACTTTCCAAACTCAATGAATCAACCGTGGCCCGTGCCTGAAAACACTAAGTCCGTGACATCGTGCCTTAAACCAACTTGAACTCTACGCGACGCCACCGCCCAAGACATACTCTATATGACGGGCTTGAAACCGTAAGACTAAGTTGTCATACCCAGCCGTAGAACTTGTTGGACCGTGCTTGGAATGACTTAGGTCGACCACCATCACTTTGCCTAACTTCACCAAGCCTACAACTTAACTCAAGGAACGAGCAAAGGCTATGCCAAGCCTTGCATCATGGAAGCGTGCATACTTTATCGAGCATTTACGCGGGCGACGCCTATGACTTAGGCTACGTTCATACTTCGTCGACTCAACCAACTTTCCTTCCCCCAAGCCACGGGACGAAGGATCGAGTGTCATTTTCAAAGCACGCCGTGCACCAACTCTAAGCCGACCGTTGGACCTTTCCATATTCTAACTCAATTCGACCGTCGGGATTATTCACTTTAGCTATGTGGATTCGTCACTTTTATTATCAAGCCTACTTGTGCAAGTTGAAAATATGCGATTTATTATGTGAAGGCAAAGATGAGGCAAGTTCACCGAAACTACCCCACCTGAGCGAGCGGTCGCCTCGACCGAGCGATGTCTCCGAGTAGCCGTTGCAAGGCTAAGTCCGAACGCCGTCGGCGTTTCTATTCCTCCTGTTGACTGAGCGGGACGGGGCACTACATTTACTTTGTGAAGTTTGGCCTTCATGAGGATGTTGAACACATCTTCAAGGTGGTCCCTGGATTTTCGACGGTCGTTTGATCATTTGATCATTCTGAAGGAGTGAACGTCTGATTCGGTGTGTGAGCGGGAAGTCCTCCATACTATTCCAATATGGGTTCCGGGGTTATCGCCGAACTATTAGAGCTTGTCAATGTTAATAAAGCTGGCCAGCCTCATTTGCAAGCTGATTAAAGCCGATGAGGAGAGATGCTAATGCATGCTATAGTATTTGTGGAGATCACTAATTTGCTCCTCTCCCATTTAGAGTATAAAGTCCCCTCTTGAGAAGTTTATATGTAGTGAGTCGATTACGAGTGGGTCCCTCCGGTTTGCAAATTGTGCAGCTGTTTCAGCCACACGAGATATAAGTGTCCCCAAGGGTCAGATACTCGGACGAAAAAATATGCTTCGGTGAACCCAACAAATGTGGAGATGGTCGTGGTAGAGAAGGGATGAGCAGACAGACATGTTGATTCTCAGGCTATGGAAAAGGGAGACAACATAAATATTATGTGATCGACAGCTGGTGACCAACCAGGTACCAGGAGTCCGCCAATTGATGTCCAGTCAGGCTCAACGAACTTGGATGGCAAAGGGAAAAGGATTAAAGCTTACCATTTTCCAACCTTAGGAAGTTGGTCCCATGATCTTTAGCAGTACGACATGAGGGGGTAAAGGGGCTAGTCGGAAGAAGCCAACTGCGGTCGGAAAGGGTCCAAGGATGGTAATCTTGATAGTTTGCAAGACATCACTTATAGTAGGAAAATGCGGGCTCAGGTTTCTCGGGAGGACACTTTGCAGCGTGAGTTCTCAGACTCTGGGAATAGAGCGGACTTGTGTATTGACAATTCAACGTGGAATAGGCTTCTCCTTATAGGGAGCCCTGAACACCATCAGCACACCGAAGGGGGATTAGGGGATTCAGTGGTGATCTTGGGAAACATGGAGGAAGACATCTCAAGGCAGGAGGCGTTTACCACTTCATCCTGGTAGTAGGCACAATGATATTCTAGGGGATCTTTCCTCTTCCCAATGTCAATAATAGCCTGGAGTGTGTGTGGGGCTTGCTCTATGGCCAGGTGGAAGGAGATTAGAGACATGTTTGCGAGGGAGAAGTGTTCTATTACTGAGTTGCCCGAGACGAAGATTCGGGTGCCTGGGATCCTGGATCGACGCACTCCATCCCATCGGAGGCATGTTCACAACCTCCACTTGTGCAGTATGGCAAGGATCTGGATCAGGTGGGACGGCACGGTTTGGGATGGTCAGGTTATCTCTATTTCTGATCAATTAATATCCATCATTTTCAAAATAAGGGCAGGACTTAGGTTCATCGTCTGTGCGGTTTACGGGCACAATGATCGTCGGGAGAGGGACAAGCTCTGGGAGGACCTTATTTCTTTGAGTGACTCTGTTCGGTACAATCTCAACTTACCCCTACTGTGCTTGGGAGACTTTAATACTCTTCACAACAGCGAGAAGGTGGGTGGCCGCCAGATTTCTGACACCATCCTCCAGGATTTTTAGAACCGTCTTCTGAGATTGGAATTACAACATCTTGCTCGGTGTGGCCATATTTTGACCTGGAATAATATGGCTTTGAGAAGGAGACTCGCTTGTCAATTTGACAGTACCATTGAAAATAGTAGGTGGTTGGCCTATTTTCCGTCGGCTGTTGCTGAGGGACTGGTGGCAGGTACTAGTGACCACTATCCCGTTCGGATCAACCTCCTTCAACCAGATAGGAACAAAGGTTGACCTTTCAGATACAACAAGTGGCCATTAGTTGCTGACTATCAGGTGGTTGTGGCTTGCGGGCTTGCTAGTCAGACATATAGGAACAAGCAGTACCGACTGTTCAAACCTTGAAGAGAGTTAAGAAGAGCTGAAGATTTGGAACAAATCCACCCCTTTTCCGCCTCTAGTACAGAAGGAGAAAGAACTTCAGGAGTTACAACATACCCTCCAGTCTGACATTCTTAATGAAGATATTGCGAGACGTGAGCCGTTGCTAGTTCGGGAGGTGGGAACGCTCCGTCTTCATGAGAAAATTCAGCTAGCCCAACGGGCTAAGTGTGATTGGCTGAAGGCTGGAGACGGGTGCACTAAGTACTTTTACAATTTGGTCCGCACGCGGAAACATCGAAATTCTATTCATCGTTTTATTGCTGAGGATGGCTCGGAAGTGCGAACTCAACAAGCTATCCAGGATGAGACAGTCATTTACTATTATGATCTCTATAATCAATCATATTATACTAATGTGTTTTCTAGTTCAATATGTAAGAAGTTGGTCACTGCGAGAGCAAATGATATTCTTTTAGCCCCTATGACGGAGAAGGAAGTGGAGGGCATTATTAGGAGACGTTGATCCCAACAAAGCTCCTGGTCCGGTTGAGTTTAGCAGCAAGTTATTTAAAACCCATTGGGCTGATGTGATAACTCAGGTGGTTGACGTGATTCGAGATTTTTTTTTTCTCATGGTACACTCTTGCGGGAGATCAACCATACTTTTCTGACTATGGTGCCGAAGGTCGGCGCGACTAATCTAGCTGACTTTCGTCCTTCGCTTGTTGTAATTTCATATACAAGATTCTCGCGCATCTCATGTGCAAGCGCATGGAGGACATTATGTTGGGTTTGATTTCTCCTAACCATGCCACCTTTATTCGAGGGAGGAGTATCGCGGATTATTGTTTACTGGCACATAAGATGGTGCGAGCCTTCAATAAGGAGGGTGAAGGCTTGTATCAAATTGGATTTCCGGAAGGCATATGATATGGTCAACAGGGAATTCGTCTGCCACATTCTCTTGGACATGGGGTTTAGCCTACCTGGTGGACCGGGTCCGGAAGTGCATTACCACTGCTGCTTTTTCTGTCCTAATTCGGGGACAACTGTATGGGTTCTTTGGTAGTAGATGCTTCGACAAGGGGGGACCCTCTATCTCCTTATTTGTTCACCATTGTTATGGAGTACCTCACTTGTCTTATGGATGTCCTGAGTTACCGTCAGGAGATCACCCCTCTGTTCAAGCAGGTGTCCCCTCACATAACCCATTTGATTTATGCTGATGACTTGCTCTTGTTTCTGAAACCTACCAGATCTTGTTTGAGAGTGGTCTTTGATATTATGTCTACCTTTGAGCGATTGTGGGGTTTGAGTCTCAATAAGGAGAAGAGTAAGGTTTATTTCAATCGATTATGTCACACCAAGGATGTGAAGGCTGTTATATTGGGGATAAGCCAGGACGTTCTTTCGGTTAAATATCTTGATGTTCCTCTCTCCTGTAATTATTCTACCAACCGAGAGTGTTAAAGCTAGGTGGAATTTATTCAACGACGGGTTGAAGGGTGGCAGTCGCAAAGTCTCTATGTCGGAGGTAGGATTGAACTGGTTCGATCTGTGATTATAGCTGTAGTTATGTACTGGTTGTAATCAGTCCTCTTACGAGTTGCTACCATCCGGAAGATCGAGAAGATATGTTCCAACTTCAAATGGTGGAGAGGTATACATGCGATATCTTGGGAGGCACTCTGTCGTCCCAGGGAGGAAAGGGGAGTGGGACTCATACCACTTCTGATACCGAGGAAGGTTGCTAGTCTGAGGTTGGCTTGGAAATTCGACTACATATTGTGGGCGACCTGGATGAGGAATCGATATCTATGCTATGACTCATTCTGGGAGCATTGATGTAATAACAATGGATTGGTTGTCCTTAAACATATTCTTTGCCAACGGGAGGGCCTAAAACAGTGCATTACTCGAGTTATAGCTGATGGAAAGGAGGCGAGCCTTTAGGGAGATCCTTGGGTTGACCACCGGTGCATCCCGGAATGGTTGGGTACCCAGGGAAGGGCTCCTATTCCTTGGCGGGGCCAGGTTAGCCGCATCATCAAGACGGGTGTGTGGCAATTGGAGGACCTACATATCCTGACGAACCTTGCAAATCGCATTCTTCGCATCCCGATTTCTGAGGATGAAGATCGGGATGTCTGGATGTGGGATGACAGCCATACGGGAGGATTTGTTTTCAAGCTCGTTTATGTTCAGACTCTGGAGCATTTTGCCACTTGGGAGCATGATGATATCATCTGGGCACAAAGGTATCGCGAGGAAGTTTCAATATTGCATGTATAAATTGCTGTTGGGTAAACTACTTACCAGGGACCACCTACACCGATTCGGGATTCATCCTCTTGACCTTAGTTGTGTGTTATGCTGCCAACGACTTGAGTCAATGAAGCATTTATTCTTTGAATGTCCTTATTCCTTGGAATTATGGCAGGCGCAAAGAAGGGTTCTGAAGCTGAGGAATGGGAGTTCTATACAACTCACAGAGATCATGGGGAATATCAGAGGGGTTCGACGGCGAGGTTCGCTTTGGTTCAAGGAGGCTGGTATCCGTCTCGCTTTCGCGGTGTGGCATATCTGGAAGGAAAGGAACAACAAGATCTTTGCTGGGCTAAGTACTTCTCCTATTGGAGTCATACATAATATTAAGTTTGATATAAAAGGGTTGATTTCAAATTTGACTCCCACATAAGGGGTCAAGCTATAACAAGCGTTTTATCAATTACCTTCTTCCATATATATAAATAAAAATTGGCTTGATGCAGCGGGAGCCAGGGAGCAAGGGCGACTGTGCTAGGGTTTCCCCTCCGTGGGATCCTGGCGCGGGGCAGGGGGCCAGGCCGACCGGCAGCGACCTGGCGGCGGGTGGGCTGGCCTCAGGCGGCCTGTCTGGAGGCGACGGAAGTTCCGGGGAGGCTCCGACGGGCGTTCGCGGCGGCGGCGGCATATCCAGCAGCGGCGGCGGCATATCCAGCGGCGGCGGCGGCGGCGGGGCGGAGGGCAGCCATCCTGGTGGCGGCTTTTCCATCGGCGCGGGAGGAGGCGATGGCAAAGGCGCTGCGGAAGGGGATGGATCGTCGGGAAGGGCTTCTTGGGTTCCCGAGATCTCCGGAGTCCGGATCTTCCAACATGGATCTGGATCCCGATCTCACGAGGGACAGATGGAGGGAGGGGGATGGACGACGGTTACGCGTCGCCGAAGTGGAAAGTCAGGAGAGAAAGAGGGTAACGTTCAGACTCCTTTGAGGACACGCAACCCCTCTGATTGGAGGACATAGGAGGGGATGAGGCCATGAAGATCGGTGAATGCGACTGGGATCCCCTCCTGGGGGGCAACTGGAGTTGGCGGGAGAACGGTTGGGTGGCGACCTAAACCGGCTGTGGCGGGCAAAGGAAAGGGTAAGGCGGTGGACTTGGGTGGCCAGGGAACTAGGCCTTCTCCACCATCGGGCCTCCAGCGGGCTCAGGGGACGATCCCACGTCCCGTGGGAAAGTCGTGGGCGGACATATGTAAGCCGGGGGGGTCGCCAAGCCCCACATCCATGGAGTTTGTTCCGCCTAAGAAAGTGGGAAGTGGTTTCCGGGCCACGTTTCCTACGGAGGAGATTGACAAGGTGACGATATTCTGGGAAAATACGCTGGTTCTATATATTCTAGGCAACAAACCCTTTTTTGGTCAAATACGGGCGTATGCGGCGCGGGTCTGACAGCCGAAGGGTAGCATGGAGATATTTGCTAGGAAGAACGGCTTATACTATGTGAAGTTCGGGCTCGCAGACGATGTTGCCAGAATCCTCCAGGGTGGGCCGTGGACGTTCGACGGGAGACTGATTATCCTGAAAGAGTGGATCCCGGACCTGAAATGTGAGAAGGAAGTCCTCAATGCCATACCGGTCTGGATCCGCTTGCCTGAGTTTCCGGTGCGATATTGGAGCATTCTATTGCTCATGAGACTTGCTAGTTTGGTGGGCAGGTCGATTAAGGCAGATGATGCTACAGCTTTCCGTTCGAGGCTGATGTATGCGCGGATGTTCGTAGAGATCCAGGCTGCAGGGGTGCTGCCGAGCATATTGGAGTACGAGGTCCCTTCGGGTGAGGTCCTTACTCAAAGAGTGGAATACGAATGGGTGCCCCCTACCTGTTCCCATTGTGCTTGCTTTGGACACCTTGATAGTTCCTGCCCGTCTGGCGGATCGCAGAGGGGCGCGACACCGGTTAACTAATGATTCCCATGGCCCCTCTCGGGCGATGGCGTCTACCCCCGAGGATGACAGAGAGGGAGTGAGTATGCGGGAGGGAGACCAACCGATGGAGGAGGCAAGGGGGTTAGAGCCTCCCTATCTTGTCGTAGGCGGCCCCTTCTGGTGGAGCTTTGGTCGTCTTCTCGGCGCAGAGGAGCATGGTCACCCGAGACATGGTGACTACATAAAGGGAGGAGCGGGGAGATGGCGGATCGGCTGGTGAGCAAGTTTACAGTAGGAAGAGGCGTGCGGGTCTTTTGCGGGATGGTCCCACTAGTGGGGGGAGACATACCCCTGTTACGGGGGAGGAGCTTTGTGTTGATAATCCAGCCTGGGCCCTGATGCTTACTCAGTCCCCCACCCAGTTTGTCCCTACTGTTGAGGTGGAGGAAGATATGACCGAGGCGGAAGTGGTACCACCCCCGTGTACCTGTCCAGGTGATTTACAGGGAAACCTCTCCCTTAATAATTAATGATGATTATAGCCTGGAACGTAAGGGGTGCGTGTTCGCTAAGGAGATGGAGGGAGATTTGTGGAGTTTTACACAGGGAGAAGTGCGACATCTCTGTTCTGCTGGAAACTAAGATTAAAGGGGATAAGACTCTTACCCGTCAGACTCCCACCCATTGGGTCCAGATACACAACTTGGCGATTTGCGACATGGCGAGAATCTGGGTCAGATGGAGCTCGAAGTCTTGGGATGAGGACTTGATCTTGATGTCGGAGCAGTTGATTGCCATCGTTTTCACGAATAAAGGTGGTTTTCGGTTCTTACTGGGAGCGGTTTACGGCCACAATGATAGGAGACGTCGGGAGGCATTATGGAGTGATATTGCTGCAGTGGCGACTGTTGCTGATTCCTCTCACCTCCCCCTCCTTCTGATGGGTGACTTCAACGCCCTTCTGCACAGAGGGGACAAGATGGGTGGCAGACCGGTTCCAGATTCGATCTTGCAGGATTTTCAGAGTTGCCTTCTTCAGTCGGACCTTCAGAGTCTGTCTCGCTCGAGATATATCTGGATATGGCACAACAAGGCAGTTAGGAACATGATTGCTTGTCAGTTGGATAGAGCCCTGAGCAACGGGGAGTGGTTCCGCCGCTTTTCTCACTTTCTGGCTGAGGGGTTGGCCGCTGGGACGAGTGATCATTCTCCTATCAGGGTTGAATTCACTTCCAGCCCCTTAGTGCGGCCCCGTCCCTTCCGGTACAACAACTGGTTTCTCTCGGAGGGTTACTCAGAGGCGATTACGGAGGGTGTTGCTCATCAGGTGGTGGGGACTGCTCAGTATCAGATGGTTCACCGGCTCAAGCACACGAAGAAGGCGCTACGGACTTGAGTGAAGAGTTTGCCCAAGTCCTCTCTTGAAGATAAGGAGGCGGAGCTTCGGGCAATCCAGCATTCCATGCAATCCGACATGTTGAATGGGGACCTTGCGGCTAGAGAGGAGCTGATTGGGGAAGTCAATACTCTGCGGCTTCAAAATGAGATTAGTGCGGCTCAACCCGCTAAATGCTCCTGGCTTAAGAATGGCGACCGATGTACCAAGTTCTTCTATGATGTCAGTCGCACCAGACAGCATCGGAGCACCATCTCTCAGCTTCTTGATACCGAAGGTAATCTGATTGGGGAGCCGTCCAAGATCTCAGGAGAGGCGGTTAGGTACTACTCTGAGTTATACTTTCAGACTGACTATCTATCTGTGTTCCCAGATGTAGTCACGAAGAGATTGGTGACTCCATATGGGAAAAGCCTCCTGCTTGCCTCTGTCACTCTGGAGGAGGTGGAGGCCATTATCAAGAAAGTGGACCCCAACAAAGCTTCCGGTCCGGATGGATTTAGCAGTGGGTTCTACAAATGCCACTGGGATATCCTGAAGGTTCCGGTTCTCGAGGCGGTCCAGGAGTTCTTCTCTGAGGGGAGGCTGTTGAAGGAGTTGAACCACACTTTCTTGACTCTGGTACTAAAGAAGGAGGGGGCGACTTCGCTGGCGGACTTGAGGTCTATTGCGTGCTGTAATTATCTTTATAAAATAATTACGCACCTCATGTGCCGGCGCATGGAGGGGATCATGCAGGACCTTGTCTCTCCGAACTAGGCGGCGTTCATCAAGGGGCGATCTATAGCTGAGCATAGCCTTCTAGCTCATGAGATGGTGAGGGGCTTCAACAAACCTGGTGGAGAGAAGGCATGTGTAAAGTTAGATCTGAGGAAGGCTTACGACATGGTCAACAAGGAGTTCTTATGCCACCTCCTGTCTGCTATGGGGTTTGATGATCGTTGGCTTGCGTTGATTCGGGAATGCATATCGTCTCCCACCTTCTCGGTCCTTATCCAGGGTATTCCACATGGGTTCTTCAAAAGCAATCGTGGACTCCGGCAAGGTGACTCCCTGTCTCCTTACTTGTTCACGCTTGTTATGGAGTACTTCACATGCTTGATGGATAGGGCGGTCCATTTTGGGAGGATTGTTCCACTGTATAGGAGAGTTGAGCCTCCGGTTACCCACCTCATATATGCCGACGACCTACTGGTGTTCATACAGCCTTCGTTGGAGGGTATGAACACGTTATCGGAGATTATGGGAGAGCTGGAATCACACTCGAGGCTTTAGATGAATAGAGAGGAGCAGGGTCTACTTTAGTTCACTTTGCCTTAAGAAGGAGGAGCGCGTTGATGCACTAGATGTGGAGAGAAGTGAGCTCCCGGTGAAATACCTGGGAGTTCCTTTGACAGTCAATTATGCCCGAGACCAGGATTGCTATAGCCTGGTGGAGTATGCGCAGAGGAGAGTTGAAGGTTAGCAAGCTGTCGGACTATCTTTTGGGGGACGTATCGAGTTAGTCCGATCGGTTATCTCTGCCCTGGCCCAGTTCTGGCTGCAGTCTATTTTGATACCCGTGGCTACCATCAGAAAAGTTGAAAGAATCTGTGCTGATTTCATCTGGAGGGGGGGCCTACATGCGATCTCTTGGGAACAACTCTGTCGGCCAAAGAATGAGGGAGGTGTGGGTCTCCGTCCTCTGTTGGCTATCATGGAAGCATCGGCCCTGAAAGTGGCATGACGGTTCATCAAAGGAAGATTCCTCTGGGCGCAGCGGATGCAGTCTCGCTATGTGAGGAATGGCAACTTCTGGAGGTGTGGTATTGACAACAACCACTCTGTGACCTTCAAACAAATTCTGAGACACATAGCTGTTCTTCAATCGTCTGTCAGGAGGATCATGTGTGATGGGGCTGGAACTGACCTATGGCTGGATCCTTGGATAGAGCACCCGTCTCTGTTGGACATTATGGGCGATCGAGATCACAGGGAGGCGGGCAGAGGTCTGTCTTGTCAGCTCATCATCAGGAATATGGATTGGAGTCTGGAGTCCTACCGCCATACTGAGGAGCTTGGTGAGATTATTCGCGGGATTGAGATTGACCCATCCCAGCCTGAGGATACGTCGGTCTGGGATCCGTCTGGCGTGATTGGAGGTACTACCTCGGGGGAGTTCACCTTCCAGAGTGGCTACAACCTTATGCGTTGTGCCAATCCCCCAATTGGTGATTATGACTTCATTTGGTGCAAGGATCTGGCCAGAAAAATGCAGCTGTGTATGTATCGCCTGCTCCTTGGTCGTCTTCTGTCACGTCCCGCTCCCGTAGGAGCGATCGTCCTCGCTAAGGCGTGATGCCGCACGAGCCTAGATTGCGCTCGTGCAAGGCAGTTCCATAACGGCCGATTACATCGGCGGCGACGGGATCGTCGCACAGAAGTCCCAAGCAGAAACATTGAATACATTGCAGCGGAATTTAAAGAAGAACACATGAACACAAGTCATTCAAAAGAAACTCTTTTATTGATATTGAACACAAGATTACATTTGTGGGCGCAAGGCCAAATTACAAGTCTCTCGTGCTCACTTTTCTCTCGATTACAAAGTCACTCTCTGCTCTCTCTTGATTACAATGCTTGAGTCAGCGGAAGCTTCGGAATGCGATGTCCATACATTATGCCCTGTATAAGTCTTCAGATCACGCGGCCGCACGCTTCGACTCGCCAAGGAACTCCGTGCCTCGACGCATCCAAGCGAGCTCCGCGCCACGAGCTTCTACCTGTGCCTGCACATGAAACACTGTGTGGGTGTCAGTACCACTGTACTGGTGGAGTGAGCTTCTCGTCCACCCATACATAACCGACACGTTTCATTTACTTTGTGCAGCTTAAACCCTTTCAATTGTCTTTCTAGTCTTGCCTTAGGATGCATTTTAAGACTTGACGTCTAAACAAAACGTGCAACGACATGGTCGTGCAACAATACCAACGTGTATTTCGATCGAGGTAGTGCCTCATCGCCTAGGTACTTGACCAAACTTCAACTCGGGACGGCAGGGTCGTGCCACATTCTATTTGCAACTTAGACATATTCGAGACGGTGCTACGCCGAGGAGCAACTTACGCGAACTCGGCCGTGCCAAGACCTTTGCTTAGACTTTAGCGCCTCTAGACCAATCCTCGTGCCAACGATTCAGGTGCCACGGATGGCAATGGGACGACTCGTGCAGGTCGTGCCTCTAGACTTTGCTTAGACTTGTTCGTGTTTCGATATTGAGGCCGCGCCTCGCAAGTTATCAAGACTTATCATGCTACCGCCTTGCGGCCTTCCTGTTAGACCCATTTGCTAACTTAGACAAGACTTGTGGACCATAGTATCACTTTCATGAACATCTCGACGCCATCTATCGTGCCAAGCACGGTGCCTATGCTGCAGCCCAGTCTTAGGCCCAGACATTGTGTTCCCGACTAGACAAGCAATCAAGCTTCTAGACTCAATCCAAAGGCATACACGCGGTGTGCCGCTATTGCCGACGCATCTACATGAGTGGTCACTAGCAATTTCAAGCTATCTTGGACTGGCTCGGCGGGGGTATCGGTCCGCCCTTCTAAGGGTAGCTAGCCCCGGAAGCGCCGATACTCCCATGCGGTTATCCGGCATGCAGGTTGAGCCACACTCGCTTCCCCCGGGACGAATGATTCCGGCGCCCCGGTAATCATTCGAGAAGACTACACCTTGTCGACAAGTTGTCCATGACCATGCATACTCGATCTATCCAGTCTATCCAGTTTCTTCCATAACATGACCATGCATTCATTCTTTCTATCAAGACTTAACGAGACTCCCAAGCCGCGGGACCGATCTCGTGTGCGGGACATATCAAGACTTAGCGAGACTCCCAAGCCAGGGGACCGATCTCGTGTGCGGGACATATCAAGACATGACGAGACTCCCAAGTTGCGGGACCGATCTCAGCGACAACAAGTCACATGGACTTCTTTTGTTCGTGGCAAGCTTTTCACTAAACCGACCGTAACTCGTGCCTTAGACAGGCCTGGTTCTCTAGGCGACGCTAACATTCAAGTCATACACTTTGCACGACGAGCCTTATTCTCAAGGGGCTACGCGACTTGACAACCGCAGCTAGAGCGGAACAGTGCTAGAAATGGCTTCGATAGCCCAGCACAACTCTTGTCTAACTTATTCGGGCAACGACTCGACGAGCAAAGGCTACGCCGAGCTACGCATCGAGAGAACGTGCTAGGCACGGGGTCGACTTAGACAACCAACTTTTCGGTGCCTAGACTTAAGCCAACGAGCCGTGCGAGACGACTTAACTTGCGGGACGTGCGAAGGCTATGCCAAGCCTTGCGGGACAGGACCGTGTATGCTTTGTTAAGCATTCATGCGGGCGACGCCTATGACTTAGGCTAATCCGAGTGTCGGGACGAATCGACGGGACCAACGGGACATGCGAAGGCTATGCCAAGCCTTGCACAACGGGACCGTGCCTGCTTTAGCAAGCATTTACGCAGGCGACGCCTAAGACTTAGGCTATTTCAAATGTCGGGGCAACTTAACAACTTAAGCCAACTTCCTTCTTCCAAGCCACGGGAACGAAGGATCGAGTGTCAATTGAAAGCACGCTGAGCCGACTTCTATGTTTACCGTGGGACCATTTTCCATGTTCTAGGACATTCCGACTCGACGGGATTATTCCCTTAGCTAGGTGCGTTCGTAGCTTTTAGATTAGCCTACCAGTGCAAGTTGAAAACATTGCGAGTTATTAAGTGAAGGCTAAGATGAAGCAAGTTCACCGAAACTCCCCCACCTTTGCGAGGAGTCGCCTCGGATGAGCGAGCTTTCGAGCAGCCGTTGCAAGGCTAAGTTCCAACGCCGTTGGCGTTTCGATTTCTCCAATAGACTTTGCGGGACGGGGCACTACAACATACACCACTTAGAACAAGTCTCGTCCTCGAGACTTTCCTGGTGGCAAGCCATCCTATCATTTCTATGGCCAAGACTTAATCGAGCCTAAACACGGGACTTAACAGTCGAGTGAGATACGCCTACACGTTTCCTTGAGTCCGAGCCACGCTCGTACTATTATCGTTCTTTTCGTTAATACGATTTCCAGATCTCGACACACTCCCATCTTTCAAGTCTTGCTTGAACTCATTGTATCACTTGGCTGGATCGTGCACGCATTCCAAGCGTCCCCAAAATACATGCATTCAGCCAAGCCGCATGATAGAGAATTTGTCATTCTCACTCGAGTCGCATCGTGCACATACCTAGGCGTCCCTGAAATATATGCATGTCAGCCGAGTCTCGTGAGCAGGGTTTCCTACGTTCGTGACTCATGCTATCCATTCAAACCAATCCTCAAGATCAATTCTTCGATTGATAACTCTGCAATAGGGACGTTTCGCCTAACCGCTAGGCCAATCTTTACGAGGCTAAGTCAATGTCAGGATTGGAATCATAGTTCTCCAACAATAATGCCAACACTGACCCCAATCCTAGGGTCAAACCAAGTCGGTAGTACGAAATTTTCTACCCAAGCTCGCGTCACTCAGATTTCTAAACATCGAGCATGATCACCTATTTCGTATCAAGACATTCGTTGCGCAGCACAACGAATCCAAATCCATTCAAATCATCCATTCTAACCAATTCATATATTCGATCACGAGTTCATCTAGCTCGACAATATGTTGCGCCCCAATCTCACGCGAGTCCGATTATCCACGGCGGTTCATGAATCACCATGTAACGCTCCCGCGGAATAATCATTCTTATCGGGGCGTAACTCTTGTTTGAGTCTAGACTCATTCATTCTCGATACACGGATTGGACCTACTCAATCCTCGAGTTCAATCCTTCAAGCACCCAATTCAATCTCGAGTCACCTCCGCATCAAACCACAAGTCGAAGCAATCAGATTGCCACGCCATCCAAGTTCAATTACTCCCGCTGTATGAATCACCATACCAGCGCTCACGCGGAGTGATCGCCCTAATCGGCGCGACGCATGTGCGAGGCTGGGGTTGCGCTCGCATAAGACAAGAATGTCGAAGTTGTGGGTATCGATGAAGCAAATCCAACCATTTTTTTATTTTCATCTAATCCAAGTTCGATAGTCCGACCGTCATTCATTCAACTGGAAAATCCTCGAGCCAAGTTTATCTTTTCCTCGACACGTTTTAATATCCCGAGTATAGCATCCGTCGGAACAATGACATTTGCACGATCGTCATTCGCCGAGTCAGAGTACCCCCGAGTTATCGCATATCGATCTTTGATACGCCTCAATACCATCGACGATATGCGTAACCTGACGATCTTCCTTTGCAACAGATTTCGAGTCGTGCGTTGATGCTGTTGTCCGAGTTGGATAATCCACCATTTCTTCGATATTCAAGATCAAGTTCGATCGCTATTCCTCAAGCTCGTTTCAAGATCGTTGTTCAAAACTCAAGTCACATTTCATTTGAATCAATCCCAAATCGTACGTGTGATCCTCTAAGTTTCCTCGATCAAGACCATTCACTTTCATTCATCGTTCCGAATCGTTTTCTAACATGCGTTGCCTATTCACAAGTTGTTTGAACGACATCTCGTTCGGGACATTCGAAGTCACGATCAACTAAGCGTGACACGTTCTAAGGCTTTGCGCGTTCGCATCGCCTCGCCGATATATTCGTTACTCGAAATCCTCAATCTTCGCTCGAATGATTTCCAAGAAAATCCATACACCACTCGGATTCGAGCCATCCGATCTAGCCTACAATCACGTTCGCGTCATGCGCTAAGACGTCCTTCAGATTCGTTCGACGAATCTCTAGCGTAGTCGCTCGCGTCGTACCGACGCGCTAGGTCGATCGCACTACTCCTCAAAATCCAAGTCAATCTTTCGTATACGCCTAAGCGTTTGTTCGATAGCATTCCTATCGATACACATTGTAAGTGCATCTCCGTTCCCGACCGGACGATACTTAATATCGCTCGCAACTTGTTTTGCACCAAAAGGTCGAGGTGCGCGACGCGCGACGCAACTTAGCCAAAGGCCGTGCGCATGGTTATCCCGTACGGACTTTTATTCGAGTTTGCATGCTTACATGCTAAGGTCAACATTGGACTAGTTAGGCATGCACGCGACTTCTAAGGTCGACGTAGGACTATTCGGGCACACGCGCGACTTGTTAACTTTAGCATGCGTTTTCTATCGAGTCAAGTTTACATCGTTCGGCACAAAGGCCTACAGATGCGTCCGACGATGGCCTATCGATGCGTTCGGTTGAACGCTTGAACGAGCTTTCGAAAATATTTAGACTTATTGTATGGACATGCCGAGGGACAATCGAGAGAGAGTGTGCACTTCTTCTTCCAACGACGAGCTTTCAAAACTGATAATTCGATTTGAAGTCCAAGGACGTAAAGCCGTGCTCTGATACCATTATGTCACGTCCCGCTCCCGTAGGAGCGATCGTCCTCGCTAAGGCGTGATGCCGCACGAGCCTAGATTGCGCTCGTGCAAGGCAGTTCCATAACGGCCGATTACATCGGCGGCGACGGGATCGTCGCACAGAAGTCCCAAGCAGAAACATTGAATACATTGCAGCGGAATTTAAAGAAGAACACATGAACACAAGTCATTCAAAAGAAACTCTTTTATTGATATTGAACACAAGATTACATTTGTGGACGCAAGCCAAATACAAGTCTATCGTGCTCACTTTTCTCTCGATTACAAAGTCACTCTCTGCTCTCTCTTGATTACAATGCTTGAGTCAGCGGAAGCTTCGGAAGGCGATGTCCATACATTATGCCCTGTATAAGTCTTCAGATCACGCGGCCGCACGCTTCGACTCGCCAAGGAACTCCGTGCCTCGACGCATCCAAGCGAGCTCCGCGCCACGAGCTTCTACCTGTGCCTGCACATGAAACACTGTGTGGGTGTCAGTACCACTGTACTGGTGGAGTGAGCTTCTCGTCCACCCATACATAACCGACACGTTTCATTTACTTTGTGCAGCTTAAACCCTTTCAATTGTCTTTCTAGTCTTGCCTTAGGATGCATTTTAAGACTTGACGTCTAAACAAAATGTGCAACGACATGGTCGTGCAACAATACCAACGTGTATTTCGATCGAGGTAGTGCCTCATCGCCTAGGTACTTGACCAAACTTCAACTCGGGACGGCAGGGTCGTGCCACATTCTATTTGCAACTTAGACATATTCGAGACGGTGCTACGACCGAGGAGCAACTTACGCGAACTCGGCCGTGCCAAGACCTTTGCTTAGACTTTAGCGCCTCTAGACCAATCCTCGTGCCAACGATTCAGGTGCCACGGATGGCAATGGGACGACTCGTGCAGGTCGTGCCTCTAGACTTTGCTTAGACTTGTTCGTGTTTCGATATTGAGGCCGCGTCTCGCAAGTTATCAAGACTTATCATGCTACCGCCTTGCGGCCTTCCTGTTAGACCCATTTGCTAACTTAGACAAGACTTGTGGACCATAGTATCACTTTCATGAACATCTCGACGCCATCTATCGTGCCAAGCATGGTGCCTATGCTGCAGCCCAGTCTTAGGCCCAGACATTGTGTTCCCGACTAGACAGCAATCAAGCTTCTAGACTCAATCCAAAGGCATACACGCGGTGTGCCGCTATTGCCGACGCATCTACATGAGTGGTCACTAGCAATTTCAAGCTATCTTGGACTGGCTCGGCGGGGGTATCGGTCCGCCCTTCTAAGGGTAGCTAGCCCTGGAAGCGCCGATACTCCCATGCGGTTATCCGGCATGCAGGTTGAGCCACACTCGCTTCCCCCGGGACGAATGATTTCGGCGCCCCGGTAATCATTCGAGAAGACTACACTTGTCGACAAGTTGTCCATGACCATGCATACTCGATCTATCCAGTCTATCCAGTTTCTTCCATAACATGACCATGCATTCATTCTTTCTATCAAGACTTAACGAGACTCCCAAGCCGCGGGACCGATCTCGTGTGCGGGACATATCAAGACTTAGCGAGACTCCCAAGCCAGGGGACCGATCTCGTGTGTGGGACATATCAAGACATGACGAGACTCCCAAGTTGCGGGACCGATCTCGGCGACAACAAGTCACATGGACTTCTTTTGTTCGTGGCAAGCTTTTCACTAAACCGACCGTAACTCGTGCCTTAGACAGGCCTGGTTCTCTAGGCGACGCTAACATTCAAGTCATACACTTTGCACGACGAGCCTTATTCTCAAGGGGCTACGCGACTTGACAACCGCAGCTAGAGCGGAACAGTGCTAGAAATGGCTTCGATAGCCCAGCACAACTCTTGTCTAACTTATTCGGGCAACGACTCGACGAGCAAAGGCTACGCCGAGCTACGCATCGAGAGAACGTGCTAGGCACGGGGTCGACTTAGACAACCAACTTTTCGGTGCCTAGACTTAAGCCAACGAGCCGTGCGAGACGACTTAACTTGCGGGACGTGCGAAGGCTATGCCAAGCCTTGCGGGACAGGACCGTGTATGCTTTGTTAAGCATTCATGCGGGCGACGCCTATGACTTAGGCTAATCCGAGTGTCGGGACGAATCGACGGGACCAACGGGACATGCGAAGGCTATGCCAAGCCTTGCACAACGGGACCGTGCCTGCTTTAGCAAGCATTTACGCAGGCGACGCCTAAGACTTAGGCTATTTCAAATGTCGGGGCAACTTAACAACTTAAGCCAACTTCCTTCTCCCAAGCCACGGGAACGAAGGATCGAGTGTCAATTGAAAGCACGCTGAGCCGACTTCTATGTTTACCGTGGGACCATTTTTCATGTTCTAGGACATTCCGACTCGACGGGATTATTCCCTTAGCTAGGTGCGTTCGTAGCTTTTAGATTAGCCTACCAGTGCAAGTTGAAAACATTGCGAGTTATTAAGTGAAGGCTAAGATGAAGCAAGTTCACCGAAACTCCCCCACCTTTGCGAGGAGTCGCCTCGGACGAGCGAGCTTTCGAGAGCAGCCGTTGCAAGGCTAAGTTCCAACGCCGTTGGCGTTTCGATTTCTCCGATAGACTTTGCGGGACGGGGCACTACATCTTCTGACCAGGGACAGACTCATCTCTTTTGGGATCCAGGTCCTCAATCCGAAGTGTGCTCTCTGTGATTTGGAGGAGGAATCGATGATCCATCTTAGTTTTGACTGTGGAGTTTCCTGGTCCATATGGTCTGAGCAAAACCGTATTCTGGGCGGAGGTATATCTGGCAGGTCGATGGGGACCATCATCACGGGTATTCGAGATTGCAGAGGGCGAGGCATGGTCTGGTTCAAAGCTGCTAGGATTCGGCTGGTAGCCACTGTCTGGCATGTTTGGCGGGAGAGGAATCGGCGCATATTCGAGGGACTTATCACCCCTCCGGTTGGTATTCTCCATAATTTGGAGTTTGATGTAAAAGAAATGGTCGACTGACGGGTGGGCGACCTTCCTGTCTGTATGTTGTATGAGTATTGTTTGATTTCGGAATAAAATTTATCCTTTTTCCATATATATATAATATTATATATATATATATATATATTATATATGAAGTGAAGTATTTTGCTGAAGTCGATGGGCTGCACACGCATTGAATAAACGACTAGAATATTCACTTATTATTTTCTCGTCGGTCTCCAGTATAGTGAACTAATAGATACTTTATATGTAGTTTCCATAGGTCTTTTTGTTGTTGAGAATTTCATATATGCAATGCAAACTAGAGCAGTATTTCTTTCACACCTTTGTCTAAATAATATGTTAAAGGAAGACGTTTTAGTCTTGCAACCACAGAGGCTTTTAACCCTAAATTTTGGTTTGTTTATGCAAATATATTTCTCCTGTTCGACTATGTTGATATCTCATATACATTACAAATCTTCAAATCCTTTGTATCATCTTCTCTTTGTGGTTATTATAGTCTACATTCCATAATAGCTCTCTTAACGTACAGATTTTGAGAATACTAAATCTTATTATGGATAGGAAGAGAGAACTGACATCTTGCACTTACTTTTTTGTTGTCATCGGTATATGAAACAGAAACCTAACATCTATGTTGTAGTACATCTGTACATTGAACTCACTATATAGTGATGCAAAAATTAATAAAGGACGGGCCACTGCCACCAGGCTCCCACCTATCCAGTGGGGAAATGCTAGATGTAAGCAGTGTTACCCAATATATATAGAAGCTGTTTCCTTGATTTTAACCTACATCCTCCAGGATGCAAACAACAAGGCTTACCCTCATGCCACGTGATATCCTCAAAATGCAAATGAAATCTGATGCTGCTGCTCTGCTGTGTGTATACTATATTCTTAATGTTGGTTTTGCTTCATGGTCAAAAGGGTGTTTGGTTCCCAAGAAAAGGAAAGAGGGTTTTGCTTATATATTGTCCAAGGTTTTAAGTATCGGATAGAACCCGATACATTTTGGCTGTTTTGGATCTGAATAGGGGAGCCAAAAATTGCCAAAAGTGCAAAAAAAAAAAAAAAAAAAAAAACTGAAACCGACCAATCCAAAACTACCAAACCCCAAGAAAACCCCTGAAACCCCCGAAAACTCCAAAATAATACTCATAGGAACGGTCTGAAACTGATACTGAAACCAAATATTTGAACCTTGATATTGTCCTCGGTATTATGAGCTGGAAGGTTTTCAATAAAACCTTTTATGCTGTACTGACCTCTGCTGCTCTGCACAAAAGGAAGGTATATGAACTTTGTATACTGCTTAAACCTTTGTTAAATGCTTGTGCTAAGATTGCATTGTATGCTATTATCTTATGCTAGTAATTATAGCATGCATTTATATCTAGCCTTCCATTGTGTTTTCTGCAAAATGTTCTCAGTGAATATTTCCGGTCCTTAAGATATATACCTTCATCTGAAGAACTGGCTACTCAAAGTAATTACTATGCTTAAGCTCTATATTTGCTTCTTACTATTTCCCCAATTAATTGTTTCATTTCCAAATTGTTGTTGCAATTTGTTTTTGGATTACTGCTGTGTAAAACTTATTTGACATTGGTTTCTCATATTTTACAGCTTACAAAGGCTTATTTTGCATTTGTGGAGGTTTTATGCAGCAACCATATATCTTTTATTCTAAATCTCGATACAAACACATTTATGCATATTGTGGGCTCTCTTGAATCTGGCCTGAAAGGCCTGGATGCTGGTATCTCGTCACAGGTATCTGACAATTAGATTTTTATTGAGGTCACTTGGATAGATTTCATTTTTCATTCCCAGTTACACCTAGATTTTAGGTTCCTTAATCTCTTATGATGTGTGCTCCCATTATGGATGTGAGGTCATTTTAAGTTTTTCCTTTGGAATGTGTTAGTTGCACTGCACCATAATATATATCATAAGTTGCAAACCAATAAACATGATAGCAGAACCTCTTCATGATTGTTTTCATGATTACCTATGTTTAATTCTTTGCCACTGACTTCTATTATTTTATCAGTGCGCTACTTCTGTTGATAATATTGCTGCATTTTACTTCAACAATATCACAGTAGGGGAGTCACCTCCCTCACAAGCTGCAGTGAATCTTACTCGCCATATTGCTGAGTGCCCTAATTTGTTCCCCGAAGTAAGTACTGTCACGCTCCTCTTTTACTGACTTTCTTTCTGGATGATTTCTTCTGCAGAAGCTTTTTTTAATACTATTTATGTTTAAATTTATTGATGCACAGAGATGAAGCTTGTTGATTGCATCATGTAGGATGTGGTTTTGAGTCCCAGAAACAGTCTCTGCATATATATATGGGGGTTAGGCTGCATACGTCGTGACCCTTCCCAGATCTGACATTAGAGGAGCCTCATAGAACTAGGATACCTTTTTCATTTATTTTGATAGAAAAGTACAAGTATTTCATGTTGCATTTAATGTTGAAATTTCGTGGTTGGTTGTTGCTATAGAGGGTTTTTTTCTCGATTTTATGGAATATAATCTTTTTTCTATTTAGTATGACATGCTGGAGGCTTAAGAAAGAAGCTAGCTACTTGATTGTTAAAGGTTCTTGCCCATGGCTATTTTACGATCCTGACTTCTGCCCTATATGATATACTTGGGTCAAAAATAATATAGTGGAGATAGGCAAGTGCATGAATATTTGAATCATGGAAGCAAGATATAAATATGTTGAGGTGTGGATGTAGACTAGTAAAATACCGTGAAAACTAGGATAATTTACATTGTTAGGACTTGGAAGTGATTGGAAAATGCACCATAAGGGCCTGCTTGGTAACCAGGAACTACCATGCTAACTAGGAAACTAGGGAAATCCTTTCGATTTGATGGGTTGTTTTGTTCTTGGAAACTAACTTTTGAAACTTCATGCTGCGTCAGGAAAAATGGAGACTAGGGGATCATTTAGTTTCCATCCAAATTGGTGAAAACTCAAGGAAACTAGAGGGGGCAACATTTATTATTATATTGTTTATTTATTTAAGGAAAATGATCCAAACTAACTAATATGGTCCCATTTTTTTTTTTATAGTTTTGTATTACCATATTGCTATAGTTTTATTATTCTGGATTCTAGCAAACAAACAACTTTTTTAGTTTGATAAGCTACTTTCTCTGGTTTCTATAAACTCAAAGAAATTCAAGTTTCAAATAGTTTCCAGTTGCCAGACAACACCTAACTGACAGCTATTACATCTCTATTGAAGAATGACACATCTCACACATTTTCTTTGAATTGTTCTTCTTTGGTTTTTATGTGTTCACTTGCATGAAATAAGTCAGATAAACCAAGACTTGATGACATGTCGAAAATTATTTAGAGACCGTTAAGGATATCATTCCAAACTTAGATAGCTAGATCTAGGTCTTTTAAGTGTCCGGTGCAGGGCCACTTGCGTTGCTAAAATATTATCGCAAACTTAGGGTAGCACGCTCTAGACCTGAAGGTTCTAGGCATAGGCCAACTCAAAATTGTAATGCCGTATTGGCTAGAATCCCATGGGCTAGATAATGTTAGATGCTTTACCTGTTCGGATGTTTCTCAGTCTCATAATTTTATGCAAGCAGGGGTTGTATCTAAAGATGCATATGGGTTGATTGTGGATTCAACGGTTCAGATTGGGCCTCCTTTGCTATGGTTACCAAAAAAGCAATTTCTGCCATCCTTTATGATCTCATACCCTCTCTTCTATAAAGTCATCTATAGTCTCTCAATATCTGCTTCTTAGATGTTTTGAATGTTGTGGTTAGTGTTTTTTACAACCATGTAGTCATCTTAATGATTTTGTACTACTAATATCAGTAGTAGTACATATATGTATCATCTATAGTCTCTCAATATCTGTGCTTCTTAGATGTTTTGAATGTTGTGGTTCCAAGTGTTTTTATTACCTGATGGGACATTCAAAATTTAAGATCTGCCAATGAGTGTTGCCTCTATTTCACTCTGCCATGGGAGATTTCAGCCATATAGGTGCTGTTTGACATTAATTTATTATTACTTCTGAAAGTCCATACTTTTCTTTTCATTTACTTTTTTTAATTACTTTCAATTCTTTCATTTCCTTATCTTTTCTGCTCGTCTTTGTCATATGTTGTATGAGTATACTTATTATTTTCTTTATCTGAATTATAATCATAGAAAAACTATGAACTCTTTTCTCCAAAGAAAAGATTTTTTTTATTGATACCTTTAAGAATTCTTTAGGGCTACTAATTTTCTTTTGTGTTATGTGTAATCCTGTATCTGACCTTCTAGATGATCAGTAGTAGTACACATGAAAGAATGCAGAAGCCTAATATAGTTGAATCATGAAAGAAGTTTGTTGCATAATTTATATATGGTTTCTATATTGGCTTATAGCTTATCTGTGCGTCACACTGTCCTATAGAAAGCCGTCTCACCTAAGTGTGCTATTCAATTCTTTCCATTAATTGAAATTCATATATATAAGATATCTTATAATGTTTTATTTTCAAAACAGATACTTAAGACCCTATTTGAGATAGTTCTATTTGAAGACTGTGGCAATCAATGGAGTCTTAGCAGACCAATGCTGAGCTTGATTCTCATAAACGAGCAGGTGAGGAAGTTTTTTAAGATGGATTTTACCCTGTATTGTTTCTAATTGCACTGTGTATGTTTCTTTTTTTTAGCAAAAACACAAATGGGATGTTGGCTTATTATTGCCTACGATCTTGGCCTTGGGATAGAGTGGGCAAATGTTAATTTTGTTATTACAACTTTGATCAGGTGTATGATTACGAAATCAAAACGAAGTTGCTTAGGCCATGAGATGAAAAGTTCTCTAATCCAACATGATTTTAGTCCAACACATATCTGCAACATATATTTCTCTTAGCTCAACAGCTTTAGATAATACCCTCCTGTTTCCCCCCTTTTTGTGTCTGGATATGCAGTTCAGGTTAGATTGTTAACTGTTATACTTTATCTTTTCTCTGTGCTTGTGCAATTAAGTGGTTTCATGTTGGACAAGGAGTTGTTGGTATATCTAGGAAGGCTTGAATTTTGTTTATTTTCTCAGAACAAAAGGATATCCTCACATAAATATATTTCTAGGCGACTAAAGGAGGAATTATTGTTGGTTTTGGAGGCTTGTTGTGGGATTGTTGTTGCTTTTCAAAAGCCCACAACAGAAGCAGCTTTTGGCTTGAACCGACTTTTGAAGAGTTCTTTGATAAGCTGATACTACATAACAGGCTTAGATTGCTTTCCAAGGAAGACAAAAAGCAGAAGCAGCCTCCAATAAGCAAACTCCAAACCCATCCTTGGTTTACTTTAAAATTAGTATGATTATGTATTCATTGAAGTAAGCTTAGATCAGATAAAAACAGGACCAGGGGATGTGTGCCTTCCTAGGGAGGAGGAAGAGTTCCTTCTACATGAAGACTTTTTAGAAGTATATTCTGTGGAGAGAGCATTAAAAAATGTTAGTCTATAAATTGTTCTGAAACTTTTGGGTTTTATAAATCCATATTGTTATTTGGGCTTTGAACATCTAAATGTCCAACTTTGAAATTCAGTTCACAAATTCTCATGTGATTAACCTAGATTTTTATAAGTGGTATTTGAATTCAGCAGTCTTTGTTGACCAACACCCACCTCAGAGTTGTCCTTTTTGTCCCAGATCTTTGCAATGCTGCATAAGTAACTTTTAAGTAATCTTTCATCTACATGTTTTGCGAATGCCTTTGGTTATTCAAATGCTATTGTCCTTGGTCATATTTTGCTACTAACACATCCTTTCTGTTACCCTAGGACTAAAGGACTAACCTCAGCTATTTGACCTCCTAAAATGAATCAAGATTTGTTTCTGAGATGTTTCGTGGTACATAAGTTCCGGTTTCCTACCACAATCAGTTTGGGTTTGTGGAAGTAAGGAAACCTATGTAGTTTCGTAGGAACTCTAATGATTGGTCATATTCTCTACTTAGATGAACTAATTTGTACTTTTTGTTATTGTCCTTGAAGCCTTGTTTCTATCTACTTTTTCTATGAAAGTTGATATATTTATGTAAAACATATGATATCCTAGTTTGTTAGTAGTTATATGAATTATTTATTTCCTAACTACTGGGATCTGAAACATTCTTTTTCTGGCGTTCCTTGGTCTTGTACTTGCAGATATTCAGTGATTTGAAAGCTCAAATTGTGGCATCACAGGTATGTTATGCTACAACTTTATTTAAGCTTCTGCTTCCAAAACTTAAATTCAATAGATTATCATATAGATTTCTAGATTTTTGTCGAAAAACATATGGATTTATAGATATTTATGTGAAGCTGCTTGACTAATTTTATTTCTGTTTTTTTTTTCATTACCAATCAACTGACACAGCAGCCATGTTAATATGCAGGCATCAGATCAACAGCAACGCCTCTCTGTATGTTTCGATAAGCTAATGGCTGATGTCACTAGGAGTTTGGAGTCGAAGAACAGGGACAAATTCACCCAAAATCTCACAATTTTTAGACATGAATTTCGTGTCAAATAGTGCTCCTAACCCCTGTTTACATGATAAAATTTTCTTTTGGATCCTTCATTTATATGAGGCGCTGGTGCATCTTGTTGATCCAATCTGCCACCTTACAGTCTGCAGTACAAGAAACAAAAAATTGAGGGAGTATCGATGTTCAAAACCTCAGTTCAAAATTATTTTATAGATACCATGAGAGAACAAGACCGTCTTTGGAATTATGTTGTTGCTTGATAATGGAGCTGATGTTGTCTTATACAGTGATAGAACAGGTGGAGCTTGATGGATAGTTCTTGCCTGGTTATGGAGCTGTTGTTATTTTAATGATGCTACTTATCTTCTGGATGAAGGTGGTGGTTAGAAAAACATTACAAATCGAGTCTTGTACATCATGTTTTTGATACTGCTGTAAATGTGGGGGCGAGTTTCTATTGTAGAAAATATCATATTGCCCATTCTTTCAGAAATAGAAGAAAAAGAAATGGAAAAAATGTAATCCGTAGAGTAAGTGGGCTTTATGTAAATGACATTTTGTTAGTTAAAACCTTATTCTGGTTCGATTATTTCATGGTTCTGTATGTAATACCTGCGGTCAAGGAAGCCTCAGCTTATGCGACAACTGGAGGCTTGAAATGAAACCCTTGACCGGAAGCTGTAGGTGTTGCTTGTAACGTTTTGGAGTGCTTGAAATGACTTGACTTTCCTTTCTCAAGGCCATGATTTTGCGAACCAAACGAGGCCTTCGTTTAATAATTCAATCAATTGAAATCATCTTTGGTTCCAACTGAATGGTTTGATTTGTATATGAAATTTATATGGCAGGTTTTGATCTGCGGAACTGTATCATGATTCATGTGATTGTCTAACATCATATAGGAAATGGAGTAAAGAATAGAATATAATGTCTATATGCAGCATCTTATCAGTATTTATTATCAATTGTAAAAAGGAGAAATTTTTATAGAAAATTGGGACATGAGCAACTGTATTCTGAAAACTTACATTACATTTTTGCTAAGTGAGGAACTGCTGAAAAAAAAAAGAAACGAAAATGGAATTCCATTTTAGGAGGGAAATAGTTTGAAAAAAAATTCTCTTTCATTTTCATTTTTCTGACAAGAATTTAGGAAAAGACGAAAGAAAATTATTTTAGATGGTTTATGCATGATAGATTAATAAATGCCCCACTAAGAAGAAACGAGAATATAATAATTAAAGGAACTACTAGGACCATAGATAGGTCCAAACAAACATGGATTGAGGTTGTAAAGAGGATAGTCTAAGAAATAAAAAATGGATATCTATGTCCAACTGGATCATACCATCCCACATGCCAGGACTTAATATGAGGCTCACGAGGCAATCGCCTTTGGCAAAAAATTTTAGAGGACACCAAATTTTATTACAGTTTATGTATACAAAATTTTTAAAGGGTACAATTTTTTATAGTGTATGTAAGCTCTACCCCTCTAAAATTCAAGTATGGACCTTGAATTTGGGACAAAAATCAAATTGTATGCCTAAAATCTATGAATTTAAATTCACTGAAAGATCTATAAAATTTGTAGATTTAAAGCCATGTAAAGATTTAGAACCGATAATAAAATTTTAGATTTTTTTAACAAAGAGTCTTGTGGCCGCTAGAATCGACAAGTTCTTTTTTTTTTTTTTTTCCTTCTAAAAGAACTAATAGAATCAGTCTCTTCCTTTCCAGATGAGACTTTGATAAAAAAATAAATTTATATATAAATTGTTTATGGTGGACTTATAATTTATTGTAAAAATGTGTTATTACCTAATGTCTATAGTTATTCTTGCTGAGTCGATCTAGTGGCCGCAATCGACGGCTACGAGTGAGTTTTGTTCCTAAAAAACCCACTGAAATCGGTCCTTTTTCATTATATGAGCTTTATAATTTATTAATATTTTTGTATAAATTGTTGCTGATTTTCTTCAATTGTGGTCGACTAATTTATTGAAAAAAAAAACTTCTTGCCATTTAATTGCATAATTATTCTTATTATGATTGAAGTAAACTAATACAGGAATGAGAAAGAATTCTTTTAATATTTGTTATTAATTGTTTATTAGTCGTTAATTATCATTATTTGTTGAAAAATTGTGATAATGTCATTGTATCATTGTCGATGGAAATATATATATATATATATATATATATATATATATATATATATATATAATAATATATAGTTTTGAGGCACCACTTTTAGAGTTAGCCTCACGTTTCAGAGTCCAAGTCCGGCACTGTCGAAAAGAAAGAAGTGAAAGAAGTTATTTTGTTTCGGTTCAACCCATGAAAGTACAAGATAATTGAGATTTAGAAATTGATGGAAAATATTACCATGAGTTTGAGAAGAGCTGAGCCTTAATTTTTATTCTCAATATCTTTCTCCATATATTATGGTTGTACTTGTTAATCAAAGCATTTATGTATTCATCAAGGTTATGAAACCGTGTTTTTTGTTTAGGTAGATTTTTTTAAGGAGTGACCATCGTCAAATGACCCAATTGAATTATTTTTTAACAGCTATAAAAGATAAAAGTGTGCAAAAATGGACGTGCCCTAAAACTGAAAATCACGCTGACAACTTTTACAACGAGGGGAGCAACCTTTTTCCAAATGAAGGCAAGACGACCCTCATGTTTGCGTTAGAATACATGGCTCAGTAGTTTGGGGCTGTTTGGATGGATATAAGTGGCAGAAAGTGTAAAAGTGACATCTTGTTTGCTGAAAGCGAATTGCTTTTATACTCTTGAGTTTTATTCTAATTATTGTCTCCACAAACGGACTTTCAATGTTTGGATATATACATGATATTTTATACTGTAAAAGCGGAAAATTTTATACTTTCGTATTTGAACTATAAATATGTAGGAGGTGGACAATAAAAACAAGGCTTAATTGCTAATTGCTACCCTCAACTATTACACTTTTTCAAGTTGATACCTAAACTTTTTTTCGTAACAGATTGATACCTCAACTATTTATTTTTTCAACTTAATACCTAACATTTTAAAAAACCCCAAAATGCCCTTATCCCTTCCCTCCTTCCACCCCCTCCCCCCCCCACTCCGGCCACCCCCCTGCTAGCTCCGGCCGACCCCCCTCCTCGCTTCCGGCCAACCTCCCCCCTCCCCCCTCCCCCCTCTTCGCTTCCGGGCCACCTCCTGCCCCCGCCTCCCGTCCCGCACCCCCCTTCCCAGCCCCCTCCTCTCGCTGCCGAGTCCTAGGGGAGAGGCGGGAGCGAGCGGACGGCCGGAGCGAGAGGGGGGGGGGGGATGGCCTGAGCGAAGCAGGGGGGAGGATGGCCTGAAGCGAGCAGGGGGGGAGCTGCGGCCGGAGCTAGCAGAGGGGGGGGGGGGGGCGAAGCGAAGGGGGAGGGGGGTTAGGGGTAGGGGCATTTTTGTCCAAAATAATATCCAGGTATCAAGTTGTTACAAAAAAAAGTTTAGGGTACCAAGTTGAAAAATGGTAATAGTTGAGGGTATCAAGTAGCAATTAAGCCTAAAAACAAATTATAATAATAACAAATATTAATTAGTATCTAACTAAATTATTAATTCTATATTAGTACTAATTATTTTACTTCTTTAAATTTTAAGTATTAATTAATATTAATATAACAAACTATTTTATTAATTAATTATCTAAATAATTAAATAACTTAATTGCATAACTAGTTTATTAATTGGATTGATATTAATGAAATAAAAATAGTTTGTGATATTATCTACATTAAATTATTAAGGTTTGGCCTTAATTAAGTAATTACTTAATAACGAATTTATTAATATTGACTACTATTGTTTTAATTACTTATATAAAAAAGAGACCATAAATAATGTTTTAATTAATTTAGTAAAATATTATAATTAAACAAATTAACATAGTAGTCAATATGATATATTAAATAACTATTATTAGGAAAAAAAATAATATCTAGCCACTTTCTCCACATCCACAAAAGAAGAAGTGCAAACGCTACCTTTTGCCCCCGATATGTAGGGAGCAAAACGTGTGTAAAGTAATTATGACACCACATTTTGTCCCTGCATCTGGATTTAATCAAATACCGGATATGTGAAAGTGGTGTCATAATTAAACGAACTTTCATACATTCTACGTCTACTCACACCAATCCAAACTATCACGCACCGGTTCCGCATGACTGAAGGTTGTTAATGGACGTGATGTCATACAAGCCTAAATTACACTTGTACAAGAAAGAACAAAATACAGTCAATAGAACATCTCAGAATACAAGTCATTACAGCGAAAATAAGCAGAAAAGTCGAATAGACACAAAATATACAAAATGATTCTCTTCATTGATAATATTGCAATGGAATTACAACGACTGGAAGTATATAAGCATGGAAAAATTAAGCCATGTGCCTCAGAGGCCATGCACATGAAAAACCATGCGCAACCCCTAAGCCATATGCGCAGGAGACATTAGAAAGATCCTACGCCAAAATTACATGCACCTAGATGGCATGCGCCTAAGACCCCCAACCGTCACTTGACAACTATGTCAGACGTCAGCTGTCACTTGGAACGTGGTGCAGCGTGTGCCTCGAAATAGGTGCAGTCGACGACTACACAACAAACAAAGTGTCATCATTTATGACTTCATGCGCCCATGTCGCCATGTGCCTATGCCACCATGCGCCTACGCTGCCATGCGCCATTCTCATTGAAGACACCTCAGATAAAAATGCTTCGAAGTACGAGCTAACGGCTTGCGTCAGCACTTACGTCATAGCAATCATGACTGCTTTTTGACGATTACATCTGTGCATGCCACATGGCTTGATTTGACCAATGCTCGCATGCGCCCCTGAAGCCATGCGTCCAGATTGGACATGCGCTTCAGAAGCCATACGTTGATTCCTGCACGCGTATCAAATCTTTCCCTTCTAACAGATCGAGATCTTCGAGTCATCAAAAACACGTCATGTGTCACATGACTCAGTCATGCCTGTGATGGGTGTCAACTGCCCAATATCTCAGCAACTACCCAAATCTCCACCACGGCCACGTAGCAGTTAGTTGCCCATATGTGCACAGTTGTAACTGTATTCTGTTTAGAAATGCCATGTGACAGCAAAACTCATGCGCGCCAAGCATCTGCACACAGTGCTCATGTGCACCATATTCCATGAGCGCATCGTTTATGCATGCATGGATGGATTTCTCCATATTGCTATAAATATAATGAGCCTTCTTTCATTTCAGCTCCAGACACACAGAGAGTTTGAGCATCAAAACAGAGAGCCGAATTGTTGTCCACCTTGCCGCTGAGCAGAAGACTTGTAATTTTCTCTCCTTTCATCGTCAGATCGTCATTGGAGTAAAGGAATAGCCGTAGTGTCCGATCTCCATCGTCACACTTTCCCATAATCAACTTATACTTAGATCTTTTGTTTATGAGTTCTTTGTACTCTTCTCGTTCAATCAATACAAAAAGTTCGTATAACTCTTGTCCATGGCAAACAAACTAGTGACTCTGCTTGGAGACTTCCTTCTCCTCTGACGAGAAGGTAGTGACGCAATCTGACGACGCTATGCTCGGATGCTCTCAAAGGATGCCGGTAGTACACTTCGACAAACAAATTTTTGAGGACCTACTCTCTGAGGACAACGCGAGTCCTTCGAAGAGGCTAGCAAAGCCGAAGAAGACTCGCTGCACTTGGGTGCCTAAGGCTGTCGTACCTCATCCAAAAGCTAAAGGGGATATGCTTCTTGTTGTCGCGTCTGTGGCACATGTCTCCAAGACACCATGCGCTGCTGGAAAGAACATTGCTGACTCCCAAACCATGCGCCCCTAAGCAAAGGAACAACAAATGCATAAGAGCTCCTTTTAAAGGAGGCGCATTAACCCTTCTGCACACGAAAAGACGACTGTCTTTGATAGAATCTCTTCCAATGCCAACTCTTCGTCGCAGATGCATGGAAAAGAGGAAACTTGGATCTAACTACTATGCACAGCCAAAGAAGTCCAAGGCAACATGAGCCATGCATGCTCAATCTACTGCGTCTACAGCAAACCAGAAATGTGCGTTAATAGTAACACCCGCAGACGATGGCAAGTTGTGTAGGACCGTTGAGCACCTCTAGAGGGGGGTGAATAGAGTGTGTGTGTGCAGCAGAAAATAATCACCAATTAAAAACTAAACTTTAAAAAACTATGGCAGTGAAATATGAGACAGTAAATATAATGCAGCAAGAGATAGAGAATTCAAACTCAGCGACACAGCGATATATACTGGTATCCCTCTGAGAGGACTAATCCAGTCTCGAGTACTCTTACTCGATGTTAATCCACTATGGCACAAGCTTTAACTAAGAGCTTGCAGTCTCTTACAACACCGTGCTTGGTGACAAGCGCACGACCGGCTTCACAACACCGTGCTTGATGACGAGCGCACGACCAGCTCCACAACAAGAAAGTTGTTGGACTTGGAACGACCTCTTTACAACTCTTGGAATACCAAAAGACTCTAAATCAACTCTGATAGTACTGGCTTTTGGCTAAGAGGTGTATAGGTATGATTTGAAAATCTTGGATCGTTTGAAAACACTTGAATAGTAGAGAAGAGAAGATGAAGAGTGAATGAATGATTTGAAATGAAAAGTTCTTCTATTTATAGGTGTTTTCTGGAACCGAACTCGGGCAGAGTTCGGGCAGAGTTCGGATGCATATATCTCGCAAAGAGACGTTGCTCGCAGATTTGGAGGCAACAAAAGTTTGAATATAAATTGACCGAACTCGGACAGAGTTCTGGCCGAACTCGGGCCGAACTCAGTTAGGAGTTCTGTCAGGAGATTTGAAACATTTAACACAAATTGTTTTGAAAGTATTTTGAAATATTTTGTAAAATGAGTGTAACAAGAAATATGAGTAATAATGGGTAGGCTTTTTAGAAAGTGAACTGAAATAACCCTAAGCCAGTATTACCAAAACTGATTTTACAAAATAAATCTTAGACTCAATAAAATGTAAAATACAGAATAAAAATAAAATGAGTCATCTCCAGATTTGATGATGTTGATGCTTCGTTGATGCAATACAACGTTCGTTGAAATTGATTTTATAAATCCTGAAATGATTAGCAGCATTTTGTATATTTGTGTATTGACTTAAGTGCATGTTGATTATCGAAATCGGATGTGACCATGGAATGGGCCAACAATCTCCCCCATTTTGATAATGACAAACTTGAGTCTATACCAAAATATATCTTGATAAAATAGAACAAAATACAAGTATACCTGAAAAAAATGGTAGAGTTTGTTTTTCGATTTGTAATATGCTTTTTGGTATGGTACTCTTCTCCCCTTTGTCAAATAGTAAAATGACTTGGCTCCCCGTAATGTGTGAAGCCAACAATAGGAAACAAGAGACAAAGTGAAGTAAAAGAGACATAATCACAGCATAAAACAACGACTATAGTAATACTGATGCTGGAAATAAAGAAATGTCATACTATAAGCTGAGTACAATCATCAGAAAAATGTCTAACTAGTGAGTTTAGACATATAATAAGAAAAAAACACATATAATAAGAAAAAAAATCATCATCTAACAAATATCACACTATCCAAAAACTGAATCCACGTCACATAGTGGGGTCGTCAGCATCAGGAGCCTCTGGAGGAAAGTAGGCTGCAGTGGGGTCGAAGTGCTGGAAGGAGACCTCATCTGTGAACCGAGGACCCGGAAAGCCTGGGTGAGGCTGGATGGTGACTGGATGGACCGAATCATGGGCTAGGCTATAGTGGAGATCAGCTATCCCATTCCTCAGTACCTGGGCCTGAGAAATGTGTCGGAACTCCGAATCAAGATAACTTTGATGATGTTGCGCAGATATAGCAACAAAATCATCAAAGCGCTGGTAGAAAGTCGGATCAAATCCCGGGACAGGGGCTGGAGCAGGAGCAGGAGCATCAGGAACCTCAGCATCAGCAGCTGGAGCAGGCTGAGCTCCAGGAGGCAGAAGTGGAGCAGAAAACCGTCGAGATCTGGTAAGCTCGATAGGAGTAGAGGAGAATGCACAAGTCTGAAGGTCAATCTCAAAACGACGAAAGATAGATGCCAAGTGCATTAGATATACCAGATTTCTTCCTGTATTTCTGCAGTTCAGCATACAGGACATCATGGTCTTAGGGATAGAGAATGGAATGCCAAAATGAATGTGATAGAGAGCAGAGAGTTCCAAGAAGGTCACTTCATCTGTGGATCCTTTCTTTGGGAAGGACAGAGAAAATCATTCGATGAAGTCATAAAAGGATTGGTTCAAGTTTTGGAATAAACCCTGCGAGGAACTGGGTTTGGATGACAGATGAGTTCCCTAAAAGAGGCTAGGGTAACATCAGCAGGGAACTGGACATGGGTAATGTCAACCAAAGCATCACCAAGATCAGGAACATGGAAAAATTCACTGATATCGGTGGTAGAGAATTCTAGTTCTTGCCCAGCAACGCAAGAATAGAAATTTCCGTTAGGTTTTACTTGCAAATTGCAGTAAAACATTCGGACGGCATTGTCAAAAATGTTTTCTGATACCTCGAAGAAATCTCGGTCCTAGGTGGTCAAAAGTAGGAGCGTATTCAGAAAATATTGTAAAATTTACAAAAGCTCCATTGCAAATCCTATGACCAGAAAAAGAGTCGAACCAAAGATCAGAAAACTCTTTGTCCGAAAACAAAGTAGAGTCATAGTCTTCTGCATCCATTGGTCGTGCTGGACTAAAAAGGCTAGCAGGTGTTAATTCGAAGAGGAGGAGGCCCCTTGGGAAGATGATCTATGACGCATAGGAGCCATTGAAAGAGATTGAAGGAAAGGAAGTAGATTACCTTTTTGAGAAAAAAAAGAAGGAAGATGAGAATTCGAGACGCCCACCAGATCTCTTGGATTCCTTGCTAGGATGGAGGAGGAAGAACTTTCTAGGAGAAATAAGGAGTAAACTCGAGTTGGTGAGTGAAAAAGAGTGGAGGAAGAGGGGTTTATAAAGGAGCTAGGGCCGGCTGTTCGTTTCTGGAACCATAACAGCGCCGACCGAACTCGGTCCGAATTCGATCCGAACTCGGTCAGAGTTCGGCCCGAGTTCGGTCACTTGCATTCCCGAGACAATAAATGCAGTTCTGGTTGGTTAAAAGTAATTTTTATGACTTTTGACTCTAGTTTTAATAACGAACTCTATTTATGGGTTAACTGTAGGGGTTATCCCAGCTAACGGAGGTTCACCGGGGAACTCTTAAGTACCGCTTCGCTTCGACCGTAGTCGTGGTGACAGACATACCCTTTTTAGGTTTGTACCCAAAATAATTTCCGTTAAATAAATTCCAAAGTTGCAAGTCATGAAATTAATTTTAATTACCATATTGCATTATGAATCTGAAAATTCAAGTATACCGAGCTCACGCCTCATTATGTTAAAACGGTCTTCAGCCAATGGTTTTGTGAATATATCTGCTAGTTGATGATCTGTGTCAATAAATTCTAAGCAAATATTCCCGTGTTGTTGATGATCACGAAGAAAATGATGTCTTATCTCTATGTGCTTTGTGCGTGAATGACAAATAGGGTTCTTAGTCAAATTAATAGTGCTAGTGTTGTCACAATAAATAGGAACATTAGTGTAGTGCAGATTGTAGTCATCTAAGGTTTGCTTCATCCACAAAATCTGAGCACAACAACGTCCTGCGGCGATATACTCAGCCTCAGTTGTTGATAATGCTACAGAATTTTGTTTCTTGCTAAACCAAGAGACTAAGGCCTTTCCTAGGAAATGACATGTGCCACTGGTACTTTTACGGTCTACTTTGCATCCCGCAAAATCCGCATCCGAGTAACCTATCAGGTCAAAGGATTTGGTTTTAGGATACCATAAGCCGACTGTAGAAGTTCCTTTAAGGTATCAGAAGATACGCTTAACGGCACTAAGATGTGATTCCTTAGAATTTGCCTGATAATGTGCACAAATGCAAACACTAAACATAATATCAGGACGACTAGCAGTTAAATATAAAAACTCAATCATACCTCGATACTTACGCTGATCGACAGGTTTGCCACTTTCATCAGCATCAAGCTTTGTAGATGTAGCCATAGGAGTCCCGATTGGCTTTACATTCTCGAGGTCGTACTTTTTCAGTATGTCCTTCGTGTACTTAGCTTGGTTGATGAATGTTCCTTTTGAGTGTTGTTTGATTTGAAGTCCTAGGAAGAAGTTTAGCTCTTCCATCATACTCATCTCAAATTCACTCTGCATACACTTAGCAAAATCTTGACAGAGTTTTTCGTTAGTAGAACCGAATATTATGTCATCTACATAAATTTGCACAAGAAGGATATCATTATTCAAGGATTTGATAAATAAAGTATTATCAACTTTTCCTTTTGAAAAACCATTATCAAGTAAGAAGGCACTTAGGCGTTCATACCAAGCACGAGGTGCTTGTTTGAGTCCATAAAGGACTTTCTTAAGCTTGAAGACGTGATCAGGTTTTGAAAATCTTCAAAACCAGGGGATTGTTTCACAAAAACTTCCTCTTTTAAAAATCCGTTTAAAAATGCACTTTTCACGTGTAACTCCTCTTCCCGTTTTTATTTTTATTCATATTATTATCGTGTTCGAGGAATATTTTGATTAATTCTTTATATCAAAAACGAGTTCTTTTAAATTAAATATTTTGAGAAGTGCTAAATTATTTTGTTAAAAGATATTGTAGAAACAATGAAAGACGATGGTTAGTATTTCAAATTTTATTGAAGTTGGTTTCCAAAAGGGATTTGAAAATCATAAGTAATTTTGAAATCAATAAAGATTTTATCAAAGTATTAAGTTTTGGATTTATAATAAATATATTTAAAAAAAAATCAATTTGATAATATCATTACTAGGATGAGAAGTTATTTATACAGAATTTTTCATATACAGGGGAGAAGTTGATGGAAATTGTACTAGACGGAAGAAGTTTCGAAAATTTTCAAAGAGAGGGATAGACCGCCAAATGTCATGGCGGGGTGGAGTGAGGAAGAGAGAGGAAGTGCTGGGGTGGGAAGAGAGAGGAGGGCCCGCCATCAATGATGGCGGGGTGGGGAGGAGACCGCCACCACTGATGGCATGGTGTAGAGAGAGAGAGAGAGAGAGAGAGAGAGAGGGGCGCCATATAGGATGGCGGGGAGGCGAGAGAGGGATTAGGAGAGAGGAGTCGCCACCGGTCGTTAGTAGAGAAATTAAAAACAAAAAACAAAAAAAAACTCCTGCCTATGTGGCCAAAAAAAACTCCTGCCTACGCATATTCTCCCCATGTGTGTCACCGACGACCGGTGAAAAAGCATGCACGTGAGGTACAATCAGCCCATCACTCCAAGCACGCTATGTGTATGCTATGTGTCCTTTTTCGGGACAACTGAGTACAAATAAATCGAGAAGCTCTCTTTCTCCTATAATAAAGATCAATCAATGCTTCCACAGCTTCTAGCATTCTACTCCCGAGTCCATTTTTTTCGCCCCCCAAAACTATAGTATTTGTTCACTCTCCTATTACATGGAGACATGTGGCAAATTTTAAGTCAAACCTACTTTGGAAATGTACAAAACCACTCTCAAAATAATTTTAGTTGTCACATGTCTCCATGTGATAGGGGGTGAACAAACACCATAATTTTTGGGGATGAACAAAAATGGGCTCTTCTACTCCCATCTTCTCAAATTCTCTCCTCTCTCCTCCCTCTTGGTCCCCCTCTATCCTCCCCGCCATCATACATGGCGGTCCCCCTATCTCCTCTCTCCTCTCTCTTCCTCTCTCTCCCTCTACCGTGCCATCAGTGGTGGCAGTCTCCTCCCCACCCCGCCATCACTGATGGCGGGCTCTCCTCTCTCTTCCCACTCTAGCACTCCCTCTCTCTTCCTCACTCCACCCCGCCATGACATTTGGCGGTTTATCCCCCTCTTCGGTATTTTTTGAAACTTTTTTCGTCTAGTGTAATTTCCATCAACTTCTTCCCTATATATGAAAATTTCTGTTATTTATAGTTTTGTAGTAATTAATTATGTGATTTAGATATCAATGTATACGATTTAAAATTGTTTTATCTTATTTTGAATATATATAATTTAAACTTTTAGATGATTATTTAAATTAGTATATTTATCTACCAATAGATTTCGATAAGATTGAATTATTTTAAACTTGATATTGATCTAAATTTATATCGTTATCTATTAGTGGATTTGATTAAATGAGGTTGTTTTAAAAACATTTAGTTAATTTTAAATAAATGGAGAGACTTAGGGCCTGTTTGGTTCTGCTTTTAACCGCAGCATTTTGAGTTTAAACGAACAAATGGGAGTAAACAATGTTTGGCAGTGACAATTCACAATTTGATTTCCCAAATTTTTTTTAGAAAGCAACACTCAGAGCAATGGATTTGAGGAAGTAAAAAATAGTTGTTTTTAAAACAATTTTTTCTTTGTTTACACTGTTTGAGGGGCCCACGTCCCTTCCCCTCCCCAATCCCTGGTTTCTGTTAACTCTCTTTCTCTCTCTCTCTCTCCTGCTCTCTTCTCCATGAGACACGCTCCCTGCTGTCTCTTCTCCATGAGACCCCCAGCCCGCAGGAGAATGGAGTTTGGAGCTCGAGCACGTCCCCTCCGCGCGTCGTTGGTGGTCGGCGGTGGTAAAGGCGGAGGTGGTAGTGGTCCCAGGCCTAGCCAATTCAGCCACGGCCTCGACCGGCTCGTCGACGATCTCAACTGGTTCATTGACAACCTCGACTGGCTCGTCGACGACCTCCCACCGCCTCGTCCTCGTCGGCTCGTTGACAACCACCCACCGCCACAGGTCCAGCCGGTTCAGTCCTACTCGGCTCGTTGACAAATTCCCACTGCATCGTCCTCGTCGAAGACCTCAACCGACTCGTCGACGTCCTCCCACTGGCAGCTTAGGGTTAGGGTTTTGGGACATGATGGTGGTTTTGATGGTTACAACGATGAGCGGGTCATGTTGGGTCGACCGAGGAGGAAGGGCCATGTCGACTTCCATGACTGGACTTGACTCCAGCGGAAGCCGACGATGTCCGGATCCTCGAGAAGTTCGGATCAACATTTGGGAGGGACACAGGGACACAGTTGGGCACGTTTGTGAGGGATACAATTGGACACGAACATATGTGGACACATAAAAAATTATTTTCTAAAAAAAAATTACCAAACAAAATTTCAGTTTTTTTGTTTTTTAAAACTATTTTTCAGATGAGAGTAACCAAACACAAAGCCAAAATCTCTCTACTTAGAAAACAACTTTATAACTTACTTTCAGAAAACTGCTTTTAAAACTAAATTTCAGAAAACATATCCAAACGGACCCTTATCTATTAGAACTTGTAGTTCTTATCCAACTAGAAGAGTAAACCCCCCATATAAGGAGGAACTCTCTTCTACCATCTTCTCCCCAATGCATCATCACCAACCCAACGTAACGTGCCCTCCCCACGACCTTCTTCTCCATCCCTCACTCATCCACAAAACCATATCCACCTCTCGTCTTCCCTGATCACGACCACCTCCGAACCGCACCCGGCTAGTCCCCGAGCGCGCCGCAGCGTTGACCTCATGCCGCATCCGACGTCTGCTACTGCAGAATCCTTCCGAATCGAGGAGGACCATTGCCAGGTGTTCCGTACATCTCCTCCAAACCTGCGACAGTCGCTCGACAATAGTCTGACATCAAAATATTGTCGGACTCGAGACCCTGAGGTCATTCGAGTACTGAGCTATGCTTAGCCGATCAACGACGGACCCCGAGCACCTCGCCATGCTGCAGATCCCCGGTGGCTCAGAGCATACCACCTCCGGCCATTGATTTCAAGTGTCTACCATCACCACTTCTTAACATCAGCCGCCACAACAATCCCGATATTATACAACCACAGCCACCTGCAAAATTATGTGTCCTTGTGTCCGTGTGTCCACCACAGAAATCAAAGTAGCAGTCGTGTCCGGACCCATGGTCCGTGTCCACACCATTTTTACTATCGGTATTCATATCATCATACATACATCCTCTGTGTCCAACAAGCAGGACACAGGACACCGGTGAATAACCAAAACCTAATCTAACCTTGCCGATGTAGCCGGTCGTTCTCGCCTACTGGGCCTTCTCAAGCTCCATCTCGTCATCCCCGTACGACTAGCGCGAGCCTCCATGCACCGTCGAGCGCCGTTTCTCCTCCGCCCCGTCTTCCGCGAGATCCAGCGACCTCAGATCCGCGCTTCCCCGGTCGAGTTTCCGCCGCGGCAAGTATCCCCGAGCACTCTCCCAGCCAAGAACCTGTGCCACCAGGTTCCGTACCGTCCCTTTGACCGCTGTAGCCTCGCCAGCGAAGTCGCGCTCCTCCGTGCCGAGCTTCCTCGGGTGCGACGATGACTGCGCCACCTCCGGGATCGGATCCGTCGAGGACGAACAAGCCCCCGCACCCTCGGCGACCGTTCCTCGCCGCGCTCGGCTGCGCCATCTCCGGATCCGGTCATCTCCCGTGACCAAGGTCGCCGCGTCTAGGCCGCGCCAGAGCATGTTCCCTCTGGCCGCGTCGCTCCCCTCCACGTTCGCCGCCGTGGGCGAGACCCCCTTGAGGTGAGACCCCCTCCATCTTCTCTCTCCCCATTCTCTCTCTGCCTCTAGTTCCCTCCCTCTCTCTCAAAAAAAAAGGAAAGAAAGGAAAAGGGAATTGATTAACTCTCTCTCTCTCTCCCCTTTTCCTTTCTTTTGTCTTTGCTTCCTCTGAAAACGAATAAACAGCAGAAGCAGCATACATGCTTCGAAGTTCGTTTTCATCGAGAAAGAGAAGGAAGCCAGTGTTTGGTTGGGCTAAGTGTTGGGCCAACACTCAGAATATATTAAGAATTGGACCAGTAGTGATGTTAGAATAATTTATTATAACTTTTGTCCAAATATTGGTTAGTTGATTATCATTTCATTTTACTGATAATACCAGTGTATAGTGTATAGGTCAGATATGCTAAGTATTATTTAATCATTATTATTAGCATTATTATTGATAGTATTAAGTTATTTTCATAAATTGTTATTGGTTTTAATTAAATATCTCTAAATTATATTCTTACAAATATAGTATTGGGCCTTAAGCCCACATTACTAGGTTTCAAAATAATGTGGATTACATTGGGCTTATATATATATATATATATATATATATATATATATATATATATATATATATATATATATATATATATATTTTTTTTTTTTTTTTGGGCTTATATATATATATATATATATATATATATATATATATATATATATATATATTATTGCTAAAGTTTACATTGGGCTTATATATATTATTGCTAAAGTAAATAAATTGGAGTCATTATATTCAAAAATTCAGTTTTAACCTTAGAATATCTTCCTAGTTTTATTTATTACTTTAACTAAATACAATATCATTTTCAAATAATGTAATAATATTTTTTTAAATAAATATATTTTTCTATTAAGATAATTCATTTTTTTAAAATTCTCTCTTAGATTATATCGTTCCTGATTATGACCAATCTAATCGTATTATATCTCTTTGCGATTCCTTCACGTCGACCTAGCCAATCGGACTACCCTGGACTCATCAAGACTATCGGTTTCACCAGCAAAGGATTACAGGCGAGTACAGTTTATTGTCTATATTTCGATATTGATCTTTACTATATTTTATTGATTAGTCATTGGTTATGTGATTTTATACTCTATTATAAATTGTGGAGTCGAGAATGAGAAGTACCAAGGATGTGTGATCCGACCATAGACCGTGTTTATTTTCATGCAGTAGATCTCGTAGACCGTGTTTATTTTCATGCAGTAGATCTCGTAGACCGTGTTTATTTTCATGCAGTAGATCTCGTAGACATTGTTTATTTTATGCAGTAGATCTCGTAGACGTTGTTTATTTTATGCAGTAGATCTCGTAGACATTGTTTAATTTCTACAAGTAGATCTCGTAGACCGTGTTTATTTTTCATGCAAGTAGATCTCGTAGATCGTGCGGTGTAGTGCCCCAGACCGATCACATATCAACGGTACTTCTAACAGTTGGGGAAAGTATTTTGTGTCTATTTATTGCTATTGGTTTTCCGTATTTACTGTTTATTTTCAAAACTCATGATTGATGTCTAACCTTTATTTTATAGTCATTTTCTTTATTTGAAATTGCATTCAGTGACTTGTGCTCGTTCCATTCCTGACTGGAAACCAATATTTTTCAGGTTAGCCGTGAATTCACTTAGCTTGGGAGTGACAAGTATACTTGCTGACAAAAGCCTAGAGACTAGCTAGATAGTGGAGTTGTAGTCATTCAAATAATTGTACAAGTTTATATTTTTTTGCAAATGTAAAACTTGTGAATATTGTAAGTTAAATTAATTATGTGAATGAGCATTATTTGTGATTTGATCTTCATGGCCGTGACAGTGTTTTACCGCCGACACTGCGGCGTAGGCTGGCTTGGACACGTCTCGTATCCGTTTAAAAAAAAACGGGTGTGGGTCGTGACAAGTTTTTTTTGTGGCCCATGCAGGTCAGTCTTCGCAAGTTGTGCGAACTCGTAGTAGTACCATATTAGTCGTACTATTGCAAGCCTACGACTAGGACATGCTCATTCACAACTAGGCTTAATTAGAATTTAGGAGAATGACGATGACTAGGAGTCCTTTGTTCAGTTGACTGTTTGGGAGTTAAACTTTGCTATATAGGCCATATAATTTAGGTAAGATTTATTAGGAAGCTCAAAAATTTCATTAGAAGGATGTACCACTGTGTTTTGACATGATGGTTGGGTCTAAGGTGGGTAGACTATCCGCCTGGTAAAATAGGTATTCCTAGGGTTCAATCCTAACCTTGATTATTTATTTTGCCTTCTCTAACTATCATCATATCGTAAGTTTGAATGCTTAATTATCTTCCATTTTGCCAATAAGGAATTATTTTATAATTTTCTATTCTGTTATACGAATCTCGAGTCAATTTCTGATTCAAGGTTTCCTTCTCAATCATTTGAGTACCCATGAAGTAGAGATTAGAATGTACCCTCCCTAATCGATCATTTTATTTTCGAGAATTAGGACTTATATGGCAGACACTTACCCTTCTCCTATCTTTAACAATTGTGCAATTTTTATTTTTCTGCTTTCCCTGACATCGTCATGTTGTACGGTCTGTATTGCTGGATTAGTTCTCATTAGTCATAATAAATTATTTTCCTAAGAGTAAATTCTATTTTCCACCCATTGACTCCTGAGCCTAATATGATTCAATTATCCATATGTTAATTTTGAGTCAATTCTTGTTTTATGTTTCCCCTCGATCCTTGGATATTAGAGAAATAGAATTGGAAAATTTTGTTTCTCTTGTGTTTAATCAATTTTCTAATTGATCCTTTAAATTTCGAAAGGTGATACCTTCACTTCAAGGACAGATACTTACATATTCAATCGTGATTCGCTCGTCAAAATTCTAAAAACTCCTTTGAAATTCTTAGAGATAGTTGAAATTTTTTTGATGACTTACGATGGCAAGATAGCAGCGCACTGTCGCCAATTATTTGAATTATCGAGACTGCGGGTTCACTGCAGCCAGCAGCGCACTGGCGTGGCATGATCCCTAAGTTGAAGTAATTTCGAGTAAGTGTAAGTTATCCAATGTTATTAAAACTATGACCTAGTTGTCCTATTTTGACCTTGAGTCATTATGTCAATATTAGATAGAGTTAACAGAGTACTCGATACCGTATTTTTATTTGAGTCATGGAACCAAGGATTTACTGCAGCCAGGTGTACACTGGCGAGGCATAAATTCTCGGTAAAATAACTTCGGATATGCTTACGGTTTTCGAATACCATAGAGGCTATACATTTTATTGGCATATGATTATTGGTTTTCACGATCCGCAAAATCTTGCACTTTCACTACAAATTGATTAGATACCCTATTTTTCATTATCGTACTATAAATAAGCTTGTATTCCTTCCCTTCTTATCTTACCTTCTAAGCTCGAGTCGTCATTCTCATTTGAAAACCTATTAGTAGATTTTAACCCCATTCCACTAGATTCAAAATCGTACCAATATTACGATTCTATAATCATACCTACATAATCGATCGTGCCAATACAATTTGAAATTGGATCATTCTTAACTATTTTTGATCACGACTAAACTATTTTGGTTATATTTCGTTCGTGTTAATTCGCATATTTTCCTAGATTTGATTCTGAAATCGTGCCTAATAATTTTGCTTAAACAATCATCGAGTTATCGTTCCAAATAAAAGTTGAATTTTGTTCGTCCCTAAAAGGCTTTTATCGTGACTAAAGTATTTGACTATAACCATAATCGTGCCTACTTCAACTTATTCATTGCAAAAATTATCTCTCTATTCTACTATGATCGTGACCATTTTTGATCACGTTCATACTCATGCTGAATTTTTATATATTTTTTGATCATACTTGAATAATTGCGTGATTAACCTTGATCGTGACCGTATCTTAGCTGTATCTAAGTGATTTTTCCCATGTTTAAACATAGATTAAGTTTTGATCGTTGATCATGCCTATAATTCCAACAATAATAATCGTGCATAACGACTCTTCTCGTTTAGCAACCCTAGTTGGGTTCTATCTATAAGCATACTTAGGCTTTGACCTTAGCTTAATCCTTGACCATATAACTTGGTCATATTTTGATCGTACCTAAACGATAAATCGTGCTAAATCAAATTCTTGATCATCCTTAAACAAAATATAATCGTGACTCAATCATTTTTGGATCGTGCCAAATCGCATCCTTTCCTAAGGTTTCGATTCTATCCGTGATTACGCATATCTAATTCGATTACTAATCGTATCATTTTCTCTTGATTATATATTTTTTTCATGACTAATCATGCCCTCCAAAATTTTGAGGAAGAAAATTTCTAAACTGGATAGAGTCTTCGAGTGATGAATTGTCCTTGAGGTTATTGTTAGCTTTTATGGCGAATTTTGAGAACTTTGAACATTTTAGCATTTTAAAGGTTTGACACCAACCATAACTATTTACTCCTTCCATTTTTCCCTAGTTGATCGTTGTTCCTATCCAAGAATCTTTCCTTCCTTTTCACCTATTTTATTTTCTTATTACAAATTGCTTACCTTTTCATCGACCAACCAAGTCCATTTATCCTAGTAGTCCTTAAATTCGAGGACGAATTTACTTCTAAGGTGGGTAGATCTGTAACTCCTCTTCCCGTTTTTATTTTTATTCATATTATTATCGTGTTCGAGGAATATTTTGATTAATTCTTTATATCAAAAATGAGTTCTTTTAAATTAAATATTTTGAGAAGTGCTAAATTATTTTGTTAAAAGATATTGTAGAAACTATGAAAGACGATGGTTAGTATTTCAAATTTTATTGAAGTTGGTTTCCAAAAGGGATTTGAAAATCATAAGTAATTTTGAAATCAATAAAGATTTTATCAAAGTATTAAGTTTTGGATTTATAAATAAATATATTTAAAAAAAATCAATTTGATAATATCATTACTAGGATGAGAAGTTATTTATAGTTTTGTAGTAATTAATTATGTGATTTAGATATCAATGTATACGATTTAAAATTGTTTTATCTTATTTTGAATATATATAATTTGAACTTTTAGATGATTATTTAAATTAGTATATTTATCTACCAATAGATTTCGATAAGATTGAATTATTTTAAACTTGATATTGATTTAAATTTATATCGTTATCTATTAGTGGATTTGATTAAATGAGGTTGTTTTAAAAATATTTAGTTAATTTTAAATAAATGGAGAGACTTATCTATTAGAACTTGTAGTTCTTATCCAACTAGAAGAGTAAACCCCCCATATAAGGAGAAACTCTCTTCTACCATCTTCTCCCCAATGCATCATTACCAACCCAACGTAACGTGCCCTCTCCACGACCTTCTTCTCCATCCCTCACTCATCCACAAAACCATATCCACCTCTCGTCTTCCCTGATCACGACCACCTCCAAACCGCACCCGGCTAGTCCCCGAGCGTGCCGCAGCGTTGACCTCATGCCGCATCCGACGTCTGCTACTGCAGAATCCTTCCGAATCGAGGAGGACCATTGCCAGGTGCTCCGTACATCTCCTTCAAACCTGCGACAGTCGCTCGACAATAGTCTGACATCAAAATGTTGTCGGACTCGAGACCCTGAGGTCATTCGAGTACTGAGCTATGCTTAGCCGATCAACGACGGACCCCGAGCACCTCGCCATGCTGCAGATCCCCGGTGGCTCAGAGCATACCACCTCCGGCCATTGATTTCAAGTGTCTACCATCACCACTTCTTAACATCAGCCGCCACAACAATCCCGATATTATACAACCACAGCCACCTGCAAAATTGTGTGTCCTTGTGTCCGTGTGTCCACCACAGAAATCAAAGTAGCAGTCGTGTCCGGACCCATGGTCCGTGTCCACACCCATTTTTACTATCGGTATTCATATCATCATACATACATCCTCTGTGTCCAACAAACCGGACACAGGACACCAGTGAATAACCAAAACCTAATCTAACCTTTCCGACGTAGCCGGTCGTTCCCGCCTACTGGGCCTTCTCAAGCTCCATCTCGTCATCCCCGTACGACTAGCGCGAGCCTCCATGCACCGTCGAGCGCCGTTTCTCCTCCGCCCCGTCTTCCGCGAGATCCAGCGACCTCAGATCCGCGCTTCCCCGGTCGAGTTTCCGCCGCGGCAAGTGTCCTCGAGCACTCCTCCAGCCAAGAACCTGTGCCACCAGGTTCCGTACCGTCCCTTTGATCGCTGTAGCCTCGCCAGCGAAGTCGCGCTCCTCCGTGCCGAGCTTCCTCGGGTGCGACGATGACTGCGCCACCTCCGGGATCGGATCCGCCGAGGACGAACAAGCCCCCGCACCTTCGGCGACCGTTCCTCGCCGCGCTCGGCTGTGCCATCTCCGGATTCGGTCATCTCCCGTGACCAAGGTCGCCGAGTCTAGGCCGCGCCAGAGCATGTTCCCTCCGGCCGCGTCGCTCCCCTCCACGTTCGCCGCCGTGGGCGAGACCCCCTTGAGGTGAGACCCCCTCCATCTTCTCTCTCCCCATTCTCTCTCTGCCTCTAGTTCCCTCCCTCTCTCTCAAAAAAAAGGAAAGAAAGGAAAAGGGAATTGATTAACTCTCTCTCTCTCTCCCCTTTTCCTTTCTTTTGTCTTTGCTTCCTCTGAAAACGAATAAACAGCAGAAGCAGCATACATGCTTCGAAGTTCATTTTTATCGAGAAAGAGAAGGAAGCCAGTGTTTGGTTGGGCTGAGTGTTGGGCCAACACTCAGAATATATTAAGAATTCGACCATTAGTGATGTTAGAATAATTTATTATAACTTTTGTCAAAATATTGGTTAGTTGATTATCATTTCATTTTACTGATAGTACCAGTGTATAGTATATAGGCCAGATATGCTAAGTATTATTTAATCATTATTATTAGCATTATTATTGATAGTATTAAGTTATTTTCATAAATTGTTATTGGTTTTAATTAAATATCTCTAAATTATATTCTTACAAATATAGTATTGGGCCTTAAGCCCACATTACTAGGTTTCAAAATAATGTGGATTACATTGGGCTTATATATATATATATATATATATATATATATATATATATATATATATATATATATATATATATATATATATATATATATATATATATATATATTATTGCTAAAGTTTACATTGGGCTTATATATATTATTGCTAAAGTAAATAAATTGGAGTCATTATATTCAAAAATTCAGTTTTAACCTTAGAATATCTTCCTAGTTTTATTTATTACTTTAACTAAATACAATATCATTTTCAAATAATGTAATAATGTTTTTTTAAATAAATATATTTTTCTATTAAGATAATTCATTTTTTAAAATTCTCTCTTAGATTATATCGTTCCTGATTATGACCAATCTAATCGTATTATATCTCTTTGCGATTCCTTCACGTCGACCTAGCCAATCGGACTACCCTGGACTCATCAAGACTATCGGTTTCACCAGCAAAGGATTACAGACGAGTACAGTTTATTGTCTATATTTCGATATTGATCTTTACTATATTTCATTGATTAGTCGTTGGTTATGTGATTTTATACTCTATTATAAATTGTGGAGTCGGGAATGAGAAGTACCAAGGATGTGTGATCCGACCATAACCGTGTTTATTTTCATGCAGTAGATCTCGTAGACCGTGTTTATTTTCATGCAGTAGATCTCGTAGACCGTGTTTATTTTCATGCAGTAGATCTCGTAGACATTGTTTATTTTATGCAGTAGATCTCGTAGACATTGTTTATTTTATGCAGTAGATCTCGTAGACATTGTTTAATTTCTGCAAGTAGATCTCGTAGACCGTGTTTATTTTTCATGCAAGTAGATCTCGTAGATCGTGCGGTGTAGTGCCCCAGACCGATCACATATCAACGGTACTTCTAACAGTTGGGGAAATTATTTTATGTCTATTTATTCCTATTGGTTTTTCGTATTTACTGTTTATTTTCAAAACTCATGATTGATGTCTAACCTTTGTTTTATAGTCATTTTCTTTATTTGAAATTGCATTCAGTGAATTGTGCTCGTTCCATTCCTCACTGGAAACTAATATTTTTTAGGTTAGCCGTGGATTCACTTAGCTTGGGAGTGACGGGTATACTTGCTGACAAAAGCCTAGAGACTAGCTAGATAGTGGAGTTGTAGTCATTCAAATAATTGTACAAGTTTATATTTTTTTGCAAATGTAAAACTTATGAATATTGTAAGTTAAATTAATTATGTGAATGAGCATTATTTGTGATTTGATCTTCATGGCCGTGACAGTGTTCTACCGCCGACACTGCGACGTAGTCTGGCTTGGACACGTCTCATATCCGTTTAAGAAAAAACGGGTGTGGGTCGTGACATCACGTCCATTTGAAATAATTTAAAATCATTAAAGCATGCAAATGCACAAAAATACGGATGGCTTCTAGTCTAGCAACAGGAGCATAGGTCTCATCATAATCAATTCCTTCTTCTTGATTATAACCTTGTGCCACTAGACGTGCTTTGTTGCGTAGAACCTGTCCATCTTCACTGAGTTTATTTCGGAACACCCATTTGGTACCAATTATCGATTGACCAATTGGTTTAGGAACGAGTTCCCTAACTTGGTTTCTCTCAAATTGATTAAGTTCCTCTTGCATGGCATAAATCCATAACTCATCAGTAAAAGCATCATCTACATTCTTAGGTTCTATTTGAGAAGTGAATGCTACATTTGCTGCTATATCAGAATTTTTAAGAGATGAACATGTACTTACACCCTTAGATACATCACCTATGATGAGTGTTTCTGGATAATCTGGCTTGAATTTTAATGATTCGAATTGTTGGGTCATATCTTTCACAAAATTTTTCTCAGCTCTTGTATCTTGGGTCAGATCTTTCACATAACTCTTCTCAGTCCTTGCGTGTGTATCTTCATCATCACTGTCGCTAGATCTGTGACTATTTAACTCATCAAAAGTAACATTAATAGTTTCTTCAACAATCATAGATCTTTTATTGAAAATTCTATATCCCTTACTCTTAGCAGCATATCTGAGAAATATCCCGTCATCTGCTTTGGAGTCGAACTTTCCCAAGTTATCCTTGGTGTTCAGGATAAAACAACGACATCCAAAAACTTTAAAGTAAGAAATATTTGGAATCCTTCCAAACCAAAGCTCATATGGTATTTTCTTCGAGATTGGTCGAATTAACACCCTATTCAAAACATGACAGGCTGTACTAACAGCTTCTGCCCAAAAAATTTAGAAAGCTTATACTGATTCAGCATGACTCTAGCCATTTCGCTTAGAGTACGATTCTTCCGCTCCACAACGCCATTCTGTTGGGGAGTTCTAGGACAAAAAAATTCGTGGTAGTATCCACTATCATCACAAAACTTTTTGAAATCAGAATTTTCGAATTCGCCACCATGATCACTTCGGATACGAGTAATCATAAAGCCTTTTTCGTTTTGTACCTTTTTACAAAATATTTGGAATTCAAAAATTGTATCACTTTTGTTTGATAAGAAATAAACCCAAGTAAATCGAGAGAAATCATCAACAATAACAAAAGCGTAGAACTTACCGCCAAGACTAGCGACTCTACTAGGACCAAATAAATCCATATGAATTAACTGCAAAGGTCTAGAAGTACTTACAGCGTTGATGGATTTAAAAGTAGACCTATGTGCTTTGTTCTTTTCACAGTCAGCACATACCATATCTCTCTTGAATGGAATCTCAGGGAGTCCTCTTACCAACTTCTTTGTACTTAGTCGTGAGATAGTATCCATGTTTGCATGTCCTAGTCTCATGTGCCATAGCCAGCTTTCATCTTGATTGGCTACTAGGCACCTACCTGCATTATTAGTATTCTCCAAAAAGAAAACATAAATATTGTCTTCTCTGATCCCTTTATATATGGGATCACTAGATGACAAATCATATATGGTACATTTATCTTTCACAAAATTGATACCATAACCATTATCTGCCAAATGACTTATGCTTAATAGGTTATGTTTCAATTCTGTTACTAGACAAACATCCTTTATTACTGGATAGGGAGAAATACCTATAGTACCATTACCAATTATATCACCTCTCAAGTTATTTTCGAAGGAGACATATCCTTCTTTCTTTATCGATAGCGTAGCAAATAAAGATGCATCACCAGTCATGTGTCGCGAACATCAGCTATCGAGGATCCATTTGCTTCTAGCATGAGAGGGTTGAGGGTCCACCTACAAGACAAGTAGATGAATCCTTTGGTACCCATTTTCTGAAGGGTCCATTCTGATTAGCTTTAGGTCTCCAAATTAAAGTGTGATTGTCAACAAGCTTTCTTGCTAAACAATACTGTGATATGTGACCGTGCGTACCATAATAAGTGCAAGTCAGTTTAGAACTAGATGTGGTCACCACTGTGTTTACATCTTGTTTGGTTTGGAGAACCTATAAGTGAAAGCATGATTGTATATGTGTTTCTTCTGTGCTTTCTTGTTTTTAGTCCTCTTAGGTGTATGCTTGGCATTAGGACTAATTTTAGGCTGTGTCACAGGTATTGCCTGTTTGCCTAACTTGATTTCTAACTTTTTAGAAATCGCAATAGACTCTTCATATCTAGCAGTCATATCTGAGAGTCTTTGTTCTGTTACTAGGTGCTTCTTCTTCTCTATGTCATATAGTTCTTGTATCTTGACATAGTCTCTTTCTTTCTTTTCAATTTTGAGGATAGCCTCATGATAGTCTACCTTGAGTTTGGCTATCTCTTCCATGTTACCGGTAGTAAACGTCTCTTTAATATCTTCAATAAGATTGGACAGTCTACCTAACTCGGTTGTGTACGCCTTAATCTCTTTTCGAGATTGCTTATACTTGTCAAGCACATTTTTGTGTTCTTCAAGTAAATCGCTAAAGGCATTTTCTAACTCATCGAAAGTAAAGTCATCATATAGAGGATTTGAAGATACCTTATCAAATGTCATAAGACAGACATTTGCATTGTCGCAGGGTCTGTCATCTTCTTCTGAATCACTGGCATCACTTTCATGCCAGATACTTGTGTTGCCATACTTTCGACCAGTTGTTGCTTTTCTGCTTGATCTTGATCTGTCATATGGACTGCTTTTTTTAGTGGTTGGACAGTCCTTCTTCATGTGCCCTGACTTCTTGCATCCAAAGCATATGGTTTCATCTTCATTGCTTTCTTGGATATCTTTCTTTTTTCTGCTTGTAAACTTTAGGTACTTCCTGAAGTTCTTCACAAGTAGGGCATGTTCATCACCATTTGATGATTCTTCATCAGAGTCATTGCATGTTGATTTTCTTGCTTGAGCTTTGAAGGCAATAGATTTTTCTTTTGGTGTTGCTTCCTCAAACTCTTGCAAATCAAGTTCATGGGTCATCAGCTTTCCCATCAGTGTTTCCAAGGACATAGTGGTGAGATCGTTTCCTTCAATAATTGCTGTGGCTTTTGGATTCCAGTTCTTTGTTAGAGCCCGCAGCACTTTTCTGATCTTCTCATGATTGCTGTAATCCTTACCAAGAGATTGCAGAGGATTAGTTATATCAAGGAAACGAGGTAAACATCTGTGTAATTGACTCACCGAATTTCATCTTGAAAGATTCATATTCCTGAGTCAGTCTACTAATTTTGGATTCCTTTACTTGGGAAGTACCTTCATGAGTTACCTCAAGAAGTTTCCAAATTTCGTGAGACGTCTTACAGGTTGAAACTTGTTGAACTCTGTTTTGTCAATTGTACAGAATAGTGCATTGATGGTACGAGCATCATGACTAGCCTTAGCTTTTTCAGCTTCGGTGTATTTGTCATGAGGCTTTTCTATAAGAATACCTTCAACCACTGTGGGTGCTGGTTTCTTATAACCATCAATGACTATTGACCAAAGATCAAAGTCAAGAGATTTTAGAAAGAAAGTCATTCGTGTTTTCTAATAGGTATAATTTGTTCCATCAAATAGGGGAGGTCTATTTGTGGATTTCCCTTCACCGTTGAATATTGATTTCATGGCTGCCATATATACTCTCTGAGGTATGTTATATATGAATATAACCTACTCTGATACCAATTGTAGGACCGTTGGGCACCTCTAGAGGGGGGGAGGGTGAATAGAGTGTATGTGTGCAGCGGAAAATAATTACCAATTAAAAACTAAACTTTAAAAAACTATGGCAGTGAAATAAGAGACAGTAAATATAATGCAGCAAGAGATAGAGAATTCAAACTCAGCGACACAACGATATATACTGGTATCCCTCTGAGAGGACTAATCCAGTCTCGAGTACTCTTGCTCGATGTTAATCCACTATGGCACAAGCTTTAACTGAGGGCTTACAGTCTCTTACATTACCGTGCTTGGAGACAAGCGCACGACCGGCTTCACAACACCGTGCTTGGTGACGAGTGCACGACCAGCTCCACAACAAGAAAAGTTGTTGGACTTGGAATGACCTCTTTACAACTCTTGGAATACCAAAAGACTCTAAATCAACTCTGATAGTACTGGCTTTTGGCTAAGTGGTGTATAGGTATGATTTGAAAATCTTGGATCGTTTAAAAACACTTGAATAGTAGAGAAGAGAAGATGAAGAGTGGGTGAATGATTTGAAATGAAAAGTTCTTCTCTATTTATAGGTGTTTTCTGGAACCGAACTCGGACAGAGTTCGGGCAGAGTTCGGATGCATATATCTCGCAAAGAGACGTTGCTCGCAGATTTGGAGGCAACAGAAGTTTGAATATAAATTGACCGAACTCGGACAGAGTTTGGGCCGAACTCGGGCCGAACTCGGTTAGGAGTTCTGTCAGGAGATTTGAAACATTTTAACACAAATTGTTTTTGAAAGTATTTTGGAATATTTTGTAAAATGAGTGTAACAAAAAATATGAGTAATAATGGGTAGGCTTTTTAGAAAGTGAACTGAAATAACCCTAAGCCAGTATTACCAAAACTGATTTTACAAAATAAATCCTAGACTCAATAAAATGTAAAATACATAATAAAATATAAAATGAGTCATCTCCAGATTTGATGATGTTGATGCTTCGTTGATGTAATACAACGTCCGTTGAAATTGATTTCATAAATCCTGAAATGATTAGCAACATTTTGTATATTTTGTGTATTGACTTAAGTGCATGTTGATTATCGAAATCGGGTGTGACCATGGAATGGGCCAACAAGTTGTACAGAACTGATCCAGGCGCTGTTGCGCCAAGAATGAATTAGTTCTCTAAGTCTTTCTGTCACTTGGGTGCATCTAATGTGCTGGAACCAAGCCGGGGAGCAAACCTTGTGGTGATAAACCAATGCGTCCAGTTTGGCTGTGTGCATGAAGTGGGTCTGTCTCACACTAAGTGTCATGCCCCGATTCCACAGAACCGTTCGTCCTCGCTAAGGCATGATGCTGCGTGAGCCTAGGTTGCCCTCACCCAGGGCGGATTCCATAATGGCCAATTTCAGTATCTTGCGACGGGATCGTCGCACAGAAGTCCCGAAGCAGAAATATTAAATAATCATTATGTCACCAGCGGAAAGTTGAAACAAACACAAGTCATACAAATAGCTCTTTATTGAAACATAGATTACAACTATGGCATAAGGCCAAGATTACAACACTCAGTCTCACTCTTCCTCACATTACAATTCACTCAGCTCTCTCTCTCTTCTCTCCAATACAAATGAACATACCCGAAGGCTTACTGTAACTACCAATTTTCCAAATAAGGGTAAATTTGTCATTTTATAAATTGTTATATATTGTGAATATTAATTAGGAATATTGTATGTATCTTACTAAATTATTTGGGATTAGTTTGTCAGATTAGAAACTAGCTTGATTTTAGACTTGTGTTAGTGGCTCGGTTAGCCTAGACACTAACTAGAGCCCAATAATTAGCAAGGCATGGCCCATAAACCAACTTATTAGGTTAGTACCATTAGACTAACTATTCATGACCAGTTAGTTCATTAAGAGATTAGGTTTTTGTCCAAAATGACCCCAACCCTTCATATTGCATTTAATTAGCCAAATGACAATTTAGGGGGCATGTTAGACACTTTGGTTTGATCCTAACCTAATAGTCTTGGCCGACCACTATAACCCCTCTCCCTTCACTTATTCCATTTAGTTCAAGCCTTCATTTTCCTATTCTAGAGTTCTTTCCAAAGGATGAGCCTTCCCATCATTGATTTCGCTCTCTCTCAATCTCACTCTTTCCTCCACCATTCCTCACATTCTCTTAAGAAGAAGGTGCCTACAAGGAGTGTGGAGCTAGGAGTAAGGAGGAGAGTCCTTTTTCTAAGGAATTTCATGTCGGGTTCGTGTCCTTTGGATTGTCATTGGGAAACCACTCCCAATAAATATATCACTCTCTAACCTTGTCATTTCGATTCAAATTTTGGTATTAGACCCATAAGAACTCACCTAGGTATAAGGACAACCTTTATGAATAGTTTTGAGGCTCTATTGAGCCCTCATTTGAAAGTTTGAATAGATTTTGTGTTACTTTTGGAAGAAATCCGAGGGTGACACACCAAGTGTTTGTTGAAATATCCCATAAGCTAAAATATACTTATGGGTAGTGCTTGAGGCTAGTTTTGTGTCCACTATGGGATACCAATAGGTTGTGTCTTGATGTTTTAGGACACGGGGCCAATTTGGAGATTTTTAAGACCCAACACATATGTGCACTCACCCCACTTCTTATAACCCTTTGACATTTAGCCTAGTGGCTCAAAATTTATGTGTGTCCCTATATACACCTGTTTTCATATATGCATGGGTATTGGGGTCATGTACATTGTATATGGATTAGCCTATGATCCCTTTTATGTATATACATGTATATAGATATGTATCTTATATAATGTGTATAGGTGTATAGCTATATGTATGGTATCCTATATAGGTGTCTGTACAGTAGACTAGTGTATGTATATGTATCTTACATATATTGTATAGATAAGTATGTATGGAGTTTGCAGGAAGCTAGAAAAAAGATAAGCAGTAAGGAGAATTGGGTTTTGGGTGGACTGTAGTGAGTGTACAGTGAAGAGATCAATCTCTCGACCAATGCAAGGCCTGTGCCACTGCACAGTGCCAATGCATAGTTGACTGATTCAGCAGGGTAGGGGAAAATAGGTTTGGATCACCGAACCTAGATGGACAAGGTTTATGATGAGTGTGGATATTGTATCAGTCACTTGACTGATGGTAAATTATTTCAAAGACCGATATGGAAGCAGGGGTAGCAGGGGATTAGTTTGGACTGATGGTAAATCAGTCCTTAACTGATGTAGGCCTTGGGGGCTGTCCTAAGTGGGGGCTTGTTCTTTACTGCAGGTATAGGAATTAGAAGTGTGGACTAATGATATGAAGAGAGTGGGGAAAGCTAATGCATTTGAAGGGTGAGTATCAGACCATAACTGATACCTTGTTTCAGTTATTCAACTGAACTTGAAGTTTGGGATAACCTAAAGTGTATTTGTATCCAACTGATACTTATATCAGTTTAGATTAAATATAAAGATATTAGATAGGGGTTTGATCCTTGTGCCAGTTTGTAGATGGGAATATAGGGGGTGTGTGTGTGTGTGTGTGTGTGTGTGTGTGTGTGTGTATGTATATATATATATATATATATATATATATATATATATATATATATATATATATATATATATATATATATATATATATATATATATATATCATATAGGGATGTATCTTAATATTTGGTATAGTATCCTATATTTTATACTAATGTTGACAAGTAGAAGTGTGTATAGTAGAGGAGAGGCAAGGGGTTTAAGAGGAGTAATTTAGAAGTTCGTTCAGATGTTGAGAGGAAATGATATTCAGTTTTGAACTGTAGGAAGGAAGTTGGGCTGAATGCAGGGAGAGTTTTAAGACAGTTAAGGATATATGTATCATATGTATCCTACTATTATAGGTGAGTGTGGGTGTGTTTGTTGACTAGAATCTGTAGAGCAGGGTATTAGTTAAGTAGGTAAATGGAAATGGTGGGTTGATCGGTTCAGTATGGACTGAACTAGATGGGGTGGTTTAGAAGGGGAGTTGGAATGAAGATATGAAGGAAGAGGGAGTCCACATGAGAAGGGGTTCAACAGAGGGCTGCTGTAGTATGCAACAGCAGTAGAAGTGATCAGGGAGGTTAGAGCTTGGAAGCAGCATGTTGCAATTGATGTAGTAAACAAGGGGAGGGATCCCTGTATATAGCAGGGCATTCCCAGGAAGTAGCAGGGCAGGTATATATGTATGTATCTTCTATATATATTTATATGTTCAGACAATGTGGAATGTCTTATATTTTGTATGAGTGAGTTTTTATGTTCAGTTATAGACTGAACAGATAGTGAGAGAAAAAGAATTTAAAGTTGGGTTTGATCTTTCAGTCTTGGACTGAACATAGAAAGTGTTATCTCAAGACAGTAGCTGTAGCAAGGATACCAAGGGCTTTTGGGTTTTGGTACCAGGACATGAAGGAGATATATGGACTGATGTATGAAGGGTTTTATGATCAGTCCTTATGCCCAAAATTTTGGATCACATGTGGGTATCAGTAGCCTTCATGAACTGGTGCTCAGTTAGGTTGAACATAGGTAGGGAGAGAGGGATTTCGCTAATGTTTCAGTAGAGGGATAGGCATATCAGTAGATTTGGATTGAATAGTAAGATAGGTTCAGTTGGTTGGGATTAATAGAGATATACATGTGTGTGTCTATGTTTTAGTGTATATCATTAGATAGAGAGAGAAGCAAGGGGCTTTCAACAGACTAGTAAGAGGGAGTTGAATTTGAGGAGTGTATTGTATCATTGAACAACTGATACTTGTAATCAGTTATTCACAGATGGAGATAGTCATTTGACTGACTTGGCTTCAATTTGAACAAGGGAATTTGAGGTAAGGGAAGGCATGTGGTTTGAACAGTATCCCAACTGATTTTGTATTAGTTTGTTCCACTGATATGAAGTATTAGATGGTAAGGGTACATGGCCTTATGAGAGCAGTGAAAGAGGATATTTGTGTGTGTGTGTGTGTCTATATAGATATAAGTATATCCATGTACTATATATATACATATCCTAGTGTAATAGGATTAGTTGCCATATAGGCTATTACTGTTGTGAGGTTGCCATATTACTTATATGTATACAATCATGCATACCTCCTTAAGAATCAGTTTTATATATATATATATATATATATATATATATATATATATATATATATATATATATATATATATATATATTAGCCACTAATATGCATATTGTGTTAAGGGGGAATGTATCCCATTGATACACGGGTTAGATACTTGTTGAGTTAAGGTCTTGATATTCCCTTGGGGGTAACACCAAGATAATATTACAAGGTATCCTAACCTAGTATTAGTTGTTTTGATTAATATCTTTAATATACATACCTAATAACTTAGATATAGGCTAATATAACCTAGAAATGACTAATTGGACTAGTTTAACCTAGAGTTGACTTAGTTTGACCATTTGACCTAGAATCGACCAATCGACCAATCGACCTAGAATTTGACTACTATGGTCTGTTTTCAAATTCAAATATTATTTTGATACAACATTCCATATTTAGGTCTTCGAGGCGCCGTATCGGATGTCGTTGATACTTCTCACCAGTTTGCAGGCGAGTACATTCTCTGATAATTTTTCATTTATGATATTTACTATATTTGTTTTTTGTATTTAGTATAGATATTCATTATTCTTGACACATTGGTCACACGGATTGGTATTTACGGATCTTGTCATGAGATGTTATTCCTTGTTTACCTTGGTGTATCTTGTGCAAGCCCTGTTATAGTTATTGTGCAATATATGAACACCGATTCTCGAGAAGACTTGCTACCTTCTCTTAGAATCCCGTGTCGTAACGTGTCATAGTTGGATCCACTCTACCAGTCGGGGGAAAGGGAATATTAGTCTAGATATATGGTCAACACCACCTTCTGCATTGTGTAGATCCTTGTGAGTGTTAATCATACACTTCACGTATGATTAACCAGTCCAGTAGACCTTGTGCAAGTTCCCAAGCCGGACACATATCAAAGCTAATATTCACTCACATAGATAGTTGATTCTTGACTTTTGTACATGATATGATCAGTTTCTCTTACTTTTGCTCTAGTTTACTGCTTTATCCTTGCCATGCTACTTTCATGTACCTTCTATTTGCTCTTGTATATTCTTTTTATTTACTGTTTTATAGCACTTGTCATTTACTGGGAACTGTTGTTGGAGATGTGCTCATTCCATCATGTCTGGATATATTTTTTAGATGACGGCGAGGATGAGTGTACCACCTACTATGGTCCTCGTGACGTAGTAGGCATTGACCAGGAGACCCTAGTCCAGCAGGGGTTAGTTCCAGCTGAGGAGGCTCTAGCAGTGACTCAGTTAGACTAGGATTTGACTGGACTCTGTCTCCAGCTTTTTCAATATGCTTGTTTATTATTTCAGACTTGTATAACTATACTATGGTTCACTCTGGATATGTACTAGATTACTTTGCACTCTGAGTTGTCTCTTTATCTTTATCTTTTATCGTGCCATATATTCTTCCTATTAGATTGTGATTGAGATTTATATATAATTGTCATCTTCCGTTCGGAGATGAGCTGTGTTGACCGGTTATTATTATTGTTAGATAGTAGATCTAGACAACGTTCTACCGCCGATTCTGCGGCGTAGCCTAGGCGTTGTTACACATTCGTTCCCTTATACTGGGTACGGGTCATGACATGTTTTAAGTGATGGCCCGTGCTGGTCGAGTTTCGTATTGGTACGATGTCGTGGTAGTACAACGACTTAGTTATTCTACTGCGAGCCTGCGACATTATATAGAAAATAAGGTATTAGAATGAGAGGATACTCAATCACAGTTAGAACCCCTTGAGAGATTCCTGGGACGACCCTTAAGAATCTTATTTTTAACTCCAATTCAAAATCTCTTTCTTTTGTTTCTGTTCACCCTTGCTCCTTGTTATTGAATTAAAATTTTTGATGGTTCGTTGTTGATTTTGATTTTCATATCGAGATGAATTTTATTGCCTGATTACGGTATCATCTGATAACATATGTTGACGAGGACAACAATAAAGGTAAAACGTCTACTTGATTATGGAGCCTGGAGTTTATCGCAGCCATATTAGCCGGCGTGGCAAAAACGTAGGGACTTGACTTCAGATGTATATATCTTAATTCTGAAATTTAGAACTCCTCGCAGCTATACTAGTCGGCACATCGAGGATTCTAGACAACATGATTTTAGAGGTGCATACCCTAGTTATGGAATCTATCGTTTATCGCAGCTTTGCTTACTGGCATGGCGAGGATTTTGAGTATCATGATTTTGGACAGACGCGTATGATTATCAGATTGTATCATGAAAAGGTTCTTAACATATCATCTCTATTATTCACTTCTGTTATTATAGATTCTATTCCATCATCAATTAACTTAGAAGTAGGAATGCTTTCAGTTCCTTTAGTCCAGTTCCTTGCAGAGCTTCATTTCATTATCGTTTCATCATAGTGTGATGGTTTGGTGACTTTCAAATTGGTCTATGTCCTTGAGTATTAGTATTAACTGTTGAGAGTATGGTTAGGAAGTATTGTATATGTATTTTGATAACTAATTATAGATGAGAGCCCTAGAATAATTAACAAGTGTCAGGGTATAAGTTGCACCAGGTATCAGAATAGGGGGAATACCCTAGTAGCAAGAGCTAGAGTATTTCAAGTATTATAGAGGTTTAGGTACCAACATTTTAGTGACCAGTTGGAGGAGAGATATGAGTAACCTAGTATGAGAGTGTCATCCAAGTACCATATAGAGGAGTTAGTGCCTTAAGTAGACAGTGTCAAGACTTGGGTAGGCACCCTAGAGAGAGTATTCTAAATAGATGACTGTATCAATAGAGTGCATGATTGCGGTGTATACCAGTGTTCATCGTAAGAAGAATGGTTAAGCAGTATTAGGTGATAGAGGAACTGAGACAGACAATAAAAGATAGTATCCTGCATAGTATGTGCCAGTGAGTTGAGTATGCCCATGGCCTGAAACCATAGTATACCGGTAGTATTATACTAGCAACCCATTGCAGAAAGTTCTTTTGTTTATTATGATAATTATCAGTTGATAATCTGTCTTACAATTTTTTGATGATTTCTTGTTTCCATCTATCTTTCTAGTATGGCACCCATTACCAGAGCCCGTCGTTTGAGACCAGCTGTAGTTCAGGACATGGCTGAGAGCGTGCTTCCACCTCCTATTGCTCAGGAGGTAGTGAGTGGCACCTCATACCGTTGAGATGGTGGTAGCAGCCTCACCAGAGAGTATTCCTCTACCTTCTGTCTTTTAGGAGATGGCTGCAGCTTCGTCTGAGACCGAGAGTCTTCTACCGCCTCCTTCTCTGCCTCCTGGAGTGGTACCCCATACCATATTCTCAGGAGGTTTGCCACCTGACGAAACTCAGATATTTGGACTTCTCCGGGATGTGTTAGAGACACAGAGAGTTCAGACCGAGATCCTGAGGGAGTAGAACCAGAGGATCCAATAGTTGTGGGACCTAGTAAATTTACGAAGGGAGCCTAGTTCCAAGAGAGTGAGGAGCAGTATCCATCCAGGGCCTTAGGAGTACCCAGACCTTCAGCCCATGCCATCCTTTCCAGTTCGGATTCCTGCTCAGCAAAGGCCAGTTGAACGAGTGCCTACCTGTGTTTATTGCAAGAAGCTTGAGCTTGTATGGTCCGACTGTAGGAAGAGGAAAGGGTTGTGTTTATTTTATGGGTCAGCTGCACACATGATGTAAGACTGTTCCCTTTGCACCTATCCTAGTCGAAGCCCCGCCCCAAGGAGGGAGTTCTAGTCATTAGACCCAGTTGGAGGTGAGTAATTAATCTAGATTTTAGTATGTCTTTTGAGATAAGTTGATTATGCACCCCACTATTGTTTGTGTTCTTTTTAGTACTTAATGAATTGTCTTATTCTATAGTATGGTTAGTGTAGTTAGATGAGACCCAAATTGATATTGCATGTCATGACCAATAATATCATAACCATGAATGTTGTTTCCTTTAATAGGATTGTATGGCTTAGATAAGATTTTCTTGGACCGTGATTGTTGGGAGCGTGACCTTAAGAAGAGTACAACCAACTTAAATTTCGAGGACAAAATTTTTCTAAGGGGATAGGATTGTAACTACCAGTTTTCCAAATAAGGGTAAATTTGTTATTTTATAAATTGTTATATATTGTGAATATTAATTAGGAATATTGTATGTATCTTACTAAATTATTTGGGATTAGTTGATTGGGTTAGAGAATAGCTTGATTTTAGACTTGTGTTAGTGGCCCGGTTAGCTAGACACTAACTAGAGCCCAATAATTAGCAAGGCATGGCCCATAAACCAACTCATTAGGTTAGTACCATTATACTAACTATTCATGACCAATTAGTTCATTAAGAGGTTAGGTTTTTGTCCAAAATGACCCCAACCCTTCACATTGCATTTAATTAGCCAAATGACAATTTAGATGGCATGTTAGACACTTTGGTTTGGTCCTAACCTAATAATCTTGCCGGCCACTATAACCCCTCTCCCTTCATTCATTCCATTTAGTTCAAGCCTCAATTTTCCTATTCTAGAGTTCTTTCCAAAGGAAGAACCTTCCCACCATTGATTTCTCTCTCTCAATCTCACTCTTTCCTCCACCATTCCTCACATTCTCTTAAGAAGAAGATGTCTACAAGGAGTGTGGAGCTAGGAGCAAGGAGGAGAGTCCTTTTGCTAAGGAACTTCGTGTCGGGTTTGTGTCCTTTGGATTGTTCATTGGGAAACCACTCCCAATAGGTATATCACTCTCTAACCTTGTCATTTCAATTCAAATTTTGGTATTGGACCCATAGGAACTCACCATGTATAAGGACAACCTTTAGGAATAGTTTTGAGGCTCTATTGGGTCCTTATTTGAAAGTTTGAATAGATTTTGTGTCACTTTTGAAAAAAATCCGAGGGTGACATACCAAGTGTTTGTTGAAATATTCCATAGGCTAAAATAGACTTGTGGATAGTGCTTGAGGCTAGTTTTGTATCCACTATAGGATACCAATAGGTTGTTTCTTGAAGTTTTAGGACATGGGGCCAATTTGGAGATTTTCAAGACCCAACACATATATGCACTCACCCCACTTCTCACATCCCTTTGACATTTAGCCTAGTGGCTCAAAATTTGTGTGTGTCCCTATATACACCTGTTTTCATATGTGCATGGGTATTGGGGTCATGTACATTGTATATGGATTAGCCTATGACCCCCTTTATGTATATACATGCATATAGATATGTATCTTATATAATGTGTATAGCTATATGTTTGGTATCCTATATAGGTGTCTGTACAGTAGACTAGTGTATATATATGTATCTTACATATATTTTATAGATAAGTATGTATGGAGTTTGCAGGGAGCTAGAAAGGAGATAAGCAGTAAGGAGAATTAGGTTTTGGGTGGACTGTAGTGAGTGTACAGTGAAGAGATCAATCTCTCGACCAATGCAAGGCCTGTGCCACTGCACAGTGCCAATGCAGGGTTGACTGATTCAGTGGGGTAGGGGAAAATAGGTTTGGACCACTGAACCTAGTTGGACAAGGTTTAGGATGAGTGTGGATATTGTATCAGTCACTTGACTGATGGTAAATCAGTTCAAAGACCGATATAGAAGCAGGGGTAGCAGGGGATTAGTTTGGACTGATGGTAAATCAGTCCTTAACTGATGTAGGCCTTGGAGGCTATCATAAGTAGGGGTCTGTTCTTTACTGCAGGTATAGAAATTAGAAGTGTGGACTAATGATATGAAGAGAGTGGGGAAAGCTAATACATTTGAAGGGGTGAGTATCAAACCATAACTGATACCTTGTTTCGGTTATTCAACTGAACGTGAAGTTTAGGATAGTGTTTTCTACTGCAGTTTGCAAGTAATATAAGGACTAACTTGGGGTTGATTCTAACTATTTGGAGATAACAAAGAAACAAGGGATTAGAAGAATTAGAGACATCAGTGAGGTAGTCCCGCTCATTTTGGACAGAACCTAAAGTGTATCTGTATCCAACTGATACTTATATCAGTTTGGATTAAATATGAAGATATTAGATAGGGGTTTGATCCTTGTGCCAGTTTGTAGATGGGAATATAGGTGTGTGTATGTCTATATATATATATATATATATATATATATATATATATATATATATATATATATATATTGGGATGTATCTTAATATTTGGTATAATATCCTATATTTTATACTAACGTTGACAAGTAGAAGTGTCTATAGTAGAGAAGAGGCAATGGGTTTAAGAGGAGTGATTTAGAAGTTAGTTCAGATGTTGAGAGGAAATGATATTCAGTTTTGAACAGTAGGAAGGAAGTTGGGCTGAATGCAGGAAGAGTTTTAAGACAGTTAAGGATATATGTATCATATGTATCCTACTATTATAGGTGACTGTGGGTGAGTTTGTTGACTGGAACCTATAGAGCAGGGTATTAGTTAAGTAGGTAAATGGAAATGATAGGGTGATCAATTCAGTATGGACTGAACTAGATGGGGAGGTTTAGAAGGGGAGTTGGAATAAAGATATGAAGGAAGAGGGAGTCCACATGAGAAGGGTTTCAGCAGAGGGCTGCTATAGTCTGCAGCAGCAGTAGAAGTGATCAGGAAGGTTAGAGCATGGCAGCTGTCACGACCCGCTCCCGAATAATCGGACACGAATCGGACACGTCCAGCCTACGTTGGAAGACTCAACGTAGTAAGCTGTACCAAGCTAGGAAAACTAACAAGTCAATATGAATAAGTACAAATCACAGCATCTATAAATGATCCCAGAATGATCACCATAATCCATAAGTCCATATAACGTAAAGGTACCAGAGTCAACATGAATGAAGTACACTATGAACTCTAAAAAAAATCTAGGAGTAAAGCTAAACAGTCTAAACCTGAAGCCTCTAGCTAAGTCATGTCTCCATCCTGCTCAGCTAAGATCTCGGGCTCTGGCCCATAAGGTAGAACAAAATTCTGCAAGTACACCTACAACATATCCAGTCAGGAGCGGAGCAAAGTACAGTCCTAGGTAATGAACAAGAACATCATGCTATGAAAAATATACAAGAGAACATGTAAAGCACAGAAAAGAACAAGAAAGTACATAAATATAAAGTACATAAAATAAAGTACAAAAATACAAACCATAAACCTAAAGTACAAGACATGACATATGCACAATGTTTGAAATATAACTAGCCTATGTGACCGACTGGGGTAAGTACATGAATAAGCACATGAGTACAGGAATAAGGATACGGCTTATGGCCCGCGTGCACGATGCGAGGCCTAAGCTATCAACATGAATGTTTGATCTCTGGGTTTGGTCACATAGCTAGTGTATTTTCCCTCCCCGACCACAAGTACAAGAACATGAAAGTACAGGAGAACATGATATCATGTCATGACGTGTCACAGAAAAAGCACAAAATATGAATATAAATGAACATAAACCATAGAATGTACTTGCCTTGCTTCGGAAAGTACGGGTAATAAATGGAGCTGGATGTCCTCCTGTTTATAGTACAAGTTGGTTAAAATCTAAGCAAGTTCTAATTTGTTATAATATAATTTCTAACCATGTCAAACTATTTAAGATACACTAGTTTTTTAGTTCTCTATTCAATATCTATTTAGCAATTAGATTCTCTACAACTGTTCATTTTACAACCATATACTATAACTATTATGTACTGCTCACTAATACTACTTAATACAACTATTTGCAAGCTACAAGTAAGAATGCTATATCAAGAGTACAAAGACATACTCAAAATCCCTTAAAGAAAAATAACAACTAGTCAACAGTTACATATCCAAATTGACCAGGTTACTGGAATTAGGTTAGTACCAAGCTAAAATCTATAACTCTAATGGGATCCCTTCATCAAGGTTCACGCACACAAGGATCGGTGCAAAGCATCAAATAGAAGAAATTTGGCCAACACAAGCCAACCTACCAAGAACAATCCCACATGACAGTTTATAACTCTACCATGCAGAGTGAAAGTCCACATAGAGTTTAGGCTTTGCCTCTCAAAACTAGTCGACCCCAATTGAATTTATATGATACTAAAGCCCAACCATTTAGCATGGAAAGAAACTTAGATGGACATATCATAACCAACCTGTATAGCACAAACACCTTTCAGACTTGTTATGCCAATACAGCCTACATCTGAGTTGCCCCAACTCAAGCATCACTCAAATAACTCAAGCTTGATATACAAAACTTAACAAAATACTAACTATACTATAATACAACTATATTGCAAGATTTGCTACATACAAAATTTCCAGTAGGTCTGCATAGTCAAAAGAATCGACACCCCATAGCCAAGACATAAGCCAAGTCCAATGTCCAAGTCACCAACTACAGTATTAGCCCAGTCTCCTCTACGCTATGCTTGGACTCGTACACTGGTCAAGTACTTGCGTTCGGACACGAAAAGTACTCCGATACGCACGCACGAACACAGCTACATATAAAACCTATAACCCATTCCTGTTCCAACATCGTTCTTAATCAAATTTTACTTAAGACTTAACCAAAATTGAAATAACAGAATCAGTATATGGAAAAGAGGATTATGTCAGAAGAGTCCCAGATCCCAGAAGTCGAGCACGAATTCTCGACGCACCGATGTTGTCCAATAGCCTGCGCAGATATCATCAATCTAATAGATGATCGACATCAACAAGAAATCTTTGATCGAAGTCAAGAACTCACAGGCTTACCAAAAATTGGTCACGATCTAGCTCCGAACAAAACCCCATTAACACGATCAAGATCCTTCAGTAGATTTCTATGCAATTTGATCCGCCAGAAAAAGGAACTCGATCAACCAACAATCTCGGAGAAATATGAAGAAAAAATCAACTATACTTACCTAGGAATTTGAATCAATTTAGCCGGGTACTGCTCGAGAACGAGCGGTCGATCTAGAGCTCTGCTAAGCTGACCATGCCGAACCGAAGTCAGTCCAGTCCCCGAAAGAAGAAGAGCCATTTGTAAGAAGAACAGACTCAATCGCTCGTATTTTGGAACCAAAAGAGACTGATCGAGTGCTCTCACAAAAAATTTAAAGTCGATTTGCAGAAGAACACGTCGAGGAAGGAGATCCGAGCGTCACCACAGCTGGAGAGGGAAGAATTGCCGGAGACGGCCGTGCGCGTTGGGATCCGCTTCTAGGGTTCGTTGAAGAACGGACTAGTAGGAAAATTCCGCTGATCGACGCTGCTGGCAGATGAAGGAGTACTTCGTGGAGACGAGCAAGCCTGAGGTGGATTAGCGCTGTCAAGAAGCGGTCGCTGGAGGAGTTCGAAATCGCCGATGATTGTCCGTCGCGTGTCGGAGTCGCTTCTGCAAGAGGAGGGAGCACGCACCAGGGTTCGGTCCACCGCCCGCGGCTGTGTAAGTCTCGTCGGCCACCACCATGGATGTCTTCGAAAAAATTTAGTGTTAGGGTTCAGAGGAATTTGAAGGAGAAGAAGAAGGAAGAAATTGGAAGGAATTCCAGCAGAGCTCTCTGCTCTCCAATTTCTTCAGAACAAAATAAAGGGAGAGAGAGTGAGGAAGAGCTTTAATATAAGGATTTGAGGGTAGATTAGGAAATTACAAGAAAGATGGGTTGATTTAATTACAAGATAATGATTTTTATTACAACTATCCAAAGAATTTAGTTAGGATTGTTTAGAGTTGTTGAAAAGTTGTTAGGAGTCTTGGAGAATACTCCAAGTTAGCTACTCCTAATTAATTCACCATAATACAATAATTCAATTATAACATTTGAGTATTACAATTATTAATCAACTTGAACATTATTTATAAAATATTAAAATGAAAAAAATGATCCAAAGTTCATGAAACTGGAAAAGTTGGGTTACAAATCTACCCTCCTTACAAAAATTTCGTCCTCGAAATTTCGAAGAGCACGATACAATATAGAAACGACACGAAGTTCAAAATCATTTAGGCATGAGTGTGAGTAAGCTCAATGGCCAGTTGTAAAAATCATCAAGATTTGAAACAATTTATCATGACAAAATAAATGGTAAAATAGTGTGATTGAAAATGATCGAAATTGGATAGACACAAAGTGAAACAAGGTTTAATTAAAACTATGCACGATAACTTCAGGCAGAAATTGAAATAACACGATCTAACAATGATAAAAAATTCTAATAGACACGAAATGGGATGAAGTTTTAATTACGACGTTGAGGCGTAAAACCATATAGGTACGATCTTCAAAGTACAATCAAGCTCGAAAGTTTAACACAAGTGGACCAGAACAAGATAGGAAAATAATGGTCAGATAGTCCTTATTTAAGATCGAAGTTTAGACAAGACATAAACGAAGTACGAAATCAAAATCTAGCAATGTATAATCTAGGAAATCAAATGATCTAACGATAAAATGCTAGAAGGGAAATTCGTAAGGGTTGATTGAGAAAACGTACGAGATACCCAGGAGGTATTAGTATCAAATCAGGATGAACGTGCAAGGATTTGTGATTCACGAAAATCGATAATCATATGAAAAAGGAAATATAGTTTCCATAGTACCCGAGAACATATAGGTATTTGAAGTCACTTTGTTTAGAATCGCTACCTCGCCAGTATATATATGACTGCAGTGGACTTTCGGCTCCGGGACTCAAATAACAATATGTCACCGAATATTCTGTCAACCTTATCCATTTTCCAACAATCATTGACGAAACAACCCAAGAGATGAAGATATGAAGAATATGACAAAGTCTAAGTAATACTCGAAAACCTATGAATGTCTGAAATCACTTCAACTTAGAGTTTCTGCCTCGCCAGTGCGCTGCTGGCTGCAGTGAACCCTCAGTATCCGTAGTCCAAATAATGACTGTAGCGCGCAACTGCTACCCCCAGTAGATCATCGAATAGTCTCTCAATGTTATCCATTGGAATTTCAAAAGTTTCAAGGAATCTAAATAAGTTTCGATAGTCCAAGTCATGATAAAATGTGATGTTATCTGCCTTTTAGAAAACAAGGGTTTTACTAGGTGCCAAGATGCAACGAAGGATTCAACAATGAGTAGTGGTACTAAAAAGGACAAACAAGGTGGTTTTAAATCTCGAACATGAAACAAAGTTTCGATTAGTAACTGGAATCTCAATGAAATCTGAAATGGTAACAAGACTCCATCTAGGAAATGTTATCCCAAATGGATAACAAAGTCTCGAAGGGAAACGGAATCTCCAATAGGATACAAGGTCACAGATGGAAAGTAACGCTTGAATAGAAAATCTCGAACAAGAAGCAAGACTATGAATAGTGAATAAAACGGAGTATCAATGAGTGGATAGGAAAACAAGCGTCGAATTATGGATATGAAACAAATGAAATTTCAAATAGGAAACAAGGTCAAACAAGGTCGTTAACAGAAATAGATTCTTAAATAGGAATAAGTCACGAATAGGAAACCAAATCTCATATAAGAAACACGTCAAAACCCCAGATTGGAAAACGAAGTTTTTAAACAATGTATCAAATAGAGACTGAATCTCAAACAACGTCAAATAGAAGCGAAGGTTCAAACAATGTTTCGATTGGTAACAAAGTTTAAAAATGATTTTTTCAAGTAGGAATAAAATCTCGAGTAGGAATTAAATCCCAATTAATACGAAGTTTGATGAGGGAATAAAATTTCCAAATAAGAGCCAACACTAGGGAACAAAGTCATGAATGATGATTATGCAAACAATATCGAATAATGGATTTTAAATAATTATCGAATTATGGATCTGAAATAAATTTACTGAACATGAAACAATATCTCGAAATAAGTTTCGAATATCAACCAAGGTTTCAAAAATAGGAAACAAGAAGTTTCAAGAAATGATCTAGGTACTAAGAGAAATTTAAGGGAAGACTGGATTGCGAATTCATGATACATGGTTTTCTCCAACCATGCAAGAGAACCTTCTGTCTTCAGTCCGTCTTCAGTATTCCTTCAGGAACTGAAGTCAAATCAACTTCTTCAGCTGTCCTGACGTAGACTGGTTCCTGCGGTAGTGCTCCATATAATTGCTGAATCTGAAGAGACGGGTCCCCTTGCTGTAGTCCTGGTGCTCCTTGTGATCGTCCTTGAACAGTGTGATCAGCAGCCACCGGGCAGTCCTTGACCTGGTGGGCAGGCGATCCGTAGAATAAACACAGCCTATGTCTCTTGTGGCACTCGTCATAGTGATGTCCTGACGACGGCAGAAATTGCAAGTTATCGTCGTCTGAATCTGAATATGATGACGCGGTTGAAGAGGCGCTGTCTGAGTGTGGCGACGCTTTGCTGATCCATAGTAGTTGTAATCTTCATCATAAGTCTTCATCTCTCTTCCGAGCTTCAGCTTCCCGTCGTGTCCTATTGTCCGTGTTACGTTCTCAATCTCCTGGCTGGTAGCTCAAATCTTCAGAGGAGTTGGGTCCTCGGAGACTTGGGTGATCTTCAGTGGCAGCTCCAGGTTCTCGATCTGCTCCTCGGTGCAAAATATGTGCTCGGTATCGGGGAAGTCCAAGGATCCGAGAGTCTGGAAATCAGAAGTCCTTCCTGGCTCGGAGAGTGTATCCACAAGTCTGGCTTAGAAAAGGATGGCCTGCTCCCTCTGTATGTCAAGGAACTCTTGAAACATCTCCATCAACTGCGTACTACCCATGGGGATAGTAGAGGCTATAGAAGGTAGTGGAAGCTCGAAACCCTCAAGTTTAGGTGGATCAATAGTTTCGGTGTCGCGTGCTTTGAACTTTCTGAAAAATAGAAAACTGTTAAAATGTCCTAAACCTAAAAACAACGATTGTTTATAGAATATCAATATACCTGATGTACCCGATTTCCTATGCTGTGATCAAGTTTTCCTAGTTTAACAAGTCCCCCAATAGCACTCTAATACCTAGATACTATTAGGACAGACCTTCATGGGCCACCACTAAAAATATGTTACGATCCGTGCCTGAATAATCGGACACGAGCCAGACATGCCCAACCTACGTTGGAAGACTCAACGTAGTAAGCTGTACCAAGCTAGAAAAACTAACAAGTCAATATGAATAAGTACAAACCACAGCATCTATAAACAATCCCAGAAAGATCACCATAATCTACAAGTCCGTATAACGTAAAGGTACCAGAGTCAACAGGAATGAAATATGCTATAAACTCTAAAAAAATAATATCTATGAGTAAAGCTAAACAGTCTAAATCTGAAGCCTCTAGCTAACTCATGTCTCTATCATGCTCAGATAAGATCCCGGGCTCTGGCCCATAAGGTCGAACAATATCCTGCAAGTACACCTGCAACATATCCAGTCAGGAGCGGAACAATGTACAGTCCTAGATAATGAACAAGAACATCATGCTATGAAAAATGTACAAGAGGACATGTAAAGCACAGGAAAGAACAAGAAAGTACATGAATGTAAAGTATATGAAATAAAGTACAAGAATATAAACCATGAACCTGAAGTACAAGACATAACATGTGCACAATATTTGAAATACAACTAGCCTATGTGACCGACTGGGGTAAGTACAGGAATAAGCACTGGAGTACAGGAATAAGGGTACGGCTTAGGGCCCGCGTGCACGATGCGAGGCCTAAGTTATCAACATGAATTTCTGATCTCTGGGTTTGGTCATATAGCTAGTGTATTTTCCCTCCCCGACCACAAGTAAGTACAAGAACATGAAAGTACAGGAGAACATGATATCGTGTCATGACGTGTCATAGAAAAAGCACAAGATATGAATGTAAATTAACATAAACCATAGAATGTACTTGCCTTGCTCCGGGAAAGTATGGGTATTAAATGAAGCTGGATGTCCTCCTTTTTATAAGTACAAGTTGGTTAAAATCTAAGCAAGTTCTAATTTGTTATCATGTAATTTCTAACCATGTCCAACTATTTAAGATACACTAGTTTGTTTAGTTCTCTATTAAGTATCTATTTAACAATTAGATTCTCTACAACTGTTCATTTTACAACCATACACTATAACTATTATGTACTGCTCACTAATACTACTTAATACAACTATTTGCAAGCTACAAGTAAGAATGATATATCAAGAGTACAAAGACATACTCAAATTCCCTTAAAGAAATATAACAACTAGTCAACAATTACAAATCCAAATTGACCAGGTTACTGGAATTAGGTTAGTACCAAGCTAAAATCCATAACTCTACTGGGCTCCCTGCATCAAGGTTCACACATACAAGGATCGGTGCAAAGCATAAACTAGAAGACATTTGGCCAACACAAGCAACCTACCAAGAACAATCCCACATGACAGTTTATAACTCTACCATGCAGAGTGAAAGTCCACATAGAGTTTAGGCTTTGCCTCTCATAACTAGTCGACCCCAATTGAATTTATATGATACTAAAGCCCAACCATTCAGCAGGAAAAGAAACTTAGATGGACATATCATAACCAACCTGTATAGCACATACACCATTCAGACTTGTCATGCCAACACAGCCTACATCTGAGTTTCCCCAACTCAAGCATCACTCAAATAACTCAAGCTTGATATATAGAATTTAACAAAATACTAACTATACTATAATACAAATATATTGCAAGATTTGTTACATACAAAATTTCTAGTAGGTCTACATAGTCAAAAGAATCGACACCCCCATAGCCAAGACATAAGCCAAGTCCAATATCCAAGTCACCAACTACAATACTAGCCCAGTCTCCTCTATGTTATGCTTGGACTCATATACAGGACACGCACCTGCGTTCGGACACGAATAGTACTCCGATACGCACGCATGAACACAACTACATATAAAGCCTATAACCCATTCTTGTTTCAACATCATTCTTAATCAAATTTTACTTAAGACTTAACCAAAAATGAAATAACAGAATCAATACCTGGAAAAGAGGATTATGTCGGAAGAGTCCCAGATCCCAGAAGTTGGACACAAATTCTCGACGCACCGATGTTGTCCAATAGCCTGCGCAGACATCATCAATCTATAGATGATCGACATCAAGAAGAAATCTCCGATCGAAATCAAGAACTCACAAGCTTACCAAAAATTGGTCACGATCTAGCTCCGAACAAAACCCCACTAACACGATCAAGATCCTTCAGTAGATTTCTACACAATTTGATCCGCCATAAAAAGGAACTGGATCAATCAACAATCTCGGAGAAATATGAAGAAAAAATCAACTATACTTATGGAGGAATTTGAATCAATTTAGCCGGGCGCTGCTCAAGAACGAGCGGTCGGTCTAGAGCTCTGCTAAGCCGACCATGCCGAACCGAAGTCAGTCCAGTCCTCGAAAGAAGAAGAGCCATTAGTAAGAAGAACAGACTCAATCGCTCGGATTTTGGACCAAAAGAGACTGATCGAGTGCTCTCACCAAGAATTTGAAGTCGATTTGCAGAAGAACACGTCGAGGAAGAAGATCCGAGCGTCACCACCGCTGGAGAGGGAAGAATCTCCGGAGACGGCTGTACGTGTCGGGATCCGCTTCTAGGGTTCGCCGAAGAATGGACTAGCAGGAGAATTCCGCTGATCGACGCCGCTGGCTGATGAAGAAGTACTTCGTAGAGATGAGCAAGCCTGAGGTGGATTAGCGCTGTCAAGAAGCGGTCACTGGAGGAGTCCAAAATTGCCGATGTTTGTCCGCCGCGTGTCAGAGTCGCTTCTACAAGGGGAGGAAGCCCGCACCAGGGATCGGTCCACCACCCGCGGCTGTGGAAGTCTCGCCGGCCGCCACTGGTATAAAGTAAAGGAAGGCATGTGGTTTGAGCAGTATCCCAACTGATTTTGTATCAGTTTGGTCCACTGGTATGAAGTATTAGATGGTAAGGGAACAGGGCCTTATGAGAGCAGTGAAAGAGAATATTTGTGTGTGTGTGTCTGTATAGATTTAAGTATATCCATGTACTATATATATATATATATATATATATATATATATATATATATATATATATATATATATATATATATATATATATATATATATATATATACATACACTTATAGCCTAGTGTAATAGGATTAGCTGCCATATAGGCTATTACTGTTGTGAGGTTGCCATATTACTTATATGTATACAGTCATGCATACCTCCTTAAGAATCAGTTATATATATATATATATATATATATATATATATATATATATATATATATATATATATATATATATATATATATATATATATATATATATATAGGTATTAGCCACTAATATGCATATTGTGTTAAGGGGAATGTATCCTATTGAAACATGGGTTAGATACTTGTTGAGTTAAGGTCTTGATATTACCTTGGGGGTAACACCAAGATAATATTATAAGGTATCCTAACCTAGTATTAGCTGTTTTGATTAATATCTTTAAGATACATACCTAATAACTTAGATATTGGCTAATACAACCTAGAAATGACTAATTGGACTAGTTTGACCTAGAGTTGACTGGGTTTGACCATTTGACCTAGAATCGACCAATCGATCTAGAATTTGACTAGTATGGTATGTTTTCAAATCCAAACATGATTTTGATACAAAATTCCATATTTAGGTCTTCGAGGCGCCGTTTCAGATGTCGTTGATACTTCACACCAGTTTGCAGGCGAGTACATTCTCTGATAATTTTTCATTTATGATATTTACTATGGTTCTTGTATTTAGTGTAGATATTCATGATTTTTGACACATTGGTCACACAGATTGGTATTTACGGATCCCGTCATGAGATGTTATTCCTTGTTTACCTTGGTGTATCTTGTACAAGTCCCATTGTAGTTCTTGTACAATATATGGACAATGATTCTCGAGAAGACTTGATACCTTCTCTTAGAATCTCGTGTTATATGTGTCATAGTTGGATCCACTCTACCAGTCGGAGGAGGGTGAATATTAGTCTAGATATGTGGTCAACACCCACCTTGTGCATTGTGTAGATTCTTGTGAGTGTTAATCATACACTTCACATATGATTAACCAGGCCAGTAGGCCTTGTGCAAGTTCTCAAGCCGGCCACATATCAAAGCTAATATTCACTCACATAGATAGTTGATTCTTGACTCTTGTACATGATATGATCAGTTTCTCTTACTCTTGCTCTAGTTTACTACTTTATCCTTGCCATGCTACTTTCATGTACCTTCTATTTGCTCTTATATATTCTCTTTATTTACAGTTTCATAGTACTTGTCATTTACTGGGAACTGTTGTTGGAGATGTCCTCGTTCCATCATGACTGGATATATTTTTCGGACGACGGCGATGATGAGTGTACCACCTACTATGGTCCTTATGACCTAGTGGGCATTGACCAGGAGACCCTAGTCCAGCAGGGGTTAGTTCCAGCTGAGGAGGCTCTAGCAGTGACTCAGTTAGCCTAAGATTTGACTGGACTCTGTCTCCAGTATCCAATGGTTCTCACACACACTCTGCCTATGCATTTTTTCAATCTGAGCCATGCTCGCGCCTTATTTATTTTTCACCTCAAACAACTATATCTCAAACTTGGTGTAACTTATACTCGTCACACACACGGACAACTTAGTTTTAGGGCAAATCACCTGATAAATCAACATTCAAGTTTATTTCGAATCCAACGATCTTACTACCATCAATATTTTATTTGAAACACACGATTTCAAAATCCTTGACGCTTTCCCATTCATTTAGTCTTACTTGAATTCAATGTATCACTTAGTTGGATCGTGCACATATTTAGGGCGTCCCTAAAATACATGTATTTCAACCAAGCCTTGTGATAGAGAATCCGCCATTACCACTCGAGTCAGATCGTGTGCATATTTAAGGCATCCCCGAAATATATGTATTTCAGCCACGCCTCATGAGTGGTGTCTCCACATAAGTGAATCATTCTATCCACCAATACCAATATCCAATCCTATCAATCTTCAAGATATTTTGAGACACTTCTACTACCTAATCCAGCCCTTCATTTAAGTGGACAACTCCCACTATGGTCGATTGCATAATTTTTTTCTTCCCGCACAAGGACATCTTGCCTAACCGCTAGGCAATCTCTCTAGGCTAAAGTCAATGTCAGTATTGGAATCACCGTTCCTAAACAATAATATCAACACTGACCCCAATCCTAAGGTCAAATAAAAGCTGATAGTACGAGATTTTCTACCCAAGCTCGTACCACTCTAATTTCTAAACTTCGAGCATAGATTTCTCCTATTCGCATTCGCAGCGTTCAATCCCAGGGGTCCAAGTCGTTCATCAAAGCCATCCTACTGTAAGTTCTGCTCAACCAAATCCTCTGCATATTACTATCGTACATCCAAACTAGCAATTTGCATAGTCTATCTCTTCAAACATGTTCAATATAATCCACCTATCCATCCTATTTAAGCCAAGTACACTACGACACGATTTGTCACTAAACCATAATTCTTATACCATATTCCTTAAGTCGCTTAACACAATTCACGTTTTGATCACAAGGTCGTCTAACATAACAATATGTCATGCCCCAATCTTCCGTAAGTCTGGTTATCCATGCTGGACATAAAATCACGATGCCAATGCTCCAGCAGGATAATCGTCCTCATCGGGATGTAACTCTTACTTTGAGTCTAGACTAATTCATTCTCGATATGCATATTGGATCTACTCAATCCTCAAACTTACTTTATCGTCAATCATATGTCCAAATAACCTTCGAATTCACCTTCGCATCAAACCATTAGTCAAAATAATCCAATTGCCACGCCCTGATCTCTTGCAAGTTCGATCATCTCCGTTGGACATGAATTATCATGCCAGCGCTCCCGCAAAATAATAGCCCTAATCCGGGTTGACGTATGTACGAGGCTTGAGTTACGCTCGCACAAGACAAGAACGTCAATATTGTGGTTATCATCGAAATAATTAAGACACTTTCATTTTTATCCCATTACAAAATAACAATGATCGCCTACTTCTAAATTCCCCGAGTCATAACAATCTTTATATCATCGATTCAGCGAATCCATCAACATTTTTATTTTACATAGTTCGAGTAGTATCTATTCATGCAAACTCCAAGTTCATCTTATCAAGTAATGTAAACATTCATCACTATCAAAATCCTAAATGTTGTATCCATCTGGTCAATAACATTTTACACTATCATCATTCCTCGAATTAGAGTACCCCCGAGTTATTGCATATCGATCTTTAATATGTCTTAATACCATCGATGATATACATAACCTGACGATATTCTTTTGCAATGAACTCTGAGTTGTGCAACTAATACTATCGTCCAACTGGATATACGACAAATTCTTACAAATCCAAGATCAATTTTGTTACACTTATCTTTCGAACAAGTCATATAATCAATTCGTTCAAGCCCAAATCATATTTGTTATCGTCTATCTTAGTCATCAAACAATTTCTTATTTGATCCCTAACGTAATTTACATACCTTCATGCACGCTATCATCCAATCATGTTAAGTTTTCATATACGATTTATATCGATCTCTCAATTGAGTCATTCGTTTGTTACAGCTTAATTTTTTCAGTTCAATCTATCTATTCTTATCACTTTGTATTTCACATTCAACGTAATCCTGTCGATGCACGTCGTCTCCTCGTTTGTTCGAATCAACTCGTACTAGCTATCTAAAGTCATGATTACTTTGAATACTCTTTCTAAGGCTTCGCATAGTCATGTCATTTTCTGATAGACTCATTGGAACCTCGCATCCTGTAAAACCCCTAAAGTTTTACTATGATTTTAAAATTTTATTTGGTATTGATTTTTGTTTTCAAATTTGAACATCGCACGCGAAATTTCGTCAAGTGCGAATATGTGCGAGGTACATATTTTGAAAATGCTTTATTTATGGATTTTTAGAAAACATACAGTCCATTTCAATATTAGTATAATAAATATTTTATTTTGTTTGAAATAGAAATTTCCGTCGTACTAGTGGCAATTTTTATTTAATTATACCGATTTCAAAAATAATGTACACATAGATATTTTTACTAGTTGAATGCGAAGTACACGAAATTTGATTCGTGTAGACGATTTAAATTTTCAAAATTTATTTTATTATTAACTATCTTAATTTTACTATAAAAGGTATTTTGAATTATTATTCATAATTTTGACATTTTAATTATTTATTATACAAAGAGTAATTCCAAATATTTTCTATCAATATTTAAAAATATTTATTGTGATTTTTGAAATTAATATTGTAGCATATTTTTCAAGTTATAAAAAGTTAATTTTAAACTAGTTTATCACAAATAAATTGGATGACAATTTTATTAAATAAATTCTATATAGATTTTTGAATAAGATTAAATCATTATTCGATATTATCTAGATTTAAATTTAAATATAGATTTGAATGGATTAGTTTAATCTAAATTTAGATTAAAATAAGTAATTACCAACTTGGGTTTACAAGTCCAAATCCTTATCTACTAAGGATTTCCTCAGCCCTATATATAGGGGAGTCTCCATATACTTTCTTTCACAAATTACTCCACAATATTACTCCACCACCACTAAACGTAAGTGCATCATGTCCATGATCCCTCCCATCTAAATCTTATTCCATTTTACTGATACAATAGTTTTCCCATGTCGGACAAACCCCGACACAAATTAATTCCCTAATCTAACCTTATTCTAATCTATGCCGTCGTCGTCCCAGCATCATCGCCATCGACGACCACCCTTCATCGTCCCCCCAAGACACAAACCCTACCGCCACCTGACCCGGCCCTGAATCACCCCAGCCTCTACGAAAGCCGCCACGACCATCGCCCTCCCAACAGCCGCTCCAGGAGAGAACCCAACACCATCCCTACCAAAGCTCCCCATGTCGACATCTTCATCCGACTCCCCGGCCACCTCGCTAGAACTCCAGACAACCACCATCTCCCTTAAATTCGACCTCGCTACCCCGGTCGTCACCAACACCCAAAACCACCACCGCTGCGACCACCGCCAATACAATTGATGACTTCCCTGGCCTCTCCCCACGATTAGCCCCTATCTTTCGATCTGCCGCCATCGCCAACTTCCCGACCATCAAATTTTCGGCCCCCTGGCACAAACCACCCCCAGTGCTCCGACACCCTCACCACAACCAATCCTCTCTACTGACCGACAGGCCTCTGGCCAATACGCCTTGGCCGCACAATGCCAGACCCCACCATCACCGACAACCACCATCACCGTCACTTTTGCGACCCAAAATTCTTCCCAACAAACAACCAAATACACCACCACCACCCATAACAACAAATAAAAATTGGAAACCCTCAAACCAGTCCGCTGTCGCCGTCCCCCCTGCCTGCGTCGCCAACCTCCAGCGAGCCGCGTGGCCAGATCCGATCCTACCTACTGTCGCCTCCTTCCAACCCTCCTTGCTCCCTGCCGTCGGCCGTAAAACTCGCAGCTGCCCGCGATGCCTAGCCCGGCGCCGGCCTCTCACCCCGATAAGACCCCCAAATGTCTCCATGCCCTTCTTCCCCTCTCTCCGCCGGAGCAGCTGCCGTCGGCGACTCTACCTCGATCCCGCTCCCCTCTTTCCCTCAATTTCCTCTCCTTCTCTCTCTTCTCTCTTCTCTTCTCTGTTCTTTCCCTCTCTCTCACTATGTCTTTTAAAAGAGATAAATTATGAGGTTTTTGTTTTTTATTATTATTATTATTATATCAATATTATTATTATTATTATCATTATCATTATCATTGTTATTTTTATTATAATATAATTTTTATTGTTTACTTTTTATTATATTTTTGTATTAATTAAGTTTTTAGAAAACTAGTTATATAGGATTCACAAGATATATAATAATAATAATGATTATTATTATTTTTTTCTTTCTTGATATTATTATTAGTATTTTGATTTTAATATTATTAGTGGTATTGTTAACATTATTATTATTTTTGAAGTCATATATATATGTATAGTATAATATACTTCTTAAACAAAAGGTAAAAATTTAAGTTGTTACATATAAATTATTTTTAAGTATTTACGTAAAAATATTTTGACTAATGAAATAAATAGTTTCATATATTTACTAATGAAACTATTTCCAGGTAAGATAAACAATTTCTAAAATTATATATATATATATCTATCTCCACAATTCCTCCTTTATTCTCCCCTTTGATCGCGATTAATCGTGCGTGTCTATTTTCTTACAAATTCAGATCCCTTCACATCGACCATGGCCATCGGACAACTCGGAACATGTCAGAACATCGTACCACACCAGGCGACCCCACCAGGCAAGTATACCTTGCTAATTAACTGTCATATTATTTATTTCAGCATTATTTCATTTGTTTCATATTTTTATTTTTAATTGTTATAAACTGCACGTCCAAGCCATACTTGGGTGCAAGCGACTCTATTAGTCATTTTTTATTGTTTTACTTTATTTTATGTATGTTGACTTAGTTTTAGTGGACTACCTTCTTGTTGTGGGATATCCTTATATCTCCTTCGGCCATGACACTCTCACTACACGATTTGAGATATTTTGATAGGGACACGACTCATATTGATTGGCCATCTCTATAGTCGTGTGTCAGATAGATGATTGTAACTGCTGCGATTAAGGTATAGAGACTCGAGCAGTTACAAAACTAGGCGGGTCATGGATATGATATTATTGAAAATATTGGGGGAGGACAGTCACTAGTATGTATGGAAAGCCAAACAGGTAAACCATAGTTTTTGAAAGAAACTATGGCGAGATTATATTTGCAGATACCCTCTAACATTTTGGATATTACAGCCGGATACAGATGACTGGATGCCAGTTACGTACTTATAGCCTAAATTCCACCTATGCGCATAGAAAGTTGTCCTCTAAATTGCACATTAGACGGTTAGAATTCCCTTTGCATATTAGTGTTAAGGATAGTCTTTTGTATATTATTTTATTATTCTGACAGTTCGTATTAGCATGTTCTTCCTGTATCTTGTTACGTCCCTCTGAGGAACTGGTGATTTCTCCAAGTGTGTTTGTGATTTTTGCAGGTGCTCTAGCCAAGGACATAGTTTACAATCTACCTTTGCGATGCTAGCTTTTGGATCATCTTTCGCTTTGCTCGACTCTTCCATTGTCACTCTGTATTTCTCTATTTTTGTTGGTAGTGGATTTGTCTTTGCCCAACGTTTTGTACAAATGATATTTATAAGTTGATTTTATGATATATTGGTTTGTGGATGAGATTAGTTTCATGGTTACTGTATTTTATAGCTTATGTATACGTACGAGGTTCCATATATTGGAGTATGTTTCGTATGTATACAGTTGGCATGTCTACGTACTTGGTCCTAAGTATTTGGGACTGGGACGTTACATGTTTTTGTGGTAGCCCATGTCGGTCTCGATAAATTGTTTGGTTACTTTACCGTACCAAGCAAGCCTGCGTATAAGATTAGAGTCTAGGATCTCATCCAAATGTTTGATCTTCTTCCTTGACCCTTCATATCTTGCTTGATTCTTTCTACTGCTATTCTATCATTTCCTTCGTGCTTGATAGTGAATAAGAATAAGACTCACACTAGATAGACATGACCCATTGTCCCATCACACTAATAGTTTAACTCTTGTAAGTTGGGTAGAATACCTTACGACCTAATCTTCCTTATGGTCTTAACCAAGTCTTAGACAAGTAAACAGTAGGACGACTGTATAGGCACCAACACAGGACATGACTTGGATTCTTGAGGAGTTTGAACTAATTCTACTTTCCTTCAATCTTAATCTCTCGTGCCTATGTTGTTACCATCTTGACTAATATTGCTACTATAATATAGTTTTGCAAGCTTATCCATCTATCGAGCTTGTTCATGACTTATGCTATTGAGCGTGCGCTGATTAACATATTGTCTAATCAAAATCGGTGTATGATGGTCTGATCAACCTAGTGCACTTTGGTTCGCTTTTCATACGATTATCTTATATGGTTTGAGATATAGTTAAACTTGCCCTCTAGGATCTCAACCGCAACCGACAACCTTCTTTTCAAACTATAAATCACATTCGCTCACATCTCCCCCAGAACTCTTGATGTTTTACAAAGGCGTAGCTAGCCCTCGGTCAAGTCATATAACTATAACCTTGCCATGAGCTACTCGTCCTTTCCTTCGACCCTATATCGACTATCGTGACTTACTAATCGTCTGGAAACCTTAGAATGATTCCAATCGCACTCTTATTCATGCTCTCAACCTAGACGACTGGTATACCATTTTCTCTCAAGGAACCATATCTCCCAAGCCCCTAAATTATTCACTTTGATCTACTCGATTTCATGATATCATGATTTATATACCTTAGTTAGCAATTTTCGTTCAATACCATATCCATGATTTATTTTCGTCATTATCAAATTCACGACTTTCTAAATAAAAGTTTGTGTTAAACGACATCCATGATTTGATTGTCTCGATATACCCTTGTACCTTCTCAACCCCCTAATTATTCTTAATTTCGAGGACGAAATTCTTGTAAGTTTGGTAGGATGTAAAACACCTAAATTTTTACTATAATTTTAAAATTTTATTTGGTATTGATTTTTGTTTTCAAATTTGAACGTCGCACGTGAAATTTCGTCGAGTGCGAATATGTGCGAGGTATATATTTTGAAAACGCTTTATTTATGGATTTTAGAAAACATACAGTTCATTTCAATATTAGTATAGTAAATATTTTATTTTGTTTGAAATGGAAATTTTCATCGCACTAGTGGCAATTTTTATTTAATTATAAAGATATCAAAAATAATATATACATAGATATTTTTACTAGTTGAATGTGAAGAACACGAAATTTGATTTGTGTAGAAGATTTAAATTTTCAAAATTTATTTTATTATTAACTATCTTAATTTTACTACAAAAGGTATTTTAAAGTATTATTCATAATTTCGACATTTTAATTATTTATTATACAAAGAGTAATTCCAAATATTTTCTATCAATATTTAAAAATATTTATTATGATTTTTAAAATTAATATTGTAGCATATTTTTCAAGTTATAAAATGTTAATTTTAAACTAGTTTATCACAAATAAATTGGATGACAATTTTATTAAATAAATTCTATGTAGATTTTTGAATAAGATTAAATCATTACTCGATATTATCTAGATTTAAATTTAAATATATATTTGAATGGATTAGTTTAATCTAAATTTAGATTAAAATAAGTAATTATCTACTTGGGTTTACAAGTCCCAATCCTTATCTACTAAGGATTTCCTCAGCCCTATATATAGGGGAGTCTCCATATGCTTTCTTTCACAAATTACTCCACAATATTACTCCACCATCACTAAACGTAAGTGCATCGTGTCGATGACCCCTCCCATCCAAATCTTATTCTATTTTACAGATATAGTAGTTTTTCCGTGTCGGACAAACTCCGACACAAATTAATTTCCTAATCTAACCTTATTCTAATCCATGCCGTCGTCGTCCCAACATCACCGCCATCGACGACCACCCTTCATCGTCCCCCCAAGACACAAACCCTATCGCCACCTGACCCGACCCTGAATCACCTCAGCCTCTACGAAAGCCGCCACGGCCATCGCCCTCCCAACAGTCGCATCAGGAGAGAACCCAACACCATCCCTATCAAAGCTCCCCATGCCGACATCTTCATCCGACTCCCCGACCACCTCGCTGGAACTCCAGACAACCACCATCTCCCTTAAATTCGACCTTGCCACCCCGGTCGTCACCAACACCCAAAACCACCACCGCTGCGACCACCGCCAATACAGCTGTTGTCTTCCCTAGCCTCTCCCCACGATTAGCCCCTATCTCCCGATCCACCGCCATCGCCAACTTCCCGACCATCAAATTTCTGGCCCCCTGGCACAGACCCCCCGGTGCTCCGACACCCTCGCCACAACCAATCCTCTTACTGACCGACAGGACTCCGGCCAATACGCCTTGGCCGCACAACGCCAGACCCCACCATCACCGACAACCACCATCACCGTCACTTTCGCCACCCAAAATTCTTCGTAAAAACAACCAAATACACCACCACCAACCACAACAACAAAGAAAAAATTGGAAACCCCATTACATGTCCGCTGTCGTCGTCCCGTGCATGCGTCGCCGACCTCCGACGAGCCGCGTGGCCAGATCCGGTCCTCCCTACTACTGCCTCCTCCCAACCCTCCTTGTTCCCTGTCGCCGGCCGTGCACCTCGCAACCGCCCGTGCTGCCTGGCCCAACGCCGGCCTCTCACCCCGATGAGACCCCCAAATGTCTCTACGCCCTTCTTCCCCTCTCTCCGTCGGAGCAGCCGCCGCCGGCGACTCCACCCCGATCCCGCTCCCCTCTCTCCCTCGATTTCCTCTCCTTCTCTCTCTTCTCTCTTCTTTTCTCTGTTCTTTCACTCTCTCTTACTGTATGTTTTAAAAGAGATGAATTATGAGATTTTTGTTTTTGTTTTCATTATTATTATTAATATTATTATATCAATATTAATATTATTATTATCATTATTATTGTTATTTTTATTATAATATAATTTTTATTGTTTAATTTTTATTATATTGTTGTATTAATTAAGTTTTTAGAAAACTAGTTATATATAGGATTCACAAGGTATATAATAATAATGATTATTATCATTTTTTTCTTGATATTTTTATTGGTATTTTGGTTTTAATATTGTTAGTGTTATTGTTAACACTATTATTTTTTTTGAAGAGTCGTATATATATGTATAGTATTATATAGTTCATAAACAAAAATGTAAATTTCAAGTTATTACATATAAATTATTTTTAAGTATTTACGTAAAGATATTTTGACTAATAAAATAAATAGTTTCATATATTTACTAATAAAACTATTTCCAAGTAAGATAGACAATTCCTAAAATTTTATATATATCTATCTCCACAATTCCTCCGTTATTCTCCTCTTTGAACACGATTAATCGTGTGTGTCTATTTCCTTACAAATTCGGATCCCTTCACAACGACCATGGCCATCGGACAACTCGGAATATGTCAGAACATCGCACCACACCAGGCGACCCCACCAGGCAACTATACCTTGCTAATTAACTATCATATTATTTATTTTCAACATTTATTTTATTTGTTTCATATTTGTTATTTTTAATTGTTATAAACTACGCGTCCAAGCCATACTTGGGTTCAAGCGACTCTATTAGTCGTTTTTTATTGTTTTACTTTATTTTATGCATGTTGACTTTGTTTTAGTGGACTACCTTCTTGTTGTGGGATATCCTTATATCTCCTTCGACCATGACACTCTCACTACACGATTTGAGATATTTTGCTAGGGGCACAGCTTGCATATTGATTGCCCATCTCTATAGTCGTGTGTCGGATAGATAATTGTAACTGCTACGATTAAGGTATAGAGACTCGAGCAGTTACAAAACTGGGCCGGTCATGGACATGACTTGGTCAGTATAGAAAATATTGGAGGAGGACAGTCACTAGTGCGTATGGGAAGCAAAACAGGTAAACCATAGTTTTCGAAAGGAACTATGGCAAGATTATATTTGCAGATACCCTCTGACGTTTTGGACGTTACGGCCGGATATAGATGACTGGATGCCAGTTACGTACTTATAGCCTAAATCCCACCCATGCGTAATGAAAGTTGTCCTCTAAATTGTACATTAGACGGTTAGAATTCTCTTTGCATATTAGTGTCTAGGATTGTCTTTTGTATATTATTTTTTTATTTTGACAGTTCATATTAGCATGTTCTTCATGTATCTTGTTACGTCCCTTTGAGGACCTGGTGATTTCTCCAGGTGTGTTTATGATTTTCGCAGGTGCTCTAGCCAATGACATAGTTTACAATCTACCTTCGCGATGCTAGCTTTTGGATCGTCTTTCGCTTCGCTCGACTCTTCCATCGTCACTATATATTTCTCTCTTTTTGTTGGTAGTGGATTTGTCTCCGCCTAATGTTTTATAAAAATGATATTTATAAGTTGATTTTATGATATATTGGTTTGTGGATGAGATTAGTTTCATGGTTACTGCATTTTATAGCTTATGTATACGTACAAGGTTCCATATATTGGAGTATACTTCATATGTATACAGCTGACATGTCTACGTACTTGGTCCTAAGTATTTTGGGACTTGGCGTTACACATCCTCAATTGATCGACATCCTTAAGGCTATCCCATACACCACTCAAGGATGAAGTTACTCGATAAATCCTCGAAACAAATTTTGAATCTCAATTACTTTGAATCTCTATTCGAACTATTTTTCAAATTTTAAGCACGTTCATCAATGTCGCATTGACGATACCATCGTCAGATGGCACCGCTATTGATAGTCATCATGCATTTTATGAATCAAGTCAAACTCATTCTCATTTTGAAATGATTCGAATCCCATACATAACTTACTATTATTGACGCAAATTTTGGTGATGTAATGCCTAGCCCGACTTAGCCAACCGTGCCTTACATGAAATTGCCTTTTGTTCAATCGAATTTTTCCTCATGAGATTTTACAAAATATATTGACTTATTGTATGGAACATCCCGCTGAGAGAGAGAGAGCGCACCAACGATACCGATTTACGGAAATAAAATTAAACATGAAGACAACATCAAAGTTAAAGAATTCAATCGAGAGTCCAAGGACGTAAAGCCATGCTCTGATACCATTATGTCACACCTCGGTTTCGCAGAATTATTGGTCCTCACTAAGGCGTGATGCCACATGAGCCTAGGTTGTGCTTACGCAAGGCGGGTTCCATAACGGCCGATTTTAGCATCTTGCGATGCGATTGTCGCAAAAAAGTCCCGAAGCAGAAACATTGAATTATCAGTATGTCACCAGCGAAAAGTTGAAACAAACACAAGTCATGCAAATAGCTCTTTATTGATATTGAAACACAGATTACAATTGTGGCATGAGGCTAAGATAACAACACTCAGTCTCACTTTTTCTTACATTACAAGTCACTCAGCTCTCTCTCTCTTCTCTCCAATACAAACGAACATGCTCGAAGGCTTACAACTTTATGGGTGCTTCAGAAGGCGATGTTCATACATTATGTCCCGTATACGTGAAGTCTTCAATGCGGCCGCAGGCATCGAATGCTAAGGAACTCCATGCTTCAGCACGTCCAAGCGAGCTCCGCCCCGACAACAAGTTCCTGTAACGTGCGCATGAAAATTATTGGGTGGTCAGTACACAACCGTACTAGTGGTGTGAGATCCCCTCCCACCTATATAAAACCAACACGTTCATTTAGTTTATGCAACTATTCTTTTGATTGTCTTTCTATTCCTGCCTTAGGATCAATTTCATACTTAAACTCCTGGCCTATTCGTATTGCAACCACGTAATCGTGCTCAACTTTATACTTGTGACTGTGCTACAAAACCATTTGTGCAACTTTGATGGTTGTGCCTTAGACCATTCTTGTGTCAACGACATCAACTATTGACTTGTACTTTGCCTTTCGGCCCATAATTTGAGATGCAACAACATGGTCATGCCATAAACTCTGTTCGTGCTTCAACAATCGAGGCCGTGCCTCACAACTTAATATTACTTGATCAAACTTTGCCTTATGGCCCTTCTTGACTTAAACTTGAAGCAACTCAATAAACTTATACAACTTTTGTGTCAACGACTTACCAACCGACGTCACACCTCGTGTTGAAGCATGTGTCTCTGCTATAGCCAAATCTTAGGCTTCATTATTGTGTTGTATAGCTTGTACACCTTTCTTGACTCATTCGTGCCATGATTATAGTTATTTCGACTTAACTGACACCATGCATACACTTTTTTACTCAATCTAAGACATGCACGCAGATTGTCGCTATTATGCCGCCTCATCCATATGAAAGGTCACTAGCAAGTCAAGCTATACTTGGACCCAATTTGGATAAGATGTTACGTTCGACAAACGAGGCACGATCTCGCCGAATTTCTTACAATACCTGCTATACGGAGTACCCCTCGGGTCAGGTCACACACCATCTGAGTGTTCCGCAAGCATGTTCCTCCTAGGTCGGATCGGCCCTCTCGCCCCAGGTTACCGTCCGAGGAACAATCACCCTTGTGCACAAGTTGTCAATGACCATGCAATGGTGCCTACCTAACTCACCATATGACTCAAACCATGTTCTTCTTTACTCACAAACTATGCTTTTCATACTTCATTAGAGACTCCCAAATGAGGGACCGCCTCGACAACAAACGATCGTGTAATCTTTTTTATTCTTTGAAACCCAAAAAATTGCTACTCATAGTCTTCCTACTTAACTTGAACAATACGTGTTCCATATGTGCCATAGACCGTGGCATGCTTCTCTTTTATACAACCGTGGTTCTTGCCTTGACCCAATTGTGTTCTGCACGATACTACCGCCCAAGTCATACTCTATATGACGAGCCTTGAAACCGTAGGGACGTATGGCTATACCAAGTCGTAGAATTGTGGGACCGTACATGTGCTTAACTTGAACAATCGTGTTCTTTGAGCGCCTTAACCTATGGCACCTTCCATAGGACTAACGGTGAGACCGTGGGACCATTTTTGCTACGACAAGTAGTGTGATTGTGGGACGTGCCTGCTATGACATCGATAGCCCGGGGCATAACTTTGCCTAACTTAATCGTGCGGTCAAAGGACCCAGTGCCAACTTTGAAAACCCTCATGGAGAACATCTAAGCAACATTAAGACAAATTTTCCATGCTCTACACACATACTTGACTCAATAGGATTATTCCCTTAGCTATATGGATTCATCTCTTTTATTCAAGCATATTCAGTGCAATAAAAACTTCCTTTTATTAATGTTAAGGCCAAGCTGAGGCAAGTTCACCGAAGTCACCCACCTGAGCGAGGAGTTGCCTCGGCCGATCGCGACTTCGAGTAAGCCGTTGCATGGCTAAGTCCAAATGCCTTTGCATTTTGATTCCTCCGGTTGAACTGAGAGAGACGAGCTATGTGGATTCATATCTTTTATTCAAGCCTATTCAGTGCAAGAAAAATATCCTTTTATTAGTGTGAAGGCCAAGCAGAGGCAAGTTCACCGAAGCCACCCACCTGAGCGAGGAGTTACCTCAGCCGAGCGGGACTTCGAACAAGCCGTTGCATGTCTAAGTCCAAATGTCTTTACATTTTTATTCCTCCGGTTGAACTGAACGGGACGGGGCATTACACTAAGAGTTTCATCAATGATCTGGGCGCATCCCATGCGCTGGAACAATGATTAGGGAGCACAACACTCACATACACAGCCAAGCACTCAGTTTAACCATGCCCATGAAGTGGGTGTAACTATGAACCTCCCTTCGCAAGATATGCATGATATGATAATCACAAGCACAAAGTGAGGGAGTCAATTGTTACATACATGTGCCTTCTTCGGGGCCCACTAGTGCTAACATTATCATCGACTGCTGCTGTGCCAAAACAATAGTCTTTCCTTCCCGACAGTCTATTTTTTATGACTGCAACCGGCTGCACCAATCCGACAGCGTCTCCAAAGGAGGGTGAAAGCAGAAGACAACTATGAACTTCCTATCACCTCATGCCATGCTACTTGGAAGTCTCCTCCTGTGAAGAAGAATTCCAAGTCAAGTAATCCTCCGATTTCGGTCAGTGCACCAAAGAGCCGACCTCAAGGAAGTAAGCTAGCGGTGCCTAGCACTTGAGTGTTTCAAAACACCTGCTCAAAAGCCAAGTCCGTCTCTAGCAAGGTTCATGTTCAAGCTGGGGGTAGAAATCCCCTAACACTCTACAACAACCCGTCATTCCGAGGAGATAGTGATTCTCAAGGAATCGACACTGAGGTATACGGGGGTACCCAACAGGTTAATATCACATATGGGGCTAAGGGTAGCCATCCTCTGGATTCCGAAGACGATGCCAACATGTCCGTCTTCCCTCAAGGCAACGAGCATATCACGACCCACACCCGGTGTATGGGCATGAGTGCGAGACAATGCCCAGCCTATGCCCCAACATCGATGGTAGAATGTTGTAGGGGTGAGCATTAATCAGTTTTGGACCGAAAACCGAACCGAACCGAATAAGAGATTCGGTTCGGTTTTTAAAAAAATTGATTCGGTTTCGGTTTTGAAAATACTAAATTTTCTTATTCGGTTTCGGTTTCGGTTTTGGGTTTCGGTTTCGGTATAAAACCGAAAACCGAATAAGAAAATTTAGTTTATCTATATATATGTGTGTGTGTGTATTAATTATAGGTATATACTAAATATATATAGGTAGATACTATAGGTATATATTAAATATATGTAGGTATATTTAGTTATTATATATTTTAACTAAAAATGCATAAATAAACCCAAAAATCGAATAAACCGAATAAACCGAACCGATTTAATTCGGTTCGGTTCGGTTATTGACCTATTCGATTCAGTTTCGATTTTGCTTATTCGGTTTCGGTCCAATTTGGTTTTTGGTTATTCGGTTCGATTGGAACCGAATAAACCGAATGCTCACCCCTAGAATGCCGTCTAGGTATACTAAAAAATCTAATAACTCAGGAATAAGTATCATAACCTGTTAATGATATCTCGACTCCAAATAGAGGACAAATAATGATAATATTCATATTCATCACAATAACTATAAGGAAGATAAATGATACGATAATGATATAAAGATATGATATGAACATCCATGAGGAGTCTAAACATAAGCATAACACAAGTCCATATCCAGAGTCTAGAAGTCTATCTATCTAAATATAACATATGTCTCAAATAATAACATGTCAAGAGTCAGAAAGCTGGAGACAAATCCAGTACTAACAACTAGTCTAACTGAGTCGCTACTAGTGTCTCCCCAGCTGAAGCTAAACTCTCTTGAGCTAATGTCTCCTAATCTACTCCTACTACATTCTGAGGTCTGTAGTAGGTAGGACACCCATCATCTAAATCATCTGAAAAATATATCCAGTCAGGATTGGAGCGAAGCATACCTCTAATAGCAGTTCCAATTAAATGATAAAGACTATAAAACAGTTATAGTAAGTAATACATGATAAGTAGAAAAGACTGAATCCGAAAATAAAATTGAACAATAGTTAAATAAAGGGCAATAAAATAAGTATGGTGAATCAAGAGAGTATGGCAATAAGGACAATAAATAAGGAGAGCTAAGCTAAGATAGATATGATGTGTCCAGCAGGTATAATGTAAACCAGTAAGAATGTAACTAAACTAGCATTTTTTAAAATACCACTTTCGACATGTAAACGACTAGGGATAATACGGCTCATCATACTGTAGGAGCGTAAAAAGTGCTCTATGGACTGGGTCAAAGAGATTAGGAATTTTACGCCTAGCTATTTTACGCAAGCTACTTTACGCCAAGGCAGTTCATTAAGTTTTACGCTCGGGGACAGGCTGTCAGGTCTCATTTAATGCAAAGTGATAATGAATCTGACATAATGATTTGCTGACAGCGTATAAACACAGAATTCGAAGAGATTGGATTTACACCAAACCCAATACTTGTCGTATGGTGTGCAGAGAAGGCTATTTTACGCTCATTAAAATCACTTCTTTTTATGTACGATAGTTATGTGAGATTTTACGTTCAAGGCTATTGTGAGTGTAAAGTCTATTTGGGCTAAGTTTTACGCTTAAGGCTATTTTTAGCCACTTTACGCTGAGAAGTTTATTTGGGTTGTTTTTACGCCAGTTTGCCACTTTACGCTTGGAGCATATTTTGGGTTATTTTTACGCCCAATTCTTCCTAACTACTTTGGAACGTGGTTTATCTACGTAGCTTTCATGCCACATTTATTGAAGAACGTGTGTACGTGCTCCCTATTTTTGTTAAAATAATGGGACACGTGTCAACATATATAGAGGGTGACTCCCATCGTGGGTGACAGTTACCAGCATAAAAACCCAATTTTGTTGCTTTTTATGTACGATGGGTCAAGTCTATAAATAGACTTATTTTTTACATTAGGAGGATGATCAGAGAGACATGAGAGAATACAGAGATCAGAGCCTAGAGACTTTGATTTTTCGAGAGCATTCTTCTTCAACTTTTCTTCCAGAACAGAGTGAAGCAAAGCAGAAAAGCATTCGACCTCGCCATCAGTGCCCAAGTGCGTCGATACCTTTCTGGTGACTTAGTTCTTCCGGTTGTTCATCTTCTAGCAGTAATCTTCATCATCATCGTATGGTCCAAGGAACAAAGTGATCGCCTTCAGATCAGACTTCCATAGCAATACTTCCCAGAACAATTTGTACTTTCTATACTTTTTCTCGTTTTCTTTCAAAAGCCAATTTTAGGCATTTTGTTAAGTGAAACAAACCATTTTGTTTCACTTAACAAAATGCCTAAAATTGGCTTTTGAAAGAAAACGAGAAAAAGTACAGAAAGTACAAATTGTTCTGGGAAGTATTGCTATGGAAGTCTGATCTGAAGGCGATCACTTTGTTCCTTGGACCATACGATGATGATGAAGATTACTGCTAGAAGATGAACAACCGGAAGAACTAAGTCACCAGAAAGGTATCGACGCAGTTGGGCACTGATGGCGAGGTTGAATGCTTTCCTGCTTTGCTTCACTCTGTTCTGGAAGAAAAGTTGAAGAAGAATGCTCTCCAAAAATCAATGTCTCTAAGCTCTGATCTCTGTATTCTCTCCTTGTCTCTATAATCCTGATGATGTGAAAAATAAGTCTACATATAGACTTGACCCATTGTGCGTAAAAAGCAACAAAATTAGGTTTTTACGCTGGTAACTGTCACCCACGATGGGAGTCACCCTCTACGTATGTTGACACGTATCCCATTATCTTAACAAAAATAGGGAGCATGTACACACGTTCTTCAATAAATGTGGCATGAAAGCCACGTGGATAAACCACGTTCCAAAGTAGTCAGGAAGAATTGGGCGTAAAAACAATCCAAAATATGCTCCAAGCGTAAAGTGGCAAACTGGCGTAAAAACAACCCAAATAAACTTCTCAGCGTAAAGTGGCTAAAATAGCCTTGAGCGTAAAACTTAGCCCAAATAGACTTTACACTCACAATAGCCTTGAGCGTAAAAGCTCACATAACTATCGTGCGTAAAAAGAAGTGATTTTATTGAGCATAAAATAGCTTTCCCTGCACACTATACAACAGGTATTGGGTTTGGTGTAAATTTAATCTCTTCGAATTCTGTGTTTATACGCTGTCAGCAAATCATTATGTCAGATTCATTATCACTTTGCATTAAATGAGACCCGACAGCCTGTCCCCGAGCATAAAACTTAATGAACTGTCTTGACGTAAAGTAGCTAGCGTAAAATCCAGTGCAAATAGCCTTGGCATAAAATTTTCAATCTCTTTAACTCAGTCCATAGAACACTTTTTACGCTCCTACAAGACCCCCTTCAAAGTTTTCAAATATTTTTCAAAATTTGAAACACTTTGAACAGAAGCGTAAAATTTGGAATTTGACCAGTTAGCGTAAAATTCGGGATATCCAACGGTCATCCGCGTAAAAGTTGGGATATCAACAGTCAGCATAAAATCTGGAATTCGAACCGATTCAAAAATTCCCTATAAATAGGGTTCTCCGTGGAGAGAGAAAACTTTACTTTGTTTCTTTGTTCTCCCAAGCTTTCTCGAATCCCCTTTCTCATTCACTCTTTTGCATTCAACTCGATGGCCCCAAAGAAATCCGCCGCCGACAGCAACAAAGGAAAGAAACCCGCCGTCGATTCCTCGTCGGTCGACCGTGCGCAAACTCCTGTCAGATCATCAACAGCATATCAGCCAGGCAACCCCGCCGTGGCTCCTCCAATAAGGGGTAAAGCATTGATCCTTCGGCTGAAAAACTCGTCGGAGAAGGAGACCAAAATATTTGATTTCATACCCACGTTATACGTGTCAGCGTAGAAATTAAGATAATCAAAATACGCCCACGTCTATACGTGTTAGCGTAAAATTAAGAAATACGCCCACGTCTATACGTGTCAGCGTAAAACTTAAGTTACGCTCATGTCCACACATGTTAGCATGAAACTTAAAATACGCTCACATCTAATGTGCCAGCGTAAAACTTGAAATATGCCCACATCTAATGTTCCAGCATAAAATACGCCCACATCTAATGTTGCAGCATAAAATCTTACAAAATAAAAGACTTTTTGTCAAACAAAGACTTTTTACAACTTAGACCAATTTATCTGCGTAAAAGATACCAAAATAGACTTTTACTAACTTGATTTTTTTTCTTTTGGCAGTGGACTTGCAAATTCACCCTCTCGCAGAAGTTTTTGGCTTATCAGTTGGCATGGTGGGCTCAAATTATCTAGAGAATCTGTCTCACGTCATATTTTCTCAATCGAACCCAGATTACCCCATAGAGAGGGCACAGCTGATAGCTGCTCAAGGGGATAGGATGCTGCTATCCATGATAAATGGAGAATTGTTGACTTCACTGAATGAACAACAATTTGCAAAACCAGCCTTTTTATTTGGGGATGCAATTGACTGTAAGTCACAGACACACCCCAAGAAGGAGTCTTGGGTGTTCAAATCTGGAGATAAAGCCATGTATCTCCCTGACATGGAAAGAGATTACCCTTTGTCAGCATTCTTCCATGCCACCCACCCTCGACAAATGCTATGGAATCTAACTCCCAGCAGTCACGGAAGGCCGGGTAGAATCGTATTCAAGAGGGATCATACCAATGATATGGGGTATTTCGCTAGCGTTCCCAATGGTGCTGTCACTTCTTTCTCTGGCCTCATGCCAGGATTTACCCCAAGTGAAGATTCGGGTTTAATGCAACCAGTGCAGACCCATATGTTTGTCAACAGGTTCATTAGGAATGGGGTATTATATCCCCAAACAAACCCCAGGTTACCGGGATGGTTGACTCCTTTCAACCAGAACTAGATCCAGATTAGCATTTGGATGATGAAGAACTTCGAGACAGAGCTGAAAGATATCGACCTGTATGAAGCAGTAGCTTCCACTAGTCAGGGTATACCCTCGAACGGTAACCTGTTCATGGCCCTGATGGAGACATACATAAGTTCGACTGGAACTTTTGCAACCCCGAAAGGCGAAATGGGTCTTGCACTCCATGAGATGCAATTCATCTCAAAATTGCCTATGTAAGAAGCTCCGTATGAAGAATACGTTCCCTCCAACTGGGAACTTGCTGAAATCAGAGAGACAAACCCTTAGTTGATTGAGGAATATGAAGAATTAATGTACCACTACATGATTTGTACTACAATGCAGGAAAGTACATCTCATCTAGCATACATTAATAAGTGGACCACATATCTTTTCTTTCATAAGGATAAAATATCCATGGATGACAAAGAAAGATTCCAGGAAAATAAAGCTCCAGCTATCAATACAGATTTAACCATTCCTGCTAACAAAATTCGGGACATGATGATAGTCTATAAATTCCCGAATAAATATCTGTCCACCAAAACTGGAGAGTTTCCTGCTGGAACTGAAGCCTTGAGCTTTCTTAGATACGGCAGCCAAAAGATCTCTAGGAAAGCCTTGCTAGCAGGCTTCCTTTCTTTATGGTTGAGAAGATGGGTCGTACCAGGAACTGGTACGGTTGATAGAATTCACCGTAGCGTACTATGGCCCGCAGTACGCTTGGTTTTTAAAGTCATAATTAACCTGCTATCGACGATGGTGTGCCAAGTAAATGCAGGTTTGAGGACTTTCGGTGAGGAGTTAATCAACAATGCTCCACATCGGAATGCATTCCCTAGGGTAAAAATGCCCTATACTTATTTGATAGGCTGGTTATTGCACCACAACTGCAATCTGTTGCCACCAGGCCCAGGCGATGATGTAGAGGTCTTCCTCCAAAAATTCAGCAAGGCTACATGGACTGCTACGACGGTGGCAGATACCCGGGCAGTTTTGAACTATTCTTATGGTTGGAACTTCTTATGTACTCGGCCACAAGTTCCAGCCGACTGTTTCGGCGTCTAGTTTGAAGATGAAATCGAAGGAAGAGCTATATTGCCACCAGCAGTCTTCCAATGGCTACAGTACATCAGGCCCTCTCACTTGATGTACAGAAATAAAGATAATTGTACGTTCGAACCATATCTACCTAGTAGGTTCGCTCGTCAATTTGGGTATGACCAACTTCATGTTGGTAATCCTTGTACCAGTTTTCGTCACTACGGGAAACTGCTTGATGGTGCCAGGGGTTGGAGATATTTCAGTATTGCCCGTACAGAAGCCAGATTTAGAGTCTCAACCGCCACCAGCACTACAAAACTACGTATTCTTCACTCGTATGCTCACTTTTACTCTTCTATCCGTTCCTTTGCCCATGGCTATAATATGAGAGATAGCCTGAGATGGCCTAAGGAAGGCAATGTTGAAGAACCAGTCAGGGTACCAACAGATATTCCTGACGATACTACTGCTGTTCCAGATCCTTAACTGGAAGTTATTGCTACATGAATTGGAGAAGAGGCTGCAGAACCTATTATTATTGAGAAATCCTGCAAGCGGAAGCAGAGTACAGCTACAGTGAAGACTCCCGAAAAGAAGAAAAAGGTCACCGTCAAAATGCCTTCCAAACCAAGAGCTGCCACTCCAGAGGATGATATTTCTGTCGAAGTGCCGCCATATGTCGCATCCTCTTCAACTCATTTTGAAGAAGGATCCTCAGCCTCCCAAGCAGCTACATCAACCGAAGCTGTAGGGATTTTATCGCCAGGACACCTTAGTACTTCACTTTATTTAACCTTGCCACAAAAGGCACAAATAGTTAAAGGCGTTGTTTCACAATCTATCCCATTGGATGAACCAGCTCTCGATTTTGATGATGAAGATTGGGATGGGGATTATGACACATATTTGGCACGTTCTACACCTACTCCAGGTATATATACAAAATCTATACAAGATTATACATTATGATTTTGTATTTTAATTTGTTTTGTTTATTTTGCAAGTGTTATTATTGCACCAAAACCTATGGTTCCTCCTTCTCCTCAGGAAAATATTTATGAGGAGAACGCGGAGTCTGAGGAAGAGAATTCTTCTTCAGATGGAGTAGAGAAAATTCAACCAGAAGAGGAACTACGATAAGAACTTGAAACAGAGGTTCAACCAGGATTATCTTCTCATATTAACAACAGAGAAGAAGAACAAACTGCAAAAAAAATCAACTGCAGATCAAGAAACAGCTGATGAAGAAAGAACTGATCTCAATGAAGAGATTGAAGTGTTTCAAGAGTCTGAATAGCCAACTGTCCAAGAAGGTGATGAAGGCGTAGTCAAGTCATCCACTAAAACTGGAAATGTCATGATAGCATCATCTGCTATCATTACTAATCCAACAGAAGTTCATGAAGAGACAATGTCTGAACCTGAATCAGCTGCTCCAATTATCACTCCACCCACCACAATTACCGCCACAAGAACTCCAGAAACGGCTGGAGTGACAAGTATTGAAGATGTGATACCTGGAGCTCCTAGGGATCAGTTAGCTATGGTAACGATGACGACATCGTCTATATCTCAATCTGCTACCGAAGCAACCACCTCTACTAGTGCTGAAGACATAATCCCTGAAGCTCCTAGGGATCAATTGACTATGGTAGCGATGACAACATCATCTTTATCTCATTCTACTACCGGAGCAACCACATCTGTCCCTATTATTCATAAAAGAGATTTGGTAGAGATTGCTGCAACTCCGAGCTCCAATGCAGAGATGAATCTCTTAGTTGAGATTCATACTAAAGCTTTTTACAAGACACTGGCAGCTCTGATTGACATGGTCTTGAATAGGGGCTTGAGTTATGAAAGCTTGGAAGGTGCGATTGTTTCCATTATCAGGAACGTTTCTATGTTTAATGATGTTGAGAGAGCAACTGCATTGGAAAAAGTGGTAGAAGAACTTGAGCAACCTATTAAAGAATATCTGAGGTTGACAAGTGAAACTACTGAAAGTCTCATTCAAGCTGAGTATGACGCTTTATCAGCTGAATATACTGCTCGAGAGACTACTTTCAACGACTCTCTCAGAGAACATAGCAGCAAAGTCGCCAAAGAAAAAGCTTTCTTGACTGACGCAAAGCCTCAGTTGGAGCGTTATAGAGAAGCCTATGACACTTCAAATACGAATATTTAGGAACAAAATGATAAAATTCGTGAAGTGGAGGCTGAATTAGCTCGTCTGAAAGCTGAGAAGGAGCAATTAATAGCAGCTCGTGACCAATATTTGACACAGAGCTCAATTCTGGAGGAACAAGTTTTTGGAGCTGAATCCACTATCAAGCACCTTGATGATGCCCAAGATAATCTGATAGCTACTTTCGCTAAGTTTTCTCCTATTTGCACTCCAGAGGCTAGAAGAAAGATAGCTACTGAAAATGTAATGGGCTCTCATGAGAAACGCTTAACAGAGCTAAAAAAATTGCTGAAAGATATATCTACTCCACCTTAGGCAAATAGGGAGCTTTTGTAACCTTTTATCTTATTCAAGAAATGAATAAAATATTTGTTTTGTGATCCTATCATTTATTTTGAATTTAAACAATAGGTATGAGATAGAAAACACTTATCAGAGGTAATATGGATATGATAAGTCTTTGAAACTCAATCAATTATATCTATTCAGAGGTAATATGAACATGATAGATAATAAAATCTCGTTTTCTGTTTAGAGTACACAATACTATCAGAGGTAATAAGCACATGATAGATTGTAACGACTCAAAGAGAAATAGATTAATATCTATTCAGAGGCCAAATGGACATGATAGATAGGAAAAACAAGCAGACTTAATATTTATGCAGATGTCAAATGGACATGATAGATAATAAATCCAACTTTTTATACCAACTGGTAAGATAAAAGATTAATATTTCTCTCTGAGAAGACAAGTAATATAATCAGCTTAACCAAACATTGGTAGCTAGAGAAATAAGAAGACATACGTCATTGAGGATATATACCAAAACAATAAAAGAATGAATGAACCAACATTTCTTTTGGGAAAAGAAAGATCATTTTAATTCCACAATTAAATGGATGAATCTGATGTAATGAATGGATAGGTCTTTTCAGGAATGAAAAGTTGTTTCAATTTCCAAGACCGGTTCATTAATAGCTCTCTCCTATAAATAGATGAGAACTCTTTGTAACATTTCATCCTTGTTTCCATTCCTTTATTGGAAATGTCTTCCGAGGATGTGCTGTAAAAGACTGAAGTCACCACGAAAGTTGAAGACGTCATCGAGACACGCCCCGTTGAGCCAATTGTGTCAGGCCTAACCGGAATATGCGAAGGCTCTTCTACGCCCAAGCCATCCCAAGACATCCCCGCTTTCTTAGTAGAGCCAAAAAAACTCCTGAAGACGAGGCACTGAGGATGGCTGCCTGCAAGTTTTTTGTGAACTCAAGCAATGATGTCTTTGATGCATTGGCTGACTATGTATTCAATAAGGAAGGTAGTGGTCCTCATCCTTAATCCTTTGTTCTGAACAAAAATAAAAAATTTATTTTCATTCTATTTTTTTTCGTTATACATAGTACTTCTTAAGAAATTTGCCATTGATCGGTATCATGAGTAAATCTCCATTGGGCTTAGATAACCGATAGGCATCGTTGGAAAAAACTGTCTCAATAAAATATGGGCCTTTCCATTTTGCTTGAAATTTCCCTTTGCTTTTATGAGTCATCACCATCGGTCTTCGAACGGCTAAAACTAACTCACCGACCTTGAATAACCTCTCTTTAACTTTACGATTGAAAGTTCGAGATATACGGGCTTGATATAGCTCAATATGCTGTTGTGCTTGAAGACGCTTCTCGTCCAATCCTTCAAGTTCTTGGAGTCGTAAGCGATCATTGTTCTCTGTAGTTAGCTCATTAGCAATAGCTATTCGAAGAGATGGAATCTGAATTTCCAATTGAAGGACAGCCTCGCATCCATAGACCAATGAAAATGGTGTAAAACCGGTAGGAGTTCGAACTGACGTTCGATAAGCCCATAAACATTCTCCAAGTTTCTCATTCCAATCACGTTTATTAGAAGAGACAAATTTTTTAAGAAGTTTGATGATCGCCTTGTTGAAAGCTTCGGCTAAACCATTTGCAGCTGGATTATAAGTCGTAGACGCCAAGTTTTGGATCCGATTCTTATTACAGAATCGATAAAATGCCTGACTGGCAAATTATGGTCCATTATCATGAATTATCCGTCGGAGAATCCCGAAGCGATAAAGAACATGATATTTGATGAAGCTAATCACATTAGATATTTTCACTTCAATAAGGGGAACTGCTTCTGCCTACTTAGAAAAGTAATCGGTTATAGCCAATATAAACCGATGTTCCCTAACAGAAGGAGGATTAATAGGACCAATAATGTCCATGCCCCAAGCTTCGAAGGGCCAAGAAGCTGCTGTAGGATGCAAGAATTCAGACGGTTGATGAATAAAATCAGCATGAATCTGACATGGTTTACATCGTCTGGCATAGTCCACAGCGTCTACTATCATGGATGGCCAATAATATCCCATTCTTCGAATGCGGTCTTGTAATTTTGGACCTGGTTGATGAGCACCACAAACACCGTCATGAGCTTCACGAAGTGTTTGCTTAGCTTCACTCCCTGAGAGACAACGTCGCAAAAGTCTATCATATGAACGACGATATAATATATGTAAAGACGAATCATAATAAAATCGAAATGATCGTCTCTTGATTGATGCAGCTTCTTTTGGATCTTCAGGTAAAATCCTATGAACCATATAATCAATGAATGGACTTCTCCAATCCCTCTGCTGGGAACTTGACTCTGTAATATAACTCTGTTCAATATACAGATTATTCTTAATACAGAATAAGTCTCGGTCCAACAAAGTAATTGTGTTTTGTCTTCGAATTGGAACAGCTAAATCCGCAGCTAGGCTAGCAAGAGCATCAGCTTCCATATTCTGAGAACGTGGTACGAATTCGATAAAGAACCCCTTGAATGAAAGAGCCAATTCGATTACCACTTAATGATAAGGGATGAGGTCAGGATTTCTGACTTCATATGTCCCTCTAACCTGATTAACAATCAGTTGAGAATCTCCATAAGCTTCTAAGAACTCAATGTCCAATTCTTTTGCTACTTGGAGACCAATCAACAGAGCATTGTATTCTGCCACATTGTTAGAGCATGGCTCATTGAGAGAATAAGCACGGTATATGACTACTTTGTCAGGAGAAACCAAGACGATTCCTACTCCGGAGACGATATTACCTTTAGGTCCAACCCGTGATGCTCCATCAAAGTATAATTGCCAAATATCATCCCTCAAATTCATATTACAATCCACGACTTCATCAGGAATATCTTCAAATAGCTTCGATGTTTCAGGTATAGGGTGAGCTGCTAAGAAATCAGCTAATGCTTGACCCTTCACTGATTTTTGAGGTACATAGACCATGTCATAAGGAGTGAGCAACATTGCCCAGGTAGCTAACCTGGAGTTAAGAATGCTTGGTTTTCTCATCAATACCCGAATAGGATTTATTCTGGAGATGACATGAATAGTTTGTCCTGACACATAATGTCGTATCTTTTGTACAGCAAAAATCAAAGACAGGCATTCCTTTTCTACAGGAGTATACCTGTGTACAACTCCGACCATCATTCGGCTAAGATAATAAATTGCTTGTTCATGACCTATATCACTTTTTTGTGCAAGAAGAGCACCAAGTGAATGATCTAATGCTCGAACATATAGCAAAAATGGTCTTCCCACTACTGGTGGTACTAGAACAGGTGGATTTGTAAGGTATTGCTTGATATCATTAAAAGCTTTCTGACACGCTTCATCCCAAACAAATGATACACCCTTCTTTAATAGACGGAAGAAAGGTTGGCATCTCCCAGAGAGATTGGATATATATATCTCCTGATATAAGCAATGCGACCTTGGAAGCCGCGGAGTTCTTTTAAATTGCGTGGAGGACACATTTCAAGAATTGCTTTGATTTTATCAGGATCAACATGGATACCCTGAGAAGTGATGACAAATCCCAAAAACTTGCCACTGGAAACCCCTAAGAAGGACTTGGTAGGGTTCATTTTCAATTGATGCCGATGCATCAATTCAAATACTGTCTTTAAGTCTTGAATGTGATCATATTTTGATCGACTTTTGACAGCAATGTTATCTACGTAACATTCAACTGTTTTTCGTAGATGTTCTTGAAAGATGTTACTCATAGCCCTTTGATATGTGGCACTGGCATTTTTAAGACCAAACAACATAACCGTATAACAATAAACCCCAAGGGGTGTTCGAAAAGCAGTATGCTTCTCATCTTCGGGATGCATCTTGATCTGATTGTATCCTGAAAATCTGTCCATGAAAGACATGCGTTCAAAATCGCATGTATTATCTATCATGACATCAGTAATTGGAAGTGGAAATTCGTCCTTTGGATAAGCTGCATTAAGATCTCAAAAATCTACGCAAACTCGGATTTTTTCGTTCTTCTTCATAACAGGAACAATATTGGCAACCCAGTATGGATGTTGTTCTTCACGAACAAAGCCACATATAATCAACTTTTTGACTTCCGCTTCAGTTGCATCCATCATGTCGGGTCGAAAATGCCGTTGCTGTTGTTTTACAGGCTTGTCATTAGGAAGAATATTGAGTTTATGAGTAGCAACTTTAGGATCCAAACCCGACATATCCTCATAACTCCATGCAAAGATATCAATATATTCTTTAATCAATTTTATCAACTCTTCCTTTTCATCTTCGGAAAGGTTCTTACTGATGAATATGGGCTTGGATGTAGTTCCGTCTCCAATATCGATTTAAAGAATCTCATCCTCCGTAGGTGGTTGTCATTGTTCAAAACAATGTTCCCACTGTATGTCCATCTGTTGGGCCCAAGGGTCATTTTCAAATGGCTCTGATTCGCCATCAGTTTGAACCATGTTGACTAAGAATATACATTCAGATTCATCAAAATAGTCTCCTCCAGCATATTCAAATTCAATGAAATGGATTTCTTCGAAATATGAGGATTGTGAAGAACTAGAAGAGAATTCTTCTTGTATATCATCATTAAACATGTGGGTCGGATCATATCCCAACCCACGACGAGTTTTCTGGTAAAACGGATCACCACATAATGGTAATCATCTATCCTTGCCTTGATTGAGATCTTGCATAGTCTTCAAATCATATCCCATATTCTGGATAATCTTGAGAGATTGTTGACTATATTTGTCAATTCGGATTCTTCCTTTATCTTTATCTCTAAGATCATCCGTCTGAACAACAGGGATATTTCTAGCCAAGCCAAACACAATTTGGCGCTTGTTTTTCTTATCAGACGGAATCACGAAATAAGATTCTTCGTGACGTCTATAAGTTACACAAGCTTGCGATGAAGCGGCTACAGGAAGAAGATAGGAAGAAGATGTTAGGAACCTCTGAGCATAAGGTCCAACATCGACATGAGGAGGAAAAGAATTTTCCTTATTGTCAATGTATAAAGTTTCCTCTGTATCTGTGTCATCTTTATATTGATGACTTTGATCATCAGAAGATAAAGTCATTCTTTCAACAAATTTGACAGCCATATACTCAAAAAGGAAATCTTCATTGATATTGGAAAGTACTGAATGATCAATATTTACATTATTTATTATTTGACCGCTACGCTTCGGATTAATCATTAACGGACTGTCATCCGCCTTCTACGTAGACTCGCCAAGGTTGATGATCAATGGTGGTTCTGGATCATTCGTATGAGAAGTACGTCCCTTGACTTTGATCATAAGGGGTTGGTCTTGACTCTTGGCAGGAACATTCACTGATTCCTCAGATGAAGTTCGAGTTTTCCCTTTGACCTTGATCTTCAGAGGTTGGTCGTTGACAGGTTGGGTTGGATTCGCCCTTTGACTTTGATCTTCAAAGGTTGCTCTTCTGGAGGATCTTCATTAATAGACTGATCTTCGGTAGATGATCGATCTTCAGCCATGTCTGATATCTCCTTTACATGCTCAGTCTTCACAACCCCTTGAGAATCTACGTACTTGAAGCATTGGTGGAGAGTTGAAGGCACAATATTATGCTCATGTAACCACGGTCTTTCAAGAAGGATGTTGTAGGATACGTCTGAGTTAATAATATAGAATGTTGCCATAGTTCGAAGATCACCAATCTGAATCTTCAGACGAATCTTCCCCAGTGGTTTACTCTTTCCAGAGTTGAAACCAACTATTGTAGTACTAGTGTAAGTCAAGTCACTAGTAGAAATCCTCAACGGTCTAAGCATACTCTGAAGGATTATGCTAATGGAAGACCCAGGATCAATGTAAATCCTGTCAACTTCAGTGGATTCGATATACCCAGTATAGCACAAAGGCCTGTCGTGCTTGTTATGCTTCAACAATATATCCTCTTGTGTGAAGGTAATGTTATGAATGACCTCTATCACACTATAGCATTGTGGGCATGATACTGGTATATTATCGGGAGTCTTGAGTTGGGCTAAGCACGAGTTAGCTTACAACAAAGCTTCACTCAAAGTTTCGCGACTTTCTTTAGAAAGGCAAAGCAACTCGAAGATAGAGAGTCTAGCCGGAGTATTAGCTAATTGTCACAACCCGTACCCTAGAGTTAGGGCACGAGACGTGGGTACGTCCAGCCTACGCCACAGTGTCGGCGGTAGAACACTGTCCTAGGTCACAACATCTAGCAATATAGAGCTTAAACAGTTTATACTCCCCGAATGGGGGTGACATGATAAAAGTAGACTCAATCACAACTAAGGAAGAAGAAGCACGATATGATATAAAACTCAAGGAAAAACAGATGATAACATAGCTGATAGATAGATAAATAAAACTGTTGAAATGAAAGGAAAACCCAAGTACAACAGAGAGTCTAAGTGTCTAAGATAAATATATAATCCCAGAATCAAATATATACAATCATCCATGACATACTGTAAATGAAAACATCCTAGTCTAAGGGTGTGTTATCCACAGCTAGTGGGGCATGCTGATGGTCCAGGTCCAACATCTCATCTAAGGTGGCACCGTAATAGGTATCCACACTAGCCTCCTCCTCGTCCTCTGTAATATTTTCAACAGGTCCAGTCAGGACAGGAGCGAGCACAATACATCTCAACAGATCATAGCAGGTTAGAAAATATAGACATGCAGTAGAGTAAGATACAGGAAATTGAAAGAAGCATGGAATGTAAACAGAGGAAACTGTAATGGAAATATATATATACTGTAAATGGAGAGCTAACTGTGGCTAGTGAGTCAGAGTACAATATAAACATGTGAATGGCATAGGAGATTCTGGGAACTATACTATGGAGTGATTCTGGGAACTACACTACTTGGATATTATTCACATGTTTACTTCTACTCCCCCGTACCCCCAATCAATACACAAGGATCCAGCAAGGTTATGTTATGATTCCACCCACAGGCCCACAAGGGGTGATACATGGATAGCCCATAAATGGATGATTCTGGGAATGCCTACAATGGGGTGATTCTGGAAATGCCCATAAATGGGGTGATTCTGGGAAGACTCCGTGATCATGAGAGTACATGTCACAAGTGATCGAAGAATCGTGAAGCATAGTGGTACACCATATAAGTGAAACGCACAGAACATGTAGTATACGAAGCTCCCTGAGGGGATAACATCTCAAGAATGGATCCATATAGTACTAATCCGTGTTACCAACGTGACAACATCAAGTAAAGTAATCTAAAGTAGAAAAATAATTCTAACATGATATGAAATGATCAGAGAATGTACTCGCCTGGTATCTGAGTGTCCAACTGAAAAGTACTGTCCGAGAAGTGGTGTCTGGCTCCTATTTAGAACAGCACAAGTCACAACAAGTCCAGAATGGTAAAATGAAGCACTACCACGCATTCTACATGAATCTAGGTCAAACTAGGCCAAAGTCAACTCTTGGTCAACTCTGGTCAACCCTAGAAGTCAAACTAGGTCAACTATGGTCAAACTAGGTCAAAGTCAACTCTTGATCAACCAAGAAGTCAAACCTAGGTCTAGCAAGTCTAAATTGGTCAATAAACTACTATACTAGGCTATACTAATATCACACATTGCATTCATGGGCTATAGTCTTAGGCTAATTCTATGCCTAAACCAACTATATATCACATGACCACATCTATATCTAAACATGATACACTCTTGATATACTTATATAATCTAATACATAGCACACACACACACACACACACACACACACACACACACACACACACACATATATATATATATATATATATATATATATATATATATATATATAGTGCACATACATATACATATATATGATACTTAAATATATATATACATATACATTCATTAGGAAGGAAGGAATACATAGAGTGAGTGTGACAGATTAGAGTGAACTGTGTGAGACTATGTGGGTGAGTGGACTGAACCTATGTGTGTAAAACAGGGAACCAATGACTGTTGTCATCCTATCAACCCCCAACACCAATCAAATTGCATCACCCATAAGTCTAAAATTCAATGAAGCAATATAATATATAAATTAACATTTAGGGGTCAACCAATTGGTTCCAGAAAAAGGGAATATAATCAGTTATTAAGGAATGAATGGCAACCAAATCTCAGTTGAAAAGGGAAAGGGAAAACAATTTAATTCAACCACAACTATCTCAGGTTTTCAGAACTGAGGTTGGGTTCTAACATCCTGAAAATTCAGAATTGTATATCCAGTTTCTCTTATCAGTTCAAACAATCAATTCACTCCCCAAATTCTCAGGTTTTCAGAACAGGGAGTCAATCCAGGAATCCCATTGAATCTCAGGATTCAGCTAAGAACTGGGATACCCATTCCTGTGTGTGACAGGAATGAATCTCAGGATTCAGCTAAGAACTGGGATACCCATTCCTGTGTGTGACAGGAATGAATCTCAGGATTCACCCAACAGGAAACCACTAAGTGAGTCTCAGGTTTAAATGAAAACTAAAATTGATATGTGAACCCATAGACTTCCTATTAAACCATAAACTAAGTGACAGCCCTCAATAGCATAATTCAAAATCAGTCCTTGCATAATCTCAGGTATTTTAAGAACACAGGTTTTGAGTTCTAAAAAGTTTGGGAATCCAGGAAGTTGGAATTTAATATACTTGGGGAGCGTGATGAAAGAAGGTGCCCCAAGCTCCCCACGAAGTTTCGTGTCAAACAAAATCGTGTCGTGTCCTGTAGGGACCCCGATAGGCAGGGGATTACTGTAATTGTGCGCGCGCACGAGAGAGCGTGGGCACGCGTGTCCAATCGACTCGACACAGACTCGATTCAAGCTCAGAGCAATGGAAATGAGTAAGCAACATCAAAAAACAAATTTCTATTCAAAAATTATTCAAAAATAACACAAACAAATCTACAGTGGCATTTCCACAAACACATTGAACAGTGCACTGATACGTGTCCAGTTTGGATACGAAAGAACACAAAAACTTAGGATTTCCTATTCCTACTATTAGGTTAGGTCTAGGGCTCCCTAATGATGCAAAAATCTCAGGATTCTATGGTGTGGATAGAGAGTTACCTAAGAGTACCCAAAGCCTCAAAAAGCTCCACAAAGAGGTGCTCCTCTTGATGGCCAAACTCCTCCAAATTGATAGAAAACTGAGAATAACCAATTCCAACAGCAAGAAAATAATAATTAGAACCTATTGCAATTTGTTTGGATTAAAAAGGAGGAAAAATAGATTTTCTAGGGATTTTTGAACATGGAGACTCACCTCTTTCTTCTCTTGAAATAAATTCCTAAAGAAGAGGCTAGCCCTAGATTTTAGGAGAGATTATATAGTGGAGGAATCCCTAGGTTGGCTGGACAAATATGTTAGGGTTAGGGTTTGGGCACTTGACTAATGGGCTTTGGGCTTAGTCATAAATCAATGACTTAGAAATAACAAGTCATGACTTGTGGTCAAAATCCTTCTATTCAAAGCTCAATATTCTTAATTGGTTTCCCTAACTAGAGTATGGTTAACTTAACTTAACCTAGGATCTCATATCTAGTCAAGTCCAACTTAACTAGGGTTAGGTCATAAAGTCAAAGCCAGTCAAAGTCAACCTAGTCAACCCTTATTCAAACAATTCCAAAATAATTTCTAAAAATTCCCATAAATTCAAATAAATTCTAATAAATTTAAATTACCCCAAAATGTCAAAAATATCCTCAAACTAGAAATGTGGTAGTAACAAATCTACCCTCCTTAAAAGAATTTTGTCATCGAAATTGAAAGGCGAAATGCAACTGATGAGAAGGATAGGAAGTATACCTCACGGTCCAAAAAGATAAGGGTACCGCTCGCGCATCTCATCCTCCCGCTCCCAGGTAGACTCTCCTAGAGAATGATGCTTCCATGCGACACGTACCAAGGGTATCACCTGGTTCCTCAGAACCTTCTCCCGTCGATCCAGAATCTCTACTAGCTGCTCTGGATAGCTGAGAGAAGGCCCAACCTCTATCTCTGAATGATCGAGCACATGGCTAGGGTCAGCCACGTATCGTCTCAACTATGATACATGGAATATATTGTAGACCCCTACAAGTACAGGCGGCAAGTCTAGCCTGTATGCAACGTTATCGACTCTCCCGCTGATAACGAAAGGGCCGATGAAGCGCGGGCTAAGCTTCCCGCCTCCACCAAAATGTATCGTACCATGAGTCGGAGATATCCTCAAGAAAACCTGGTCTCCGACCTAATCACAAGCAAGGTCTCAATTAATTATAATAAACAAACATGATCAAAAATCTCAAACAAACAACCTAAATCTAATCCTACTCTAATCTGTACCTCAAACTCCAAGGGCCTCCGGTGGCTATCGGCCCAGTGCCGATGTCTGTCCTGTGCCACGTGAAGTCTGTCCCTGATGAGCTTCACCTTCTCGGCTGCATCAACAACCATCTCTGGCCCCAGTAAAGTTCGCTCACCAACATCATCCCAAGATAAGGGTATACGGCACCTACGCCCGTACAGAGCCTCGAAAGATGACATCTCAATGCTGGCCTGGAAACTGTTGTTGTAAGCAAAATCCACCAAATATAGGTAATCCTTCCAGAAACCTCCAAAATCCAGGATGCACGTCCGCAGCATATCCTTAAGAGTCTGAATAGTCCGCTCCGACTGTCCGTCCGTCTGGGGGTGGTATACAGTACTAAACTTGAGCTGAGTGCCCAAGCTAATCTGCAGACTCCTCCATAAAAGAGAAGTAAAGCAACTATCCCGATCTGAGATGATGCTGACCGGAACTCCGTAAATCCTGACTATCTGCCGCATATACATCTCTGCCAGCCTCTCTGTAGACGTACCCACCTTGAATGGCAAGAAGTGGGCCGATTTGGTCAACCTGTCAACGATGACCCAAATCACATCTTTTTCTCCTGGTGTACGTGGCAATCCTGATACGAAGTCCATAGTGATAAGCTCCTATTTCCACTTGGGAATGGGCAGCGGCTGCAATAATCCACCGGGCCTCTGCCTCTCCGTCTTGACCTACTGACAGATCAAGCACCTAGCCACGAAGTGAGCCACCTCCTGCTTCATCCTGGACCACCAAACATGCTCCCTCAGATCTTGGTACATCTTGTTGGCACCAGGGTGTATGGAGTACTGAGATCTGTGGGCCTCCTGCATAACCTGCTTCCTGAGCTCTCCGCTGGGCACACATAATCTGGAACTGTGCCTCAAGGCACCATCATCTGCAAGAGAAAACTCGCCCTCCAGCAATCCTGCTCGAACCTGCTCTCGGAGACACCGCAGAGCAACGTCCTCAAACTGTGCCGACTTGATCCTCTCCACCAAGTTCGACTAAATCTACATCTCCCATAACTGCATCTGCACCCCGGGCACGATCACCTCAATCCCAAGGCTCTCCAAGTTGGCAAGCAAGTGCCGATCCATGGTCAAACATATGGCTGTCGGATACCTACTCAAGGCATCGACAACCACGTTGGCCTTCCCTGGGTGATACTGAAGTAGGATGTCAAAGTCCTTCATCAACTCTAGCCATCTGCGCTGCCTCATATTCAACTCCTTCTGAGTGAACACATACTTTAAGCTCTTGTGATCTGTGAAGATCTCCACCCTCTTCCCAAACAGATAATGCTTCCACAACTTCAAAGCAAATATCACCGCCGCCAGCTCTGGGTCGTGGATAGGGTAGTTCTTCTCATGGGACGTAATTGCCTGGAAGCATAGGCAATCACCTTTCCATGCTGCTGCAAGACGCAACCCAGCCCCTTCCCTGAAGCATCACTATAAATAGTGAAACCACCCGATCCTGAAGGCAATGTCAGAATCGGAGCTGTCGTAAGCCGCTTCTTCAACTCATCAAAAGCTGCCTGACACTCCTCTGACCAAACGAACTCAGCATCCTTTCGGGTCAACCGAGTCAACGGCTCTGCAACCCGGGAGAAATCCTGTACAAATCTCCGATAATATCTTGCCAGCCCCAGGAAACTCCTGATCACTGTAACTGAAGTCGTCGCTGTCCATTCCTCAACTGCTATAATCTTCTTGGGGTCGACTGAGATACCATCTCCAATCACAACGTGCCCCAAGAAGTCCACCCGGTCCAAGAAAAACTCACACTTGGAGAGCTTCCCGTAAAGCTGCTCCTTCCTGAGAGTCTCCAGCACTATCCTCAAATGCTCCTCGTGCTCCTCCTCAGTCTTAGAATATACCAAGATGTCGTCTATGAACACCACCACAAACTGATTCAGATACTGGTGGAACACCTTGTTCATAAGGTTCATAAACATTGCTGGTGTATTGGTTAGCCCGAACGGCATAACCAAAAACTCAAACTGCCCGTACTGCGTCCTGAAAGCGATCTTGGGAATATCCTCCCTCTTTACCTTCACCTGGTGATATTCCAACCTCAGATTAATCTTGGAAAATACCTGAGCTCCGCTCAACTGGTCAAATAAATCGTCGATCCGTGGCAGTGGGTATTTGTTCTTGATCGTGAGGTTGTTGAGTGCCCTATAGTCAATACACATCCGTACTGACCCATCCTTCTTCGACACAAATAATACTGGTGCACTCCATGGCGACGAACTCGAGCGGATGAAGCCCTTGTCCTACAGCTCATCCACTTGCTTCTTCAGCTCCACCAGCTCGCTGTTGTTTACCCGATAGACATGCTGAGAGATGGGTTCCGCTCATGGAACCAAGTCTATCGAGAACTCTATATCTCTGTCTGGTGGCAATCCCGACAACTCCTCTGGGAAAACATCCATATACTCTGCTATCAAGGGGTATGGAATCGCCTGCTCCTCGACCGAGACTCCGCAGAAAACTCCGCTGCTCTGCTCCGTCTGACGTCTGGAGTACTCGAACTCTGGCTCCCCCGACGCTCTGAAGAGAACTCTACCTCCTCTGTAATTAATGCTGGCGTGGTACCTGCTCAACCAATCCATGCCTAGTACAATATCGTAGTTCGGCAATGGCATTACGAGCAGGCTCACCTCCAACTCACGGCCTCCCAAAACTACTCTTCGACCCTTACAAACATCACGTACGAGGATAATGCCACCCCCGGTCGTGATCATGTAAGTCCTAGGCAACGATTCAGCTATGATACCGTGTCTAATCACAAAAGATACTGATATGAAGCTATACGAAGCACCGAAATCGAATAATGCAAATGCTAGACTGGAGTCGAGGAGAATCGAACCCACAATCAGCTCTCTGATCACTTCTGCATCCTCAGCCTCCATGGCGAAAGCTTTCCCCGGCTGGCCTCCCCTGGCCTGCTGCTAGTGCTGAACAAATCTCTGCTTCTGGGTCGACAGGGCTGGTCCCGTCTGCTGGCCTGCTATTGCTCTGGCTCCTCCTTCCTGAGCTGCTCGTCCCGTGGTCAAGGTACACTCCCTCATCTGGTGATCTCCTGAGCCACATACCAGGCACTTGCCCAGCCTCTTTCTACACTCGTTCCACCCGTGCCCTGGCTTCTTGCAATAAGCACAGGTGGTGGGCTGCTGCCTCGGTGCCTGCTGCTGCACCCTCTGCTGCCGATACTGTACTGGCTGGTGCCTCGGCTGCTGAAACTGCTGCAGCTGGAACCTCTGCTGCTGGTGGTGCTGCTGCTGAAAGTACGGTCTCTTGGCCGGTCCTCCGCTACTGCTGCCTCCCTAGGAGTCTCGCCCCTTCTTAAGCCTAAGCTCAAGATCATCCTATGCAGCTAGTGCGTCCACCAGGATCTTCTCAAATGTAGTACTGCGGGCGTTCTTGGTGTAGGACTTGACCTCCTTTACCAAGCCCTTCCGGAACCTCCGGGCCATCGTCGTCTCGGACAAGTCCTCCATAAATCTGCTCAGGCGACAGAACTCTCCTGCATACTCCTCCACGGACTGGCTCCCCTGGACTAGGGCCTCGAACTGGGTCTCGAGGGCTCCCAGTGCTGCGTCTAGAAAAAACTTCTCCTTGAACAGCTTCTTGAATGCTGTCCAAGTCTGACCTGCTGTGCCGACCCTCGGGTCGGTCTGGTACCAGATATGGGCCAGATCCTGCATCATGCTGGCCGCTGCCTCTATTTGGAGCCTCGTCGGAATCTCAGCCAGCCTGAAGATCTCCTCCATATGCTCGATCCACTCATCGGCATAGAGGATCCCCTCTGTCCCTCGGAAGTCTCTCGGGTGCATCTTCTGGAAGTCTTGGATGCCCTTCTCCCGTGGCTGGTACGACTGCGGGGCTGTCGCTGGCTGAGCTATGACTCGCTCTACTGCCGTCACTGCCAGCTCAATGCCTCGAGTGAGCTCTGCCGTGTGCCTCTGCTGTTGGGTCTGCTGACCCTCCATGTACTGCCTGAAGAAGGCCAACAGCTGAACGACGTCAACTGTCCCTGCAGGTGGCTGCTGGTAAGGATCCTCTAGAGAACTGGGTCCTATCGTCGAGCCGGTAGAAGCATACCCCCTGCTGCTGCTGCCGGGGTCTCAATACGAGCAGAGGTGGCAGAAGCTGCAGTCCCCTGGCCCCGCTGTACTGGCTGAAAGGTAGCAGTCCCCTCCATAGCATCCTCATGAATGGTACGCTATGATCGAGTCTCTACCATCCTGAAGATAGACAAACAAGAGTATCAATTTCTGAGAAAGAAGCGATATAACAAAGGCGGACAATTAAAATTCAAAAGGATCAGCTGACAATAAGGATTTAGATGGCAATAAAAGAATTTTTCCTAATGTGATTGAGTACCTTAAAAATTAATGTCCTATATCCTACTGCAGGCTGTAGTGATACTCTAGTTCGAATACCACTATACTTCTAGTCTAGACCTGCATGGGCCACCACTAAAAACGTGTCACGACCCGCACCCTAGAGTTAAGGCACGAGACGTGGGTACGTCCAGCCTACGCCGCAGTGTCGGCGATAGAACGCTGTCCTAGGTCACAACATCTAGCAATATAGAGCTTAAACAGTTTATACTCCCCGAATGGGGGTGACATGATAAAAGTAGACTCAATCACAACTAAGGAAGAAGAAGCACGATATGATATAAAACTCAAGGAAAAATAGATGATAACATAGCTGATAGATAGATAAATAAAACTGCTAAAATGAAAGGAAAACCCAAGTACAACAGAGAGTCTAAGTGACTAAGATAAATACATAATCCCAGAATCAAATATATACAATCATCCATGACATACTGTAAATAAAAACATCCTAGTCTACGGGTGTGTCATCCACAGCTAGTGGGGCTTTCTGATGGTCCAGGTCCAACATCTCATCTAAGGTGGCACCGTAATAGGTATCCACACCAGCCTCCTCCTCGTCCTCTGTAATATTTTTAACAGGTCCAGTCAGGACAGGAGCGAGCATAATACATCTCAACAGATCATAGCAGGTTAGAAAATATAGACATGCAATAGAGTAAGATACAAGAAACTGAAAGAAGCATGGAATGTAAACAGAGGAAACTGTAATAGAAATATATATACTGTAAATAGAGAGCTAATTGTGGCTAGTGAGTCAGAGTACAATATAAACATGTGAATGGCATAGGAGATTCTGGGAACTATACTATGGAGTGATTCTGAGAACTACACTACTTAGATATTATTCACATGTTTACTTCTACTCCCCCGTACCCCCAATCAATACACAAGAATCCAGCCAGGTTATGTTATGATTCCACGTAAAGGCCCACAAGGGGTGATACATGGATAGCCCATAAATGGGTGATTCTGGGAATGCCCACAATGGGGTGATTCTGGGAATGTCCATAAATGGGGTGATTCTGGGAAGACTCTGTGATCATGAGAGTACATGTCACAAGTGATCGAAGAATCGTGAAGCATAGTGATATACCATGTAAGTGAAACGCACAGAACATGTAGTATACGATGCTCCCTGAGGGGATAACATCTCAAGAATGGATCCATATAGTACTAATCCGTGTTACCAATGTGACAGCATCAAGTAAAGTAATCTAAAGTAGGAAAATAATTCTAACAGGATATGAAATGATCAGAGAATGTACTCGCTTGGTATCTGAGTGTCAAACTGAAAAGTACTGTCCGAGGAGTGGTGTCTGGCTCCTATTTAGAACAGCACAAGTCACAACAAGTCCAGAATGGTAAAATGAAGCACTACTATGCATTCTACATGAATCTAGGTCAAACTAGGCCAAAGTCAACTCTTGGTCAACTCTAGAAGTCAAACTAGGTCAACTATGGTCAAACTAGGTCAAAGTCAACTCTTGGTCAACCAAGAAGTCAAACCTAGGTCTAGCAAGTCTAAATTGGTCAATACACTACTATACTAGGCTATACTAATATCACACATTGAATTCATGGGCTATAGTCTTAGGCTAATTCTATGCCTAAACCAACTATATATCACATGACCACATCTATATCTAAACATGATACACTCTTGATATACTTATATAATCTAATACATAGCACACACACACATATATATATATATATATATATATATATATATATATATATATATATATATATATATATATATAATATATATATATAGTGCACATACATACACATATATATGATACTTAAATATATATATATACATATACATTTATTAGGAAGGAAGGAATACATAGAGTGAGTGTGAGAGACTAGAGTGAACTGTGTGAGACTATGTGGGTGAGTGGACTGAACCTATGTGTGTAAAACAGGAAACCAATGACTGTTGTCATCCTATCAACCCCCAACACCAATCAAATTGCATCACCCATAAGTCTAAAATTCAATGAAGCAATATAATGTATAAATTAACATTTAGGGGTCAACCAATTGGTTCAAGAAAAAGGGAATATAATCAGTTATTAAGGAATAAATGGCAACCAAATCTCAGTTGAAAAGGGAAAGGGAAAACAATTTAGTTCAACCACAACTATCTCAGGTTTTCAGAACTGAGGTTGGGTTCTAACATCCTGAAAATTCAGAATTGTATTTCCAGTTTCTCTTATCAGTTCAAACAATCAATTCACTCCCCAAACTCTCAGGTTTTCAGAACAGGGAGTCAATCCAGGAATCCCATTGAATCTCAGGATTCAGCTAAGAACTGGGATACCCATTCCTGTGTGTGACAGGAATGAATCTCAGGATTCAGCTAAGAACTGGGATACCCATTAATGTGTGTGACAGGAATGAATCTCAAGATTCACCCAACAGGAAACCACTAAGTGAGTCTCAGGTTTAAATGAAAACTGAAATTGATTTGTGAACCCATAGACTTCCTATTAAACCATAAACTAAGTGACAGCCCTCAATATCATAATTCAAAATCAGGCATTGCATAATCTCAGGTATTTTAAGAACACAGGTTTTGAGTTCTAAAAAGTTTGGGAATCCAGGAAGTTAGAATTTAATATACTCTTAGCAGTCAACCTATACACCCTCTCCTTTCGAATTCAAAACAAAGCCAAACTCCTCAAAATCGACCCACATTTCAACACACCATAAGACAACTAATATGGGAACATAATATGAACTTAAACATGCAATAATCAACATTCAAATTGATAAAAAGAACTGTCAAAATCACATTTTAAAAAAAACTGGAAAAAGACTGAAAAGGGAATGGTATCAGAAATTCAGTAAATGTGATTGATCATTAAAAACTTGATAAAAGGTAAAATAATTGGTTGGTAATGAACTAACATCATGTGCACGTGTTCCATGAAGTGTTTGTGTCCCTGTAAGAGGACACAAACGTGTCCAATAGAATAAAACGTAAAATTAGTGTACACTGACACAGAGACTGAGGCAGTCTCGTGCGGGGGTGCACGCGTGTCGTGCACCCGACACAGGCCATCCCAGGCCTCGTGCTTGTGTCTCCACCTAGTTTAGGTCTAGGTGCTCGTGTCTAAGTGTCTGCATCGTGTCCTCGCGTCGCCGTGTCTGAGAACTAGAGCCGTATCAGTGGCTAATAACAGCCTGCGCACTGTGTAGTGTATTCCCCGTGCGCGGCCGATTACTCCCTAACCCGACCATGAAATCTCGTGAAACTTGGGGAGCATGATGACAGAAGGTGTCCCAAGCTCCCCATGAAGTTTCGTGTCAAACAAAATCGTGTCGTGTCCTGTAGGGACCCCGATAGGCAGGGGATTACTGTAGCTGTGCGCACGCACGAGAGCGTGTGCACGCGTGTCCAATCGACTCGACACAGACCCGATTCAAGCTCAGAGCAATGGAAATGAGTAAGCGACATCAAAACACAAATTTTTATTCAAAAATTATTCGAAAATAACACAAACAAATCTACAGTGGTATTTCCACAAACACATTGAACAGTGCACTGATACGTGTCCAGTTTGGACACGAAAGGACACGAAAACTTAGGGTTTCCTATTCCTACTGTTAGGTTAGGTCTAGGGCTCCCTAATGATGCAAAAATCTCAGGATTCTATGGTATGGATAGAGAGTTACCTAAGAGTACCCAAAGCCTCAAAAAGCTCCACAAAGAGGTGCTCCTCTTGATGGCCAAACTCCTCCAAATTGATAGAAAACTGAGAACAACCAATTCCAACAGCAAGAAAACAATAATTAGAACCTATTGCAATTTGTTTGGATTAAAAAGGAGGTAAAATGGATTTTCTAGGGATTTTTGAACATGGAGACTTACCTCTTTCTTCTCTTGAAATAAATTCCTAAAGAAGAGGCTAGCCCTAGATTTTAGGAGAGATTATATAATGGGGGAATCCCTAGGTTGGCTGGACAAAAATGTTAGGGTTAGGGTTTGGACACTTGACTAATGGGCTTTGGGCTTAGTCATAAATTATTGACTTAGAAATCACAAGTCATGACTTGTGGTCAAAATCCTTCTATTCAAATCTCAATATTCCTAATTGGTTTTCCTAACTAGAGTATGGTTAACTTAACTTAACCTAGGATCTCATATCTAGTCAAGTCCAACTTAACTAGGGTTAGTTCACAATGTCAAAGCCAGTCAAAGTCAACCTAGTCAACCCTTATTCAAACAATTCCAAAATAATTTCTAAAAATTCCCATAAATTCAAATAAATTCTAATAAATTTAAATTACCCCAAAAATGTCAAAAATACCCTCAAACTAGAAATGTGATAGTGATACTAACTGGGCTAGAATATCAAATTTGTAGGGTTTCATCATTACCCCTTGACTGGAAGCAGACTTCAACGGGACGTCTAAGCGTACTGCTTTCTGTTTCCCCTTCTCAACCACAGATGGTTTAGTAGGAACAAGAGACGGTTGAGTTGGTAGTATTTCAATATCTTCTGTTTCTTTGGAGGATCCCTCATAATCTTTATGGTACTCTTTCCCAGATCTTGTACCAGCGAGGGTTTCTTCTTCAGATTCAGAAGAAGGAAGTACCATATTGCAGGATTTAGTTTTCCTTCCCTTAACCTTCTTCTTGTGAGGATTTTTATGAGGAATCTCCGAACCCAATCCGACAGTAGATTTTTGACTTTGAATCTGTAAAGGAAGTCGCATTCCTTTATCATAGTTCAAACCCTCTGCCTTTTGAAAGTTATAGCCCATCTTTTTTATGAGAAGGACTGATTGCTGACTTTATAAGTGAATGGACATCAAACTTTTAACAGGTGGTTCAACAGAGGAAGGAGAAGAAATCTCTATAATTACAGGAGAAAAAGAAGGCATAAAGACTTCCGAAGAAGGAGGAATAGGAATCTCTGTAGCCATAGAAGAAGAAGGAATACTCAGGATACGAGAAAAGTTCCCTGTAGGAGCTTTCTCATAAGCAGCAAAAACTTGTTGTGCCCTGTATAAGGGAACACTGTTCATAGCTAGCCACTGCTGATGAGTCAACTTAAGCTTGGTAGGAGGAGCTAGACTTGGAGGACATATGTTTAAACCTCTCAGTCTATCTTCCAAAGGAATTCCATCCCAAAGATGATCCAAATCTTACCTTTCTTGGATTTTAAAGTTTTTTCTTCATCTTCCATTTCAGATACCAAGTCAGGATGTACTCACATAATTTCACCATTCTTGAATGTGAGAGGCAACAATCCTTCATTTTCCTCTCTGGCAGGCAGGATATTTACAATCTTCATCATCGCCTTCAAAATTGGGATAATCCCATCTGGGACTTGTTGAGGAGGAAAACCTCCGAATTGAAGAGAATCCATATTGGTTGTGACCGTATGCTCATCGTTAGTTAAAGTAATGGCATTAGCATTAATCAGCTCTTGGATTTTCTTCTTTAGAACATAACAAGCCTTAGTGGGATAATTTATGTGTCTATGATAGATACAATACTTGGGATTATCAGTGAGATTCACCTTATTAGGCCTTTTCGGCTCCAGAATTTGGAGTTTGCCACTCTTTACCAGACATTGAAATATTCCTGGGATATCACTTTCGTCAAAAGAGTATTCTTCTTTTGGTTTAGAAGACTCCTGATTATTCAGCGTTGTTTTATTTTTGGAAAGATTAACTATAAGAGTATCCTTTCCTTTCCCATTACGATTGTCGAATTATTACCAGAAGAGCCTTTCTTTCCTTTATCTTTTGAAGCGAAGATCATCCCATGCTCACGGGCCAATCTATCATTAGTCTCGACTGAAACTGCTGCTATGATAAACGAGGCCCAATCTGTGAATTGGAAACCCGTAAAGACAGCAATAGATGGTCGCAGATTCATCTTGCACGTATCAATCAGTGCTGAATCTGGCATGCCTGGAGGCATCTTCAGAGTTGTCTGTCGGAAACGTTCAATGAACGTCCGAGTATCTTCCTTTTCCTTTTGTTTGATTTCTATTAAGGAAGACATGTTCATGTCCATGCCTCCTTCATAGAAGCGGGAAAGAAACATTGCTTTGAATTCACCAAAAGATGAAATACAATTGTCGGGTAAACTACGATACCAGTCGTAAGCTGAACCCATCAAGCACCCAATGAACACTCGAGTGAGAAGAGCATCATTTTTCTGCAGATATACAGTCATAATATCAAAGTAATTAATATACTGACTAGGAGAAGCCTTTCCATCAAACAATACCATTGATTGTGGCTTGAATTTCGGTGGAAAGGGTACATCATTCCAATAAGGAGGGTAAGGTTGCTTGATCCCTAACATCTGGAGTTGATCCTTATGCTTCAAAACTTCAAACTGTGCTTTTAATTCTCGTACTTCTTGAATAGCTTCACTGGTTTGAGGAAGCACATTTGATTGCATTGTTGTCGGATGTACCGTAACTCCCACCGGAGGTGGCACATCTTCTGGAATGATGGGATCTGGGGATGCAAAATTTTGGTTAACAGCAGGCTCTTAAATATTCAAAGGTATATCATCCCCTTGACTATCTTGAGCTTGTGCTGCTACTTGCACCGGTGTTGCTACTGCCGACTGAGCAGTTTGTTGAGTCATTATTATCTGGTGCATGCTTTGCATCATAGTAAGCATGTCCTTTAATGATTGCTCAACGGTAGTAAGACGTTGTTCTGTATTAGCAGATGACATCTCTGGTTCATCTCCAATAGCATAGGATTTAACCTCTCTTAAAAATATAGAAGGATTGGTATAGAGGTATGAATCAACACTATCCGTTTCGGACTCAAGAGATTGAGTACCCCCAGCTTCTGAATCAGAAGTCTGCAACTGTCTTTGCCTTCTTGATCGAGTATTCTGATATACTCCTTCAAAGGAATCAAGAAGTCTGTTAAATTGTTGTTGACCTGGAGTTTGGGACGTGTTGCATCTTGGACGTCGTCCTCTATTGGTATGAGATGCCATATTGACTGACGCATATGACAACTCATGTTCTTGGTCATCAATTTGTTGTTGAGGCGTATTAAAATTTAACCGATCAAAAACTGACAGTTTAGAAGCCGAACAACAACACTTGATTACAATCTGATGACACTCGCAATGGTGATTCTCTTGGGGAGTGTCACAAGAGATCGTCTATCTTTACGCTTTTGTACTAACAATTCGCGTAAATCAGAAGGAGCAGAAGAAGTAGTCTTCTTTATTATATTTGGGGTAGAGAAACGTTTAGTCCCTTGTGTATAAAGAAGACCACTGGCTGCATTCGCAGAACCAACCTGTGCATTTTTATGTGCTTGGAGTTGCGTGCATAAATCCTGAGATTTTTGAGCACAAAGGACTCCATCAGCATTGTGCGTAATTTGAAGGTTTGGAACTTTGCGTACAGCAGTATAAAAAGGTTGTTGGTTAAAAATAGAAGTTTTACCAACTATGTTTTTATGCTTCATGCGTGCAGGTACATTCACTTTAGATGCAGAAGCATCCTTGTGAATTTTATCTACACTGCCACAGACAGGAGATTTACCATTACGCACAGAGCGTAAAACATGTGTATCTACCACATCATAGATGGGAGATTTTCTTTTACGCCTGGAGCTTAAATTTTGTGTGTCTACCACGTCATAGACGGGAGACTTATTTTTATGCTCAGAACATAAAATATTAGGGTCTACCACGTCACAGACGGGAGACTTATTTTTAAGTACAGAGTGTAAATCTTTGTTTTTACGCACTGGGCGTAAAACCTGGTTTTTACACGCTGGGCGTAAAACTTGGGAATCTTTACTGTCACAGACAGATGATTTATTTTTACGCTCAGGGTGCAACTCTGGAGTAAGGACTGCCTCGTTACAAACGGAAGCCCCTATAACAGGAGTAGGAAGGATTCCTTTGCCTTCAGAGACAGTCAGGACATCCGAGGATGCTTTGGATTTGGAAATCCAAACTTTTCGTGCTTTCCTCGATTTTTGAACATTGGAGTAGCGAGTACCACCTCCAGTTCGGAGCATTTCTTCGTAGGCAGTCTGGTCGAAGTGTACAACCAGAGTCTTCTTTGTCGATCCGATCGACACATCATCGTATTGAGCAATTGCCTCCTCGTTAGAGGAGAAGGTCGTGCCCAGCAGAGTCGCCATTTTGTTTCACTTAACAAAATGCCTAAAATTGGCTTTTGAAAGAAAACGAGAAAAAGTACAGAAAGTACAAATTATTCTGGGAAGTATTGCTATGGAAGTCTGATCTGAAGGCGATCACTTTGTTCCTTGGACCATACGATGATGATGAAGATTACTGCTAGAAGATGAACAACTGGAAGAACTAAGTCACCAGAAAGGTATCGACGCACTTGGGCACTGATGGCGAGGTCGAATGCTTTCCTGCTTTGCTTCACTCTATTCTGGAAAAAAGTTGAAGAAGAATGCTCTCCAAAAATCAAAGTCTCTAAGCTCTGATATCTGTATTCTCCCCTTGTCTCTCTGATCCTGATGATGTGAAAAATAAGTCTACATATAGACTTGACCCATTGTACGTAAAAAGCAAGAAAATTGGATTTTTACGCTGGTAACTGTCACCCACGATGGGAGTCACCATCTATGTATGTTGACACGTGTCCCATTATCTTAATAAAAATAGGGAGCACGTACACACGTTCTTCAATAAATATGGCATGAAAGCCACGTGGATAAACCACATTCCAAAGTAGTCAGGAAGAATTGGGCGTAAAAACAACCCAAAATATGCTCCAAGCGTAAAGTGGCAAACTGGCGTAAAAACAACCCAAATAAACTTCTCAGCGTAAAGTGGCTAAAATAGCCTTGAGCGTAAAACTTAGCCCAAATAGACTTTACACTCACAATAGCCTTGAGCATAAAAGCTTACATAACTATCGTGCGTAAAAAGAAGTAATTTTATTGAGCATAAAATAGCTTTCTCTGCACACTATACAACATGTATTGGGTTTGGTGTAAATCCAATCTCTTCGAATTCTGTGTTTATACGCTGTCAGCAAATCATTATGTCAGATTCATTATCACTTTGCATTAAATGAGACCTGACAGCCTGTCCCCGGGCGTAAAACTTAATGAACTGTCTTGGCGTAAAGTAGCTAGCGTAAAATCCAGTGCAAATAGCCTTGGCGTAAAATTTCCAATCTCTTTGACTCAGTCCATAGAACACTTTTTACGCTCCTACACATACGTGAGATGTGCGACTGCTATCTTTTCAGATTAGACTAGTAGGGGGTAGTTCCAGATTTTGGAAATATTTACATGTCTACTCAAGTATTTTTTTTGCCCAACTAGTATAAATGAATCCCAATCCCAACACGCAAATCAAGTAAGAGGCCAGCCATATAAAAGTTAGTAATGCCAATAGTGAGTCCCGATGTAGATGCCAGACAAGTATGACGTACGTGTCGTATAAGAGTGAATCCATAAAAATACCAATCTGTGTCTCCATCGTGTCAAGAATCAAGTAATATAATACTATAGACCAGAATCATAGAAATTATCAAATAATAGAAACTATCAGAGAGTGTTCTCACCTGCGGTCCTAAGCAACAAGTGTGGATCGATGTCCAAAGTGGAGTCACAAAGTCCTAAATATGAAATATCAATGTCAATTGGTGTTTTGGAATTATAAACATGCTATATTGGCTTAATACTAGGTCAATAAGTTATTTTTAAGTCAAACTAGGTCAACTAGTCAATACCTTGCTTAACTAGGTCAAACTAGGTCATTCCTAGGTTTTTTAGGTCCATACCTTGCCATACCAAAGTATTCTAGTCTATACTAGACAATACTAGGTCATATCCCTATGTATCTACCTATAATGTACATATATGGACTCCATGATTACAATACTTTATCCTTTACCTTATTACCTAGACTTTACCTACTCATCTCATATTACCTTATCATTACCTATCCAACATCCCTCAGGTAATTTCCAATACCTATGTGTCCTATCTATTATCTAGAATTACCTACACATATACATATAGGTACAACATCCTAGACATACATATACCCATATCCTAACACACATTAGTGCCAATACTAATATTCCTATTACCTTAGATAACTACACATGTCCTATACACATGTTACTTAGCTAACCCCCTAACTATACACTCAATAATACACTGCCTCACATTACACTCCTACACACATCACCTATTAACTGCCTACACTTACTGTTGTTTGCTACTCTTCCTTTTCCCTTAACTGCCTATAGGTAAAGACAGTCTAACTAAAGACTTCACATCCAAAACCCCTGCTACTACTCACTGCATTCCCTACACACCGATGTAAACAGAACAATAGGTGCTTGATGTTAAACCCCTGCACTCACCAAGTTGCACAGCAGTGCATTATGCTGCTAACAAATTTCTCTTCTAATGCTGCCCAGTTCCTCTCCCTAAAATCTTTGCTGCTGCCACAGGTAGCAGGTATAACTACTGTTTTATGACCCTTTGTAAAACTCCTACTACAGTTGTCTAATATCCTACCAGATCTCTCTCTATTGTTGCTACTACCTATTCTTACTGCTACTAAGTGCCAATATCTTAAGTGCTTGCGGCCTGTACAAGCCTAAGCTAGCCGCAGTTACTACTACTGCAAAAGCTTGCACAAAAATTCCCCTCTGCTTACACACACTCACAACATTTCCACATTACACAATCCTATACATATATCTATATGTATGTATACATGAAGGTATATATACACCTACACACACACACATGTGCAAAACTGAACATGGTATATACACCCATTCCTATGATACACACACACACACACGCGTATGTATTTTTTAAAAAAATTCCACATGTATATATATATTTTATATTTTTTTATATGTATTATATATATATATATATATATATATATATATATATATATATATATATATATTTTTTTTTTTTTTTTTTGGCTTTGGCCCGGGAGCCGTAGAATAAATCCACCCAGTCGCCCCCATTGGGGCACGATCCCACGACCTCCCCCTTACATGCCAATGGACTTAGCCACTAGGCTACATGCCCATTGACACACACACACACACACACACACATATATATATATATATATATATATATATATATATATCACTACCAAAATTTGTCGATTTAGCGACGGCCAGATCCGTCGCCAGTCCGACGGGAATTTCTATTAGCGACCGATCACTGACGGGTTTTGGCCAAAAAAATCCGTCGGCAATCAGCTCGTCGCTAATAACGGTCCGTCGCTACGTAGTCGTCAAGCGACGGACTAGCGACGGCATGTCGACTTCACAATACGAAGCATTAGCGACTACTTTCCGACGGACTGTCGTCCATTTCAAGTATTAAATACTGAACTGTTGAGAAAATAGCGACGTAAAGTTCCGTCGGTAAACCGTCGTAATAGCGTATCAGAGTGTATCGTTCCGTCGCTAATCCGTCGACCGCCGTCGATAACAAAGGACGGATTAGCGACGGTTTGCTGACAGAAAATCCGTCGATCAGCTTCTTGAAATGCTTGATATTTCCAGCACCATGGCGACGGAATAGTCGTCTCTAATCCGTCGCTACGCCGTCGACAGAGCGACTGATTAGTGGCGGATTATTCGTCGCCATGGTTCTGGAAATGTCAAGCATTTCCAGAACCTTGTCGACGGATTGTCCGTCGCTACGCCGTCGCGAGAGCGACTGATTAGTGGCTGATTATCAGTCGCCTTGGCGACGGCTAATCCGTCACTATTCCGTCGAACTATATACCACCAGAACCTTGCCGACGGATATTCCGTCGATCACCCGTCGCTACCTGGAAACAGTTTCAAATCTCCAGTTAGCGACGGCTCATCCGTCGAAAATCAGTCAAAAACTGGGAATATTCGTCGCTAACCAGTCACTAGTCCGTCGCTAACTGAGATTTTTTGGAAAAAAAATTGCAGCACTTTCCCTGTTCACAAAAATATGCATAAACCAAACCAATATATAATGCACACCAATTATCCAACAATCACATAGACCAAATATATAATGGACACCAATTATCCAAGAATCACATAGACCAAATATGCACATACGAATTTAATGCACACCAATTATTCAAGAATCACAGACGAAACCAAATTAATAGAAAATAAACATCAATTATCCTGAAGAGTAACATAATATCCGGTGCTATAATCCGATTATAGCACAATTAATCCAAAGCTCTCACAAATATTCCAAATAATCTTAATACAATATTTTAAGAATGAGGAGGTCGATTGTCCGGTGGTGGTAATCCCAGCTGCGACCGACGAATATACTCCTCTACTAGGTACGACGGCAAGCCATTGTAGACACTGCTCGAAAGTCGGCGTAGCTGCTCTGGCGACATCAGATCCAGGAGTGACGTCACAGTCGTAGGCGGTACCACAGGGGGATCATGATTGAAAGAAAGATGACCCACGAAAGAAGGACCGACACCAGCAGTCGACGGACCAGTAGAAGACGGACCAACACCATCAGCAGACGGACCAGCAGTAGCAGACGGAGGTAAAAAGTACGTGGCAAATTGCTCCCGCAAGGACGACACCGTCTCGTGCAGCTGCGTAAGCTGCGACCTAACATCATCGTCTGCCGGGGCCACGGGAGGAGGCAGTGTCGGTGGAAATCTCTGCGTCGCCATGTGCAACGGTCCTAGGGAGTCGACTCCGTACAGGAGCCCTTTCTTAAAGCCGCCGACGGTATCTACGAACAAGTCGTTACGAGCGGCCAAAGAAGAGGGCGTCCGGACGGGCGTCGTTTCACCGACATCTTCGGTGTCAGTTAACTGAGCCCGACTAAGGGCCTCACGATACGCAGCCTATCAAATGAATGTGTTTATATTATAAATTTACCTAAGTTGTAATTTAAATCCTACGTTTTACTAAGTTAAGTGTGAATCCTAAGTTTACCTAAGTTATAGTCCGAATATTTTTAATTCTAACGTAAATCTCATAAACATAAGTACTTACATCAGTCTCCTTGGCCCTCTCGTCGACGAAGCTTCCGTCCTTCCATCTTTTGTGCGTATGCTGGAACACGTCGTGCATGGTGACCGATTCTGGCGTCCTTCCCTCCTTCACCGCCCGTTGGGCCTGCATATGAAATTTCCGTAAAACGTCGATAACTCCTTTAATTAATAATACCTAATTCGATATTAAAATAAATTTACGGTAGCTCACCAGATCTGCAAGCGTCGCTGCGTGGGGCCTTGATCCTCCCGTATGAAGGCCCGCGGCCTGTCGGTTCGCCTTCGCCTTCTCCGATTTCTCCTTGTACGCAGAGGTATCCATCAAACCTAAGAGGTCCTCATAATACTCCTGCCGGATCCAATTCGGCCTCGTATGCCCCATTTTTACGTCATGAATCATATCCCGTATCTTCTTCGAGGCAGCGCTTCTGTAGGTCCTGCGGATCGCGTCCTCGCGATGGGGGGGCCACCAGTACGTCGTCTAATATAGAAATTTAATTATCACGTAATTTAAAAAATGGTTGATTAAAGAGTAACTAATAATTAACCAGAAGATATAGATATATACCCTCAACTCGTCGAGCCAGACGTACTTCACGTTTAGGGACACCGACGAAAAGTTGAGGTAGGGACCGTGGAAGTTAGCCCTGATAATTTCTCCAAGAGCCCTACCAACATTAAACGGAAAAAACCTACAAAGAAGAAACGACTGGATTATTAACTTTAATAAATGAAAGAAATTTAATAAATTATCTTAAATTACTTACGAGATCCCCGCGGGCCATAGCTCTCGTCGGAACTCGCCTCTCGGCCTCTCTGGTGCCGTCGGAGGATCCGCGGGTCCGCGCATGTACTCTCCAGTAACCGGATGGAACCGAGTATGAGGGTACTCCGGGTCCCACTGTGCAGTAACTGGGGCATCCTCTGGTGGATCCGCTGCTGGTGGTTCCGATAGCGGAACGGATCCGCTAGCAGATCCGGACTCATGCCTCGATGAAGTGGTTGATCGAGGACGGGATGCGTCTGTGCCTGTGGTACTCTCCGGGTCGAGGTCGCTCGATGGGGTCACATCTGTAGCTTCCCTTCCCGAAATTTTGAAATATTTTTATTTTTATTTATTTTGATTTAAATGGTAATTTTAGATTTTTTTTGTAAATAATTATTTAGTTAATTATTACGGTAGATAATTTTTAATCATGATTAAATTTGGAGTATAAGGTGACTAGAAATCGGGGCACGGATAGTGCAGTGGCGTGCTTTGACTAGTATATAAGCCTTGGTAGGGGAGGCCGAGCCATAGTGACGTCCTAACTAAGAAAACCAGGCCAAGTTGCGACTTAATCCCTAAAGACGTTTTAATTAATTAATATTTAGATTATTGATTTTAGTGACCCGGTTGTACTGAACCTCAGCCCATGTAGTCCTGCGGCACGTCCAATGACATTCACGTTGATGGAATTTGGTACGAGTGTGTTACATTCTGTTTTAATGATTTAATGACTATTTCTAAACATTCGTAATTTAAGTATTATAAATATTATTATTAATTAATATTCAATGATATTGGTATAAAATGAGTCTTTGCGCATTTTGGATTTTTAGACTGCATATAATGGTATATATATACACCATTATTATTTTATTGAATTTTGTTATTATATTATTATTATTATTGAGTCAAATTATGATAAGTTCAATTTTACATATATGTAGATATAAATGGGATTTTCTATATATAGATATTAAGAGTATTGATATTTATAATATTTATTTAAAGTATTTTTGGTTCTGTGATTTTAAGGTTAGATATATATAAATATATGTGGGATATATTTTTTTTATTTTTATATGTGGGATATATATACGTATATATTTGTATAATAGAAATGAAATAGAAATAAGTTATACATATATATATATATATATATATATATATATATATATATATATATATATATATATATATAAAAATAAATATATATAAATATATATATATATATATATATATATATATATATATATATATATATATATATATATATATATATATATATATATATATATATAAATATATAATCAATAACATATAAGTATTGTATATATAGAAATACATATAGGGAAATATATAATTATATATATTGTGCGTGTACGTATATATAGATATAATATAATGATTGTATGTATGTATAAATGTATATAAAAATATATATAAGCAGTTATATGTAAAATATTATGTGTGTATTTATATATGTATAGATGTACATATATATTTATGTATATATATAATGATTGTATTTATATATGTATATATATATTTATGAATATATATATATATAAAAAAATATATTTATGTATATATATATATAGATATATATATGAAGAAATAATAAAAAGAAGAAGAGAAGAAAGGACCACAGGCTCAGCCAATTGGGCCAGCCTGCCCACAGCCGAGCCCGGACACTGCATAACCCATACATAAACAATCCCATACAGCAACAAACAATATCAAGTCAACCAACGTAGCCGACCCATATATACTTTGTATATGTGAACCCGAGAGAGAAAGCAGCGAACAACAACTCAAAACCCTAACCCTAAACTCCACGCCACCCTCCCCGAAGTCTGGGTGGCGCCCCACGACCGCACGCCGCCGCGTGAGGTCGTCGGAGGCCGGCCAGTGCCGTCGCAAATTCGCGCGCACGCGCACGGGAGCGACAGCGCACAACAGTAAGGGCAAGAGCCGCGGCCACCTTCGGGACGCCGTATCTCTCTCATTTCTCCACCGACTCAAGTTTCGATTGTTCAGGTACAACAACAACCTAACCTACTTCATAACCCGTCAATTAGTTTGAGTAGATTTGTAATCGAGTCGACGAAAAATCGAACCAAAGTCGACGTAAAATCTGTCCCGAAACAGAGCGTAGGACAGTCCAATCATCCAAGTTTGACAATCGATTCTGATCGATCTAGTATCATGTTAGAAAAACTATTTGAAGGCATTCATTGACAATATGTAGGGCTTCGAATCCCTTTTTACGGAATTTGATTTCATCGACTAGGTGCCGAGAAATCGGATTCCGAAGTTTCCCAAAAACCTGTTTTAAAAACTAGAAAATTGCTCCACACGATGTGCGTCCCGTCATTCCGGGCGACGCTGTCGCGAACTGAAAGCATCGAAAGCTGCATAACGGCTTCGTGGCCGTGTGGGCTTTGGTGGAATTCAAATTGGTCGCGTGTGCGCGACGAATTTGATACGTATCTGCCGAAATTCCCCGTATCGTGCACTTTACAAATTCTCTAATTACTTTGTGCATACTCGTCAGATCGAGACAAAACTTGCGCCAACAGGACCGTATCATTTTTCTGCTCCTGTATGCCAAGTTTGGTCCAGTTCTGAGACAGTTGAATCGTACGTCGTTTTGCGGGCCCAATGGTCCCACTCAAAGGGCGATTTTGTGCACGGTCCGCCAAAATCCAACTCTGGACATACGGTTGGGTTCATATCAGAAAACCGGATCTGTAGACATATAGTTTGACGACTTTAGAGACCGTTGACTCTGGCACGCATGTCGGTGCAAAGCGAGTCCAACGGCGGACATCATTTTTGTCCAAAATTACCGTTTTGCCCCTGTGTCCAGAATTGGACATATGGACAGTCAATCCTAACTAATTTGACTATTCTGAGAATGTTGGTACTATTTATTTCAGCATTCGGAGACTTCTGCATGTGTTGATTGGTTGTGGCTCATTGAGTGGCATGGTATTATTGGCTTCTCCAGCTAAGGACCTCAGGCAAGTATACTTTCTGATTGCTTTCCGATTCATAGTAGTCTTTTCATTTCATGCCTATACATATATCTTGCTGCTTGTTGACACGCTCGTCACACGGAGTAGTCGGGAGGGGAAATATCTTAGTAAACATGTGAACTACCCAGAACTTTTCCATGAGTCTATTCTTGAACGATAGCAGCTGCACACGACACGTGCAGTGAGCCGTATTTACCCCTAGTCGTTCACATGTTGAAACAGATATTTCACACCACCTAGATAGATGTCTTTTATTAGCTTTTCCTTGTTTATTTCTCTATCGTGCTATGACATCTGTTTCTTACTAGCTTTCATATTCCATATGCTATTTTCATGTCTTGTCGATTCTATTGTGTTTTTGCATCGACGTCGGTTTGTGTACTTGTTCTATTCCTGACTGGAAACCAACATTTTTCAGGTTTAGCCGCGATCACTCTTAGCACTGGGGAAGGCTTGGATATGCTGAAATCGACCTAGAAATAGAAAGCAATTGTATCAATTTCATTAACTATAAAATCTTGTATTTCTTTAATTATAAATCTTGTAAATGTTGTAATAAATTTAGAAATATGAATGAGCAGCAATTGTGATGTTTAAGCAGTTATTTTCTTGCGGGCTTGACAGCGTACTACCGCCGACTCTGCGGCGTAGGCTGGCTTGGATACGTCTCGTATCCGAAAAGCGGGTGCGGGTCGTGACAAGTTTTTGTGGTGGCCCATGCAGGTCAGTTTTTGCAAAAGATTACGAACTCGTGATAGTACGTTAGTCGTACTATTATGAGCCTGCACCCAGGAAATGCTCATTCACAATTAGGATTAAAATAATTTCGGAGAATAACTAGGAATAGAAGTCCCTTGTTCAAATTGACCGTTGGGTAGTTAAGGTTATTAGATAGGCCATGCAATTTAGATAACTTGCTAGATCCCTACGGGTACACTATACTTTTGATATGACCATGTGATTCAATGTGGATATACTATTCACTTGGTATGTTAGACTTGTCCAGAATTAAGGCGTAAATTTTGATAAACTGTTTAAATTTTCTTTTGATGTATTAGATATAAATCTTATATCATAAGTTAGAATTGCTTAGTTTTAAATTTCATTTTGCTGTAATAAATTGGTTTGTAATCCCTGACTCTGTTATTCCTATACGAGTCTCGAGTTAGATTTGATTTAAAGTTTTCCCTCAGCCATTGGATATATATATATATATATATGAGATAAAGATTAGGATGTTTTACTTCACTTGTCTTCAGATATTTCTTTCCGACCAGTCTTTTGCTTTGAGGATTGATACTTATAGGCAGAGGTTACACTTTCTATCATAACCAATTAATTTGAACTCTAGCAGCTCTTTGACGTCCTTAGGAATATAGTAGGAGCAGTTTAACGACTGCGATAGTTAGACAATTGTGCACTATCATCAATTATCTGAGAGTGGGAATGTGGGTTCACTGCAGCCAGCAGCGCACTGGCGAGGCACAACCCACAGAATTGAGATCATTCCAAAGAATCATAGTCTATGGAACGTTGCTAAAACTATGTCCTAGTTGACCTCTTTAGATCTTAAGATACCCTTGTGTCAATATAAGGTAGAGTACCTATAGCCTATCACAATTGAATCATGGAACCAAGGGTTACCACAGCCATAGTACACAGGCGAGGTATAATTCTTGGTAAAATGATTTCAGACGTGATTACAAGATTAGGATACTATAGAGGATAGAGACTGCACTATATGACCCTAAGACCCAAAACCAATACTAGTATAATTTCTGTAAGTTGAGTAGCATGTCTCTCAACCTAGCGTTATATGGTTTTTGTGATCTATTAACGAGGTAATTAAATGATATTAATAGGTTTACCTAGAATATATAATCTAGAGTTCCAAAACCCAGTAGTCGACCAAGGCCTTAGGAATGAGAAGATAATAGGTTGACTGTATAGGCAAGAAACACCAGGCAAGGATTTAACTTTCTCAAAACTCAAACTACTTGTATCTCTTTTCAAAAATCTCGCGTACTTGTATTTGCCTATCTTGACCAACGCTGCTACTACAGTCTATTTTTTGCAAGCTTACTCTTTTATCGAGCTTGATTCAAGACATATACTTATTGGGGACGCCCGCTAACATATTGTCTAATCAGAATCATTGTATTACGGTCTGATCAACCATGATGCATTTGGTTCGCTCTTCATCTAATTACCCTACGTGGATTGAGATGTAGATGTCTCCAGGATCTCATCCGCGACTGCCTTGACAATTTCTCTTGAATTATACGCTCGCCTTTGAATCACGTAATTATATTCAGTGACATCTCTCTCTCTTGAACTCTTTATTGTTTTTTTTCCTTCACTGATTGGAAAGACGAAAGCTCGTAATTGGTAGAGAGATACAGGGTATCCCCATGGCTATGATAATAGAATACGCAAGTGCAGCTACCATCGGCCAGTCCTGTGACTGAAACCTTGCCTCGAGATACCCGTTCTCCCTTCGATCCTAAACCTACTATCCTAATCTTCAATTCATTAGAGTTCGAGAATGATTATGATCTTTTCTTGGTCAAATGCCAATATAGGAGACTACCTATGCTCAGGAGACCAATTATTGTGAGCCTTTAACCATTTGTTTGAAGCTTAGTTTAACTAGAACCCTTGTGACAATATACTGGCAGGCTCGACACAAATAGAAATTTAAGACCCAATTGTTAGAAATCTTTCCATATGATGTGCCTTAGAGTTTGTTACTCTATCGATAACTCTTGTATACCAGACGAGTAGATCGTTCTATTTTATCGACCGTGTGCCGTTGTACACACCCGTTTTTCATTTATTAAGGAATGATCCTTGACTTGACTTATATCTCCGTATTTCGATATGCCGTGCCTTATTATTCATTAGCAAGAGTCGAGGTACAGTATCCGGACTTTGGAATCCTTCTAACCTCCTTATTCCTAAAACCATGTCTTAGTTTCTAAGGTGGGTAGACTGTACGCCTTCTCAATTCTAGGATATACCAGGATTACCAATTGATTAGAATAATATCCATTAGCATGACAATTAGTACCCCATGGACTTCCACTTTACATTTAGATTATTTTGTGCCCCGACCGTGTCATTAATATTTGGAGCACGAGACCAGCGATTACCTTCCAACAAATTTCACATGCAAGATCTAGACGAGTCCCGCTTCATCTAGGTATATCATGTCCCACTTAAACCCGTCCCCTTGTACTCTATTTTTATGGTACAACTTTTAGGTCAAAAGGACTAGCTATAACCCTTACCATAATACCGATAAATTTTCCGATTTCCATTAGAGCCTCAACTTCGACCTAATTCCTTCGACCTAATATATAGTTGTGATCTACTCGGAGCCCACTATGCACATACTACTAATGTGCCACTCAAATGTGTCTTCTTGTGCTACTTAAATACAAAGTCACTGAAGGCACACCTTGAGCTTTAGGGACCTAGCTAACCAACCTGACTAGCAACTAGCTCAATCCCTTAGGTAGAAACTTATTCTAGGATACCCTAATCTAGCAGGAATAGTTTTATCATTGAGATCTTGATTAGTCCATATAGATTGAAACCCAATGTTCATCCAACCAACGACCGATGTCCAAATAGAGAACCCAGTAAGACCACAATCTTGATTTCTCAAATTCTGCTCCATTATGGAACCTTGTTTGAATTAGAATTTTGAAAACGAGACTTCTTTATTGCACGGATTGCAGGCCACTCTAAGTAACGAAGGGCTCTTCGACGTAGCAAGTGAATGAACTAGAGTAGTCCAATCTAGCAAATAAGGCAGTGGTTCATAAACTCTCTTTTATCTGTAACATTGAATACTCTCCACTGCTCTTGAAACTTCACAGTTGCTCTCGATTATTCTGCCTTATTTTCCTGTCCACCCTACTTCGGAGCGACGTTTGGTCATGTTTATTAGATTCACCAATATTTCTTAGCTACTTGTGTAAATTACTGCTTGCTAAGTTCGGGTTGCTTGATAGATACGAGAGGATTATAGATACCATATGCCTAGATATTTGTTGGTAGAGATTTTAAGATTTTAGTGTGAGGAGTAGTGTGACCAAAGGTGGGTAGAAGTTCGGGCGGCTATTTGGCTAGGAGAAGAATACAAACTATTTTTTTGAGGAATTAAAATTTGAGAAGATTGTGGTAATAGTGGATTTATTCCTTGACTTTTATTTTTTAAATTCTAGGCATGGTTATGAGTTAGAATTTCGAGGACGAAATTATTTTAAGGTGGATAGATTTGTAGCTTCCCTTCCCAGAATTTTGAAATATTTTTATTTTTATTTATTTTGATTTAAATGGTTATTTTAGATTTTTTTTGTAAATAATTATTTAGTTAATTATATCGGTAGATGATTTTTAATCATGATTAAATTTGGAGTATAAGGTGACTAGAAATCGGGGCACGGATAGTACAGTGGCGTGCTTTGACTAGTATATAAGCCTTGGTAGAGGCCGAGCCATAGTGACGTCCTAACTGAGAAAACCAGGCCAAGTTGCGACTTAACCCCTAAAGACATTTTAATTAATTAATATTTAGATTATTGATTTTAGTGACCCGGATGTACCGAACCTCAGCCCATGTAGTCCTGCGGCACGTACAATGACATTCACGTTGATGGAATTTGGTACGAGTGTGTTACATTCTGTTTTAATAATTTAATGACTATTTTTAAACATTCGTAATTTAAGTATTATAAATATTATTATTAATTAATATTCAATGATATTGGTATAAAATGAGTCTTTGCGCATTTTCGATTTTTAGACTGCATATAATGGTATATATATACACCATTATTATTTTATTGAATTTCGTTATTATATTATTATTATTATTATTGAGTCAAATTATGATAAGTTCAATTTTATATATATGTAGATATAAATGGGATTTTCTATATATAGATATTAAGAGTATTGATATTTATAATATTTATTTAAAGTATTTTGGTTCTGTGATTTTAAGGTTAGATATATATAAATATATGTGGGATATATATATACACATATATTTGTATAATAGAAATGAAATAGAAATAAGATATACATATATATATAGAAATATATAATCAATAACATATAAGTATTGTATATATAGAAATACATATAGGAAAATATATAATTATATATATTGTGCGTGTACGTATATATAGATATAATATAATGATTGTATGTATGTATAAATGTATATAAAAATATATATAAGCAGTTATATGTAAAATATTATGTGTGTATTTATATATGTATAGATGTACATATATATTTATGTATATATATATATATATATATATATATATATATATATATATATATATATATATATATATATATATATATATATAGATATATATATGAAGAAATAATATAGATATATATATATATGAAGAAATAATATGAAGAAAAAAAATAGATATATATATGAAGAAATAATAAAAAGAAGAAGAGAAGAAAGGACCACAGGCTCAGCCAATTGGGCCAGCCTGCCCACAGCCGAGCCCGGACACTGCATAACCCATACATAAACAATCCCATACAGCAGCAAACAATATCAAGTCAACCAACGTAGCCGACCCACATATACTTTGTATATGTGAACCCGAGAGAGAAAGCAGCGAACAACAACTCAAAACCCTAACCCTAAACTCCACGCCACCCTCCTCGAAGTCTGGGCGGCACCCCACGACCGCGCGCCGCCACGTGAGGTCGCCGGAGGCCGGCCAGTGCTGCCGCAAATTCGCGCGCACGCGCGCGGGAGCGACATCGCACAACAGTAAGGACAAGCGCCGCGGCCACCTTCGGGACGTCGTATCTCTCTCATTTCTCCACCGACTCATGTTCCGATTGTTCAGGTACAACCACAACCTAACCTACTTCATAACCCGTTAATTAGTTTGAGTAGATTTGTAATCGAGTCGACGGGAATCGAACCAAAGTCGACGTAAAATCTGTCCCAAAACAGAGCGTAGGATAGTCCAATCACCCAAGTTTGACAATCAATTCTGATTGATCTAGTATCATGTTAGAAAAACTATTTGAAGGCGTTTATTAACAACATGTAGGGCTTCGAATCTCTTTTTACAGAATTTGATTTCATCGACTAGGTGCCGAGAAATCGGATTCCGAAGTTTCCCAAAAACCTGTTTTAAAAACTAGAAAATTGCTGCACACGACCTGCGTCCCGCCATTCTGGGCGACGTGGTTGCGAACCGAAAGCATCGAAAGCTACGTAACGGCTTTGTGGTCGTGTGGGCTTTGGTGGAATTCAAATTGGTCGCGTGTGCGCGACGAATTTGATGCGTATCCGCCGAAATTCCCCGTATCGTTCACTTTGCAAATTTTCCAATTACTTTGTACACGCTCGTCAGATTGAGACAAAACTTACGCCAATAGGATCGTATCATTTTTCTGGTCCTGTATGCCAAGTTTGGTCCAGTTTTGAGACAGTTGAATCGTACGTCGTTTTACGGGCCCTACGGTCCCACTCAAAGGGCGATTTTGTGCACGGCCCGCCGAAATCCAACTCTGGACATACGGTTGGGTTCGTATCGAAAAACTGGATCTGTAGACATGTAATTTGACGACTTTAGAGACCGTTGACTAACGCACGCATGTCGGTACAAAGCGAGTCCAACGGCGGACATCGTTTTTGTCCGAAATTACCGTTTTGCCCCTGTGTCTAGAATTGGACTTAAGACAGGCAATCATAGCTAATTTAACTATTCTGAGAATGTTGGTACTATTTATTTCAGCATCCGGAGACTTCTGCATGTGTTGATTGGTTGTGGCTCATTGAGTGGTATGGTATTATTGGTTTCTCCAGCTAAGGACCTCAGGCAAGTGCACTTTCTGATTGCTTTCCGATTCATAGTAGTTTTCATTTCATGTCTATACATATATCTTGCTGCTTGTTGACACGCTCATCACACGGAGTAGTCGGGAGGGGAAATATCTTAGTAAACATGTGAACTACCCAGAACTTTCTCATGAGTCTATTCTTGAACGATAGCAGCTGCACACAACACGTGCAGTGAGTCGTATTTACCCCCTAGTCGTTCACATGTTGAAACAGATATTTCACACCACCTAGATAGATGTCTTTTATTAGTTTTCCTTATTATTTCTCTATCGTGCCATGACATCTGTTTCTTACTAGCTTTCATATTCCATATGCTATTTTCATGTCTTGTCGATTCTATTGTGTTTTTGCATTATCGTCGGTTTGTGTACTTGTTCCATTTCTGACTGGAAACCAATATTTTCAAGTTTAGCCGCGATCACTCTTAGCACTGGGGAAGGCTTGGGTATGCTGAAATCGACCTAGAAATAGAAAGCAATTGTATCAATTTCATTAACTATAAAATCTTGTATTTCTTTAATTATAAATCTTGTAAATGTTGTAATAAATTTAGAAATGTGAATGAGCAATTGTGATGTTTGAGCAGTTATTTTCTTGCGGGCTTGACATCGTACTACCGCCGACTCTGCGGCGTAGGCTGGCTTGGACACGTCTCGTATCCGAAAAGCGGGTACGGATCGTGACAACATCCCGGAAACTTTGAATGCGACCACGACCACCAGTACTACTACGACCACGACCATGACCCGTACTACCACCACCACCACGACCACCACCAGCACCACGACACCGCCAGCCATCATGACCTATAAATAGAACACATAAACATAATTAACAATATAAAAGTGAATGATGATATAAAAAACTAAACTAAAATATACATACCACCAGTAGGGAGACGAGTGTCGCCGTGACGAAAAAGACTAGGAGTGCCATCTGCAATAAGTAAATTCAATGAAAAAAAAACATGAATTCACGTAATTGCTTTATGAGGTCAAACTTAATTCACGTAATTGGGAGTGTTTTTAATATACAACAATATTTAACCTAATCATCGTCTTCGTTCTCATCCTCGGCCTCGTCTTCATCATCCTCCTCATCCTCATCCTCATCTTTATCTTCATCGTCGATTTCATCTGTATCTCATCCCATCAAATTCTCTTCTTCTTCTTCTTCTTCTTCTTCTTCTTCTTCGTCTTCTTATTTTTCTTCTTCTGCCTCAAATATTTGGGACAAGACGCCTCTTTCTCCCTGGTTGACAGCTAAGTCTTGTGTATCAACCTCTTCTTCCCTCTATTTCCTCAACATATCTTCAACATCCATTGTATCTGAGTGTTATCCCAAGTATTGGGACTTTTCGATCTGGTCCTCTTGGTATACTGGGTCTCCAACATTGAATGTATTTCTAGATTTAATCTTGCATACTGCCCACCAGTCAAATCGATCTCTAGGACGCCTTGGATAGCTTGTATAGTAGACTTGAACAGCCTGATTTGCTATCGCAAATGTATCAGACCCTCTATACCTCCTGCGATGATTATATCGACGAATCCAAATTGTTTATCGATTCTCCAACCGATATTTGGTGTCGTATCGAACCGCTCACATTTAACATCACAATATGCATATCATATGGGCCAGTATATTGTAAATCTACAATATCCGAAGCACTCCATAATAGTCAAAGTCCGGCTCGTCGTCATAGATGGTGCCTCTTATGCAAACACCGAAATCCTTGGTATGATGCCGTCATTGATAAATTCGACATTTATAGCATTCTGAGTGACTTAAACCTGAAGCCATTAACGACATAGCCTGGCCAAGTCTTTATTTACTTCTTCGGTCCCAATGCCAGATAACGAACACTCTCATGGTGAGTGTGTTGTTTCAGGAAATAAAACCTGTAAACAAATATTTATAATTTAAATATTTCAGATTATTATTTATAATCTCAATTATAATCATAGTTACTACGTATTTGCGAAACCATGACAGAAATATACAATCAACCTCTCTTTGGTCCCTCATCGGTAATATCGGGTGTCCTCATTTGACTTCATCTCTAAATCACTATTAGAGAAAATAAGAATATATAAGTGTAGTCACTTACTTCAAATTCAAGATTATAACGAGTGCAAGTGTACTGACTTACTTCTCCAAATCTCTCATCTTGTATGTCACAGTTAACAAGACATATCGGTGAGCGGCATCATACTCGTCGTCTATCAACCACCGTCTTTACTAGCCCCAACAAGCTTGCCCCTTACATTGAATTCCTCATCCTCAACGTCCTCGTCATTCTTTTGAGGTCTATTTCGATTTGTCTTAACATGAGTATCGAAATAAATGGAGCAGAAGTTGATACCTCTTCGATAAGATATGCTTCGCATATCGAAGCCTCTATATGAGCTTTGTTGCCAACTTTCTTCTTTAGATGGTGTAGGTATCTAGAGAGACAAATTATCTTGAGAATTAAGAAAGAATTTAAAATACACTGAAATTCAACTTAAAATATCGATTTTTATGTACCTTTCAAATGGGTACATCCATCGATAATGAACAGATGCACCGACACGGGCTTCATATGCTAGATGAATCGGTAGATGCTCCATGCCGTCGAAGAAGCCAGAAGGAAATATTTTCTCCAACTTGCAAATTGTTAAGATAATTTTCTCCTCAAGTTCAACCATGTGTTGCACAGACAACTTAGTTGAACAAATATCCCTAAAAAATATTGAGTTCGGCCAACGGAACCCATACAACAGAAGGCAACAACTCTTTCAAAGCAATGGACAGTAATCTTTCCATAAACACGTGGCAGCCATGACTCTTCATTCCCGTTAGCTTGCGTTCATGAGATCAACGCATCTAGACAAATTCGACACATAGCCATCGGAAATCTTAAAGTAGATACCTACTTGCAGATTATTAATCTATTTTCCTTGCTCAATGTGATTGTGCTATCGGCTTACTTAATTGTCCAGCAGCTCCCCTTTGTATCAAGTTCAGATAAGGATACTTGCATATCTCGGTAATGTCTTGTCTTGCTTTGGATTGTCCTTCGTCTTTCCTTAATGTCCATGACGGTATGAAGACATTATCGAACACATTCTTTTCGATATGCATAACATCAAGATTATGCCTTATAAGATTATCTTTCGATAAGGCAAGTCCCAGAAGATATCCGTTTGGTCCAGTTATGGGTTTGTCCGAACCTATCGACACGATTGTTCGATGGATCTTCCATTACAGTAGGCAAGTCCTTTACATCTTCCCAAATATCGTATCCCGACAATCTGGCAGGCGGATGAGAAAATTTATTTTCCAGCTCTGAACGCGTCCTTGTTTTTTCTCCAAGGATGACTCGTGGGCAGAAATTGACGATGACAATCAAAGAAAGAAGTTTTTCCTCCATGCTTAAGGCGGAAGCCTTACTATTTTGCATGCATTTCGGACAAGAAAGGGTGCCGTGAGTACTCCATCCCGATAGCATACGTATATGGGAAAATCATGATTGTCCACATCAGTGAAGCTCTCATCTGAAAGTTCTGTTTCCTGGAAATATCATAGGTCGTGACGCCGATCTCCCACAGCTTTTAGCTCATCCACCAACGGTTGTAAAAATATCGATATTCTTCGTCAGATTTTTAGGACCCGGGTATGCTTGTCAAGAACATATAAGGAGTCTTCATAACATCCATGGCGGCAGATTGTAAGGGGTCAGAATGACCGGCCAGCAGGAGATTGGATCCCGACTGCCCGAAAGGGGCGAATCCATCAGAACATAGCCCCATGCGTACATTTCTAGGCTCTGCAGCAAAATCTGGATGGCAAAAATTGAAATATTTCTACGCCTCTCCATCCGAAGGATGTGACAATCTCATCGTCCTTGTGGGTTCTTCGTTGTGCCACGTCATGTGTTCTGCTGTATCTGAGACATATACATCCTCTGTAAGCGCTTCGTGATCGACAAGTAATGCATATACTTGTAAGGACGTCATTTCTAGTTGACTTTCCTTTTCCTCTGACTTCTTTGTAACGATCC